>CM052657.1:115107064-115221814 GCA_028533165.1 Leontopithecus rosalia | reverse complement strand
GAGAACCGCGCCGAGGAGCCCCCGGGAGAGAGAACCGCGCCGAGGAGCCCGCGGGAGAGAGAATCGCGCCGAGGAGCCCCCGGGAGAGAGAACCGCGCCGAGGAGCCCTACCCCTGGGTCAAGCGCACTGAGGAGCCCGGGGAAGAACCGCACCAATAAGCCCGGGGAAGGACCGCCGACGAGCCCGGGGAAGGACCGCGCCGACGAGCCCGGGGAAGGACCGCGCCGACGAGCCCGGGGAAGGACCGCGCCGACGAGCCCGGGGAAGGACCGCGCCGACGAGCCCGGGGAAGGACCGCGCCGACGAGCCCGGGGAAGGACCGCGCCGACGAGCCCGGGGAAGGACCGCGCCGACGAGCCTCCAGAGAACCACGGTGAGTGACGCACCCGGAGAATCGCGCTGAGGAGCCCTGGGAGGACCGTGCGGAAGCGTGCGCGGGAGAACCGCGCGGGGGGCGCCCTGGGAGGACCTGGCTGAGGAGCTCCCAGGACGTCCGTGCCGAAACGCCGCTGCGACCGTTCTGCCTGGAAACTGCCGCAGTCCTCCGACTGCCCCCACCGCAGCTGACGTGGCAACCACCCCCCACCAGCTGATTGGGTGGCAGCAGGGGAAGGCTTGCGGCGGACCGCTGCACTGATTGGCTAGGCGCAGAAAGTGATGTGCCGCACCCTGTCATTGGATGACAGGGGTTGTTTTTGATGCTACCCAGGCTCAGATTGGCCCAGTCTGGTGCCGCGTGAGGCACAGGCTGGAAGTGAGGTGGCCCTAGCCGCAGCCCTCCCTGCCCCCACACGCTGTGCCTGAGCACCGCTGGCGGGGTGGGGGCTGGGGCCGGGGCCAGCGCCAACCTCCGTGTTGGCATCGCTGGGCGAGCCGGAGGCACTGGCCAGTTCTCTGCGTGATGTGCTCACCACCCTGGGGCGACCGCGTGAGGACGGTGGCTGCACTCCAACCCTGCTGTGGTCCCTCCGCGTGGAGGCCCGTGAGCTCCCAGGCCACGCCTGGGACCAGCACCGCTGCTGGCACCGCTGCAGCGACCCTCAAACCGGGGCAAGGTCGCCGCCATGGCACCAAGTGCAGGAGGCGTCTTCCCCGCTCCATACCGTCCATGCAGGGGATCAGGATGTTCTGAAGTCCCCGCTGCTGTGCCAGGAACACCCATGTCTACTGCTCACCCTTGAAGACATGGGACCTCAGGGGGAGAGTGGCAGGGGTAGCCGGGACCTGCTGGGCCACCCACCTGGCAAAGGGCAGCGCCGAGGGCGCCCCGCTCCTGCCCACCTCCCATCCCCCACCTGGGCCTGACACCCTCTCCTTGTCCGTTCCCTCATTAGCGCCTCTGGCGCGCGCCTTCTCAACACCAAGTATTGACATAAACCCTGGGAACAAAAGCCTGAGTCACAAAGACCCCTTCTGGAAGCTCACACCCTGAGGCTTCCCTGGCAAGGCTGGGGGCAGTTTGGCCCTTCCATGTGGACTGCAGAAACAGTGTTGGAATGCAGGACTCTAGATATGTTCTCGAAAGTTGTTACAACCCCAACCCAGGGTTGACCTCAAACACAGGAGGAAGGGGGAGGCTGGAGCCAGCCAAGCGAGCCGGCCGTCCCCCAACCCAGGCACGTAAGGAGACCATTCATCTTCACCGCCCCTGCAGAAAATGGATGTCTACGGGAGAGCCAGGAAACTCTCTCCAAGGGTGACTGGGTTGGAGGTTTTGTTGTTCTTCAGCCCAGAAGAGAAAGGGAAAATGGTGTCATTTTTTTTCAGGCAGCAAGAGATTTCTTTCTGGCCTTAGCGGCAACGCCAGATGAGTCCACTTCTAGCCTTCAGCAGCGATGCCCAGATAAGTTCACTCCCTGCCTCCTGCCCAGCCCACAGGCAGGCTGGGCACATCCCCCGGGCACCTGTTCTTTCGCACTGGCCTGAGGAGTTGGTGCATCTGATCGGAGGGTGCATCCCACCCTCACCATCTAGCTAGGAAGTTTTTGCCATCTGCCTGTCCCAGAGGCAGGTGTGTAACCGATGCCATCACTCAGAGCCAGCGCTCAGGAACGCCCTACACTTACAGTTTCATGCTGTGCTGTCACTGTCTTGAAATTCTTGATAGTGTTATCTTCGAACTTGTGTTTTGGAAGTGAAGTCTGACGGGAAAACGGAGCTTGGACTTGCAGCTCCCAGGTTGCTTCCCACCTTCCTGCCTCTTCAGGACAGATTCTCAGCTGCCTGTCTGCCTGCTTCCTCTGCCCCGCCTCCCTCTTGACATCCAGGGGATCATGACTCCCACTCGGTGACCACTGTTATTCTCAGTCCCTGACCAAGAACAGGGAAGGGCTGGAATCCCGACCCTGGCCTGGACTCTTCAATGCATAGATACCTACAAGTCTCATTTCTCCACCTGCAGCATGGAGGTGATGCTGACGGCCTCTTGGAGCTGTTGAGACAAGAAAGGAGAGAGATGATGCTGGAAGACAAGGCCAGGAATGTTGGCTTGAGCATGGCCTCAGGCCCCTGGCTTGCTCCTTCTTGCTGCTTGGGGTGCAGCTCCATTCCAGCCTCCCTGAGGCCCCCAGACCTCTACCTCTGTGGCCTCCCAGGCCTCTTGTGGCCTCCAGAATCCTCCCCTGGCCACCCTCCCTGCATGTCCATTTCTACCTCCCCAGGAGGTCAGGGGAGCAGGAGCCCAGGTCTTCAGAGTCATTTCACAGATTTCACCAGAATAAAAGGCCTACCCATGTGGGGTTTACATTCTGGTAGAAAAGACAGCTTTTCAAAATGTGGCCGTCTTTCCTTGGGCCTTTGTTAGCTGCGCCGGATGGAGGTACCCTGGTGGACTCCTTCAGTCCTCACTCTTGGACACACAGCTGTCTCCCAACCTTTGTGGTTTTATCCAAGGATGTTGAACATAGGCTAAAAAGCTCCCTAAATCAATTTCACTTAGAATGGTGTCCACCCTCCTACCAAAGAGTGACAAAGGGTATTGGCTAGCATTTTTATCTCGCAAACTGATTGTAAAATCACGAAAATTGAGCTTATTTGGTCTTACGCTGAACAAAACTGTGGGTTCTAATTGTGGACCTGGATGGGGACACATCTTACAAGTAGCTGATTCGTTCATACAGATTTTCATGTTCTGGGCTTGCCTCCGCCTTCACCCTGACCCTGGGACCTCAGACCCCAAGCTCCTGAGCACTTGCATTTTCCCCTGACAAACCTCCACCGTGATATTCCATGGGCACCTCACATTGTGTGCTTGCGTGAGGTCTCCTTGAGTTTACTCTTAGCAGTAGGGTTCCCAGGCCAAGGAGCTTGTCACTATTGTTTGTGACCAGCTCACCAGACATGGTCAGGAAGGACAGTTCTAAGTCCTGTGTCCTCCGCTCCTCACCCCCTCGCCACACACGGGGCGCCGTCAATCAGCCAGTGCTGCCTGCCAGCCCAGCGCACCTGTTGTGTGCCCCCACTCCCGCCTCCTCTAGTCCTTTGGGGGAAGAGTGGAGAGGAAAACAGGCTGAGACTGAGAGGGGTTTGTTGTCTCGTCAGGCGACAAGAGACACGTGGGAATTGGTTAGAGAAGCATGCAAGGCTGAGCTGACTCCAGGCCAGCCCCAGAGGCAGATGGGGGCTGCCAGGCAGGCTGGGAGGTAAGCCAGGGGCTGGCCTTGGGTACCATGGTGGAATTCTGGGAGGGGGCTGCAGTCACAGCCAGCTCCCTTTCTGGATTGTTCTGTGGGTTGTGGAAGGCCTTGAGATTTGGCATCTGCACCATGTCACCTTGGGACTCAAGGCTGCAGGGGTGGGTGTGAGACAGAGAGCTTGGGCACCTGGTGGCCACTCCCTGGGCTCCCCATGTGAGAGAGGGCAGGTCCCGTTCTCCTCTTGTGTCTGGTTTGCCTCATCTGTACATGGTGGGGGCTGAACTACTGTTCCTTGCACTCCCTCCAGCTTTACTATTTGGGGTTCAAAAGGTTCCCTTGCAAGCCTGTGCACCCGAGAGCACGCACGCACACGCACTTACAGCTGAAGAGAATTAGACTCAAAACGTCCACTCGGCTTTTCTCTTGATTCCAAGGTATTTAGATGGGGGTGGGGGATTAGGGGAGGAAGTTGCTGAGCTAATTCTTTTGCATTTGCCAGCACAGAAGTGCAGATGGGGCCCAGAGCCCCGGCAGTGTCCCAGGGGAAACACAAGTCCTCTTCTGCAGTGCAAGGCGGGAGAAAGAACTGCTGTGGGAGCCCCTCACCCCAGCAGCAGGATGTCTGATAGGCCCTGGCCAAGGGGCTCTGTGGGCCTCAATTCTCTCCCCGCCCTGCCCCCACCCTCAGAGTCCAAGGGCGGAACCATCTTCAGACCCAGCCAGGTTCCCACGTTGCTACTTTCCTTGGAAGCCAAGAGGCCCAGGGCCACGTGGCCGCCGCCTCAGGCCCTCTGAGGAAAGGCCCCACTCCATGCTGCTCTTGGGAGTGGACAGATATGTGGGGGTGCAGGGGTGGTAAGGACCCCAGGGTTATCCCTGAGTGGCCGACGGGTTGCCGAGAAGCCTGTTCCTAAGGTCAGCCCTGGCTGCTGGCACACTGGAGCCCCTCCTCGGTCCCCTTCAGTAAGGCTTTCTGCATGCCTTGGTGCACATACCTGCCGCTGCAGCTGTTCTGGGTAAGGTCTCTGTGATCCTGCAACCCCCACCATCCAGTGGCTTCTTCCTTCACTGGTCATAGGTTTCTGCTGACCCTGCAGCCCATGTCCTTATTCCAGAATCTTCCTCCTCCTGTGGCCTGTGTGTCGCCTGCACCTGCATTCCATCAGGGCTTCCCCTCCTACTTGATGGCGTTCAGGTACATGGACCTGTTGAAGACTCTCTGGTCCCACTGAGCCCATGAGACAGGTGTTCCTATGAGAAATGTTTACTTGACTTTCTGCCCCAGGTCTCTGCTGTACCCACAGGTGGCGTGAACTCATGGAGTCCCCACCCAAGTCACATCCTCACCAGGATGGGCAGGCTCTGGGTCCTTTCGGGCCTTGTAGGCTGGGGTCAGAGGTGAGGCACAACAGGGAGTTCTGTAGCAGGTTTTGGGCAGGACAGTGCCAAGGATCATATCTCCCTTCTAGAAAGATCACGCTGGCTGCTGAATGGAGAGAGAACTGAAGGGAGGCGGCACGGTGAGGGCGAAGGCTATGGGAGACTCACCATCACCCAGTGAAAGAGACGGGAGGCTGGGAGAAAGAGCGCATCTGTGGAAGTGTGAGAAGTGCCCAGGCCTGGCTCCCTGAGGTGACAACTTTGCCTAGAGTTCTGCTGAGGACAGGGAGGAGCTTAAGGTAGCCCTTAGCATCCAATAGGTGTAGCAGCCTAGAGTATATATGAACACGGGCGAGACCTTGGGAAGGATGGGTTTGGAGGGTCTCTTAGGACCTGACTTGGATGGACAAGCCAGGTCTTCAGAAACCTATATAGTGGAGTCAGCCCCCATCCCTCCGCCCAGCTGCAGTGACAACTCCATGGCTCTGGGGCACTGTCACCCTGTGGCATGGCCTGTTTGTGGTGCCCATCACTGTCTTAGCTACCCAGAGCCCAGGGGGAGAGACACAGCTCAGGCTGACAGAGTGTAACAGATGTGGGTGCTGATCCCTCAGGGAAGCCCCTGTTCCAGGACAATCTCAGTACCTCCCGCCCCGCCCACCCTGCCAAGAGCAAGCAGCCTCAGCATTCGCTGCTGGGGGAATGCCCTCCAACAATAGTGCAGCCTTAAGGTCAGTCCCAAGCTTGTCCTTAGGGGCAGATTTGCATTCCTGCATTTGGGGTTGGGAATAACAGGAGGCCAGATGGGTGGGGGGTCTGGAGTTCAGGCGGTCTCCATGAGTAGCAGCATAGGGTGTGGGCCGGTTCCCATTGGGAGGGCAGCTGTGCTGTGTGTGTATATGTTTGGGCATCGCTCAGCCAAGCCTTGATTAGCCGAACCCAACTCTCCCAGAGCCCCCGCTTCGACGCGGGTTAACTCAGCAGCTGCCTCCTGAGCACCTGCTTGGGGCCTGGTTGGGTGCCAGGCGTGGGGGTTGGGAAAATGAAGTGAGCTGGGCCTGCCAGACCCATTGCCTGGAGGGCCTCTCCTACCACCACCTTCCAGAGGCAGTTTCCTCCCACAAAGCATCCCGAGCTCGGGGTGTGTGCCCCCCTTCCTGTGCAGGCCTGCCACTTGCACAGCTGCCCCCCAGCCGAGAACAGTCCCCTCAGCCTGCCAGGGAAAAGTGGGCCCAGGCCTTTGAGGACATTGCCACAGCCAGGACCAGCCTGGAAAGTTGTTTCTGATTTTCTCTTGAGTCCTGAGAGAGGTGTTAAGAAAAGCCCCATCCCTGTTGCTCTGGTGGTTGTCGTTTGTTTGGGGCATTAAAGAGCCCTAGGTCAGTATTCGCAGCGAGGGCAGATATTTGCAGAGAGCCTAGAGAGCCTGCTCCATCCTCAGCTCTGTACTAGTAGAGGCTGAGGCTGCTGAAATGAAACCCACAGGCCTCTGGCGAGCAGTGGGTACAGAGTCCTTGGCAGTAAAGGTCCTCCGAGAACCTGTTGAGAATATTCTAATCAGGCTAGGCAGGCAGGCTCAGAAGATGGATGTCATTTGAAGGAAAAAGACAAGAATGAGAAGAAAGGGAAACCTACCTGGGGAACCATGTGGCTGTGGTGGTTTTAGTGTGTGTCTGCAAGGCCTTTGACAATCCTTTCTTCAGGAAGTGGCAGTTAATTCCCCTCTAATTAAGTTTGGCCTGGACTGTGATTTGCTTCTGTCAAATAAAATATGGAAGAAGTGACAGAGCATGACTTCTAAAACTAGGCCTTGCGGCCTCCTCCCTCCTCTCTCACTGGAATCACTGATTCTGGAGGAAGCCAGCCACCATGGTGTGAGGACACTAGCCGACCTCTAGAGAGGTCCTGTGGTGAAGAATTGAGGCCTCCTGCCCGTGGTCTCCCATATAAGCTTGGGAGTGCATCATCCAGCCCCAGTCAAGCTTCTGATGAGACAGCAGCCCTGGTGCACACATTGACTGCAGCCTTACAGGAGACCCTGAGCAAGTCCCACCCAGCCAAGCCACCCCCAGATCCCTGGCCCACAGAAACCATGTGTGATGATAAATGTGGGCTGCTTTAAGGATGAAGCTGTAGGGTGACTTGTTACACAGCAAAGACCAGCTGACAAAGCAACCCACTCTAACTGGACTTAGTCTGACCCTTGGCAGGGGTTGCAAAGTGGACTCAGCCTATCTGTTAGCTTTTACTGATGACTTGTGGCTCCCAGGAGAAAGAGTACTGTGCCCAGGTAGCATGGCTGCCCCAGGCCTGCATATCATATCTCTGCTCTTGCAGAGTTTGAACTCTGCCCTCCAGACCAGTGGCTCTTAACCTAGGCTGCACATGAGAACCACTTCCTGATGCAAGTCCTACTCCCAAAGAAGAGAGCGACTTTGACTCAGGCAGTCTCTAAGGCAGCAGAGAGCTGTGGCATTTTGGGTGGAGTGGGTGGAGGGGCACATGACGGGTGCTCATGGGTGGGAGAAGCTGACAGCTGGAATGTGATTTAGGAAATGTAACGGGTGACCATTTTTCCCCAAGAGAACACCAAATCCATTTCCTTGGGACATGGATAAGACTAAGGGAAGCACCCACGGGGATGAGGATAGGGGTTCTTAACAGCCAGTTCTGTCCCGAACTTGTTTTCTATGCCCAGGAATGTTGAAGTGCCTTCCTGGGGTCAGCCACAGAGAAGAGGGAGCAGGCGTAGTGGGGTGGTGGTGGGATGCTGCAAGTGGATTGGAAGTGGCACCAAAACTCACTCCTATTTACTCGCATCCCTGGGTCCTGGGGACAGGCCTATGCCGGAAGCGGAGATTGCTTCTGCTGTGCTGTCTACTGGAGTAAAAGGCAGACGTTGCATTATTAAGAAATTCCTTTAGCCCTCAGGAGGCAAGTTGCAGAACAGGACAGAACTGCCCCAGTCAGGCCATGCCTAGGCACAGAGCTGCCACCGCTCTCCCAAGATCCCTCCCTATTGGGGACTGTGCCCCCACCCCCACCCCCAGGCAGCCCCTGACTCCAGCCTTACTCCTAGCTGGTATTCTGGGCCATCAGCTCATAGGTTCGGCTCCGAGACCTGCCAGGCTCTCAGAGCAGCCCGGACTCGAGAGTCATAAGTGGACGTGCGCTGGCCCACTCCAAGCAGGGAGCTTTGTTTCTCTCACAAGTAGTCCTATAGCACTTACTATGTCAGGCGTGGTTCTGAGTGCTTCATCCACACCACCACCCACTGTCGAGATGGGAAAACTGAAGCATAGCAAGCTCAAGGGATTGGCTAGCCATCAGGGGCAGAAGGTACTGGAGCTGGGCTGCACCTGGGTATCCTGGAGCCACGTCTATGCCTCCCTCTGCCACACAGCCTTGGTGTGTGGGACAAAGCCCCTGTTTGCAGAGGTAGCTCCTTTCATGGGGCACAGGGGCAGGGCAGGTGTGTCTTGGCCCACATTTGGCTTCCTGAGCGCTGAACTTGCATGTGCCACCCCCCAGAGGTCCTGTGTGTGGCTAGTAAATGTGCACAGGTTGAGGAGGTGGTGTGGGCAGGGGAACTTGGGGCTGTGCCCCTCTTCCCCAAGATTTCCCCAACAGATGGCCAAGACCGGGGTCCCCAGGAGACCATGCTTGTGAATTGTCCCACTCAGACACGACATTATAATTATTCTTTGAGGTGGAGTTTCACTCTTGTTGCCCAGGCTGGAATGCAATGGCGCAATCTCGGCTCCCCACAACCTCTGCCTCCCGGGTTCAAGCGATTCTCTTGCCCCAACCTCCCAAGTAGCTGGGATTACAGGCACGCACCAACACGCCCAGCTAATTTTGTATTTTTAGTAGAGATGGGGTTTCACCATGTTGGTCATACTGGACTGACCTCAGGTGATCCATCCAGCTCAGCCTCCCAAAATGCTGGGATTACAGGCAAGAGCCACCGCGCCTGGCGACATTATCTTTAATGGAATTGGGCTGGGGAGGCCTTTGTGACTCTCCTCAGTAGGGAGAAGGCTCCTGAACCCACTGTGCGCCCTTCCACAGCAGCCGCTTTAGAGACTTGACTTTGACACTCTTCTCAACAGGATCCCTTTCCTCACTGGTGTCTGCGGCCTGGGCCGCTGGCATGGCTGAGCGGAACTTGGCAAAGCAGTGAATTGGGAGCTCACTTAGGCACGTGGTCCTGAGGCTCCTTGCTGGCGTTTCTGTTTTGCTCCCTGCTCCTTTCTTTTTTCTGTAACTTCTCTTCAGGGCACCCACAGTCCCCGCCGAGGGTGGGGCTGAGGATGGTGGAGGTGGAGCCCAGGCATATCCCCCTGGTGGGCCGGGCAGGCAGCAAGGGGCCAACCCCAAGAGGGTCGCTGCAGAGACCCCTGAGGTGCACAGGGTGAGCAGTGACTAGAAGATTCACCCCAGGGGAGCCTCTAATTTTGACCCTTGATCTGGGTCTAAGCACCTCTGACCGAAAGGCAAGGGTTTCAAGCAGCCTCCGCTGCTAGGAGGCAGAAGATTCAGTTTATATGGGGGGGAGGCCTCCATTTCCATCTCCCTGTTCCCTCCCCAGGCCAATGGCCAGGGCCAAAGCCCTCCTTGGGACATGTCAATAGCTGCAAACATTTTAAAGATGTGACATGTTCGAAGCCTGGCAACAGGGGCAGCTCCAGCTGCGCGAGAACATGGCTGGATTTACTTCTGCGGCAAAGCACCCGGTCACCTTTCTCTGCTTGGAGTGCAATCTTTTTTTGGAAGCCCTGCTGGAAAATCTGAATCTTGTGAGCCATCAGCTGTTTATAATCAGAGAAGCATATGTTTAAAAGAGCTGAGGGGCCTTATAAACTCCGTGTGCAAATTACCTTTGGGGCTGCCTGCTCCACCGCCCCTCCCTGAGGCTGCCATCGCTGGCGAGCGGCTGAGTGCGCTGCACAGAATTAGCTGTAACCCCGTTGTGGCACGGGGTCTGTTTAGCTTTAGTCACGTCAGCTTGGCCCTGGAGCGTGGGAGCCTCCATCTCTCCTGCACGGCTTCCAGGCCCCCCCACCCCCCAGCCCCAGCTGCAGAGGACTTCTGGCTCTCTGTTCCTGGGCTTTCACCATGAGAAATATCAAACCTGGGGACCGTGTAGCAAGAAGTGGGCAGAGGCCCAGACACCGGGGCCTGTGGGGGCTTCCCAGAACCGGGCGGGAGCCACTCTCAGTGTCTGCTGTGATCCTGCAGGGCTGTTTTTTATTTTGTATTTTTTGGTGTTCATTTTTGTTTTTGTAACAGCTTTATTGAGATAAAATTCACATACCATACAATTCGCCCGTTTAGAGTGTACGATTCAACGGCTTTTAGCACATCCAGGGTTGCGCAATCACCACACTCTCTAGTTCCAGAACATTTTCAGTGCCCCTAAAAGCAACCCTGCATTCTTTAGCCATCACTCCCCACTTCCCTCCGCTCATTCCCCAGCCCCAGTCAGCCACGGCTCTGCTTTCTATCTGCACGGGTTTGCCTGTTCCGAAGATTTCACATAGCTGGAATCGCACACTAAGTGAACTTTTGTGGGTGACTCCTTTCACTTAGCCTAAGGTTTTCAAGCTTCATTCATGCTGTAGCATATATCAGTGCTTCGTTTCGTTTTAGGGCCAAGTAATGTGCCATTTTATAAATGCTATCACATTTTATTTATCCATTCATTCATTGAACACAAGCTACTTTTACTTTGCTATTTTGAATGACACCGCCAGGAACATTTGGGTACAAGCTTTCTTTGTGGACATAGATTTTCATCCTTCTTGAGTGTTCACGGAGGATTAGAAACGCTGGGTGGTATGATGACTCCGTGTTTAACCTTTTGAGGAACTGCCAGAGCGTTTTCCAATGTGGCAGCACCATTTTGCATTCCCACCAGCAGTGTATGAGGGCTCCTATCTCTCCACATTCTCACCAACACTTGTTACTGTCTGCTGTTTTCCTTTTAGCCATCCTGGTGGGTGTGAAGTGATATTCCCCAGTGGTTTTGATTTGCATTTCCCTGATGACTAATGATGCTGAGTATCTTCGCATGTGCTTCTTAGCCATTTGTATCTCTTCTTCCAAGAAGTACATATTCAGATTCTTTCCCCAACTGTAATTGAGTCGTGTTTTTATTCTTTAGTAGACTTCTGTATATTCCAGACTCAAGGCCCTCATCAGATGTATTTTCCTCCTTTCTGTGGGTTGTCTTTACACTTTCTTGAGCATGTCCTTTGACTCACAAAGGTTTTTAATTTTGATGAAGTTCAAGTTGTCTGTTTCTTTTGATGCTTATGTTTTTGGTGTCATAACTAAATAACAATGTATAATCCAAGGTCAAAAAGAATTTACCCCTATATTTTCTTCCAAGAATTTTATAGTTCTGCCTCCTACATTTAGGTCTTCCATCCACTTTTAGTTTAATGTAAGGTACAGGGAAGGGGGCTAACTTTATTCTTCATCATGTGGATAGCTAGTTATCCCAACACCATTTGTTGAAAAGACTCTTCTTTCCCTGGTGAAGGATCTTGACACCCTTGTCAAAAATCCACTGACAGTAAATATGAAGGTTTATTTCTGGATTCTCAATTTTATTCTGTTGATTTATATGTCTATCCTTATGCTAGTACTGCATTGTCTTTACGATTATAGCTTTGTAGTGAGTTTTAAAATCAGAAAGTGTGTATTTTCCAACTTTGTTTTTCTTTTTCAAGAGTGTTTTGGCTATTCTGAGTTCCTTGAATTTCCATATGGATTTTATGATCAGCTTGTCAATTTCTGCGAAGAAACCAGCTGGAATACAATAGGGATTGCATTCAATCTGTAGGTCCATTTGGGTAGTATTGCCATCTTAACAACGTGTTCTTCCAATCCAAGAACATGTACCTCATTGGATTTGGATTTTTAAAAATTTGATTCAAGAATATCTCATGGTTTTCAGAGGATAATTTTTGCACTACTTTTATAAATCCTACAGGGTTTTGTGTGACAGTGACTGGCAGCTATCCTTCCTCCCCATGGACTGGGGCCTGCACATCCTCCAGGCCCATCTCCCTTGGAGCCTCCTCACCACTCCACAGCTCATGGCCCCTTTCGGGCCCTGGCCTCTGGTGATGCTTCTTTGAGGTCTCCTGTCTTGTTGCACAAATTGTTGCCCAAGTCTCTGCACATCCTGCGTCCTACCTAGAGTGCGCGCTCTCCTTCCTGCTCTGTGAGCCCTCATGAACCATCTCCTGTGGGCTTACCAAGCCACCATCCTGTCCAAGTGGTCTGTGGCAGCTTGTGGGATCTTCTCATCCTTGGGCATCGTCTGCCCAGGATGGGACTCTCAGAGGCCAGGGTGACTCCACTATCCCACCAACCTCTGTACCCCACGGCCATGCACAAAGCTCAAGGTCCCAGAGAGGGTCTGTGGGTACAATGGAGCTATTCCCCAGGCAAACCCCAGGATCAATAAACTGTGCTTAAACCAAGTGAGGTATCTTGAGGCTTCACCACCAGGGAATAGAACTTTGGCAGCTTATAAAAGGAATTTGATTTTTCAAATTTCCTTTCAACTCGGGGGTCTCAAATCCACTCTGCAGACTTAAGAGGGAGGGTCCTGGCACTGCTTCTGAGGAGGATGCCTTTGAGGGGAGGCAGAGCTGGCTCACGGCAAAGTCTCGCCCTGAGGCATGGCAGGTGGCAGGTGGCTGGGACTGGTCACCTGCTCGCCTGTGTCCATCCCCTTGGGCAGCACACAGCCAAGTCCTTTTGGACCAAATTGGATCACTGCCAAGTAGTATGCCCAGCCTTGCTGAATCTCTACCCATCTGTAAAAAGGAGAAATTGTTTCTGTGTTCCCTGCTTCCCAGAGAGCCAGGGAGAGGCCAGGATTGAAGGAGGTAACAGTTTTCTTGCCCTTTGGAAACCTGAGTGGGGCTTTGTGCTTGCATCTCATTTAAGCCATGAGCACTTGCTGGCTCTCTCTATTCATCCACAAACCCTGCCTTTGTTGAGTGCCTTCTGGGTGCCTGGCTCTCTGCTAGATGTGGGGGTCACGATGTGGAGTGGACCTGATACTGGTGCCCCCTGCCTGGGGGAAGCAGACTGGAGATCATCACAACCCTGGCTGGGGCTGGGGCGCAAATGGGGCGGGAGCAGGAGTTTGCCTGGGGGATATTAGATTCTCCAGCCATCCCCTGGAAAGCTGTGGGGAGACCCAGAGCAGGGCCTGCAACGGTCACAGTGAGGTGATTAGGGATAGTGTGGAGATCCCTCCCACCTCTTTACCAGGCCACCAGGCCAGACACTGCCTCAGCTGAATGCACGCTGGAGGCCCAAATGCTAGACACTTTTCCCTCTTACATAGGTTGAGGAGACTTAGGGGCTTCCCTTCCCCTTGGAACATGCAGAAGGGGCTGTCTGAGGCCTCCATCCCTGCTCAGGACTGCAGGAGAGCCCCCGTGGGCACTCCAGCCTCAGCCTTCCTTGCCATCCACAACCACACCAGTGGCTGGGAAGCCAGAGCCCCAGGCTCCTGTGCTTTTTCTGCATGGGACTCCCCCACAGCCTCTGGGTGGGAGCACACATGGCATCTCTAGAGAGTATTGGGGCTGGACGTGGGGAGGAGGCAGCAGGAGAAATCGAAGGACTGCAGCCCTCGCCTCCCTCCAAGGCGGTTGTCAGAGTAAGATCAGCTCTCTGGAAGACACCCAGGTTGTAAACAGGGTGGGGCAGGGGTCCTGGTAAGGATGAGGAACCAGAGGCCTGAGCTGCCCACCCCTTGGCACGGGGCACCCAGGAGGCAGCAGGCTCATGGTCTGTGGCCGCTTGTGGGATCTTGAAATGAACGACTTCGTGAAGCATTTGGTTTTGGGGGATTTTACATTAGGGTTAATGAACCTCTGAGCTGAGATCCCGGAGAGGGGCCAGGACCCTGCCTGGGATGCAGCTTCCGTGGACTGAGCAGCCTGGGGCCCCTGCTTCCTTGGTGTACTGGGCCAGCCGGCCCTGCATCCCGCTCCTCCTCCAGCCCCTGGAAGCGTTCCCTGAATCACATTGTTCACCGCGCTCCTCAGGCCTTCTGGGTTCTTCCTCTGCTGCTCGCCATAAAACCTCTCCAGTCATCTTTTCCGCTGTGGTTTTTATTGTTTGATTTTATTATTCCAGCTATATTGCATTGGGAAGAGCTACAGAAATGCTTTCTTCTTTTCCAGATTCCAGAACAAGTCGTGGCCATTGTAGGTTTTGATTAATCACCACGTCCCCTTATTTCTTACTTTCCCAGCTTAATTTTTCCCACTGTGGGAAGGGGTCTGGAGGACAGGCACCCTTCTTGGCCCTGGATAGCTTTCCATTCCCCCTCAACCCACCCAACAAGAGAAAAAAGTGAGCTCACATCACGGGTCAGCCCCCGGTTCTGGAGGCCTCTGGCCGAGCTGCATTGCAGGAGAAGCCAAGTGCTGGGTGAAGGCCTGGGGAGGAATCTGGGTTCTCTTGGCTGCTGGTAAGATTATCCATTAAATCCATATTCCTCACTGTAGAGTTCATGGATTCAGAGGATATACCGTATTCTGGCCGTCTTACATTACTGCAATATTGCTTCCAGATGGGCAAACGCGCGCTCGGAGCCTGGCCCTGCAGACACCGAGGCCCAGCACGCTGCTCACTGCCGCGCCTTTGTTCTCTGCTTCCTGCTTGGTTCCTGCTAACTCGGGGACCTCCAGGTGGCTGCCACTCAGGGGTGTGTGGGGGGCACCTTGGGGTACCCAGGCCTGCAGCCCCCCACCCACAGGCCATCTCCACAGAGAAAGACCACCAAGGGTGCAGGCCGGGACTCTTTCTGAGCCTCTCCTGTTACTGGGCCTGCTCCCTGAAGGGCACGGTCCTGGCCATGTGCAGTGCCCAAGCTAGGGAGGTCCTGCTTCTCCATCTCATCCACAGGATAATTCAAATGGGAGTGTTTCAGCATTCCACATCTCATGGTTGGAGGGGTGGGCCCCACCTCCCTGGCAGCCCGCTCTCTTCACATGGCCTGCGCTGCAAGGTCAGCCCCCTCCCAGGCCCCTGAGAGGCAGCAGGCACTATGGCCAAGCTGTCTGCTGGGCCCCGGGCTCTGGTGCTCTTCCCAGAGTAGGCCTCCCAGGGTAGGGCTGAGTGTGGTTGCGGTGGACTCAGGACTTTTCTTCTGCCATCAGTGGAACTATCTTCTCTCTGCTTCCCCGTGCACTTCCGAATCCCCTGTGGCTCTGATCCACAGGCGCTCTAGGTGGATGGAGGAGCTCACAGCTGCAGGGAGTGTTGGGTGGACATACGGGGTGTGGAGGGCCAGGCCAGGCTTCACAGAGATGGAATCTCAAAGGAGGAAGTAGCATGCAGGCGGCGGGCACAGCACATGCAAAGGCCTGGAAGAGGAAGGCACCAGGTGTAGCCAGCATCCCAGACGGGGACACCAGGCCCTCGAGGCCAGGTGGTGGGGACAGGAGAGTGTCTTGAGTGGCTGCAGCATCGTCGTTGTCTTTTAAATGGCAGCATCCTTCCCCAAGCAAGGGAATGGTGGAGACAGAGGTGCCTTCCAGAAAAAATGGAGGTCCTGGGACCTGACTTCTGGGTCCCTCAGGACACATGCTCTCCAGCTTGTCAGTGTTACCTGGACACTATAATGGGGGCACACAGCAGGGGGGCCTGCAGGAGGGGCCCAGCCAGGGCCTGGTGTCATACAAGCAGAGCCCCAGAGCACAGCTGGGCAGATTGCCTGTGGTTGGTGCGGGTGAGGAGTAGCAGGGTGGGGACCAGTGATAATGCCTCTGACGATACTTGGCAAGGGTGACCGCAAGTGGCTCGTCCCAAACATGAAATACTCCTCACCCATTCTCCTATGAGCCCCAGCGTGGGCACCGCATTCCAACAGCTCCATTTATGCTGAGGAGCCTCAGTAGAGACACAGCTAGAAAGTGGCCAGCTGGGGTTTGGGGCTGACCTGAGGCGCTCTCTCTCTCTAGAGAGCCTCTCTCTGGCTCTCTGGAGAGCTCAGGGGAACCTGAAAAGAGCTGTGGGCTGTGTCATGGAGGGCCTTCACCCTGGAGGAGCAGGGAGGTGGGCAGAGCAGGCAGGGGCAGGGCAGGAGGGGCTTTTCAGATTACCCAGACCCTTTGCTGGCCAGCGTGGGAATGGAGGGAGGCCAGGGAGGACCTCCCGCTGCCTCGCTCCGGCAGGGACATGTGTGAGGGCCCAGGAGGAAGAGAGCAGCCAGGTAGACTGGGTTTCCAGCCAACGTGTGCCTGGAGATGCCTGCGCCCAAGCCTTCCTCTTCTACCACCCCTGCTTGAGTACCCTGGGCCCATCCCTCCAGGCCACAGCCAGCCTTGGAGCCTGTGACTCCCCAAGTGGTCATACACATGAGGACCTCTTTGGGGGAGAAGAGCCAGCTCAGGGGGCATAGGGAGCCCTCCAGAGTACCCTCATATCACACCCTGTCCCTCTGGCCACATTCCAGCTGGCCCTGCCTTTGACAGTCGACCAGCTGGCGCAGCTCCGCTTCCCATACCCCGGCGCCTTACACTGGCCTCGATGCTTCCCAGCCTCCTGAGGTTGCGAGTGGCCGGAGATTGGGTGAGGCCCCCATCCCTGCTCAGGACTGCAAGAGAGCCAGAGCTTGGGAGATTGAGTGGGAACCATGGTGATGCAAACCGTGAAACTGTCCCCCACGTCACCTCCAAACCCTTCGGGCTGGCCTCTGAGTGAGGGATGGCCCTGGGAGAGGCTGCCCTGCCTTTCACCTCTCATGCACTGAGAGTGATGGAGAAGCGCTGTCGGCGGAGTGCTGGCCCCACCCACGGGGTCAGAGCCCCTGTTCCCAGCCTCCCTTTTGCGTGTGGTGGCTGGAGCCTCCTTAATTGCTGTTTGTATCACTTAACAATTTTTCACTTTTGGAGGAATCATAAATAACCCCAAAGCAACATGTACCCTCTCGGGGCCAGGCTCAGGCAATCTCCTCACCAGGGAAAGAAGTCATAGAAAAGCTCCAAGCGGAAGCACCCACACCTACCAGCTGCCTCAGATGTGCCACAGTTCTCAGGGAACCCTCTAGGGGCACAGCTTAGGGGAGTGGAGCAGGGTGGCCAGCTGGCCAAGCCACAGTGAGAAAAGGTGGCCCATTGGCCAGAACGCAGTCCCCAAGCCTCCTCGGCTAGGCTCTCGAGGAATGGCTTGGTGTCCCTTCTCAGCAGAAGCCCTGTCCCTAGCCTCCGGGGCCAAGCTCTGGCTTCCCAGGCGTGTGGTTCCCACCCAGGCTCTTGTGGGTTGGCTTGCCAAGTGGTATTAGGACACGCAGCTTCAGTTCTGCAGGGTCTGGTGAAATACCGCTTCAGTTCTGCAGGGCCTGGTGGAATTCCATTCCCTGCCTCCCAGAACATCTTATCTTAAGGGCCTCTCAGCCACAGTAGGCCCCAAGCCCCAGAGACTCCAGATTCCCCACTACGCAAGGGAGCCGTGAAAGGCACGGGCAGCACGGTACTTCAGGAGGTGGAACTGGGCGGCTGTGTTGACCAGGCCAGGAGCACTGGTGTTCTGGATCTAAAGCAACCATCTCTTCCCATATTTGGAGGGAGTCAAGGGCAGGCAGGAGCCAGGACCCAGGGCATCCCGAATACTGGGTGACTGGCAGACATCACCCTGGCCCAAGGCCAGCTGCAGTAGGAGCTGAGTGAATATCCCCTCCATGAGTGCAGGAGTCTCAGTGGTGCATGTGGAGCTGTTCCGTGGGCCCTGCCTTCACCAGGACTGCCATGGTTCTGCCCAGTGACAAACAGCCCCCCAGGCGTCCTGCCCTCCGGTGCTGCTTGGCCAACACGAGGTGGCCGGGTTTCTGCTCAGGAACCCAGGCTGCTCTTGCAGACAACCCATATCTTCCTTCCTACTGGCGGGGCAGGCAATTACACCATTGGCTGCAGTGTGACACAGACTGAGCCTGGTACAGGGTCCCTTGGACTCCACGGCTTGGTTGGGTCACCTTGGCCGTTTTGAAAGCTGTTGGGGAGCAGGAAGTGTGAGCTGGAAGTCAGCTTGAGGGTTACCCCAGAGTGAGAGCCTTGACAGCCAGGACCCCAGGCTCCCGTGATTGCAGCCCATGCCTCTGTGCAGTGTACGAAATGTCTCCAAAAACCTCTGCACTGAGAAGGTAGAGGCGAAAGCCACAGGAGACTTCGGGGTAACCAGTGTGGAATTCTTCCCTCCTTGCTTCACGGTTTTCCACCCTTTCCCCGGCTTGCTTTTAGAGCCTCTTAATGAAAGTACCCCAACCCCAACAGGGCCTGGCTTAGGATGGGTGAGGAAGTGGAGCTCCGGGAGGTCATGGCCCCACCCAGGAACATTCTTGTCCCAGTTCCCCCACCCCCATATTCGGGAAAGTTCCTCAGGCGCATATGAACTGGCTGCTTAATTTTGTTTGAAACACAAGCTTTCAGAAGAGCAGACACAGAAAGACAGATGGCAGGAGGTGCCGCAGGGCAGCACTGGGGAGGCCGACATGGAGAGCGGGGAGATAGGAAATCGCTCATGGCGGCTGGACAGCAGGGGCACAATCCCGTCCGAGACCTGGGGCCAGAGGAGCCCCCGACTGCCCACTCACCCCAGGGCCTGCCTGCAGGTTTGAGGCCCCCAGGGTATTAGCCCAGTATTTGAGGTGCTGCCAAAGTCATGGAGTGAGGACTACACCTGGCATGCTCCCCCGGTTTCTGGGGGCCGGGAAAGCTGTGTACGCCACAGAAGTGAGCCTTGTTTTGTTGATGGGTGTCATCTTGGGCCTGTCAGTGTCTGTGGAGTTGCCTCCTCTAGAAGAGCCAGGTTGGCAGCCCACAACTCCATCCTGGCTTAAACCCTTTAAGGCCCGCCCTGCCCTCAGGGGAGCTGAGAGCCCCACTGCAGCCCAGAGGCCCTCCTGGCAGCTGCCTTCCTCTGCCTCTTCCTTTCCCACATCCCCTTCACAAACCTTGTGCTTGCTCTGGGCTTCAGGGGTCTGAACCCAGGTAGAACCCCACACTTAGGGCACCTCACCCCACTCCTCCCTAGCCCCAGACTGGCCTCCCTGCACCTGGCCAACCCCCTCCTCGCCTGCCTATTTCCACCTCAGGATCCCTCCAGAAGCCGGAACTCAACTCCCACAGCACCAGCCCCTCCCTATAGCCTCATGGGGTGCAGCATGTGGATGAGCAGAGGGGAGGACAGGGACTGATGGACCCCAGGAGCTGGCTTCCAGTTGAATACAAGGCTGACTTCTATATGGCACGGAGGATAGTTGAGGCATCTAAGCTGGCTGAGGCTTCCTGGAGCACACGCATGGCCTGGGCTGTCCGGAAGTCCTCTGCATGCTTTGTGTAGACGCATGAGTCCCCAGCTGGCTCCACACTAGATGACCTGGGCTAGGGCCACTTACATCTGTCAGGGGAAGGGCAGTTGCCATTCGAACAACACTAAAAGGTCAATGCCCACCCTGGTGCTGACCAAGCCCTGGACCCTGCTGTGTCAGGCACTCACAGCCGCGTCCAGGTGCTCGTTTTACTTCGGGGAGTTGAGAGCTGGTGAGGCAGGCATCCCTGGTCATTACCGTGCCTGCAGGGCCTTCCTGTCTGCACGCCCCCACCATGAACCTTAAGGTCAGGAAGCCCATTGAAATGCAGAGTCCTGAGCTCCCAGAGTTACCGAACCCCCACTCTGGGGTGCAGCTTGGCATCTACCAGGGACCACCGACCATGGATACTCATCTACCCCTGTGATCCCCTCCAGCCTCCGAGTTTGTGCTAGGGCAGGAGGCCCTGTGGCCCGTGGAGCTCCAACCACACAGGACCACCTCCAGCCGTGTGCTCTGGGGTGCAGAGCTGACCTCCCAAGTCTCAGGCTTCTCATCTCTCAAACTGGCGGTGATAACCGCACCCATGCCTTGCAGTGGCTATGAGCATGAGACCAGGAGCACACACCAGAAGGGGATGCTGGTTAAAACCATTATCACACGCTGGGTGCCTACAGTCCCAGCACTTCGGGAGGCCAGGAGGTAGAGACCAGCCTGGGCAGAATAAGGAGACTCTGTCTCTTCCAAAAAAAAAAAAGCCCAGACTAGTTAGTGTGCACCTGTGACCCCAGCTGTTTAGTGGCTGAGATGGGAGAATCACCTGAGCCTGTGAAGTCAAGGCTGCAGTGAGCCGTGATCACCATGCTTGGCATGTTGACCAGTCACTCAAAAAAAAAGCCTAGTGTCAAAAAAAATAAAACCATTATCGCACCCTGCACACAAATCACAGTCCGAGTTCAGAGAACACAGATTAAAACGAGAAGTCAGAGAATCCTCTCGGGCAGGAAACCTTCATGTTTTTTTGTCACCCAAATGCTGCCTGTTGGCTGGCGAGCCAAGAAACCAGGGCAGGATGGTGTAGGAAGTCATGCCCCAGATCATTGGGGGAAACTGGCACTTGTGTTCCTCGTTACATAGTGTTGAGTTGGGGAACAGGGCTGGGTGCAGAGCTTCAGAGCCGAGCGCATGCTGGTGCCTGGGAAATAAGCAGCTCTGCCGTAGCTGTGGCCCCTGGAGGCTTCCTAAGAAAGACAGAAATGAACATGGATCAAACCCGCATCACAGATGTATAGCTAGATCAGCAAATCACTCAGAAGTCCCCAGAGTCTGAACCTTGCACGCCTGGGTGGAGGTGGGGTCGCTTCACCGTGCGTGCAACTGTGGCAAACTGCAGAATGTCCCAAAACAAGTCCCTTAGTGTCTGTGTCCTTCCATGCTGGCTCGCTGGAGGGGCTTCTGTTGAAAGAGGTGGGGTTTGCAAGGAGTTGCTTCTAGTATGTTAGACAGCACAGCCTTCCAAACGGACTGTGGGCGTGACGTCTAAAGAAGCTAGACAAGCCAAGCGCCCTGATCTTTTATTATCTTTGAAAAGTATCGGTGAGCTCGCAGAGGCTTGAGTGTGCTGGCAGCTCTCCTCATCCGGCCTATTTGCACACTCAGGCACGTACTCCCTGCTTGGCCGCCTTTCGGGCCCCAGCTACAGTCAGGCCTCCTTCGTGCTGAGCATGTGCTGGCCTTACCTGGGGACAGCTGAAGGCCAGGAGGAAGCTGCTGGCCTTGAGAAAGTCTCTCAAAGCAGAGGTAGCCCCCTCAAAATCTCCAAGCTGTTCTCTGCAGGGGAGAGGGACTCAGTGCTGGCCACAGCCTGCGGTGTACCATTAACCACTACCCGTCCAGAACTCTAAGCTCCTAAGGGCCCTTCTTTGAGCATCCTATGCTGGGGGTGTTGGCCTGGGTGCCAGGGCCCAGGAGGGGAGCCTCCTTGGCCACTGAAACAGGAACAGAGCATAAGCCACCACCAGCCCTTCCTCCCTTGTGCAGGGTGGCTCCCAGAACCTAGGACTCCATGCTGATGTAGGGTTCACAGTGTGTCTGAGCCCATGGGAAGTCGTGCCATTTGATCGTTTGGGGCAGCTGGTGCTTGTTTTCTTGATGACATGGTATTGGGTTGGGGAATGACCTTGATGGGAGTCGAAGCCTGGCCTGGACCCTGAGGCCACTGGGGAGTTGGCTACCTGAGGGAGATGAGGTTGTTCCCAGGGTTCCTCACCCAGGGGACCTCCACTTTTCAGCGACTCCAGCAGGCACAGCTTTCCAGGCCAGAGCCATGGATGGTCCCTGGACACCTGCAGCAGCCAGGCCCCAGATGCAAGAAAGGGTATTTGTGTCTTAAAGCTTGTAAAGAGTTTCTAAAAGGTGGGGAGGGGAGAGGTGAGGGCCTGTCTCATGTTTTCCGTTCTGAACGTCAGGAGAACAAGTTGCTGGGGCCAGAGCAACTCCAGGGAGACAGCTCAGCAAGCCAGACTAACTTCTTCCCCCTATTTGTCCTACCCTGGAGGTCAAGTTAAAAGGCAGTACTTGGGGGGTTGAAAAGCTCCCTGCAGGGGTCTGCTCGTGAGGGAACCCCTAGCCTTTGCAGCCTTTGTTCGGAGGCAGCTGATAAGCCAACTCCTGCTGAGTGCTTTGCAGCGGGGCTGCTGTTCCCAGTCCCAGCTCAGCCTCCCTGCCTCAGAGGGCTGGCAGATCAGCAAATTGCTGTCTCCGGCCCACAAAAGGGGCAGGTCCAGGGATGTGTTTCACCCCCAAGGTGTGAGTGGAATCAGCAGATTGTATCGAGAAATATTTCTAGGGATTTACATTCCGGCGGTCAGCGGCCTTCAGGAGGTTTTACTCCGTCTGCAGGGGTGGGAGGCCTCACGTAGAGTTGGCGGGGGCAGCAGGGCCTGGGTGTTTCAGGAGGACCCACTCACTCTGGGCCACTTCCGATGCTGCAGATAACACTCCGCGGCCCTCCGGCCATCTGTCTCTCCCAACAGCAGTGGTGGTGATGGTCGCCTCGGCCTACCTGGCCTGCAGCAGCCCTTGCTGGAGGCCGACCAAGCCTGCGAGGAGGTTCTCCCGTGTGTCTATCCATCCATCTGTCCCTTGGCCCCTTCAACAGCCCTTGTCCCCTTTGCCAGTGCTGGGAAGCTCCACCATGGACTTCTCTTGTGGTGACCCATGAGGCCCAGCTCCATTGCCTGGGGATTCCCTCACGCCAAGCTCAAGGAGCCTGTCTCTATGCACACCCCCTGCCCCCGGGAGGCACGTGCTGAGCTTTTCTGTCCTCCATTTGGTGGCCACCTCACCTCCCTGGGGTTGCAGGACCCACATAGACAGCCTACTAGGGTCCTGGCAGGCCCAGGGTATGGGAGCAAGGTTAGATCCTGAGGTCTGACCTTGGTGAGTCATGGCTGGGGAGCCACAAAGCCAGTATGCTCCTGCCTCTTGGGCCTGCCAGTTAATGTGGCATCTCACCAGGTGTTAACAGGTGAGGAGAAATGGGCTGCGTGAAAGTAGAAAAGGACTATGGGAGGCCAGCGCAGGCCTTGGGTGGACACCGCTCTGTGGCAGTGACATTTGTGCAGAACCAGGCAAGGCTGGCCCATCCTGGGAGCTGAGTGCTGGACCATGGGGGCCTACAGCCTAGAACTGAGCCTGGAGACTGCAACATTCAGAGGTCAGGGGTCAAGGAGGACCCCGCAAAGGAGATCGGGAAGGTGGAGGCTTGGTCACCCCCAAGAGAAGCTTTTTCTAAGGCAGGAGAGGCCAGCACGTCAGCCACGGCTGGTGGGTCCCACTGAAGCTGAGAAACAGAACTGGCAGTGGGGTTTGGCCAGGTGGAGGTCCTGGTGGAGTTGATGACAGCAGTGCCGTGGCCGGGGTCACCAGTGGGAGACTGAGAGCAGAGTTGTGACTCGTTTAGTAAATAGGCTATGGCAGGCCCTTGAAACTTAGTGAGGTGGCCAAGCTGCCCCTAAATAGCTGTGCCCTGTGACCAAGACCCTTCCTCCTTCCCTCCCTCTACCCTGCCGGGCTCAGCCAACCGACACCAGGGCCCTGCGAGGCAACATCTGAGCTGCCTTTTTGAGTGGGAGCTATGGCAACTGCTGCATTACTGGAGTGGGGTGGGGGGTGTGTGTCACTCCCAGGACCAACTGGCTGATGAAGGTCTTTGGGCACTGCAGCTGCCACCTGGAGTGCCTCAGGGCAGGCTCAGCTCACACTCTTGTGGGCCAGCTGCAACCCAAAGGCTCTTGGCCTCCATTCCTGCGCCAGGGTGGTCTGCTTGGAGAGGTGGGCGGCGGGGTCCCAGACGGATCCTGAAAATGGCCTCTGCCTTCCTCTGGGGCCCCACCTTCTTCCGTGGTTGCCCGAGAGGGTTGTGGTGCTACTTGTCCGTGGTGCTCTGCACGCCTGATGTAGCTGCTCACCCCACTCCCTGCGGCCCTGGGCAAGGTGCCCACAGCCCTGTTTACTGTTGGGGCAAGTGAGGGACATGGAGACTCCGAAGCCTCCCCTGGGACACTACGGCCCTCAAGACTCCCAGCAAGCCCCTCCCTCTCAGAGCCTTGGTGTCCCCATCTGTAAAGTGGGATGTGACAGTACCCTCCTTGCTGAATGGGCAGTGAATGAGGAGCTGTTAGCTGAGACCAGTTGGTTCTTGACAGCCGTGGCACATGGAGGCCTCACGCAGGCAGCCCCATACCTGGTCCAAGGTTCTGTCCTTACTGCAGCAGTGGGCCTGGAGCAGTGGCATTAGAGAAGACCCTGAAGCCCAAAGAGGGGCTGCTAGCCTCAAACTCATTAGCTCCAGGTAGCTCGGATCCAGCCTGGGATCGCTCGTGCCCCACGGGTTGACTGGGCTGGTGAAGTGGTCTGAGCTGAGTGGTCTAGGATGGCCTTGCTCCTGGGGAGGGCCCTTGGCAGGCAGCCTCTCCTCTACCAGCTAGCTGGGCCTCACTTGGTGCACACGTACCACAGCCTCTCTGTGTCCCGTTTGCTCATGACATGGTGGTCAAAGCAAGTCACAGATTTCATGGGGGCCTCAGGACGAGGCAGTCGCATGTGGAGGGATGTGCCTTGGGGATGGGGCATCTCGGCCTTTGTATCTGCCGTAGGCATGGAGGCATTTGCTGTTCTCACCAGGGGGAGGGGAAATCTGAACGGGCTCTGTGTCTGACACAGAGCCCTGTACTCCATCTACGCAGCCCCCACCACCTCCACACACAGCCCCTCGGGTCCTGCCTGGGGGCCCAGGCTTTTGATAGAGAATCACATCTGGACGAGGACATTCTGGTAGGATCGCCAGGGGGCCACGACAAGGAGACCAGGAAGGAAAGACAGAAAGAAAAACACGCACACATCCAGGCTCAGATGATATACAGTCCTCCTCCCAGCTCAGGACCCCTTTGCGGTGTCAGCTTTCGGCATGTAACCACTTATTCTGTCAGGGAGGAGAGCCCTCCCGCTCCACCAGGTGACGGCCCTAAATCCTCAGGAGCGACAGCGTCCTCCCGCCCGGGTTGGGTTTCTGCACAGTGGAATGGGACTGGCAGCAGGGTCCCTGTCCCGCCAGCTCTAGGCCTGGAATCCTCCCTGGGAAGCTAACTATGCCCTTGGAGGAGTGGTGCGGGGTGGGGGTAGGGCGGCCTGCCCCTCACCCCCCAGGAAGCGATACTGTGACTGTCCTGGGCTCACAGAGGAGGACGTGGGGGCCTGCACAAGGAGACACAGGCAGCGGAGCCGGGGCTCAGAGCTGGGGGAAGGGGCCAGTTCACCCGGAGAGGGAGGAGTCACTGGGCTCAGCCTTCTGGCTGTCATATGAAGCTGGAACAAGGAAGGAGGCACTGGAAGGTGCTGGGCCTTGGCATTCTCAGCTGTGAAATGGGAACACAGAGGTCTCTGTCACACGGTAGAGACAACCGGTCCAGTCACCCAGATAGGGTGCCGAGGGCAGGGCCTGGTATGGCCATCAGGAGCCATTGGATTCGAATCTGGTGTGCCACCGGGGCTCCCTGTCCGTGAGCCCGACAGATAAGCGCAGGGTCTGAGAAGCGTCAGACACGTCTCCCAAACAAGCTCACGTCTTGAACCAGCACTGGACCTGTGTCAGCTCCAGGGAGAGCCAGGGCAGGGTGGGGCAGGCCTGGGTTCCGGACATGGAGACAGGAGGGAGCCGAGGCCATCTGTGCTCCGACCCAGCGGTGAGCCTAAGACAAGCTCCCAGAACCCACCTGGGACAGACAGCTGGACTTATAAAACACCCCGGAGTGGGGGGCTCGGCCACGGGGCCAGCCCTTATCAGAAATGCCCCTGGCTTTTTTGAGTTCATGAGTGGCCGTGGGTACTGGGTTGTTTGGCTTTCAGGTTCCTGCCTTCCAAAACAGGAGAGGCCACTTGGCCTGCCTTTTCCTCAGAAGAGCCCACTTTTTATATGGAGGTGACCTGCCATTTGTCCGGTTGGGGTCCCCTTCAACGTCTTCAAGCTGCTGAAGGAGAAGCCCTGCATTTAGCTGTGGTTTAGGGAATGCATGGCCGTGAAGTCGCCAAGTTAAAAGGGCTGCCCCTGGAACCCCAATCAGAGTTGCCCTTTCCCTTGCCCTTGCCCCTTCCTGGACAAGCCCTTTCCATGAGGTCGGGTGCCGTGCCCCACGTTCAGTGCCAAAGCCCCAGACCCACAGGCTGCACACTCCAGCCAAGGGCAGCCTGGGGAAGGTATGAGGGATCCCTGGGCTTTGTGAAACCTGTCAGCTTGTGTGAAAGCTATCTCTCCCAGGCCCCACCCCCACCCAAAGCACAGGTCACCTGCCCAGTTAATCATCCTGGGCTCTGAGAGCTCCCTGGGGCCCCACAGGCCAAGCGTTTTCTGACTTGGAGACGCAGGAGGCCAGCTCCCCGCTCCTCAGATTCTGCTGAACTAACTGAAACCCTAACCTTCGGGCTTCCCCTCTAATTTGTGATAAGGCCTCGCCAAGAAAAACAGCAGGCTAAAGACCCCTGATTTCTTCACGAATTCCAGAGCACTTGGTTCACTCCGGCAGAGAAGGGGCCCCAGGCAGCCATGCGTGCAGAGCCACCTCTGCGTGGGTGAAGGGCTGGGGACGGCCTCTTGGGAGCCCGCTAAGGAGGACCACCTGCCTGCTCCAGGCAGATTGCTTCCAGCTGGCCGGGGCAGAGGAGCAGGCCAAGGGTGGGTCCGGGCCGTGGCCCAGAGAAGCTGAGCTCGCTCATGAGATGTGTGCTGACGTGGCAGGATAGGGTGGGAGTGTTCATGAAGGAGTGGCTGCCTGGGCCCCCGATCTGAGGGTCTGGGGCCCCTGGATGGATCTGGGGGACCTACAGCATCCTCAGACCACAGGCAGTGTGTCGAGTGAGAGTGGCGCTCTTCCTGGGCCAGCAGGAGGTTTCCAGAAAGGCCCAGACACAGCTCAGGAGATGGATGCTGCCCTGTCAGGGTGGGGAAACTGAGGCCCCGGGCAGAGACACCACCCACTCCAGATTCCAGCGGTCCCCCACCCCACCTCTGCCCCACCATGGCTGATGTGAAGGAGGTGATTGGAAGTCCAGAGGGACACTGGGTAGGACCCGGGTGAAGAACTGGTGGACTGAGGCCAGAGAAAGGCCGATGGCCTGTTCCTAGCAGGGAGGAATAGTAGTTGATATTTTCTCCCCACACTTGATTTCTGTACTGGCCTGAATAGGATCTAACTTTAATATGGGGAAGTAGTGATTTTAAAGTGCCATGGAATGTGCCTCTCCTGTGGCTGTGCTCATCTCCCCATTGCTTGGCAGAGAGGCATTCCCCGTCCCCCCCTGGCATGGGCACCAGTTCTGCTCTTCCAGAAGCCCTTCCAAAGTAGCTCCCAGCAGAACACTTGAAGCCCAAAAGCACCTGTGTGTTCCTTAGTGAGAAAGGGAACACATTCACCCCCAATCCTGACTCTCTAAGCCCTGTCCCTGCCCCTGGGTAGAGGGTTGGCTCTGGGCTTGGAGGTCAGCAGCAGGGAGTGGACACGAGCCACCTGGTAGGGGCTTGTGCTGTGCTGTTCCTTCTGCCCTGTTAGGCTTGCTTCAACCTCTGAGGTTCTGTGATATATCTGCCCCTGTAGGAGTGAGACAGGCATAAGCCAGACTTTGGGAAGGAACCACAGCGTGGTGGGGCTTTGGAGCAACAGAGGTCTCAAAAGCTCAGCGTCTGCAGACGTTAGGGGCAAGGGGGCAGCTTGGGGGATGTGCTCGGCGCCTGGAGGCAGACACACAAGGGTCTGAATCCCAGCTCAGGGACCCAGGGCAGCTCAAGCCCTCTCGGAGGTTCTGTTTCCTCATCTGTAAAATAGGGACAATAACGGTAGCTATGTGTGGGGCACGGGATGGCACCCAAGGATAGTTCTGGTGTGAGTCAGGGGCCACCAGGCCTTGTGTAGGAACATGGGGTGGTGTCCCTGGAGGGGATCCTACCCCAGACTCGAGGGATGAATTGGAGGAAGAGGAGGTTTCCTGAGCTTAACAGAATGATGGTTGTCTGACAGGCTCACAGCTGGCCCCAGCGGCTCCACAGCAGGGAGCAGGAGCGGATACCCTGGACTCACTCTACCCCCTCCTTGTCTCCTGCCAGGGATCCAGCTGACTAGACCCAATCTGAAGCCCTGGGCCAGGAGCTTGTGGACATAACCTGTGGAGATCAGCCTCCTAGGGCAGAGTGAGCTAGGCGGAGAAGGGCTGTGTGTGGAGGGCAAGCAGACAGCGTCCAGGATCCCACCATATTGCCAATGGACAGTGCCAAGCACCTGGCCTGGTGTGGGTTTGCCTTGCACTATGAAGGGGCAGGGACATGGCCAGGCATTCCTTTCTCTGTGGGCACTGTGGGGCATTGCCGTGGAGGCAGAGGGAGCATCTGATGGCTCCGGGACCACACTAGTCACAGCACTTCATTTCCATCATACTCGGTGCAAAATCCCAACCTCTTGCCCTACCTGAGCCTCGCGTGGCCGCTTCCGCTCGCCTGCCAGCACCATTGCCTCCCTGTTCCCCTTCTGCCTCCCCAGCCACTCCAGCCTTCTCCTTGTCCTTCAGCTCATTCCAGCGTGTTCTTGCCCAGGGCCTTTGCACACATCCCTTCCAGGACTTCCGATGGCTCTGTCCTCCCCTCACACAGGCCTCATGGCTTCTGTCCCCTTCATCTCTGGCACGACCACTCGCCTACCCTTCTGCCCTGACTTCTCTGTGGCTCCTCACAGCTCTTCCTGGCACCTCGTAGGGTAAGTCTCACCCCAGATGGATGTGCTCAAGGCCAGGGCCAGGACTCTTGTTCACAGTGCCATCCCTGACCCAGCGCCAGCCGTCAGGGTAACCACGGTCAGCTGAATGCCAACCGGTTAGCTGCTGCTTCTATAGGACCTACGCAGTGTTTGACTCTAAAACCGGGGGTTGCTGCTTGGTGACGACAGTTAGGCTGGCTTTCTGCTAATTCTGCAGCCTCCAGCTTGCTAACCTCCCACCCACTAGGGTCCAGGTCAGTTCCTCAAGGAGGTTCTAAAATACTCTGGCACAGCCTGCCAGCAGAGCCAGGCCTTGGGAGTGTGCAGGCAGAGGGCCTGAGCCCACTGCATCCTCCCAGAAGCTGGCCTACAGGATAGAGGCTAAGGGTGGCTAGTCAGGCATGGGGTTCTGCTGGCCCAGAGTGGCGGGGGCCAGGAAGTCCCACAGGCCTCTGGCTGCAGGAGGGGCATCCCAGGAGGAGGCGAGGCTGGAGCAGAGCATCCTCCTGGTCCTGGCAGCCCTCCGCCCCTCGGCACCCCAGAGGCCTGGCCACGGTGGATGCTGCTGAACCACCAGAAACTTAATCTATTATTACACAGAAACTTCTGTACAGTCAGGGGTTTGAAGTCCCCAGAAGTGTTTGCCTGATTTGGGGCAGATAGCAGGGTGATTAATGCTCGTGATAAGGTGTTGATTGGTTCTGGGAGCTGCTGCAGACACAGGGGCTGTTGTGCATGCAGGCTGGCAACTGCAGTCACAGAACAATAGCCCATTTATCTAGCGCACCACCCCCGCCTGCCCCAGGCGGGCACAAAGGGTGCTTGGGCCAGGAACCCGGGAGCCGGGCTCTCCCAGGGCGGAGGGTCCAGACCTGTTGCAGGGAGGCTGCCCAGCAAGGCCTGGGGGCAAGGGCTGGCCCGACCTAGCCGCACACCACAGGGCTAGGGTCACGCTGTGGGTTCCAGCGACTGCCCTGGAGGTGACAAATCTCCGGGCTTCAGTGTCCACACCTATAAAATGGGGTACTGAAGTCTCCACATTGTAGCTCTGCAAGGTGGATTAAATGAGATAAGACAGTTAAGTCCTGAAAGTGAGATGTGTTGGCATTCACTCCACAAATACCGAATGCCAGCTCTGCGTGCCAGGGATGCAGCAGTGTTAATATTGATACAAAACGGACAGAAACTCCGAAGCGGTGTCCACCAGAAGGGAGTGGAGAAGGGGTCTGCGTCCGTGGATTCAACCAACTGTGGATGGAAACTGGAAAGAAGACTGCCTCTGTGCTGAGCATCTACACTTGAACAGCCTTTTTTTCCTGTCATGAGTCCCTAAACAACAGAGCGAAGCAGTGGCTTGCGTTGTGTTAGCTGTCCTGCGTGGTCTGGAGATGGGAGGCTGCGTGTGGGCTCCGTGTCAGTATCATGCCTTTTCACATGGGGGACTTGAGCACCTGTGGATTTGGGCACCTGCAGGAGGTCCCTGTGGGCGCTGAGGGATGGTGGCACTTTGTTACTTATCTGAAGAATGGTTGGCAGGGAAAGCAAAGGCAGGCAGGGCTGGCTCGGAAAAGGGGCCTGTTGTGGATGGAACCACAGAGGACCTTACAGCGTCCCCAAAGCAAGGGGCCTCTCATAGTGTCAGGGCAAAGAGCATTGTGGAGAGAGGGTGTGGCCACAGCAAAGGCCCTGGATTGGGGACGGGCCCACAGGTTGGCAGAACAGCAAGGGGCCCCGTGCGCTGGGAGCCTGAGAGCAGGGGCACAGGAAGCTCGGGCCAGCCCCTACTGCAGTGTGTCTGGCCCCGATGGCAACGGGGTCACTCTGGCTGTAGAGGCAAGAATAGGCCATTGAGGGACTGGGACAGACATGGCAGACCAGGATGGGGACTGCTGCACTAGTCTTGGCGGAGAAGGCATCTGGACCACGGGGGCGAGGAGGAGGTAGTGGATTCGGGGTGACCGTTTTCGCTTCTTATGGCTGCCGTAATGAATTCCCACAAACTTAGTGGCTTAAGCAACACATTGATTATCTAACAGCTCTGGAGGTCAGATAGTCAATGTGGGCTACATTCAAGGTGCAGGCAAAGCTGGTTCCCGCTGGATGCTCAAGGGGAGGCCCTGGCTCCCTTAGCCTGTGGCCTTCCCCCACAGCCCACTCATCTTTGCTTCTTCCTGACCTTTACCACCTCCCTGCCTCTCTCTTTCCCTGATAGGGAGCTCAGTGGTGGCCTGGAGGGGCCGGTCAATGGCAGCATGGTGGGGAGGTCTGGCAGGGACAGACTGCGGGGGGCCTGGGAGGCCCCAGGAGGTGGTTACCTCACCCAGAGGTGAGACCTGTGTGGCCACAGAGTCTCCTGATCCAGACCCCCTTATCCTGGGGGAGGTTTTAGGGTATGAACTACCACAGATGCCCCAAGAGGGGCTGCCACTGGAAGACGCAGGGCATTGCAGTGATGGAAGGGCGGAGGAGGAAAGAATGGAGGGACGGGGGACAGACCCTGGAACCATTCTGGGGACAGGCCTTGGTGGCTATGGCCAGGAGCAGGGCTGGGCACCAGGCCAGATGGACTGGAGGTTACCCTAGCTGAACCAACTGCAGGGATGAGAGCCCCAGCCCAGCCTCCTCCCAGCCACCGCCTTCAGGGAGCCCAACTTTGCTCCTAGAAAAGGGAGGCCCTCGTTGCCCTGCACTGGGAGCAAACACCTGCTTTGGCCTCACGCTCAGCCCAGGACCCAGAGGTCCTCGGACCTGCGGGAAAAGAGGGCAGCCAGGCACCTCTGTCCATGGCGGGGTTGCATTGCCCAGCCTGGTGGAGGGAAGCGGCCCCTGGGCGCGGTCCCCTGTGTCCACTCGAGGGGGCGCTGTATTCCCCTAGGCCTGAATCAGACCTGGTGCAGCTTCATAAAGCCAAGAGCAGCGGGCAGAATCTGAGGGGCCTCACCACCCATGTACCCCACCGTGGCATGGAGAGAACAATGCCCTCATCCCACAGTCGGAATGCCAGACCCCTCGGGAATTCAGGCCTTGGTGAGACCGGCACATTCCGGCCGTGTGTCAGCGGGAGAGGCCTGGGAAAGGGAGCCAGCGTTGCAGGCTGCCCACCACATGCCCACCTAGGCACCGACATAGGGAAGGCTGATGCCCAGGGAGGCCATCTCTCAGGGCAGGAGGTGCAGCTCCAGGTTCTCACCCAAGGGAGGGATTTCCTCCCAGGTCCAGTGTCCCTTTCACTGCTCAAGGCAAGCCCTCTGGAACAGACCCATCTTTTGGGGGACCCTGTGGTCATGGAGATCAGGTTCCTAGAATCACCTCCAGCAGTGCACACAGGAGGGCCGGAGGCCCAAAGAAAGACACCTGGAGCAAGGGAGGGGAGAGCTGGTCCAGAGCCCTGGTCCCCCTGCCAGCCACCCAGGAGGCTCCTGTGCCCCGTGTCCCAGCTTTTCCGGGTGGGAGGCAGTGGTGGGGAACTCCATCAGCCAGAGTGTGTGATTGCCCCGCTTCAGCAGCTGCCCACAGCCTTCACCATCAGGACCACAATTCTGAGGGCCCTTTGGATGAGGCCATCTCACAGAGCTGCCCCCCGCAGAGAGGAGAGGGGAGGGGAGCTGCCTTGCCGGCAGGGGACCAGCAGGATGTGGCCTGCCAACCCTGGGCTCCTGTGTTCCTTCCTCCCCCTTCAGAGGAATGGGAGAAAGCCAGGCTTGAGTTCCTGATTTTTTCCCGTTAGGGTTTTTAAATTATGGGAGAGCCCGGAGTGGGGGCATGGAAGCCTCTGTTGATTCCCTTTGCTCTGGAACGAGGCTGCGGCCGGGCAGTGCCTCTCAGCCTTCTCTTTGGTGCATGGGGGCAATTCTGGGTCTTGCCTCAGGGATGTTGCTGGCTGCTTTCTTGTGCTCCTGGGCCTCTCCCCAACCCTCACCTTGGCTCCCCCAGTATCCAAACCATAGGCCACAGGGCAAGCTTCCCCTGCACACACAGCACAGACCCCCAGGCCCAGAGCTGCTCCCTGCCCCATCACGGGCTTCCTCCGAGGGTGCTGACGCCACTGACCGGGTCTTCTCTGTCCTCACGTTCCTGACGCCTGCCTGGGCCGGGCAGAGGCTCCTGGCTGGGTTTCTCCCCTCGCCTTTCCCGAGCCATCCTTCAGACCTTGCCTGGCACCTTCCCTCCCTGTGCCAAGGCCTGGAGGTGATGTGGATGCAGCCAGGCAGTGAGGAGCCGGGCGAACGTTACAGCCGGCGCGAGAGAAGGGGCCCGAGGCACCGGTGCTTCCGACGGGGCCCGAGGGCCGTCTGACCTTTCCGGCCACGGGGCAGCAGTTGCGTGAGCGGGAACAATCGCCCCAGTGTGCAAGACACAAGCGGCCTTTTCTTCCTCACCGGGCCGGCGCACACAGCTCCCAGCCTGGCTTCCCTTGAACAAACATATTTATTGTGGCCGCCACCGAGGCCTCGCCTTGCAGCCGGAGCCTGGGGGCCTCTGTCCCACCCACTGGGGCCCAGGGAGGGGACCCCTGCCCTGGCGGTCTCCCCTGCCCCGTGGGCCCCAACCCCAGCTTGCCTGAGGCAGGGGTGGCTCTGGTCCCACCCACCGGCTGGGGGCCCAGAAACTGCAGGCTCCTGCTGGGGGCCGGTGACCACCCACAGGCAGCAAGTCAGCCAGGGTCCTGGGAAGAGCGGCTCTGGGACACAGCCACTCCTGAGCCCATCCTCCTCCTGGAGCCTGCCCCTTCCCTCCCGGAGCCTCAGTTTCCCTTTCTGTAAAATAGGAGGCATCGCCCAGCCTCACACGGCTCCAGCATCCCTCAGCCCAGGCCTGGCCCAGCAGCTGGGGTCGCGAGAGCAGTGCCCTGAGCTCCGAGATCCACTCCCTCCCCCACTCCCAGGCCTCTGCCTTTCCCCCTGGTGCTCCTCTGTGAGTCCAGAGGGGAGAGGCGTCCTCCCTCAGCACTGACCCCACTCCGGCCTCTCAGCTGCACTCACCACAGGGGCTCCCCACACTCACCCTCCCTCTCGGCGGCCCCAACCCTTGCTTTCCCACAAACCCGCAGTCTCCTTTGCTCAGCTTCCTTCCGCACAGGCTGGCCTGGGGCCTCCCCACGGCTTGGCTTCCCTGGGGGGTGTCAGGCAGGGTCAGCAGCCATAGGTGATGCCCCTAGTTCAGGGCACTCATTCCAGTTGCAAAGATATGAGCAGAGCTGGGGACCCCAAAGGGCAGCAGGGAACCCCCAGGGTTGCTCCCAGCAGCTCCTGGGAAGACCGGTGGGTATAGCAGGCACCTGAAGAGGAAGAATGGCCAGGCCTGGGCAGCCCTGGGGGAGGAGCCGGGGACAGGTATGCTGCCCTCTTGGCCTTGGATTTGTGGCTGCAGAGCCTCCTGGAGGGCGAGGCAGCAGGGAGGGGTCTAGCGGGTCGTAGGGGCCTTCCGCTGTCTCTGTCCCCTGCCTCAGGGCCTTCACGCCTGCCGTGCCCCTGCTCTGACTGGTGAACCAACCCCGAAACGTGCACACACTTTCCTCTTCCCTGCCTAAGCCTCTTGAGTCTTCAGGCCTCAACCCACGCTTCCCCTGCACGTCCTCCTCTGGGCAGTGGCGCGCTGTGAATCAAGACCACCCTGTGGTTCTCCCAGCCCCGGCCTTGCCCTTCTAGTGGTTCTGGCCTCCGATCACATGTGGAGTTTCAGACCTGTCTGGCACTGGCAGAGGTGATTCTGCTCTGGCCCCAGGGCCTGCAGGTGTGTGTGTGAGGTGCATGGTGGCCGTCGGAAGAACAAACACATGAACTGTCCAAAGCACAGGTCAAGGCACACTGCGAGGGAGGATCAGGTCCTATGAGGGTTCAGGCTGGAGCGCAGCTGCAAAGCAGGGCAGGGGTGGGCGAAAGGGGCCTGGAAGGCTGGACCTTCCGGAGGTGGCAGGGAGTACCGAGGGCAGAGGCAGGAGAGTGATGGACGGGTTGGATGAGGAAGCTTCACAGCCTCCCGGCCACCGCAGGTCAGGGGGAACGCTGTGCCCAGGGCCCCTTGGCTAGCTGTGCTGGGCAAGGCAGGATGTGGGGAGCAGGGTGGGACGGGCCCCTTGGCCGTGAGCGGGATGTGGGGAGTGGGGCTGTCAAGGCTGATCTCAGGATGCTTGCTGTGGCCGCTGGGTGGGGTAATGGGAGTCTCCCGAGGCCCTGAAGGACTGGAGAGAAGGAGCAGGCCTTAGGGGTAGCTTCCTGAAGAGCCCAGTCAGGTCCCAGGCACATTCAGTGCCAGCCAGGAGGTGAAAGGTAATCCTGGAAACTGTTGTGTAGACAGAGGCAAGGACAAGAACACCAATCCTCTACTGTAAACCGTGTTGCTGGATGAGCCTCCTGCCTTCTCCAGCCTCAGTTTCCCCACTGTGAAATAGGGATGACCTCCTGTGCTTGGGCCTGGCTGTGGCTTCCCAGGCCCCAGCTGGGACCACCACAGAGGTGACGTCTCCAGGAGACCTCTGGGGCAGCAGCATGTTCCAGTACGACACATGTGCCCCGGAGTGGCCGCGTGCCAAGCCGGCTGTGCGCGTGGCCTCGGGCTGGTAGGGTAAGCGCCTAGGAGGGCACTAACGAGAGGCACATGTGCCAGGGAAGCCCTGCCTTGTCATCACCTGTGCCTTGGCTGTCAGCAAGCATCTGGCTCACATTGAATTCCCCCATAAAACGTGTTGAACCTGACAGTGGTGCAGCAGGACGGGGCGGGACAGCAGGAAGGGGCGGGACAGCAGGACAGGGGAGCTGAGGAAGGCCGCTCGGGGGCTCTCCTTGATGGTGACTCCCCCGTGAGAAGCCACTTGCCCTGAAGCCCCTGGGGCCCATGGGGTGGGAAGTGGGGACAGGCTAATGGCAAGCAAGGCCCCACCCAGATCAGGGTGTGCTGTAGCCGCCCCACCTCCCCTCCCAGGGCCCCTTCCTTCAGAGCCCAACCACTGCTTGCTCCTTCCCACCCCTCCGAGGCTGGGACGAGGCCATGCTCTGCTGCAGTCAGCCCCCATCCTGAAGTGCCCCTGACACACCTGTCCACACCCCACAGGTACCCAGGGCCTGGCCCACCACCCTCTCCCTCACGGTTTTCTGGTGAGCTCACTTCAGGAGCACTTGGAGGAGCTAGGGGACAACGTGAGCTCGCTCTGCTGTCACCACCAGGACCACGGTGGGGCAGTTGAAACAGCAGGTGTTCATTCTCTCACGGCCCTGGAGGCTGGAGTCCAAGGCCGGGGTGCTGCAGGGCTGTGTCCTCCTGCGGCCTCAGTCCACGCGTTGCAGACACCACCTTCCCCATGCTCTCACGGGGCCATGCCTCTGTGTGTGTCCAAGTCCTCTCCTCTCATAAGGAGCCCAGTCAGATGGGATGAGGGCTCACCCTTAGTGCCCCACTCTGCTTTAATTACCTCTTGTAAGACCTCATCCCCAGATAGAGTCACAGAGACAGGAGCGGGGAACGGGCCCACCCCTTCCTCCAGTGTGTCTGGAGCCCCTTCCGTGTATATGAAAGGGACAGACAGGCAAGGAGGCTCCCTGACCCTCTGAAATGTGGGTGCAGAAGGCCCTGTGAGCTGCCTGGGGTTGGTAGGTGGTCCTACGGACACCTGAGATGCCACAGGGGTTCACTGGGCAGAGCCCACCTGGGAAGGGGCCCAGGCCTCCTGCCGGCCCTTTAGCTCACCCTGTGCCCCAGATCAGAAGGAAGCCTTCCCTAAGCAGCGGTCGGGGGGAGCAGAGGACTCGGGCAAATGGACACTCCATTCCAAGTCTTGGGGACTGCACGGGATTGAAGGCGACCGAGCTTGGGCCAGATCCGGGATCTGGGGACAACCAGAGGCTGTGAATAGTTGGAGCCCAGACAGGAGCTGAGCCCTGGAATGCTGAGGGCCCAGGGCCCAGGCCTCTGGGGAATGGCAGGCATTTGTAGAGTCCTGGATTTTTTGGAGTCTTCCTGAAACTTGTGACTGGTGGGCTTGGGAGAGTCTGAGGGGCCTCTGGGGTCAGATGGTGGCCCCTATGCCTGGAAAGAAGGCACGCTTCTTTGGGGATGGGAGGTGCTAGGTACCAATATTCCCAAGAAAGGGCCCTGGAGCTGGACCTTGGGGGGAGTCACTGTCATCACCATGGCGACTTGCTCAGGGCCGTCCCTCCAACCCACCAGCTACACAGCCTGCAAACCCCACCCCAGCCCTATCCAGGTGTCCCTTGTGATCTCCCGCCACTGACATAGGTGTGGCCCTGAGCAAAGGGCGGCTTTTACCTGTGCATCTGCCAGTGTGCGGCTGCCCTGGTGGGTTCCTGGCTGGCTGGCATGGGCCATGTACCTTTGCAGGGCATGGGTGTATCCCACAGGGTGAGCAGAGGCTGGGTCCCGAGAGCATCTGGACTTGTTCCCAGGACACCCAGTGTGGAAGCAGAGGGGTGCCAGTGGAGAGGGAGAGCCCTGTGCAGCTGGTGCTGTGTGGGTGGACATCCGGCCCCTGCCCGGTCACCTCTCCGTCCCAGGAACCTGCTCTCTTGGGGCACATGCACCTCGAGTGGGTGCAGCAGACCCAGCCCCCGGGGGCCCTGAGGCCTGCTGGACGCCCGTGAGCTGCAAGGAGTTAATTCCTGGCCTTGTGGGCTGGCAAACTCTGACTCACCGAGCAATAAAATTCTTGTGTTTTAAAAATCCGTATATTAGCTTAATTTTATAGATTTCAGAAGTGCTACTTGAAAATAAAAGTCTCCTAATTATATTTATGATCCCAGCGTGAGTGCATTTGACTCCGTTCATGGCGAAGAAGCTTTGTGTAAAATGCCGGGAAGCCCTCATGCTGACTCGACCCTCGAAGACCATAAAACATGGCTGGTGGGTCGAAGCCCGGCAGGGATATGGGGTCACAGCAGAGCCCCTATTAACGCCACGTCCACCTCACCGCCAGGGAGAGTGGGGCTACGCCGGGCGTGACAATCACAGCCCTAAGCCCAGGATGTCTGCTGTTGTGACCATGGACATGAGGCCATCACAACACATGGGAGTGGGTTGGAGGCACGGAAAGGGGTTGGTGTCCCCTGCCTGGGGGAGGCCCACTTGAGGGCACAGAATGACATTGGGTCCTCTCAGCTTCATCCAGTTCCTGCCCCAGGCAGGGCCCTGGGCCTGGGCTGCAGGGATTTCAAGGGAGAACCACACTCTCCTCCACTACTGGGAGGGGCCCAGCCTGGCCTGGACTGCTGGCCCCAGAAGCCAGGGCCTGTGGTCAGGGCAGGAAATGGAGAAGAGGAACAAGGAAAGGAGAAAGTGCTCTGAAGGGTGAGGAGGGAGGAGAGGCGAGGGCAGAGTGAGCCCCTGGCCAGGGGAGGTGGGGTCTGGAGTGTGGGGACTGCGGGTTCCTTGGCCATGGAGGTGGGCAGACGCGTTGTCATGAGGCCAGGAGATCAAGGAAGGCTCTTTGAGGAGGTGACATTTGGACCAAGAAGGAAAGAGGCAGAGAGTCCTTCTTCCAGGCTAAGTGCCTCGTGAGAATGCAGTGTTGGGGCCACTGGCACCAGCGTGTCAGACAAGAGAACCTCAGGCTTCTGTTCACCTCTGCTGGAGACAAAGACCTGGCCAGAGCTGTGGCCAGCCTCCCCTCACTCCCAGCCAGGTCTAGAGCAGAGCACCCTTGGAGGCTGGAGGAAGCCAAGTCAGCCTGTCCCCTCCTTCCTGAGCCCCAGGGTCGCCAGGAGACACAGGGCTTAGCCTGGAGAGGGGCCTGTGCAGCCCCTGGGTGTTCCGGGGTGGGGTATTCGGCTTTCCCCGGGGACCCGGCAGCCGGGCCAGGCTGTCCTCCCAGCTGACCATGGGCTGCAGTGCTGGCCACGCAGATAGACACTGTGGGGAACTGTCTTCCTGCCACCCTGGCCTCAGCTCACAGGCCTTCCTAGATGCTCAGAGCAGGCCAAAGAATGAGCTGTCCTCAGACACTGGCCCCAGGCCTGCCCTGTTGTTGCGGGTGCAGTGGGGTACCTGCGGCCAGGTGGGTGGGCGAGGCGCAGGCTGTCACTCACCACCAGGATTGGGGCTTGGGGGCTTCCTGGCGCGGGTGGAGTCTGCAGTGGATGGCTTGTGCCCTGCTACCACCAAGAGGACTGAATTCCCTGCTGCCTCCACCTCCCCATGAAGTAGGACTGACATCCCCCATCTGACACAGGCCAGCACCCCACTGTGTGCCCAGCATGTCTGGGAGGGCCAGGGGGGCAGCAGGGCCCCTACCCAGGCTGGCTCAGACTTGGCCACTGGCCACAGGTGCCACTGACCCAGCCCCTGTGGGAGGTAGTGAGGGCCCATCACACAGATGGATCAACCAAGGCCACAGATGACAGGTGGCGGCCAAGATTGCCCAAGGTCATGTGGCAAAACATTTGAGCCCAGCAGTTCTGGTGCCTGGCAGTGAGCTGTCGGTGCCCTATCTGTGGTTCCCAGTCATTTGGATTTCACAGCCCCATTAAAGGCCCATTACGTATCCCTCCCCAACAAAGGTGGATGGATGTAAGGTGGCCCACATTTTTATTATGCAAAAAAGGACATTTCATAGAACAACGTTAATTAAATGCCACCATTTCATTCTAGAAAGGCCGAGGACCCCATCTCAGACCAGGGGCTGGCAGTGTCCCAGCGTTTTTAAGAATTGTTCTCACTCTGCCCCAGCCACTGTCAGTCCAGCATGGCTCCCACGTGCAGCAGTGGGCCTGCAGAGCTCCAGGAGCTGACGTGCTCAGTCCTATGGTGGGTTGGCCGCTCCGAGGACTGCTGGGCCTGTCAGTACGGTGTCCTTGCCCGGTTTGTATCGGCCAAATTGACCGTGTCCGGGGGACATAGAGAGGGGAGGGGCAGGCTGTTGGAAGCTTTTCTTCAGATGTGGCCTGGAGCAGGGTCCTAGGGGAGACCAGTGTCTGTGGGTCAGGGCAGAGGCCTCTCCAGTAGGATCCAGTCACTGGGGCTGAGGCCTGGGTGTGCAGGTGGGGTGCTGAGCCATATAGCAGCAGCCCCGGTGACTAGAGCAGGTTCTTTGGGGAGCTGTGCAGAGCTGGCTGACCTGTGTCCCCGTGGCTTTGCCCTGGGTGCGCTGCCATCTTGGCCCTGAATGGATAGAGGCAAGCCCTGCGTGGCGCCCAGGGTGCCAGGAATTCTGGCTACTCTAAAACCGTAAGAAACCTCAGGACATCTTTGTCTACCCCTCTGTAGATGGGCTGGGCATGCCCCTGGGAAGAGGGCCAGGGAGCCTCCAAGAATGGTAGGAAGGAGGGTGGAGGACGGGGAGTGGGCGCTGCTGCCCATCAGCACGGCTGGGCAGCCCTAACAAATTTAGCAAACTCTTCCTTTTATTGTGTATGTCTGACAACTACCTTCACTTAAAGTCACTTTTGCTGGCTCTCCAAATACACTCAGATAAGGAAGCAGTCCATTTAAGGGACAGCGTTAGGCAAACAATGGTACAGGTGTTCAAAGATATGGAATGAGTGGCAGATGGGGTGAGGTACCCCGATGCAGCCCCACCCAGGGGACAGCGCACACGGACTCTGAAGTCCTTTCCAGCAGGCCCCGAATGTGCGTGGGTGGAGCCAGACCTCCTGGGGGCCTCAGCCCAGCTGGAGCCCCGTCTCCGGGTGCCCGTTAGTTTCCTGTGGTTGCTGTAACAAGTCACCAAAATTTTGGTGGCCTAAAATCAAGATGTCCACAGGGCTGGCCCCTTCTGGAGGCTCTGGGGAGAGTCACTGCCTGCAGCTTCCTGCTGCTAGGAGGCCCTCCTCCTCCCTCAAAGGCAGCTGTGGCCTGTGGCACCCTCATATCACAGCTCTGCATGTCCCCCACAGCCACTTCTCCTCTGACTTTCATCCCCTGCCTCTTCCCCACATCAAGACCCTTGTCATCCCATCGGGCCGCCCAGAGAACCCAGGGTCCTCTCCCCATATCATGAGAAGCTGCTTGGCTGCCTTAATCCCCCTTGGAAGGAGATCAAGTGTCGGAGGGGAATTGAGCGATACATGCGTGAGTTTCAAGGATGAGCGCATAGACTCCTTTGGGGCACCCCGGGGCGGGGGATGTTCCTGTGCCTCCCTACAGCCCCCGATTCACCACATGACCAGCTCAGGCAGTGCTGCCTCCGGGGGAAGTAGAGAGTCTCTGGCGGGTCTCAGACCAAAATGTGGGAGGGTGGTCTCAGAGACAGGGGAGGACCCTGTGAGCCGGAGGGAGTGTGAGGGCCGGGCCTCCTGTGAAAGGGTAGGTTTGACTTTTACTCTGCCACTGAGTGACTGCGTGGCCCAGGCAGTCACCCCACTGAGGCCTGACTGGCTTGTGCTGAGGTGGCCGTGTCCAGCCGTCACTGGGGCCCTGGGGATACTTGCTCTTTCTCTTGCTTCACGGCCTTGCAGGGCCCTGAGTTCCCCAGAGGGCTGCACATGTGTGTACATGCACGCATGCCCAGCATGACCCTGTCCACACCTGGCGCCTGTCCCCAGTGCCCCTGGCCATCGCTTCTACCTGCAGCCTATCCCCTGCCCCGGCCTAGCCCTTCCAGCTCACCCTCTTCCAGCCCAGGCCAGAGCTCTGTTTGGGTCTCTATCCTCCTGCCCTTTGGCCCCCTCTCTTACTGATAGAACATTCCAGAGCATTCCACCACCACTGGCCTGCAATTATCACCCCATCGCTGTGAGTGGGGGCAGGCTGAGGAAGCTGTGCCGGGGCTGGAGGACAGCCGGACTCCCTGCAGGGGCAGCTTCGGGCGTGCAGACAGCTGGGGCTGGGGGCCTCTGCCAAAGATACTCCGCCTGTGCTTTTCCTCCTTGACCTTCTTAGGAGGGTCCAGTTCTTTCTCCTGGCCAAGCCCCACTCTCTGCCACCACAGGCAGAGCCGGGGCGGGTCGCTATCTGCAGGAGCCCCCAGGGACCCCCAGCAGCACCTCTCCTATCCTCCTGCCCCAGGGCTGGCTGCTGCCTTGTAACCCCCAGAACTCTTGGCTGTCCTGTACATGAGTCAGCGCTGACTGTTTAACCTGCTGCAAGACACTCGGCTGGGGGCTGCGACATGGTTAGGTTTCCTCCGCATTAGAAGGTAGAAGGAAGAAAAATAAGTTCTGAAAGAAACAGACTTGCCTGGTCCCCACCCTGCCCTTGAGGTAGACAGAGGTTTTGCACAGAACGACCATCCCCGCAGCAGGTGGCTTGGAGGGTACCATCATGATTTGAGTCCCTGGGTAGTGCTGGCCAGAATCAGCCTCCATGAGATGGGCGGGGCAGTCCAGGGCAGAGGAAGCTTTGTGCCCCAAGCTCAGATACGTCAGCTACAGTGAGAGGCAGCAGGCAGCCCCAGGCCCTCAAGTTGGTCCCCACGTGCCCATTTGCAGCTTGCCTCCTACAGCCACCTGGCCACGGCACCGTGATACAGCAGTGGGGCCTTCATGCCTGCAGGGTGTCTGCCTGCCCAGCTGCGCCCACTCATGTGGTGGATTCATCCAAAGGCTGGTCCTGAAGGCCCTGGGCTCCCCCCCGGCCCTTTCTCGGGGCAGTTTACACTTTGCAGCTGAATAAATCAGGGGCAGAAATGCCTGGCAGGGGAGTGTTTACCGATTTGGTTTTCTGGGGCTGAGGATGCACGGTGTTTGTCCAGGCTGTGTCCCGCTGGCTCCTCTGAAGCTTCGCAAACAAGAGCCTCAGAGAGAAGGAGGCCTTCCCGTCCCCATGTGCTGAATTCAGGGCGGTCCTGACAGCCAAGCACAGGGGCCCGCTCTGGTCTCCTCTGCATGGCTGCCGAGGGAATGCAGGTCAAACAAAGCAGGCCAGCGGCTTAGGGACCCCTGAGTGAGCAGGCGGACCCACAGGAAACCCAGCGTTCCGAGCCCCCGTTGCTGGGCGTAGCAGCCACCCAGCAAGACTGGACTGAGAGGCCACGTGGGCAGCCACCTTGCCAGGTGGGCACAGGGAGCGCAGGTGATTCGTTCTTGCCTCAGATCCAGGAGAACAGCTTTTTGCCTGAACCCGCTCGTGAATGTTTCATATTTTGAGAGAGCTCCTTGTGAGGACAGTGGCCTGAGCAGGCTTTGATGAGCATTGGAGCAGGCAGCCACAACTGGGCAGACCTGAGCCTGGAAAACTGCTTGTCATGTTTGAGAGGGAAGGGGCATTCCCAGAAATCACAGGGACAACTGGGGCACCCAGAGCCTGCCACCCACCTAGACTCCATTACTGTGTGGGGGCCCCTTATTGTCCCTGGGGGTCTTCCAGCCCCTGGGCCCTGTGCTCCTCCGGAAGGTGAAGTCTGGGGTACCACTGGGCATCTCTCTTCACCTCTGCAGAAGCATTCATGAGTCAAGCCCCCACCCCTTCAGGCCCTGGCCCAGGCCTCAGGGCAGGCCCACCACCCAACCCACTGGTAGACACCCAACCCTACTGGTAGGGGTAGAAATTATCCCAGCTTTTATCCAGAGCTCAGGGCCCCCGCCGGCTGTTGCTCTGCCTGTGGCCTCCCTTCTGGCTTCCCGACATGCAGCTCCCAGAGGGGGAGTTTGAGCAGGAAAGGGAAGGCGCTCAAATCCTTGTGCCAGTCCCTGCATGGCCCCTGGGGACTTGCGTCTCCAAGGAGAGCAGCTCTGCACAGCCTGCTTTCACCGATTGCTGGAGTGTGCGCAGCGGCCGGGCCACAGGGCTCTGGTCTGCCAACAGCGCCCGCAGGAGTAGAGCTGGTGCTCTCCGGCACAGCATCCTCTAGCCCTCGCGTCCTCCCTAAAGCCCTCTCTCTAGTGCCCACAGACCACTCAGTATCTTCCAGGAAGTGGCTAGTGTGCTCTGACCACAACCCAGCTCTGGAATCCGTCTTCCCTTGTGGTCTGTCTAGACGTATACAACAATATGCGTGCATGCACACATGTGCTTCTCATTCCAACTTAGCCTATTTTTTAAGTAATTTTCATTTTAATACATAGAGTAAAGTACGGAACCTAGTAATACTTTGATAGAACAGTCATTGTATTAAGCACAGTTTACAATTTTCCTGGCCTCACATGGTTCCTCCTCTGCAGATACTCTCCCTCTCCCCGGTCACTGCCCCTGTTCCCCAGGACCCAGCTAGGCTCAGCCAGGTGACTGCCTGGTTGTAAGTAGGTGGGTTCATTAAACTGTGTGTACCCAGGTGGGTGTGGCCAGAAATGGATTTCAGATTTCTGTGAAAACTTGTCAGCTGAGGGGAGACGCAGTCTATAGACAAGGAAGATGATTGCAAGAGGCTCCAGAAGAACTTTGTTCTCAGGGGGTACTGAAGGTCACAGCGTGCAGACAGACCTGGGCCCAGACAGTTCTTTGCTGGTATAAATAAATGCCATTGATTTGGGTGGGTTGATCTAGAGTGGGAAGATTATTGCAAGAGATTCTAGAAGAACTTTGTTCTCAGGGGATACCTGAGGATCACAGCGTGCAGACGAACCTGGTCCTCCCCTCAGTGCTTGAGGATGTCCCGGGTTAGGCTGCATGTCTCAGCTCCACCGGGTCAGACTCACGACCTCCCCAAGGTAAGCAGCCTTCTTGATTAGCCACCATCAAAGACCCAAGCGTGCTTCGTGACTGGCCTTTGAGCCTAAGAGGAGTTGCCCCAGCAGTGACATCAGTTGCCTGTTTAGTCAGCGGACTGCCTCAGAAAGGAATCTCACAGGCAGCGGGTTCTTCTGGTAGGGTGGGATATTTCAGCAGGAGGTAAACAGATGTCATCACAGGACAGCAGATTGGGACCTCTCCTGGTGGGCCTTGAGGGTGCCGGCCTGTAGACCTGCTCCTGCCTGTTCCTGCCTGGTCCGGGGCCTCTTGACTGCAGGTCTCTCCTGGGCTCTCAGCCCCAGGTGCCTGCCCTCCCCCACGTAGCTTGGGATGTCATCAGCCCATTGCTGGTACCCGTGGCACCTTCACCACCCTCTTGGCCACATTATGAAAATCAATGGCTAATCCCTCCCTGAATACACTCCTGCTCCCCCAGGGCATGAGCCCTGGGGCCTGGGCTGGTAAGAGCCAAGCTCTGGGCCCAGGAGGGGCTCAGGAAGGGTGAGTGGTCCCTGGTAGAATGTCTCAGGGCCCATAGGTTCTAACAGCCAGTGTGGCACCTATGGCCTCCCCTTGTTCCTTTGGGAAGACAGGGGGGAATGGGACACTGCCAAGGGACCTGAAATTCAGGTTCTTCACTCAAGGAATTGTAGGCGCAAGACTAGTGGACCTTACCCGCACTGCGCAGTCATGGCTGCATTTCTACAGACCTTGCACAGCCAACAAGCAACCTTTCCAAGAGGCCACAGGGGACTCAGGCTTGCAGCCTGCCTGTTTAGGGTAAAAGGCCACTATGTGTCCACTCTGGTGTCTCTGTTCAAACAGGAGGCAATATGGCATCAGGAACACCAATGCAACATTCAGAGAAGGCTCTTAGCCAGCTAGCCCTCGATGGGCGCACCAGCCTCATAGCCGCTGAACTCTGCAGAGCCTTCTGGGTGCCTGGGAGGGAAGGATGTGTTTCGCACTCCAGAGATGTGATAGAGTACTGCGGAGCATGTGATAGCTGCAGGGGTGCAAGAGGTGCCATTTTAACGAGAGTCACCTGAGAGCAGGCACAGCCAAGGCTCATTTGCAGTTGCTCCTGATGCAGAGCCGGCGCGTGAGCTGCATGCGTTCCCACGCTCATGCTTCTCCATTGTTTCCTGGGCCCCATGCCGTGCCAGGCACCGTACTAGGCCCTGGGGATAAAAAGGCAAACAAAAGAGATGAGACCTTCATCCTACAGCTTGGTGTTTTGCAGGGAAAGTGACAGGGAATGAGAAATCTATTAAGAGACCAAGGCTCTGGCAGGGGCTCTGACCACATGCGAATGAGCCTCGAACAGAAAGTGAGCTGCATCCTTCTTTAAATGGAAATTCTAAGTGACGGGGTGCCGAACGCATCCACCCCAGGCCTCGTTGCGTGGGCTGTTAGGCAGTATTTTCCTACATTTTCTTCTGTGAGATTTATAATTCAGCTTTTGTCATTCGGGTCTGTAATCACGTCCAGGTGCACCTTTATATTCGGAAGAATCCAGCTCAGCTTCCTTTTCCTCCCTGGAGTGACTCCCCTGCCCTGCAGCCGCTTCATCCTGTGCATGGTGGTTGATGGTGTCATCTCTGTGGTCCACTGTGTTCCCGGGGATGCAAGGGTGTGTGACCGGGCCTCCCTCCAGACTCTCCAACCAGAGTCTACTGGTTGGAAGGAAAATGACAGCACCCCAAGGTCTACTGCTCTGCTTTAGAAATAGTTTCCAGTGCCCAGAAGAGCTCCTAAGCCCCTACGTATAAGAATCCCTTTTAAGTGCGACTTATCTATTATGCGACTTATCTGGGACCTTTATTCCTCCGCGCCAACTTTAAAGCTCAGTTTATCACATTTCTTAAAAATTTCAGCTGGAAGTTTGCTTGGGGTTGCCTTGAGTTTGCAGATTAAATTTGGGAAAAACCGGAGTCTCTGTCATGTTGCATCTTCTCCTCCAAGAGCTTGGAGTCTGTCTGCATTGAGTCAGGTTCTCTCGGTCTTCTGTTGCCATCTGGAAGTGTTCTCCTGAAAGGGCCGGTGGAGTCCTGCTTCCATTATTCCTGGATGAGACCTTCTTTCCCATGCTATTTTGGAGTTTATTTCTCCCAGGAGTTTATCGCTGGTATAAATAAATGCCATTGATTTGGGTGGGTTGATCTCACACCTGACAAACACGCCGTACTTTCTATTAGCTCTAATAATTAATCTTTTGACCATGCTGATTGTCTAAGGGGATCAGTCCTATCAGGAGGGGTCAGTGTGACCGCAGGTCCCTATCCTCCAGCCCCTGAAGTTCTTGCCTCATCTGACTCCTCACATCTTCAGGTACGGGGCTGGCAGAGGCTGGGGTTACCTGACCCTTGCCACCCTTCTGCTGGGCCTCAGCACCCAGCGGGGCAGGGGCTTCCTCTGACACACTACAGGGATTTACTGATGGTCCCTTGTCTGCTCAGTAGAGGTGCCATGGAGAAGGCCGCTCAGCAAGGGCCACCTGTGGGCCTGAGCCCGGGGCTAGGGCCAGGAGCAGGGGCAGCAGCACGGCAGCTCATCCTTCTCCCTCACTATTTGTTTTGTGTTTGTTTTGAGATGGAGCCTCATTCTGTTGCCCAGGCTGGAGTGCAGTGGTGCAATCTCAGCTCACTGCAAACTCCACCTCCCAGGTTCAAGCGATCCTCTCACTTCAGCCTCCCGAGTAGCTGGGATTACAGACGGGTGCCACCACGCCTGGCTAATTTTTGTATTTTTAGTAGAGACAGGGTTTTGCCATGTTGGCCAGGCTGGTCTCAAACTCCTGGCCTCAAGTGATTTGTCCATCTTGGCCTCCCAAACTGCCAGTATTATAGGCATGAGCCACTGCGCCTGGCCCCGCACTACTGTTTTGTTATTTTAAATAAACTTTGACTTTAGAATAGTTTTTGGAATTATAGAATTCTTACGCAGAGGGACGTGCCCTTTCCCCCAGCAGTCCCCTACTTTCAGCGTCTCACATTAGTAGAATATTTGTCACAAGGGAACACCAGTGCTACATGACCATTAACTAAGTCCATGCTTGACTCAGATTTCCTCAGTTTCCCTATTTTCTTTTCTCTGTCCCCTGGCCCCCCTCGGGGTCCCACGTGACATTCCCTCCTTCGTCTCCCTGGGCTCCTCTGGGCGGTGACCGTTTCCCAGGCTCTCCTTGTTGGTGGTGACCTGCACAGTTCAGAGGAGGACTGGTCAGGGGTTTGTGGGGTGCCCCTCGTTGGGATCCATCTGGCGCTCTCCTCACGATTAGACTGGGCTGTGGGCGTGGGGATGAAAAGCACAGAGAGAAGTGCCCTCCTCATTTCCTGGTGCCCAGGGCCCACCCTGTTGGTGTGGCTCATCGTGGGCGAGTCTGTCCCTATCTCCTGGCTCTGAGGTCCTGGCCATCAATCTTCTCAACTGTGATTTGCTCTTTTCCCCCGTTCAAGACTGTCCCTGGACCCACCAGAATTTGGCTCTGGGGCCCTAGAGAGACCCTGGGATGTGGATCATGCTAGTGACCCTTGAGAGCCCCAGTGGGGGCAAATCCAGGAAGGGACCTCCTGGGAATGAGATCTGGCCTCTGCCTGGATCAAAGCCATGGCCCCATTCCCCGGGGATAGGGAAGCTGTGCAGGCAGCCTGGGTAATGGGCCACCGCCCCAGGCAGGCGTGGGAATCCACACATGGCCCTTCTCAAAGACGGGTGCTGTCCCTGGGGCCCCGGCAGGGTCCTGGAGCCTCTCTCATTGGGCACATCCGAGCCCAGCCTGGGCCATGGTGGAAATGCAAATCTAATTAGTCTGGCATTGAGCCCGTCTTAAAAGTATTAACAGAGCCTTAAACTGTGCTGTTGGACGGGGATGAAGAAACGCCTCAGAAAGAAATTACCGGATGGTGACAAAGCCCCAATTTATTAGTCTTCTCCAATGGGGACTGTGCAAAGGACATTAATTACTTTAATGGGACTTATTTTGCTTCGTTGCCCAAAGTAATTGGTTTATTAACCTCTCCTTCCCTTTAGGGAGGGAGGGAAAGGCGGGGACCTGGGGGTGGCCCCGGGAGGGGCTTGTCCAGCCTTCTGCTCCTCTGCCCAGCGGTGCAGCCTTGCACCCTGGGGTAGCTAGTACTCAGTCCCCACTGGCCTGGGCTAGAGCCACCCTGGTGCCCTCCGATCTGTTCTTGTTTGCTAGGCATCCCCTGTGTGCCAGGCACTGGGACGGCCATGAGAAAAACAGGACCCTCAAGAAACAAGCTGTTCCCAGAAGGCCCTTAGTTCACTGTTGCCACGGGCGCCCAGAGGAAAGGAAGGTGGCTCTGCTCTGCGGGTGGACACGTCAGGGCAGGAAGGGCTGCAGGCTAGGACAGCGGGGAAGGCAGGACAGTGCCGGGAATGGCAGGACTGGATGCCCACAGGGCGTGGGGGTCATAGGGGCAGGTTTCAGAGATCAGAAGGAGGTGGTGGGAAGAGGAACGCAGGGCGAGGCTGGCTGGAGGCAGGTGAGTCGGCCCAGCCTCAGGAGCCAGGAGCCGGCTTCCACGGGCTTTAGCAGATGAGGAGTGATAAGGTCTGCGTTTCAAAACAATCCCTCTGGCATGAATCAAGCCGTCTTGAAAACAGACCAGAACTGGATGCTTACACCACCAGCAGCAGAATACTTCAGGAGGACCACTGAGGCCCAGGGCTCGGCAAACAACTGATTGCAGAAAACCGTGGCTCACCCACACTCCACCCTAGAAAAGGACAGGTGCCCAGGGGTGGGTTTGTGGCCAGTGCACACTGTCCTCAGTGGCCCGGGAGGCCCAGAACTAGGCCAGGAAAGACCCCTAAGCAGCCCTCAGCTCTCCAGTCCGCCCATCTCCTTGTGTCCCCAGACCTCCCTCGGGTGAGGGAGAAGCAAGTTCCCCTCAGGAATGCTGGTCAAGCTGGCATGCCCCCACCCCCCAGTTCACCCTGGTCCCACGCAGGGCCGCTCCGCAAGTGAATCCCAGAGGTGTGCCTGCCCTGCATGTCCCAGCAAGGGTGGTTGTCTGTGTTGGGTGGACGCAGTAAGGTGTGTTGGCACGAAGGGGCCCCATCAGATGCCCCCGGGTGCCTCCCTAGGCAGGGTCCTCAGCATATGATGTCAAACCAGGCTCCACTCTTCCTCCAAGTGAGCCTGAGGGCCAGCTGGGCATCTCCATGAAGGTGTGAGGCCCGGATGGGACACGCCTGGCAACCAGGACCCAGCACCACACTGCAGGTATGGGAGCCCCAGGCAGCCTGGAATAGGGGCTCAGAGGCTACCCGGAGCCCACAGTGGGGACTCCCCATACCAGACCTGGCTGGGTCACAGAGTTTAGGGTCCAGCCAGCTGCTGCTGCTCTTCCCTCTGGGTCTGAAGACCATCTGTCATGTGACAGGGACAGGCTAGGCCTCCCTTGAACTCATGTGAGCTGCAGACACTGTTCTGGCCAGGTGAGTGGTGCCCTGTGGGCCAAGGTCCCCACTCTGATCTGGCCTCTGGGTGTGCAGGGGCAGCCCCAGACCTCCAGAGTGCCCACTTCTGCTCCTTGCAGTTGTCACCTTGTCCTTGAGTCTAACTGGGGCTGTGCTGCCTTAGACATGAGCTATTCAAAGTGGCGGGAGGGGCAAGGTCCTCTGGAGCAAGGAAAGAGTGGAGACCGTGCCCAGAAAGTCCATGAGGCCATTCACGGGGTAGAAAGCAGCTCTGAAACCCAGTGGCCCTATAGTCAACAAACGTGGGGCCACGGGAGGAAGGAGGCTTAGGCCAGACCACGTGTCAGAGGCCTCAGGCCTGTCTCCTTTGCAAATGGGGGGCTGTTCTGCCAGCACCCCAACAGGGAGGGCGGGAGGATGCCATGATTTCCAGGGTGGTGCCGGGACCTGTCTTGCCAGGGCTCTGCAGGGAGAGATCTGGGGTTGAGATTGGGAGACCTAGGAACTGAGGGGTGTCAGGGCCTCGGCTGAAGCAGCTCAGTGTCACTGAGTCCACATTGGGAATGGGGATCTGAAGGGCAGGGCTCTGCCTGATGCAAACTGAATGGCCTGGGGTACACTGATGAGCCTCTCTGGACCCTTATTTGTACAAAGGGAATGATAGAGGAGTTAACATGTGTTTAAAAAAACAGGGGCTCCCGTGGGCATGGTGGCACATACCTGTAATCCCAGCACTTTGGGAGGCTGAGGTGGATGGATCACCTGAGGTCAGGAGTTCAAGACCAGCCTGGCCAACATGGTGAAACCTAGTCTCTAGTAAAAGTACAAAAATTAGCTGGGTGTGGTGGTAGATGCCTATAATCCCAGCTACTCAGGAAGCTGAGGTGGAGAATCACTTGAACCAGGGAGGTGGAGATTGCAGTGAGCCAAGATCATGCCACTGCACTCCAGCCTGGGCAACAGAGTAAGACTCTGTCTTCAAAAAAGAAAAAAAAACAAAATTGAGTACAGGGGCTCTTCATGGTGCCCTGAGAAATGTGTATAAATGAGTGAAAATGGGGTGAGAGGGACGGGGGGGATCAACCAAGAGGCCAGTGGCAGAGCCAGGGCCCAGAGGCATCTTGCTGGTAAAGCTGGGAAAGACCTGTGCAACCCCACCTGAGTGAGGTACTGTGGGTCCAGGGTTCAGGTCAGTGCCAGGGGCAGCTGGGGGTTGGGTCTCTGGGGAAGCTGAGGAATGGCATTTATTCCGGGGAAGAACAGGGCCGGAGCCTAAAACAGGACGACAGAGCCCAGGGCTGAGGACATGGGAGATGGGGGTACAGCTGTTGGGCACACAGAAGTGTGGCTGGCCTGGCCTGACCGGTTGGGGAATCCGTGGGAGGCTTTTGCGTTGCTCTGTGAACTGCTGGGCCTTCCCAAGGTGCCCGGGGAGCCTTCCCACAGAACGTCCAGGCTCCCGCTGGCCCACGCCCCAAGTTCTCTGGCTCCACGTCTCCTCCTCTCCTGTAGGGAGGCCCTGGCTGGACCAGTCACTTTGCAACTCACAAGGCTTTGGAAGGCAATGCTCACAAATCACTTTTCTAGACAAAGAGCAGTAAGAAGCCCATGTCATTCTTCCGAGACATTAGGAGTTTTCTCTCCCTTGTTTTAATCAACCAGTTCCCAATAAGTCATTTCAGCCAGCCCATTACCAATGGCTCATAACCTCCCGGGGCCGCTGGGAGAAACGGGATCCCCTGGCTCCTTCGCTGAAAATGCTTTTGTTGTTTTCTTTCCCCGGCGTGCTGGAAGCCAGCCAGCTCGCCAGTTCCATTAACTTAATGAGGGCTGACAGCCTGCGACAAACGTCCTCATAATCTCCCCGGGATTTAAATGGGGTCCTCCCCAGCCGCCTGCCTACACCCCAACCTGGAGGCTCTTTACCCCAGCCCCTCCCAGGAAAAAGCCGGGACAAAGATGCATTTCTTTTCTAGTTCCTTCCTGGCGGCTGGGTGCAGGCAGCCTCAGACCTTCAGGCCATCTGCCCAGTTTGGGTCACCCACGGCCCCCGCACCCCACAGCAATTTCTTGGGAGCTAATCATCCCCAAAGCTTGGAGCTGCAAGGCAGTGACTGGTTTTGCTGGGCTCTGCCGGTCCCTCCGAGGCTACACCCTGCTCACCATGAAAACTTTATCCTCAGCCACACCTTTCTTTCTGGAACCTGCTGAGGCCTAGCATAAGAATCAGTTTGGGGTCCTCTCACGCCGTCATCTAAGCCCTCATCTCCCACCCTCCACTTACAGAGAAAGCCCCAAGTTCTCAGCAGGAAATGGACGCCAGTGTCTAGGAGCGGGCGGGGCCCTGGATGGGGCCTCTACGGGCAAGGGGAGGCAAGATTGATGGAGCAGCTGCCTAAAGTGGGCATCCGTCCCATGTTCCACCCCCAGGAAACCCTTTCTCCTGATGCGGGGACTTGCGTCTCAGTGCAGAGGGCAGCAGGGACAGCGCAGCTCCAGAGCTGAGAGTCCAAGTTCCCTGCTGGCGGGCACCTCCCTGGCAAACAGGCCATTGGTGTGTTTTCCCTCTGAAATGGGGCAGCGACCCTCGTTCTGAGAGCAATGGCTGTCCCCAGGAAGCCCTCAGTGAGCATTACCATGGTTTTTAACTAAAAGCAGCTGCAGATGTGCTGTGCCCTTGCAAGGACAGGCAGGCGGGGACTTCAGGGACAGGTCCCCACAGCCAAGGTGTTCAGCCACCCTGTCTGCTGCACAGAGTGCCTCTCCCACCGGCTCAGGGTAAGGGCAAAATGGCACTTGCAGGCTGTGAGGCCTGGCCACCTTTGCCCTCTTCCCCCCGAAATGTGGCAGACCTCACTCTGGCCCATAGTGGACGCCCACACATGTGCCAAAACGTTTCCTCAAAGATGCTCTTCTGCAAAGCCGCACTTTCTCAGCCGCCGCCGCCACCCTGGCACCTCTCTGCGGTGCCTTGTGTTTCCGGGTCCTCCCCGCATGCTGAGGGGCCATCTGAGGCAACACTCGCCCTGCTCATCCCTGTTTTCACCACCAGGCTGTTTGTAACCAGAGCTTGGGAGTTGTGTTGTGTGGCGTTGCGTTGCATTGTGTGTGTTGACTTGTGCTGGACTTTGTTGAGTGTTACTGCGTTGAGGTTACTGGAACGATTTTAGCTTAACCCAGACGATCTAAACCCAGTCAAGCGGCTTTGGTGTCTGCACTAAGCTAAACCGAGTTGAATTGAGCAGCCCGTTTAGCTGGCATGTGCCAGGTGGTATCTCAGGGCATCCGATAGGATACTTCATGTCTTGATCCGTTCAAGCTGCGATAGCCAAATACCACGGACCTGGTGAATCATACATAGGAATTCATTGTTCTGGAGTCTGGGAAGCACGAGGTCCAGGCGCCAGCAGATCTGGTGTCTGGTAAGGGGTCTGTCTGGCTTCTGGATGTCACCACTTGTGTCTTCACGTAGTAGAAGAGGCAAAAAAAGGTGCAAACCAGCTCCCTCAGGCCTCTTTTCCAAGAGCACCAATCCCATTCCTGAAGGCTCTGCCCTCACAGCCTAATCACCTCTCAAATGCCCTGTCTCCTGATACCATCAGGGATTGCGGGTGAGGTTTCCACACAGGGACTTTGGGAAGACACACACATTCAGACTACGGCACCTCGCTCCTGGAAACAGGAAATGGACTGGTTCCTTTCTTTCTCTTAACTCATCCAGCAAAATGAGTTCCCTTTGCTGAATCCGTTTCAGTCACCTGTCCCTAGGATCCTCACAGAATTCCATTGCCAACTAGGAAGGTCTGCTCCGGCTGGCCTGGGCTTGAGGACTAGCACAGGATTGTTCTCCTTTGTGGGTTGCTGATAAGAAAACAATCTTGCACAGACATAAGAACCACCCATGCTTAGTGTCACGTGTGATGCGTAAACCCAGAGGGAAGAGAGAACGTGCATTCATAAAGAACCCTCTCAGCCAGAAGCTCTGTTTCTGTTGCATTTTGGCCAGGTTGTGGGGAGCCGGGCAGGCCACCTTGTGGATACCATTACGTGAAGAGTAGGATGCCATACAGTATCTGAGGTCACTAGATCATCATTCTGTCTCTTGGAAAGCCCCTCCGGCTGCCACTCTGGGGGATGGGTGGGAGGGGACGAGGCTGAAGCCTGAATAGGGAGTTCAGAGGTCTCTGTGTCTGCACAGGCTGGGGAGGGAAGCCAGCTTCAGCTGCTCTCCTGAGGGTGCCTGCCTGGGTCCCTGAGTTCCCTCCCAGAAAAAGCATGTGCCCTGGGCAGAGCCAGGAAAGCTAGGGATGTCTCAAAGCCTTCCTACCTGCTCTCCGTCCCCTCCCTCTGGAGCCTGCCTCTCTCCCCAGCAAAGTACCTGACACCTGGGGAGTGATCTGGGACAGTCGTGACACCTTTTAAAGCATAGGTCTCAGTGGCTTTTGGTGTATTCACAGAGGCGAGCGCATCCTGGCTCTAACTTTAGAGCATTCTCATCACTGTCAAAAGCTTGCATCCCACGTGCAAAGCCACATGAGGCCTGGTGGAGACAGCTTGTGACTGCTGGAAGGCCTGTGTCTGTGTCTTCTTCTATGTCTTCTTTCATCCACTGGTTTATTCCTTTGGCCATTCGAGAAGCTTCCCCAGCTTCCCTCTGTCTGAGACTCACTCCATTCCAACACAAGGAAATGAGACATCTGTGGCTGGCTCTTTTTTTTTTTTTTCCAAATCATATGTCTGATAAGGGACATGTATCTAGAATACACAAAGAGGTCTTATAACTCAATAAGACATTGATCCAATTTAAAAATAGGTGAAGGACTTGAACAGACACTTCTCCAAAGAACAGATACAGATGGCAAATGAGCACAGGAACACATGCACATGAACGCGTGTTCAGCCTCAGCAGTCATTAGGAGGTACAGATCAAAATCACAGTGAGGTGTACACCCAGGAGGGTGACTAAAACAAAACAGACAATCCAAGAGTCGGCAAGGACGTGGACTGCCAGAGCCTGGCTGGCCGTGCCATGTATCTGGATCGGGGTCCTGGAGGGGTGTGCCCACTCCACGTCTGTGCGTTCACATGTGGTGGGCACAGGCAGCGGTGCCAGAAAAAGCCTCTGCTGGGCTTTCTCACCACCCCAGCCTCTCACCTGCAGCCCAGGCATCCTCCAGTGGGTTTTTCAGGGAACTTAACATGATGAGTCTAAAATTTCTATGGCTGAATAAAGAACTGAATAAAAATCACCAAGACCTTGCCAAGAAGATCAAGGAAGGGCCTTGCCTTCCAGATACCAGGATGTAGAAGAGGCTATGGTAACTAAGATGTTGCAGTGTAGGCGCAAAGGTAGACAATTAGCCCGGTGGACAAGATTGTCCTGAAGAGACCCACACGAGTATGGGATGTTGGTGTGTGACCGAGGAGGTGTTGCACGTTGCTGGAATCTATCATCACATCCAGAAGGAAAGAGATAGAGTTGGGCCCCCACCTCATGCAGTCTACAAACACTGACTCCAGGTGGTCTAGGAATGAAATGTCAAAAGCAAACCTTAAAACTCTTAGTGAATAATATAAGTTTATTAGTATCTTTTTAACTTGGCATAGGGAAATATTTATTTTACAAGACACAAAAGCATTGACTATGAAAGAAAAATATTGGTCAATTTGATTCTATAAAGTAAGAATCCCTCCTCATCCAAAGATAAAGAAAGTGAAAAGTTGACACCTGGGGATTGCGTTAGTTTCCTGGGACTGCTTTAACAGGTGAACAGCAGCACACATCAGAATAACACGCATTTATTATCTTTCACTTCTGTCGATCAGAGGTCCAACCTGGGTCTGATGGGGCTGGAAGGTGTCATTGGGGCTGGAGGATCTAGGGGAGGTTCTGTGTCCCTGCCTTCTTCAGCTTCTAGAGGTTGTCTGCATTCCTTGGCCTTTGGCCCTTCCCTCTATCTTCAGAGCCATCATGTTGCCGCTCTCTGACATTTTTTTTTTGTAATCACAGCTCTCTCTGACCACATCCAGGAGAGGGTCTCCACTGTGGTTGTTGGTGGTGATGGTGTTGGTGGTGGTGGTGTTGGTGGTGGTGTTGGTGGTGTTGGTTGTTGTTGGTGGTGGTGGTGGTGTTGGTGTTGGTGTTGGTGGTGTTGGTTGGTGGTGGTGGTTGGTGGTGGTGTTGGTGGTGTTGGTGTTGGCAATGTTGGTTGGTGGTGGTGGTGTTGATTGGTGGTGGTGGTGGTGGTGTTGGCGGTGTTGGTTGGTGGTGGTGTTGATTGGTGGTGGTGGTGGTTGGTGGTGGTGGTGGTCGTGGTGTTGGTGGTGTTGGTTGGTGGTGGTGTTGGTTGGTGGTGGTGGTGTTGGTTGGTGGTGGTGTTGGTGGTGTTGGTGTTGGCGGTGTTGCTTGGTGGTGGTGGTGGTGGTGTTGGTTGGTGGTGGTGTTGGTTGTTGTTGGTGGTGGTGTTGATTGGTGGTGGTGGTGGTTGGTGGTGGTGTTGGTGGTGGTGTTGGTGTTGGCAGTGTTGGTTGGTGGTAGTGGTGTTGATTGGTGGTGGTGTTGGTGGTGTTGGTGTTGGTGTTGGTTGGTGGTGGTGGTGTTGATTGGTGGTGTTGGTGTTGGGGGTGTTGGTTGGTGGTGGTGGTGGTGGTGGTGGTGTTGATTGGTGGTGGTGTTGGTTGTTGGTCGTGGTGGTGTTGATTGGTGGTGGTGTTGAGATAGGGTCTTGCTCTGTGACCCAGGTTGGAGTACAGTGCCGTCATCATGGCTCACTGCAGCCTTGAACTCCCTGACTCAAACGATCCTCCCACCTCAACTTCCTGTGTAGCTGGGACTGCATGCATGTGCCACCACACCTGGCTAATTTTGTTTAATTTTTTTTGTAGAGGTAGAGTCTCTCTATGTTGCCTAAACTGGTCTTCAACTCTTGGCCTTAAGTGAGCCTCCCACCTTACCCTTGACCTCCCAAAGCACTGGGATTTATAGGCATGAGCCACCAGGCCTGGCCAGAGTGTCTACTTTTAAGGATTTGTGATTAATTGAGCCCACCTGGACAATCCGATACAATCTCCCCATCTCAGTGCTCATGATCTTAATTACATATACAAAGTCCCTTTTGCCATATAAGGTAACATATTCACAGGTTCAAAGACGTCTTTGGGGAGCCCTTAGTTCTCTGCCTACCAAAGAAATGGATATTCACAATACAATGAATTGACAAATAACTGGTATACATATAACTAACATATAACATATGTGGTATATTTACATATATGTGTATATAACCAATAAAATAGATCATATAAACTAAAATAACAAATCAAACACAAATTATCAGGCAGAAAATAACCCAAAGACTAAGACTTGCTCCACCTTTCAAGGTAGAGGAACATATGTGGCCAGCGAATATGAGAAGGCACCATTTACAGAAACCATTTACATTACTCCATTGGCATAAACCACAAAGTCTGATCACTGGGAGAGGTGGCAGGGATGTAGCGCCCTGGGTCTCTCCTACACTGCTGATGGGAGTGTGCAGTGGGAATATCACTTTAAAAGGCTGGCACCCCCTCCAACATGGTGAATTCACATACCTGTTGACCTCACAGTCCCGTCTAGGTACTCCCCAAAAGGGAAGTGTGGTGTGTGAACGAGCGAGAGTGAACAGGAGTGTGTGTTGCAACGTTGTTCACAAGTGCCACGTGCAACCAGCCACTTGCCCCTCAGCAGGAGAGACAGTAAGTGAACATGGAATGCCCGTACAAAAGAGAATTTTGCACCAATTAAAACGAACAAGCCAGAGTGACAGACAGCCATGTGGGAAGGCTTGGCAATATAATACCAAGGAAGAGCCCACTGCGTTCTTATCAAGTTTAAATTACTAAAATGAAACATGACTTTTTGGGACACATATAGATTCAATAATATTATGTTTTTTAAAAAAGCAAGGGAGAGAAGAACACAGGATTCAGGTCGACGGTTACCCAGGACAGGGGAGCCAGGGATACAGTTGGGCAGGGCTATCAGGGTCCGGCATGTATTTTGTGTTTTGTTTGTTTGTTTTTGTAGAGAGGAGGTTTTACCATGTTGCCCAGGCTGGTCTTGAACTCCTGATCTCAAAGCAGTCTGCCCACCTCAGCCTCCTAAATGCTGGAATTACATGTGTGAGCCACCACACCCAGCCATCTACCACTTATTTTGAATATAGAGTTATTGGGAGCTTTCTACATTGTTTTTAGAAACAAATTATATGACATTATGTATGAAAATTATATACCACAACCAGGAGAGATTTAGTCTAGGTAATGCAAGGCTAGTTCAACATTCAAAATTTAATTAATTTGATCTATTATGGAACCTTCCCAACTTGATAAAGAGCATCTTTAAAACACACACACACACACACACACACACACACACACACACACACACAGAGCTAACATCACATCACACTTAATGGTGAAAAACAGAATACTTTTCCACTAAAATCAAAAAGAAAGCAAGGTTGTCTGTTCTCACCACTTCTATTCAACATAGTACTGAAAGTTCAAGCCACTGCAGTAAGACGAGTAGAGGGAATGGGACATGTAGATTAGAAAGGAGTATCTAAAACTGTTCCCATTTATGAAGACAGAGTTGTCTAGGAAGAAAATCCCAAGGAATCTACAGTAACAATTTCTGGAACTTAGGAGTTCCAAACATTGCAGGATGTAAAATCAGCATACAAAAATCACTTGCATTTCTATACACTAACAATGAACCTATGAAAAGCAGAATTAGAAACGTAATACCATTTACAATTGCTCCAAAGAAATTAAAAGACTTAGGTATAAATTTAACAAAACATGTAAAGATGTGTATACTGAAAATTACAATATGCTGATGAAAGAAATCAAAGAAATCTCTAAATAAATAGAGAGACATTCCATGTTCATGAATTGGAGAACTCGAAGTAGTAAAAATTTCGATTCACCCCAGAATTACCTGTAAATATATCATAATTCCTAACAAGAATTCTAGCAAGGTTTCTTATGGAAATGGACAAACTTGTTCTAAAATCTGTACTTTAATCTATGTTTAGATTTATTTTAATCTATTTAAATCTATATTTAAACTATATTATTTTAGTCTATATTTAGTCTACACATGCTGTAGATTAAAAGAAGTGGGAGAAATCATGCTACCAATTTTAAGGACTCCTATAGAGTAAGCAATCAATATGCTACGATATTGGTGGAGGAATAAACAGAGCTCAGTAGAAAAGAACAAGGACTCCGGAAATAGACACGCACATATATACCTGGTTGATTTTAAGACAAAGACACAAAATTTGCTGGAGGAAGAGTACTCTTCCAACACATAGTGCTGGAGCAACTGGCCATTCATAGGCCAAACAAATAAGAGCCCTAACCGAAGTTTCCCACTTTATGTAAACATTAACTCAATGCAGACGTTGGACTTAAATATGAAGTGTAAACTATATTTTCCTTTAGAAAAACATGGAGGAGTAAGTAGGATTTAGGACAGGCAAGGAGTTCTCACTCTGGATGCTAAAAGCAGAATCCCTTAAAGGAAAATTTATGGAGCCCTTTGAAATTAAAAGCGTTTGTCTTGTGAAAGCTCCAGGGAAGGGGATAAAAGTACAAAGTATAACTTGGAGAAGATACGTGCAGGCCACATATCTAACAACTGACACCTACAACGTGAAGCACTCTCAAACCTCAACTGTAAAAATTCAGCCAGTCTAACTGGAAAACCGGCAAAAGACGTGAAGGGACATTTCACCCGAGAAAATATATAGATAGGGAAGAAGAACATCAAAAGATGGTCAACGTCATTAGCCAAGAAGGAAATGGAGATTAAAACCACAGTGAGCGGTCACTACACACCTCTCAGAATGGCTAGGATGAAAAACAGTGAGACACCAAACGTTGGCAAGGACGTGGAGAGACGGGATCGCCCACCTGTTGCTGCTGGGAATGTGAAAGGGGCAGGCGCTCAGGGAAAATAATGTGGCATCCTTATAAAAGCAAGCATGTAGCTCCCACTTTCCCCGCGACTAACTCCGGTTCATTTATCCCAAAGAAATGAAGACTCGTGTTAATACGCAAACCTGTAAATGAAAGTTTATAGAAGCTTCATTCCTCATTAGCCGAATGCTGAGAACAGTCTGAGTATCATTCAACAGGTGAACAGGTAAACGGTGGTGCATCCATACCTTGAAACACTACCCAGCTGTAGAAAGGAACTCACCATTGGCACACCGGACTGGAGCTAACGGGAATTGTGCTGTGGAGAAAAAGCCTCCCCGAAAGGTCACAGGCTGTGTAGTCCCATGTGGATAACATTCTCAAAGTCCAGGCTGTAGAGATGGAGATGAGGTGGTGGCTCCTGGGATTAGGGACGGTGAGGGTGGGAGTGACGTGCAGGAGCAGTAGGGTGTCTTTCTGGTGGGGAGGACTTCCATTCCTTACTGCCATGATGAGCACTCGAATCTGCTGTGTGAACACAGGGCAGAACCACGCACACTGTACCAATGTCAGTCTCCTGCCATTGATCTGGTGCTCTGGACATGCAACTCGGATAGAGGGCATACAGAACCTCTGGGTACATTGTTTTTGTTTTGCAACTTCCTAGGAATCTATAATTGTTTCGGAATAAAAAGAAGCAAAGCAACACACTGGGAGATGCAGGAAACCACACACATGATGTGCTTGTATCGGCTGGCATAATGCTGGGAAGAGTCTGGAAGGTCTGCAAGGCCCCCAGATCTACGGGGTGACATCGGGTGACTTCATTTCCCTCCTCATGTCTCCTGGGTTCCCCAGCACCCTGACTTTCCTCTGCCAAGACCCCCACCAGTCTGCCTCTCTTCATCTCACAAGCCTCGGTGGGTGCAGAGGGCAGGGGCCCCCAGGGAAAGTTCCTCCCCAAAGGCACTGTGATGACTTAGAGAACCCCCCAAGCTCGTGCCTTTGAAAACAGCCAGCTAGAGCCCACCCCTGCTCCCGTGACACCCCCTCCCAGGCCTGCACTAGAGCCTCATCTCCTGGGTATAAGGGCTGGTGAGATAGCTGGGGCTGGGTCAGGCTTGGGGAATCCTCAGGCCTTGACCTGGGACACTTCTGTCCTCCTTGCACAGTCCTGTGTCTCCTGGGAAACAGGTGTAAGACTTCACCGGGCAGGAGGGAGTTGCATTAAACCCCAGCGCATGGGAAGGGAGGGAGACAGCTCTTACTTCCTTATTTTCCTTCCATCTTGGCTCCCAGGCAAAGCTGAGAAAGTCTTCCTTATTCCAGAGTTAGAGGCTGCTGCAGACAGGGCCAAAAGCTTGTCCAGGCAGGGTGGGTACAAGGAGCTTGCATCTGATTTAACTCTCTGGCTGGAGGAGAGGTGGACAGAGGTCCTGGGAAGGGCTGAAGGCTCAGGACACAGGTGAGGCCAGCCCCTCCTCCACATTGGGCATCTCCGAGCCCAGCCCCAGCCTGTGCTGTGCTGGGCCCAAGCTCCAGGACCCCCTGGAGTCACATCCAGCCCCCCCACACTTCAGCCCCCCACCCCAGGCCTCAGGATCTGCTTGGACGGAGGCCAGGCCCCCGAGCTGCTGGGAATCTGTTCTACAGGTGGCGAGGTCAGCCCGCCGTGGGCAGCTCAGTCCGGGAAACTTCCTGCGTCTGCTTTCCCACAGTGTCCCTCGATGGCCCCCAGTGACGTGTGTTGAATGTGGTGCTGGCCCCTTGGGCAGCCCAGCAGCCCCCACCCCCCACCCGGCCCAGCTTGGGCAGCACTGGGGGCTCCCGGCTTTGAATTTGACCTATCCAGAAACAACGGGTCCTTCAGCGGGCTCAGCCCCCAAGACCACTCAGCCTGGGCTGTGTGCCCAGCGGCACTTCATGTGCGTGGACGAGGCGGGTGGGCGGGCAGGCGTGGAGGAGCTAATGGGCGATTTAGGCGGCGCATTAACAAATGAACCAGCGGACGGGGGGCAGGGAGCTCATCTCATTAATCCACAAGGTATTAACAATAACTTGTTCATGAATGAATGAACAAGTGAGATACAGGTCAGTGGGTGCATGAACGAGTGAGGAGATGAACGAAGCGGGGCTTTTCTCAGCTGCCGACCCGTGGCCACAGCCCCGCCGGGCACCACTGCGCTTCCTCCTCTCCCAAGCCGGGTGGGGCGGGCAGGCAGGGGGAGCACGTGCGTCCCTCCTCCCTTCGGCAGGTGACGAAGCCGCGGGCCTGGAGGGTGGCCCAGCCCAGGCAGGAGGGCGCCAGCCCCGGCCCCTTGGTCCCTTCCTGTAACCAAGGTCCAGGGGTCACTTCCTTCAGGGTCCAGTGAGCCCAAAGCCTGCGCCCTTCCCCCTGTCTGTTACCAGCTCACTCCTGCATCAGCGCTACTGACATGGGAACGGTTTCCCTGTGCCCCTCGCAGGGCGTGTGACGGGGGTGCAGCTCGCTTCTTTGGGCCCATTACTCAAACCTCTAGGGGAGCACATGGTCGGGCAGGTTGTGGGCTCCCACCCCATGGCAGCGTCAAGGGGTGAATGTTTACAGCGGAAGCCCCAGTGGGCGTGTGGTGCAGGGCGCTCTTTGGCCGTCACTACACCCCCTGCCTTATCGCCAGGACACAGGGCTTTCTGTATCCCGGGGGTCTTGCCTTGGTGTACCGGCAGAATCGGATCACACGCGGGCTTGGAGAATGAGTGTAAGGTTTTGCTGAGGGGAAGTGGCTCTGGGTAGATGGGGGAGCCTGAAGGGGGATGGAGTGGGAAGGTTTTGCCTGCAGTCGGGCCACTCGGCAGCCTGTGCTCTCCTCCGTCCGCCCCAGCCAAACCCTGCGTCGGCGGCCTGCCGGTCTGCCGGCCTGGCAGGGCCTGTCATCAGTTGGCTCTTACCCTGCTGTGTTCCTCCCCACCTCCCCTCGATGCCCAGCTGCTTGTGTGTCTGCCCACTGGGTCCCGAGAGTTTTATAGGCACAGGATGGGGGCATGGCAGGCCAGGGTGTTCTTGGGAAAGGCAACATTTGTTTAGAAAAACAGAAATGCCTGTCCTCACCTCAGTCCATGGGCACAGGCTCGAAGGTGGAGCCCTAGCCAGGGACCTGACCTTCTCCCCCTGGCACTTCCCTGCCCCTCTTCCCTGTCACTACCAGGAAAGGTCACTCGGCCCCTTCCCAGGCCTCGCCCAGCACAGAGAGAGAGAGACCATCCCTCCAAAGGAGCAAACCGGGCCCTTCCCTCCACGGCCTGAGCAGAGCTGGGGGCCCAGCTCGGCGCCCTCGGCCCTGGTTTGCTGCAGGCCCAGACGACTGTTTGCTTGTGAAGGCTCCGGCTGTGTTCCGTGGAGCTGGCAGGAGGTGATACCTGCAGCAGCTTCTAGCGGCCTGTGGAGCAGTCGCTGGGCATGGTCCACTGTGCAGAGCAGGATGGGAAGACCCCTGAGTGTTCTCACCAGATGTGGGGCTGCATCCAGACTTGGCAGTCACGGCCAGTGGTGGACCCCTCACAGGCCTTCGTCTGGGGCTCCCCATTCCCTGCCTGCTCCCGGGTCACTTGGGGTGATGGAAAGAGGCCAGGACATGAGGCCAGGATGACAGTTCCTCTCCCATGTCAGGCCTGGGAGGGGGGCCTTCACGAGACCATCACGGAAATTTGTCAGACCGTTTTCTCTCGCAGTTTGTACTGTTGGTGTTCCCTGAAAGATGTCTCTGCCCACCCCGAGTTAAGAAAATACTCTCCCACTTCCTTCACAGGCCCGATCGCCTCTGCCTCATGGTTAGGCCTGTGACTCTACCTGAGTGAACTTTGTGACTGGTGCGTGGTAAGGATTATAGTTTATACATCTTCACATGTGTATCCAAATTATTCCAGCACCACGTATTGAAGAGAACATCGTCCACCAGCTCAATGGCAAAGGCGTCTTTTCTGGGAACCAGTGGCCACGGGAGTGTTTGTGTCTAATGTCCTATCCCAGGGGTCCCCAGGCCACAGACCGGTACCCATCCACAGACCATTAGGAACCAGGCTGTGCGGCAGGAGGTGAGCGGTGGGCAAGCGAGCGTTATCTCCTGAGCTCTGCCGCTGCCAGACCAGCGGCGGCCTTTGTTTCTCACAGGAGCACAAATCCTGCTGTGAACGGCACATTCGAGGGATCTGGGCTGTGATATCCTTATGAGAATCTAAGCCTGATTATCTAAACTGGGACAGCTTCATCCTGAAACCATCTCTCCCCACTCCGTGCCATCCCCATCCATGGAAAAACTGTCTTCCACAAAACTGGTCCCTGGTGCCAAAGAGGTTGGGGACTGCGGCCCTCTTCTGTGCCCTCGCTTTTCATCTCTCTGCCCATGTGCTCTGAATCAAGCCCTGTGGCCTCACGGAACCCTGGGAGTGTCAGACCTCTGACTTCGTTGTTCTTCAAGATGGTCTTAGCTATTCTTGGCTCTTCACGTTGTTAGGAATATTTTAGAATCGGCTTCTCAATTTCCAAAGAAAAATAAATAAATAAACAAACAAAAAGCACTCTGATATTGACTGGAATCATATTTAATCCATATCTCAATTTTTGGAAAATTAAAATCTTATAAATATTGAGTATTCTCATACATGAACATACCATATCCCCAAGTCAAGTTAGTTCTTCTTTATCTGCACCTCTAATGCTCAGTGCTTTTCTGTGTAGTGGTCTTACACATCTTTAAATAGATTTATTTTAGAGCTGGGCACGATGGCTCACACCTGTAATGCCAACTAACTACTTGGGAGGCTGAGGCAAGAGGATCACTTGAGCCCAGGTGTTTGAAACCAGCCTGGCCAAAATAGCTAGACCCCATCTTAGGGGAAAAAAAAATAAAGATTGTAAAAGGAGAGGGTTACAAAGAAACTAATATTTTTATTTATTCCTGAGTTTATGGCTACTGGTGCTGTTATAATTGACATCCTTTTATTTTCTAATTGGTTGTTACTAGCATATAGAAATATACATATATATTTTAGAGATGGGGGCACATTCCAGGATCGTGGCTGACAGCAGCCTTGAGCTCCTGGGCTCAAGCAGTCTGCCCATTTCAGCCTCCTGAGTAGCTAGAAGCACAGGTACACACCATCAAGCCTAGCTATTTTTTTAATTTATTTTTTTCTACAGATGGGGTCTCACTGTGTTGCCCAGGCTGATCTCAAACGCCTGGGGTCAAGTGATCCTCCCACCCCAGCCTCCCAAAGCACTGGGATTACAGATGTGAGCCGCTCTGCCAGGCCTAGGAATGTAATTATTACATATTATCCTTAAAACCAGTGTTCTTGCTAAATTCATGCATTAATTCCAACAGCTCATCTGTGGATTCTCAGGAATTTTTTTACATATATGGTTATGTCATTTGCAAATAACGACAGTTTCGGTTTTTTCCGTCCAGTTCTTATACCTTCTGTCTCCTTTTTCCAACCGTCTTAACATACTGGCTGGGACTTTGTGGACGCTGTGAAATAGAAGCTATGACATCCTTGCTGTGCTCCCCGTGTCAGGAGGGAAGTGCATCACATTTCACTATTCAGTATGATGTCTGCTTAGGGTTTGAGAGGTTTTTGTTTGTTGGTTTTAGTTGTTTTTTTTTTGCTAACAGTTGTGTTTTTAATTATGAAGGGGTCTCGGGTTTTATCAAATGCTTTTCTACAGTGTGTTGTGTCGATTCTGCTGCTTCTTACTTACTCTGTTGATGTGGTGAGTTACACTGCTCGGTCCTTTGCACAGGTGGATTAGACCACACTGGGCCATGTGTTTGGGCACAGTGCTGTATGCAGCTTGCTGGTGGTGGCGAAGATATTTGCACAACAGAGATGAACCTGTGATTCTTTTTCTTTCTTGAAATATCCTTGTCAGATTTTGATATCAAGGTTATGCTACCTTTTATGAAAAGATTTGTGTAAAATTGACATTATCTCGTCCTTAAATATTTGGAAGAATTCACTGGTGCTGTCATCTAGGTACAGAGTTTTCTTTGCCAGAAGTTCATTGACATTCCAAATCTAACTTATTTAATGAATATTGAACAATTTGTATAGTTGCCTTTGCGTCCTTTTACACACTGTGTTTTTAAAAGAATTTGTAAGTTTATCTAAGTCATCAAAAGTGTTTTGCTGGTGATGTCCCCTGAGTAAATGTTTCAGCACCTCTGGCTCCGACTTTAACTCCTGATGGCGGTCGTTTGCCTCCCTCCCCGACCTGATCAGTCTTCCCAAAAGTACATCTGTGTTACTAGTCTCTTCTGAGAACCAAGTTTGGCTTTGTTGGTTTTCCCTAAATAATGTTCATTTTTTAGTCTCATTCACTGTGCTCTTTACCTCTTTCCTCCTACTTTCTTTGGGTGTAATTTGCCATTTTTTTAACTGCTTGAATTGGATTTCGGCCTTTTTTCTGCTCTGAGATGTCCATTCAAAGGCACAGGGTTCACTCTCTCCACTTATTTCACTGTCCTTTCATTACTTATTTAGCTATGAGTTTTAACATGTTATGTTTTTATTACCATTTAATTTAAACTGTTGTTTGATTCTCATTATATTTTTTTCTTTGACCCCTGGGTTATTTAGATTGTTTAATTTCCAAAATGTACGGAGATTCCCTAGCTATCTCTTTTAATGGATTTCTAGTTTAATTGTACTGTAGTCAGAGAGTATAATAAACATGATTTGTTTTCTTTGAAGTGTGTCGGAACTTGCTTCTGAAGTCTTGCATATGGTCTCTTTTGGTGCATGTTCTGTGTGCACTAGGGAAGCTTATGTAGTCTTCAGTAGCAGGGGGTAGTGTTCTGTATTTGTCAAGTTGCTAATCACACTGTTCAAATTTGTCTCTGACTTAACAAAACTTTGACTGCTTTTCTAGCAGTTGCTGATGAGGTGTGTTCAGATCTCCCACCCTGGTTGTGGATTTTCTCTTTTATCTTTCAGTTCTGCCAGTTTGCTTTATATATTTTAAGGTTGTGTTTTTAGGTGCATACAAATTTAGAATTGATCTCGTCCTGCTGAATTGACACTTTTATAATTATGACATATTCTTCTTTATCTCTAGTAATATTTAAAGTCTGTTCTAATATTGGTTTTCCTTTGCCAGTTTTCATTTGGTTATACAATGACCTACCCTTTTCTGTCCTTTCCCATCATTTTTTTTTGCATCTTTATATTTTAAAGTGGATGTATATAGCCGTTTTTAATCCTGACAATCTTGATCTTTTAACTGAAATATTAATCCATTTATAATGCGTGCAATCTACCATCTGTTTCCTTCTCATTTGTTTCATCTCTTCCTTTAAGTCTGTTTGCTTTTCAAGCTCCAAGCTGGCTATTTTCTTCTGGTTCACAGCTATTCTTTTCTGCTCTATCACCCTGCTATCCAACTCACCTATTGCGTTCTTCATTTTCTGTGTGGTTCTTACTTTTCTGGAATTCTATATATATATATATATATATATATATATATAGAATTCCAGAATGTATATATAATGTGAATAAATATATATATAATATATTATTATACATTTTATATATTCACATTATAGATATAATTATATATAATATATATAATTCCAGAATGTATATAATGTGAATAAACATATTATATATTATATATATTCACATTGTAGATGTAATTATATATATAATACCAGAATATATATATAATGTGAATATATATATACATATATATATATATAATGTGAATATATATATAATGTGAATATATATATATACATATATATATATAATGTGAAATTTATATATAAATGTTATTTCTCTGGTAAAATGTTCTATCTTTTCATCTGTCTCTTTGAACCTGTTTATCATGGTTATTTTGAAGTCTTCATCTAAATATTCTGAAGCAAAGCACAATAATTTGTTGGCTCACAAGTCTATGGGTCACCTGTTTGGGTTTCCTAGTCGGGTGGCCTCACTTGGATTTGTCTACATGGCAGCGCTTGGATGGTGGTGAGGGGTAGCTGAGTGGTCTCCGTCTTCCTCACATGTCTGGAGCCATTGGGCTGTCAGCTAGTGTCTCTCAGCTCTCCTTCACATGGCTCTTCTAGCAGGCTAGCTCAGATGTGTCCATGAGGCAGCAGAATTCTAAAAAGGTGAGAGTAGATACCACAAGGTCCTTGAGGCTGAGCCTCAGAAGACATGATCATTTCCACCATGGTGGAGACAGATTCCAGCCTGCAATGGGAGGAACTACAATGAATTCGCGCCCATCTTGAATTCCTCAGTCAGCCCTCTGGCCATAACTTTCACATTCTACCCAATGCAAAATTCACTCACCGCCCTTCCTGAAGGACATCTAAAAGTCTCTCCCAATTACAAATGACATCATGCTCGAAGTCCATCTTGTGATCTGCCTCTTCTGGCCTCTGTTCAATGCCTGGTCCCAAAATTAATGCCATGTTTTAGGATATTGATATGATATTACCCTATTTCTTAGACCTTATTTCTGTATCAGTTACCTATTGTTGCATAGCAAACCAGACCTAAATTTAGTGGCTTAAAATATTTTCTTTGGGCCGGGCACAGTGGTTCACACCTGTAATCCCAGTTCTTTGGGAGGCCAAGGCAGGCAGGTCAAGAGATAGAGACCATCCTGGCCAACATGGTGAAGCCCTGTCTCTACTAAAAATTCGAAAATTAGCCAGGTGTGGTGGCACACGCCTGTAGTCCCAGCTACTTGGGAGGCTGAGCAGGAGAATCACTTGAACACAGGAGGCGGAAGTTGCAGTAAGCTGAGATCTTGCCACTGCATTCCAGCCTGGTGACAGAGTAAGACTCCTTCTCAAAATATATATATATATGTATATATATATTTTTTCTGTTGCTGTTGGCTGTTGGCTGGGGCATCTCTGTTCTCCATGTGGCCTCTCTAGCCAGCAAGCTCGTTTGCAGGACCACATTCCAAAAGCACATTAATTATACACTGTGTAAATTCCCTAGCACTCTCATCACATAAAGTAACAAGGTCAGCCCAAATTCAATTAATAGGAAAACAGACTCCATCTCTTAATGGACTGTTGAAAGTACCACACCTTTAGATCTGTTTGTATGGTCTGTCTTTTCCCTTGGCTTTTAGTCTTTTGTGTATAAAAAATTGTGGAATCTCCAGGATATTATCTCCCTACCGATAATTTAATTTTCTTCTGCTATGCACAAAGCACCTTACTCCAGTAAGGGACTGAGACAGTGTGGGGTTAGTGTGATGCTAAGTTGGCACTGCTGAGTTTCTAGGGCTGCCTCCTAGATAGCTTCTCAACCCCAAAGCTTATCTTCCAAGTGCCATGAATCTACTGAGTACTCTCCTTAGCTTTTACCCCCTCGGCAACTGCTTTTTGCTCAGTTTCTGTGAATCTCACCAACCTGTGTGGCTTAGGAATTCACGAGTGTTTCCAGAGGAAGTTGCAAAAGGTATATCACTACTCTCTGGTCCCCTACTGACCAGAATCTTGTTCCCTCATGTCCTGGGTGTCCTGTGGCCCTGGACTCCATGTTTTTATCACCAGTCCTCTGGACCTGTTCAGTGTCCATGCCCCCTCCACAAATGGATAAGTGCACTGCAAGGAAATGCTCAGATGCCCAGGCTCAGTTCTGCTCATTTCCTTTCTATGTGGGATCTTCACTGTTCACGGCTTTCTTGGTCTCCAGATCCTCACACAGCTGTTCCTCCCTGTTGGCATCACTTAGTCTCACAATCCCTGGTGTTTCCATCAGGAGGGCCAGGCAGGTGTGAGCTCCAGGAGGAAGTCTCCTGCTGCTTCCACAGCGCTGGGTTTTCTTCCAGTCTTTCTTCCATGCACACACATCATCCCCCTTGTTTTCTTTAGTGATAGTGTTTCGAAAAGGATCTTTATTTCTAGAAGAAACTTTAGGAGGCAAAACAATGCAGCCCCCATAACAGAGTGGCTCTGGGGGTAACTTTCCCTTGCTAATGTGTCCTGCACCCCTACTTTCCCATGTGCTTGCTGTCTGTGGGGCTACAGAGCACACAGCAGCTGAAAGGGGCTGTGGGCATCCCCAGCACGCACCCTCTTCTTCATTTTTTCAGTCACTATAATAGGTACGCATAAGCAGCACATACCCTCTTATCCCATTTTGCTGACAAGGAGCCTGAAGGCCCAAGCATGACTGCCATGAGTTAGCAGCAGAGCCATTGCCAACCCAGGGTCCTGACTGCTACCGGACCCCCTTCTGAATGACACTCAAGGCCACAGTCCCCTTCCCACTCACAGGTGATGTGAAGCCTTTCACCTTGAAAAGCCTCTCGCCCCAGCTTCCCCTCGAGCCCACACTAGGACGTGGCTTGAGTATCTCCAACCCATGGAGTTGAACACTCTCCTTGTTTCTGGAAGGATCCAGCCTGCGTGCTCGTCAGGCAGTGCAGGGGCAGGGAGGGGATGGCCAGCACGGGGTGGCCGCTAACAATCTCCTCTCCTCTCCCCACTGCAGGCTGCGGGAGCACCATCGAGCCACCGTTAAGGTCATTCGGCGCATGCAGTACTTTGTGGCCAAGAAGAAATTCCAGGTGAGCCCTGTGCTGAGCCCTCCAGCCCTCAGCCTACCCCTGCAGTCTGCTGCCGCTGCCCACGCCCCTCCTGGCTTCTCTCTTGCCCACAGTGGTGGCTGTTAAGGCCTCTGCCCCCAGCCACACAGGCAGGCCTATCTGAGACCTCACAGCACCCACCCCACAGACCCCAGACGGCAGGCCCCTCAAATGACACATCCTCAGAGACCCCGCCTGGAACCAGGGACACAGGCAGCATTTTCTCCACTAAGTAGAAATGCAGCAGCCATGCGGCTCACTCAGTCCTCCCGTGGGGTGGGTCGTGCAAGGCAGCGTTAGTGAGAGATGTGACATCGGAATGACTCAGAGGTGGTGCAGAGCCTGCCCTGAGTCACCAAGACGGGAAGGTAGGTCCCCCAGACCCCCAGCCCTGTCCTATACTGGCGCAGCACTCTCGTTCCCTGCTCCCCTACCCTCTGAGTTGGGAGGATAGAGGGAGGCTGGACCCTGTTCCATTAGAGGTGGCGTCCCCTTGGCCGGGTGAGACTGGAGCTTCGGGGCTTCCATGAGCTGCCCAAACTCCCCCAGGGGAAGGACCTCTACAGTCACCCCTTGGGGCCCCCAGAGTTTATGGCCCGCAGAGAACGCCATCGACAGCAGGCAGGTCTCCCCTCCTCCTGCCTTGGGGACATTCCTCGGATGGAGGCAGTGGGTGGGGTACTGAGTCCTGGCTTGGAAATGTGTGTGCAGGCGTGGGAACCACGTACCCTCAGTGGCGGATGATCCAGAAGGCACGGATCACAAAGCAGGGAAGGCTGGGGGGCGACTCGCCGGAGTCCCTCAGAGCAGAGGGCGTGTGACACGCCTGAGTGAATGCATGTCTGCAGGAGCAGGGCTGGGTGGGGCCCCTGAGCGGGGAGCTCCCGGCACCTTCAGCCACAGCCTCACCAGGTACAGGGCACAGCCCAAAAAGGTTCAGCAATGCCCACTAACCACTAAGACCTGCAGCCCGGTGGCATCCCAGCCCACTGAGACTTATCCTGGAGCCACCAAGCTCCCTGCCAGGATCTGGTTAGGGCTCATGAGGGCCTTTGTCAAGTGGTCATCCAGGGTTGGGCTGGAAAGATCATCCTGACTTCAGGAGCCTGAGATGAGTGGAGATAATGCAGGCCTGTCTGGACGGACCGATGGTGGAGTTCAAATCTGGTCCCCCTGTTGCCATGCCTTCCATGCCAGGCCCCAGGATCGACACAGGCCCACCCACGGTCTCCTTGGTGGAGCCTCCACCCACCCTGGTCCTGGAACTGCTGCAGCCTCCAGGCTCTGCAGGGCAGTCTGGGTGCAGACCCCGGCCCAGGCAGCCCTGGGCAAGTTCTTCCCCAGCCATGATGGGAACAAGAGCCTCAGGGTTTGGCACAAGATTGTGTGCACATGCCTCACCCAGGCCTTGCCCTCAGCAACCCTGGGCCAGCACCGCCAGGCCCACCGTCACTCCGAGCCCCAAGAACAGCCCTTGGCCAGGCCCTTGCCGAGAGCAGTGTCCGGCCCCTCGTCCTGGCCACCAGCCACCATCTCCAGGGGGGTTTTGCACGCATAGCCCTCCCATGGTGGTGTTTCTCAGCTGGTCCTCCTGCCCGTATCCCCCCAGGGGAGCGGGAGGTTTATGACTCAACTGAACCAAGTTGTGTCAAAGCTCCCAGCAGGGCCTGGGACCTCTTGCAGTCGAAATAAAAGTCATGATAAATGCCACTGCTGGCCAGCACCCAGAGATCTGTCTGACATGTTCTCAGGGGGATCTGACAGCCCCGTGGACCAACAGCACTGGCATAGAGAGCCTTGCTCACTCAGGGGCAGTGGGAGAGAGGGGCCGACCTCCTGGCAGCACCAGTGCTCTCCCCAGGCAGGGAAGGGGCTGCAGGAACCCCCCTGGGACTCAGGTCTAGGCAGGGCAGTCCCCTGAGGGCAGAGGAGACCATGGGAAGGGCCAGGGTGTGTCAGCTCACCACAGAACAGCATGGTCGTGACAGCTGAAGCAGCTGACGTCACCCCAGCCGTAGAACAGAGGGTCACAGGGAGCCTCCCAGGGTGGGGCTGGTGCCTGGCCTGAGGGTGCACAGCAGTCCCAGGAGGGAAGAGCCAGAGCCCACCAAGGCTTGCAGAACTGAACCAGGTGGGCATTCTGGGGGCTGCTTCCAAAGTCTGAGGGCACCCAGCAGCGCATGCAGACCCTTGTGGACCTGGGCAGGCCCGGCTCCTCAGAAGTAGGCGCAGCTTCCAGCTTAGGTCAAGAGATCGTCCAGCCATCCATTTCTCCATCAGCCAGGAAGGACACTGGCATGGAGGTTGAGACCAAGGCTATCCTCTCGCGACGATAACCACCACGGCTTCCAGTCTCGTGGCCTCCTGGCCACTCGTCTGCAATTTCACGTCGTTGGAGCATTCGTTGTGTACCTGGGAATTGCAGCTCTCTCTAAGTTTGATGTGGCTGAACCAAGAAAAAAGGCACATGATTTCTACAGATGTTATGATGCCATAAAAGAGTTTGAGGTGAGAAAGGCTGATGATTTTTGGAGTGAGAGTGATTTTGGAATATAAAGAATTTCTTTGGGCTGAATTACCTAAAAGCTTGTCAGTGACCTGTGTTCTGGACTGTGAAACATGAACATGTGGGCCAAGAAATCATTTCTCTTGGTAAATAAACAATTAACAAACACAATAAAGGAGAGAGGGACAGAGAGCAAGAGAGAAAGAGAAAGAGAGAGAGAGAGATCATCCACGCCAGCCCCAACAGGCCCTGCCACTGAGCCACAGATGAAAAAGCTGGTCCCTGGGGAGGAACACACTGAGCCCTGTACTCCCTTCCAGGCGGGGGTCCCCTTTCCCGCCTTAGGACACAGGCCAGGACCCTGAGAATGGCCCAGGAGGCCTTCTGCAGCAGATTGGGAAACCTCGCCTCACTCTCCGCTTCTCCCCTGCGCCCCGGTCCTGGGAGCCTTGCAGAAACCTGACAGCAGCAGGAACCTTGCCCAGCACAGAGGCTCCTGCACAAAGCTGCTGGGGCTCCCTCCTACCTCACCAGCTGGCTCTTTTTGCTGAGGGCAGCATGGAGGGGTGGGGCCAGGGTGAGGGGGGCAGTAGCCTTTGGCAGTGAGGAGCTGTGTGCAGCTCCAGGGGCTCCCCGAGCCCAGCACACAGGCTGTTTCCCTTCCTCCACGCCAGCCTGTCTGCTTGCTTCCACCCCACCCCCGCTGGCCTCAGGGGCTGCTGACGTGGCGGGTGACCCCCCTGCCTGCCTTGCTGGCCGATAAGTCCCTGGCCAGCCACCCTTGTGTCTGGCCCTAGGAGCCAGAGCCTCCGAGCCCTTCAAGTTTGCCTTAAACTCCCCGTCCACCGTCAGTCTGGAGGGGCCTGCATTATCTCGGCTCATCTCAGACTCCTGAAGTCGGGCTGCTTTCTAGCCCAACACCAGAGGACCACTTGACAGAGGCCCCCATGAGCCCTAACCAGATCCAAGCAGGGATCTTGGCGGCTCCAGGATGAGTCTCGGTGGCTGGGATGCCACCAGACCATGGGTCCTAGTGGTTGACGGACATCACTGAGCCTTCTTGGGCTGTGCCCTCCTCCAGGTAAGTCTGTGGCTGAAAGTACGGGAATCTCTCTGCTCACAGGCCCCACCCAGCCCTGCGCCTGCAGACGTGAGCACACTCAGGCACATAATATCTCTCCCCCACAACAGGCCTGTTTGAAAGCACTTGCGTCTGCAGAGGCTGCTATCACACACACCTACACCTACCTGGTCACAGTGGCCCAGGGACTCCCAGGTCTTTGTTTTCTGCTGCCCTGCCTCCCTTCACCTGCCCATACCTCACCAGCATGCCTGGAGCAGTGCCTCATGCTTCAGCTTCACAGAGCCCTGTGCTTGCAGGAGGCTCACCACCGTGACTCACGCCACGTTCGGTGAGTGCTGAAGAGATGCTCGGCCAGAGCTGGCTCTGACTCTGGCCCTGGCATGGTGCTAGCTTAGGATTCCCTGACCTTTCTCAACTCCCATCCTGTGTCATCCTCACTCCCTCCCTTAAGGCAGAGCAAGGCAGGGCTCAGCATCCCATCTTACAGAAGGGAGCTTAGAATCTCCATCATATAGAAGGGAGAAACAGAGCTCAGCAATCCATCTTACAGAAAGGAGGATCAAGGCTCAGCACCATCTTAAAGAAGAGAGAGGCAGGGCTCAGCATCCCATCTTACAGAAAGGAGGATCAAGGCTCAGCACTCATTTACAGAAGAAAAAGACAGGACTCAGCATCTCATCTTACAGAAAAAAGGATCAAGGCTCAGCACCCCATCTTACAGAAGAGAGAGACAGGGCTCAGCATCCCATCTTACAGAAAGGAGGATCAAGGCTCAGCATCTCAATTTATAGAAGAAAGAGATAGGGTTCAGCATCACATCTTACGGAAGGGAGGATCAAGACTCAGCATCCTATATTATAGAAGGGAGCTCAGCATCTCCATGTTATAGGATGGATAAATGGGGTTTGGCATCCCATTTTATAGAAGAGAGAGACAGGGCTCAGCATCTCATCTCATAGAAAGGAGGATCAAGGCTCTGTATCCCATCTTACAGATTAGAAAGACAGGGTTCACCATCTCATCTTACAGAGAAAAGGATCAAAGCTCAGCATCCCATCTTACAGAAGAGAGAGACAGGGCTCCGCATCTCATCTTATAGAAAGGAGGATCAAGGCTCAGTATCCCATCTTACAGATTAGAAAGACAGGGTTCATCTCATCGTACAGAAAAAGGATCAAGGCTCAGCATCCCATCTTACAGAAGAGAGAGGGCTCAGCATCCCATCTTATAGAAGAGACAGGTTTTAGCATCCCATCATACAGAAGGGAAGATCAAGACTCAGCATCCTCTTAAAGAAGGGAGCTCAGCATCTCCATCTTACAGGAAGGAGAAACAGAGCTCAGCATCCCATTTTACAGAAGAGAGAGACAGGGCTCAGCATCCCATCTTACAGAAGAGAGAGACAGGGCTCAGCACCCCAACTTACAGAGAAGAGGATCAAGCCTCAGCATTCCATTTTATAGAATGGAGCTCAGCATCCCCATCTTATAGGAAGGAGAAACAGGGCTCAGCATCCCATTTTACAGAAGAGAGAAACAGGGCTCAGTATTTTATCTTACGGAAGAGAGAAGAAGGACTTAGGACATGATCACTAGCCTGTACATAAGTACCGTTTTAATGGCTGTTATCAAACGGAGTGCATGGCGGGCCAGAGGGTCTGCCTAGAGTCCGACCCCATGCCTGACCCTACCACAGGCCTTGGTGTGTCATTTCCAGGCAATGCCATAATCCTGGTGCCCAGTGTGGCTGCAGGAGCAGCAGGTCCCTCTTTCCGTTGGGCACAACTGCATTGTGAGGATGTGGGTCCCCCCCGCAAGCCCCCCGATCTCAGAGTCTCTGGTTCAGGACCCAGAGAGTGGCAAGTGTGGCCAGTGAGGACCCCCCTGCTTGTATCACGTGGAACAGAAACCCCCTAAACTTTGGAGGCCCAGCCTTTGGTAGGGAGGAGGTCTCTGACTCGCCTTGGGGTTCCTGGGGTCCGAAACAATGTTGGCTGTGCCGTAAGAACTCCAAGCCCCCGGCACTGGTGGCAGAACCCCTGAGCATGTCACAAGTGTGTCTAGAGCTGAAAGTGGGTATGTGGAGACCTGACTTCAGGGGCTCCCCATCTGGGAACTTGCAACTTGCCAATGTGGAAGTCGCATCCTCAGGCTAAGGTCACCCTGATCTCAGAAGTAGGACCCCAGAGAGAGGTAGCAGGTGGGCAGGGAGGGCACGTTCCCAGACCCAGGCTGGGCCCTCAACAGCACCTGAGCTTCCTCCTCTCCCATCCTCCGCCTCTGTTGTCTCCCTCTGCCCTGGGCTGGCCCTGCTCTGCCCTTCCCCACCAAGCTGTTTGGCTTGTCTCTTGGGCCTTGCAAATTCCCCAGCAAAAGGCAGGAAAACCCCTAGCCCAGAGCTAAGGTGGCTATTTGAGGACTGACGATGACTGCCCTGGCCCCCACCCAGTCACCCAGCGGCCCCTCGGGATAGAGGCAGTCTCTCATCCTGCGTGCTGCCTTGCCTGTAGGGCCGAGGCCTTCCTAGGCCATCAAACCCCCACTCAGCCTGGCTGCTCCACCTGGGTGAGGCCCTTGGGGGCAAGGCCACAAATGCGGCTCGGGGGTTGCTGATATCACAAGACGCTTGCTTTCTGTTGTGGTTTCAAGATGTTACCTGAGTCCCACGTATTGTCCGGAGCTGGCGCCAAGCCTGGGAGCCCTGGGGTCACCTGCCTTGCCTCACGTGGCCCCAGCTCCACTAGGGGAGCCCAAGCAGATGTTTGTCACTGGCAGGCAGCAAGTACTGCAGGCTGAGGCTGTCATCTGGGGCCACCCCTGCTGCTGCCTGGCAAAAGCTGGCAGGAAGGTGGAGGGTGGACCCACTCCCTGCCCTGAGGACGGTGGGAGCTACAGCCAGTAAGCATGTCAAGGATCAATCTGGGGCCCCGGTGGGTGATGGCTATGCAGAGCTGTGCCTCCTGGTCAGTGCCTGGCACAGTGCTGCTCTTCAGCCCCTTGGCTGGGCCAGCTCTTCCTGAAGCCATTGAGAACTAGGACTGGTAGCCTAGGGAGGGGAATAGGCAGGCCCCAGCTGGTGAGTGGGCAGGAAGCTGGGGCTCAGAGAGGCCAAGCTGATGGCCCAGGGCCACCTAGGGCCCCATGGCCAGGCTGATGGGACGAGCCCCGCCGCTGTACATGCTTGGGACCAGGCCCATGCCATCACCACAGTCAAGCTCCCCGGTCTTCTTAGAGTCACACAGCCGGGGCACAGGGAGGGGAAGTGACGTGTTTCTTTCTGTCCCGCAGCAAGCTCGGAAGCCTTATGACGTGCGGGACGTCATCGAGCAGTACTCACAGGGCCACCTGAACCTCATGGTGCGCATCAAAGAGCTGCAGAGGAGGTGGGCACGGCCAAGGGGCAGCGGGGAGGGTGCCTGGGTCCTGCCCAGCCCAGCCCCAGCCGCATGATGCACAGTGCCGGGAGGAGGGAAGGGCGGAGACCGGAGTTCTCGCCTCTCAACCACCCCATTCTCCTGACCACCTCCTCCATCCCTGGGGACCCTGACTGTGGGGAGCCAACGTGTTGCCCTGGAATCAGCACCATCCTCCCAGGCCCGCGAAGGCTCGGAGAAACTGTACCTCTGACACGGGCTTGCCTGCAAACGACTTCCATGTGTTGCAGGGTGTGGCTGGGAGCCCATGTCCATTCTGGCCACAGGTGGGGAGTCAGGCTGCCTTGCCCATGGCTGACCCACTTCCTCCCCAGGGAGGCACTCTGAGAGGCAGCCCACCGATTCCTCCTCTCTGGGCTCCCTGCTCAGCCCCCCTCAGGAGCATGGCCCTCTGGAGGCTTGGGAGTTGCCTGGCAGGTCTTAGAGTCAGGGTGTCCCCAGAGTGGGTGGGCAGTGCACTGTCTTGCCAGGCATATGAACCTGTCTGTCCCCTGGATGGCTGGGCCTCTGTACAGTGCTGGGGCCAGGTATAAACTGGCGTCCTTCTCCCTCCCTCCCTCCCAGGCTGGACCAGTCCATCGGGAAGCCATCGCTGTTCATCACCGTCTCAGGTGGGTTTCTGCATCAGCTGCTCTGCGCCCCGCAGCCCGCACTGCAATCTCCCACACCTCTGCCTTCCTGGGCCCTCTACGATGTCAGAATGGGCCGTCGGGCCTCCAGGTGCATGACACGAAATGAAAGCCAGGGAGTAAGGGGAGGTAGACCCCACCCTTAGCAGAGTGGCTCCAAAGTATGTTTTACAAGGGAATTTTCAGGTTGCATAAGAACCTACCTGGGTCCCTTTAAATTCCAGGGCGTTGAGGTTAGGCTCTGGGTGTGGAAACATGAACCCAGGGCAACATTGCAGAAGGGGGTGATCCTGGGGATGGGCCTGGGGTGGGGTTTGGGTGGGGTGAGCTGCCAGCTTGGAATTCAAGAGACTCTGGGTGGGGGCTCTGCAGGGCTCAAGTTGAGAGGGACAGAAGCGCCTGGTGGCAGCCTGGGGGCCCGTTTTCTGGCTCCTTGGCCAAATTCCTTGGGTCCCCTGGACACCGGGCTGTGAGTCATGCCGGGGAATGACAGGGAAAAGGCTATTCCTTGGGGTTTCCCTAGCCCAAATTTAAACAGAACCCGTGGCTCACAGTATGGGCTGATGTGGAGGGGGCGGGTGGAGTGGCTGTGTCCCCCAGCCTTGAGTCAGGCCTGTGGCGCCCTGGGAATGAGTGTGATGGCTTGCACAGCCAGCAGTGTGGCCGGTTGGGGCATCCCCCTAGGGCTCTCAGAGGTCAGAAGTGAAGGTGGAGCAGGATGGAGCCCAGGTCCCCAGCTGCAGCCATGCCGCCCCACTGTTCCACCCTTGGTATTTTTGTCATAGGACACTTTTTAAAAACGTCCTAGCAGGTTTAAGCATTGTGACTCTCAGCTACCTCCCCCAGCCCCACACCCTGCTCCCCAAGCCCAGCCAGGGTCCCCGGCCCACCCCAGCACTCTGCCCTGATTTGGGTGTTTTACCCCCATAGAAAAGAGCAAGGATCGTGGCAGCAACACAATCGGCGCCCGCCTGAACCGGATAGAAGACAAGGTAGGCTCATGCGCCGGCCCGCAGTGGCTCTGAGCAGCGTTCTGGGCCCAGCAGCCACCTCCCTGCCGTCTGTGTGCGGATGCAAAGCTCCAGTAGTGCCCGGGGTCTGCAGGCCTCCCCACTTTCCTGCCAGTGCTTACTGCAGCCCACCCAGCAGCTCCCAAGAGGGCCCCAGGCCCACTGCCCACCAGGCTGGGCATTGGTCCCCATGGAAGGAGTCGGACCAGGCTGGTTTCTCATTCTCTGACAAGTGGCGTCTTTACTGGCAGGTGGCACCCAGTGCCCCTCCCCCAGCTCTTTCCCGCTGCCTCTCGTAGTCTGCTTTGTGCCCTGAGAGCCTCCTGGCTGAGTCCTGTGTGGAGGGTGGCAGGAGCTGGCCTCACATCCCTGCCTTCTCCTGGGCCCAGCTGTCTGGGGCCTCCACTTGGGGCTGGCCAAGGGCTCAGGGAAATGCAGGGCCCAGTTGGGATGGGTTCCCGGGAAGAGAGGCATCTTCTGTTCACCCCAAACCCACCAGGCCCCTGATCTCTGCCAGGCTCTGTGCCCATCCCGTGGTCCCTCAGGCCAGAGCCTCTCCCCTGGCACCCTGGGAGCTGCCGGTGGATCTGGGCAGGGGGAGGGCCTTTCTCGGGCCCATGGCTGAGCCCACCACTGCCCTTTGAAGTCTCTGTGGTTTGAAGCGGGCTGTTATCTTGCCGAACAGCTCACCCGTCTACATGGACTTTATCTGAAAGTAGCTGAGAGGCTAAAAATAGAGGAATTTCAGTTGGGCAGGGAGTGCGTCTGCCGCCCGGTTTCCCTGGCAACGCCTGGCTCTGGCCTGCTTCCATCTCGGCTGCAGCCGGGCAGGCGGGGCAGGCACAGCCCAGCCCGGGCTCCCGCGCCTGCCCCACCCATCCTGGCCCCCAGGACCTGCAGCGTCACCCTCTCCCCACCTGGCACCATCTGCCCATGGCCTGGGGCAGCCATGGGGCCCTGAGACCAGCAAACTGGGTCAGGCAGAAAGAGCAGGGCTGGTGTTCAGGTGCCTGGCCCTGTGGGGCTGTGTGACTGCAGCACCCGGTCCCGCGGGCCTGGCCACCCTGTCGGCACAGGCCTAGGCAGGGCTGGTGTGGGCCTTTGCCAGGCAGATGGCCCAGTGGGAGATGGCGCCCATCTGGCAGGACAGGAAGCAAGACCCGGGAGAGGTCAGTTCACAGGGCAGGCAAGCTTGGAGGCCCAGGAGCCGTGGCCTGTCTGCTGCCTGGGGAACGAGGTGTCTCCTCGGGTTTGTCTGTGCGCGAGGGCCCAGTGACTCCTGGCTGGCACACCCAGTACAGCGGAGCCAGGCACCCTGTGTTGTTGGCACAGCCAGGAGTTTCTAGACATCAAGGAAAGCCATGGTAGAGCCAGGGAGTGGCCCTGAGTCCCCACCTCCCCTCCTCCTCCAGCCTGCGAACATCCCTGTCATGAGGGGTCCTGGTGGCCCTTTCTGGACAGCACGGGCTGGGGGCAGCCCCCGCCTTTCCCCGCCACTTCCATTCCCTACGCTACTGTCCCAGGCCCTTCTTATGGCTCTGCCCCTGCTCCATGGGACAGGCCACCCTTTAAGGCCAGACCTGGAGCCTGGCATCCTGTGGGGGTGACGGTGGGTGGCAGACAGCACCTCCTGAAGCGCAATGGCCCCCTCCGACGTGCACAGCTGCCGTCCAGCCGTCTTCTGGGGCGGGGAACGAGGACGCGGTCCTCGGTCAGTCAGCGTTGGTGCAGGGGCCTGAAGTGGGGCCGGTGCTGGCCTTGAAGACACAGAATTACGCGCCTGGATTTCTTCACATCTGAGCAAAGGGAAGCATTTTCCCAGTCCCTGATTCCTAGGGCAAAGTTTAAGAACAAGGCTGGGGACGCATCCTGGTGCCCTGTCAGGCTCTGAGCCCAGGCCACAAGGATTCTGTTAGATTCTGCAGGCACAGCCCTGGTGGGCCCTGACTCCCTACTGTGACATTGGAGTCCCCTGCCTGGGGTCTCCAAGGTAGGGAGCAGCACCCACAATCCACACTGAATCTCAGCCCCGCTGAGGGGTCTGCCTGGAACCCAGCTGCCCATCAAGGAGCTGACTGAGCTGTGCTGACCTGGGCTACCCAGTCCTGGCCCTGCCACTGACTGGTACCCCCTTCAGGGACAGACCCTGGGAAAGGGCCTGGCTGGGCCTGGAGGGCTTGGTGGCACAGCAATGGCTCGAGTTATCTCTGTTATCAGCGCAGCCATCAGGACCGTAAACACCCCAAGCGCAATCCTGCTGACTTCGGGAAGTAGGGGCAGGAAATCCAGCAGCCGCCCGGCCCTCGGAGGCCCAGCAGGCGTGCAGCGCACGGTGCCAATGCCCGCCAGCCCCGCCAACCCCAGCCGGAGCCCCTGGCCTTCCCCACCGGCACCCTCCCCCACCCCATCCCGCCGGTCTGGCTGCCTGCCGGAAGGGAGTCAAGGCCCCAGCCCCCAACTGCTTTCTCAGCTCAGCTCAGCTCAGCTCAGCCCCTCAGCTGGGCTGTGCAGCGGGTCCCATCCCAGGCTGGCTCGCCTAGCCGTGAAATGAGAGGCCCAGCAAGGAGGGAAAGGGGCCGCTGGGATGCGCAGCCAGCTGGCACCCCTCTCGGAAGGGGTCATGTGAAGGATCAGGGAGGCCTGTAGTGTCCCTTTGCAGGGAGTTCGCCAGTGCAGGCCAGCTGAGCTTGTTCAGGGCTGCCTCCGTTTCCCTGGCAGGGAGCCTCTTCTTCCTTTGTGTCCTGGCCAGGGGCCCGCATTGGGGAGAGGGGGCTGGGGGACTCCTTCTTGCCACCCTCCTGCGGCCGTCTCTGCTCTGACACAGAGCCCCCACCCATCTTGCAGGACGCCCTCATTCCTGGGATCACTTCCACCCCTGTGCCTGGCCTCTGCCTCACTCCAGGGTGTGGAGAGCAGAACCCACACCCACAGACCCAGGGGCCCCCTCACAGCCAGTCTGCTTCCTGCTAGCCTCCCTCCCTCGTCAGATGAGAGGGTTTGACTCTGCTTGTGTGCTTAGGATCAAAAGTCACAAAAGCTGCCTCATGCCCCTTCCGTTTTCATCTTAGATTATTATCTTATTTATTCTGGAGACAACTCCTTATTTGCCCAAATGCCCAAATAAATCCTCTTTTACAGATGGGGAAACTAAGGCTCAGAGAGGCTGAGCAGTCGCCTGAGGTCACACAGCTAGTTAGGTAATTATACATTTCATCCCAAGGATGACACAGACAGGCGTAAAAGATGAGGTGGAGAGAACAAGGAGGGGTTTCATCATCACCCACAGCTCATATGGAGAGGCTGAGGAAGGCTGAGGCGAGGGGCAGGCAGGGGCACCAGCAGCAGGGCCCAGGGCCCAGGGCCCAGGGCCTTCAGCGTGGGCCAGGAGCCAATGCAGGCAGTCAGGAGGGGTCCAGAGAGGGCTGGCCCTCCCCACTCCCCGTCTGGCCTCATTGGGCTTCTTGGAGTCCCACGCAGAGCTGGCAATCGGTGTGGGGGCTGCGTACCCCGGACACTGAGGACTCGATGGCAGAGGCCACTCCGGTCTTCTTCCCCAGCCTGTATCCTTAGCTTGGTCCCCAGGACCTGCTGCACTGTTTACGTTGGGCCCTGTTTATTTTGCAAGCTAAGTTCTTACTGCTTTTGCTGATATGAGGAGCACAGTGGGCTGGGAGGGTTTCTTTCTTCTCTGTTTTTGCCGGAAATGTTCATGGCTGAGAGCCGGACACAGGGGAGTCCTGGGTTTCCATGCCCCAGTTCAGAGGGCGTTGGGCGGGAAGGGGCCCCCACCACCTGATACCCCTTTCACTGCCTCCGGTCCCAGAAGCCAGACCTCCAGGGTGAGAATGCCCCCAACCCAAGACTCAGACCACCACACCCCCACCATGCCTTTACCAAGCTGCATGCTTGACCCCAACCTCCAGGATGCAGGCAGGCCCAGCCTCCCAGAATTGGGCGTTTGCCGCTAGACACTGCTACCCTTTTCCACATTACGGTGTGACTCCTGCATCCGCCAGGCCCACAAGCTGCACCCCAAGGCTTTTTTGTCCTGACCGGTTCTCTGAGCTGTGCCCCCAGAGCCGCGCTCCCAGAGCCGCCTTGCTGCCGTTCATCCCCAACCTTCAGCCCAACCCCTGCTGAATTCAGGCCTTTATCATCTCTTACTTGGATCATTTTTCCAGCCATATATGCGGTCTCCAGCCTCTCCCCACACCCACCAATCTTTCACATTGTATATTATTTCTTAAACACTGCTGAAATCTCACTTACTGGTATTTCATATATCAGACATTTTATGCCAATATTTATGTGTGAGAGACATACATACTTTTCCTTTCTTGTAAGGTCTTCATCAGGTTTTGGTATCAAATGTGTATGAGCCTCACAGACTAAGTTAAGAAGTGTTCCCTCTTTTCCTGCATGGAGATATTTTGTATAAGATTAGAATTTTGTTTTCCTCAAATGTTTGCTGGAATTTGTTTGTGGGAAGATTCATCATTCCTGGTTCAATAGCTCTAATAAATTATGGACCGCTCAGGTTTTCTATTTCTTCTTGTATCAGTTTTGACGGGTTACATATTCTAGAAATTTATACATTTCATCGTATTTTCCATGTTTATTGGCACTTAGTACTATTTTCAGTCAGTCACATTAGCATTTAGTCCCGTTTTTTATTCTCAATATTACCTATTTGTGCCTTCACTGTTTTCCCTCTTAGTGGTCAAACCTGCCACTGTTCACCCATCTTATTAATATTCTTAGCTGACTTCTGCCTTTGTTGATCCTCTGTATTGTGATTTTGTTTTTGTTTCATTCACTTCTCATTTTCTTCCATTTACTTGGCCTTAATATGCTGTTCTTTCTCTAACCTCTCTAAATTAAGAATAGGATAATTCTTAATTTTCGGGCTCTCTAAATTTCTTTTTATATATACATATTTTTAACCACTGTCAATCTCAGGGCTTTCTAAATTTTCAAGGTACGTATTTCAGGCTATACATTCTTCCTCTAAACATCGTTCAAACTACATCTCCCACATTGTGATATATGCCGCTTGATTGTAATCTCTATTCACTGGAGTCTTTCTCTAATCTCCATCATGGGCTCTTGGCTATCCTAGGGGTTCTGCAGCAATGTGGTTCTTGTCACTGTTATAACTGCAGCCCAGCTTTGTCATAACGTTGCCTCTTGTCAGAGAGAGCAAGCCACATGATAGTAATCCTCTAGAACGTTTTGAAACATGATTTAGGGCAAAAATATGTGGTCCATTTTTGTAAATGTGCCTTCTGTACTTGAAAACAAGGTATATTCTGACATTGTTGGGTGTAGTGTTATGTTTATATCCACTGGAACAAGCTCGTTAATTGGTCTGTTCAAATCTTCTATATATTCATTGGAATGTTTTTATCTGCTTGCTCTATTCTTACCAAGAAGGAATAGGGTAAATTTCTGTTTAACTTTCTAAGACACTTCTAAACTGTTTCCAAAGGATTTGTACCATTTTGCTTTCTCACCAGTAACGTATAAAGGTTCCACTTTCTCCACAGCCTTGCAAATACATGGTCTTTTCTATTTTAGCCCTTTTAGTGAGTATGTAATGGTATCTCATTGTGGTTTTGATTTGCATTTCCCTAATGACTAATGATGTTGAGCCACTTTTCATGTGCTTATTAGCCATTCATAGTCTGCTTTGGTGAAATGTTTATTCAACTCTCTTGCCCATTTTCTAATTAAGTAGTCTGTTCTATTATTGAGTTGCAAGGGTTTTTTTATATGTTCTGGATACAAGTCCTTTATCAGATCTATGACTTGCAAATATTTTCTCCCATTCTGTGACTGTCTTTTCATTTCCTTAATCACATCTTTTAAATCACAAAACTTTTTAATTTTAATGAAGTCCAATTTGTCTTTTCTTACATGGCTCAGGCTTTTGATGTTTTATCTAAGAACTCTGCCTAATCCAAAGCCATAAACATTTTCTCCCGTTTTGGTTTCTCCCCCCCGCTAGAAGTTGTATAGAATTAGCTCTTACGTTTAGGTCTATATTTACTTTGTGGTAATTTTGGGGTATGATATGAGCTAAAGTCTGCATTTGTTTTGTTTTGTGCTTACTTATGGATATCCAATTGCCCCAGAATCATTTGTTGAAAATACTCCTTTTCTTCCTTTGAATTATCATGGCTTCTTTGTCAAAAATTAATTGACCATAAACGTATGGGTTTATTTCTGAATTCTCAATTCCGTTCTGTTGGTCTATATGCCTCTATGGAGGAAGTATATAGTAAACCCATACTATACTCTCTGGATTATTATAGCTTTACAGTAAGTTTTGAAATTTAATTATGTAAGTTTTTAAATTTTGCTCATCTTTTTTCAAATTGTTTCTGTCCATTCTAAGTCCTATGAATTTTCATGTAAATTTTAGTTTCAACCTGTCAATTTAGGAAAAAGGCCTGCTGGATTTTGATAGGCATTGTGTTGAATCTGTAGATCCATTTAGGGAAAATTGACATCTTAACAAAATCGAGTATTGTAATCAATGAACATGGTATATCCCTCCATTTATTCGATCTACTTTATTTCTTTCAGTGATACCTTGCAGTATTGGGCATGTGAATTTTATATTTCATTTGTTACATTTACTCCTAAATATTTTATTTGTCATGCTAGTGTTAATGGAATTATTTCTTAATTTCATTTTGAATTAATTGTTCATTACTAATATATAGAAAAATCATTAAATTTTTGTGTCAATCTTGTAAACTGACTTTTCTTGATTTTAGTCATTTTTGCTGTTGCTATTGATTTCTTAAGATTTTCTACATATAGGATCACGTCATGTGTCAATAAAGACAATCTTTACTGCTTTCCAATCAGTGCCTTTAATTTCTTTGTTTTGCTTAATTGCCCTGGCTTGAATTTCCAAAAAAGTTTTGAATAGAAGTGGCTAGAGCAGATCTTGTGGGGAAAATCACTTAGTCCTTTGCCATTAGCTCTGACTTTTCCATACATGCTTTTTATCATGTTGAGAATATTTCCTTCTATTCCTAGTGCATTGAGAGCTCTTATTATGAACTGATACTGAATTTTCTCAAATGCTTTTGCTGTGTCTAGTAAAATGATCCTGTGGTTTTTCTTCCTTGTTCTACTGATATGGTCTAACACATTAACTAATTTTCAGTCCCACATGTCTGGAATAAATTCTACCTGGGCGTAGTATATGATTCTTTTTATATGATGCTGGATTTGGTTTGCTAATATTTTGTTAAGAATGTTTGTATCTTCAACCTAGGAAAGCTGATTGAAAGGAAAAAGGAATGTGCCTGCATCATAAAGGACACTGGTCTGGTTTTCTTTTCTGCTCTTGATGTCAATTTTTTTTAATCCTTTTCTTTTTAATCCTATAACCATATGATTTTAGGTTTGTCTTTTGTAAACACTACATTACTGAGTTTTTTAAAAAAATCATTTAATACATTTACATTTAATATGATTTCTAATAGATTTGGATTGACTGCTAACTGTATTTCGTGCTTTCCATTTGTACTAAATCTTTAATATTTATTTTTCTCCTCTTTCCTGCTTCTCATTACATTATTACTTCTCATTCTACTTTTCTCTCTACTGGTTTTGAAGTTACCTATTCTACTACACTTCTGGTAAAGGTTAACCTAGAACATTTTAAATGAATATATATCAGAAGTAATTGCTGTATCTACCCATATCTGTATAAAAATAGGAATCTCAGAACACTGTAACTTCAGTCACTCTCCTCCTGACTTAGCGCTTTGCTGCTGTATATTTTAGTTGAACCATGTTTGATTTGTAACTCACTAGTTGGTAGTGTTTTATACAATCAGCGCCTGCCTCTTTGTCATTGGTCATTTCTTTTTTGTCTCAGATCGTACACCTGGGATCACCTTTCTATGTGGCTGAGGGATTCATTTAAATTTCCTTCAGTGAAAAATTCCCAGATTTTGTCTGCAAATGAACATTTTACTGTCATCTTAAAAAATATTTCCACCAATTATAAAAATATAGGCCTTAGGTTATCAAAATTCTTTTTTTCTCAGCACATTGAAAACATTATCGAACTGTCTTTTGGCTTCCACAGTTACTGTTAAGAATGAAAATGATGAACGGTTGCTCCCTGGAAGACAATGTTGTCTCTGGCTGCCTTTAAGATCTTTCCTTTGACTGTAGTGTTCTGCATTTTCACTAGGATGAGTTAGTTAATAGGTTTCTTTTGTTCTGCCTGGGCCATCCTACTCTGTGGTTTGTTGTCTTGTGTCAGTTCTAGATTATTCTCAGCTAATACATCTTAAGATTTCAGTTCAGTCTTCTTATCTCCTTCTGGAGTTTTTTTTTGGCCAGTAGTAGACCATCTTACTCCCCCTCACGTCTCTTAACCTTTTTTTTTTTTTAAAAAAAATCACTCTGTCTGTCTGTACAGTATCCTGGAATTCATCTTCCAGTTCTTCTGTTGTTTCTTTAACTGCGTTTAATTGCTGTTAAAACCGCTCAGTGAATTTTAAACTTCAAGTATTATTTTATTTATAAACGTTCTGCTAGGTTCTTACTCATAGCTGATAGGTCATTCTAATTTACTTGCATGCTCAAATTTTAAAATTTTCTTGAAGTGTATTAAATATGGCTATTTTATATTGAGTTTCTCTTAATTCCAGTATCTAAAGTATTTCTGAGTTCACATCTCTGTCTGTTTTTTTTTCTTCTGCTGACTCTCATTCATGGTGTTTCATTTCCTTTGTGTTTTTTTCATTGTAAATTTATGTATTTTAAAATTGATTGGTGGAAATTTTTGAAGCCTGGTGTGGAGTTGGGGTCCTCAGGGAGGAATCATATTTACCCCTTCCACTGCCACATATGCGGGTGTACTGCCAGCCTGGACTGTCAGTTCTAGGCTCAAAGTTTTCTAGGCAACCTAGGTGGTGTGAATTAGAGCCTCCACGCTGAGCATGGACTAGCATGTGAAAATGACCTTCCAGGATAGAACTTGTTCTCCTTCTCTTAGCAGTGAGGCAGTTTTCTTTACAAACTTCTCAGGGAGTAGGAGATTTTTCATTGGCCCTCACACTGAAGGTAGAGCCTTTTGAGGTGCACAGCTTTATGTAAGTCTCTGCTATGAGACTTCCTACGTGGGGCAGGCGTAGGCTTTGACAACCTAACCATGGATCCCTGGTGAAACCAAAGCTCAAGTTCATCCCATTCATCAAATGTCTTCAGGGCCCCTATTACCTCTGGGGATTCCACTGTCACTGAGTTTCCAGCCTCAACCTCCCTTACTTCTTGGTCAGCTTATCCACGCTAGCCACAGATATAATTTTAAATCTTCTAATAGCCACTTTTCTTAAATTTAAAAGAAATCGGTAAGATTAATTGCAATAATATCTTTTATTTAACCCAATAGATCCAAAATATCATTTCAATATATAATTAATATTTTTAAAACGCTTGAAATTGTTGACATTCTTCTCTCCATACTGGGTCTTCAAAAGCCACTGAGTATTTTACACATTTCAATTTAGACAGTTTTCATGAGAACAACTTGGTCTGTATTTAGATTTCATGAAATTTACCGTTGAAAGAGGAGATTCCCATGCCTAAGTCATTTCAAACATACTTAAGAGTTTTCTAATAACGGAATGAAGGATCTGTCTGTAAATTTTAATTTATTAAAATGAAATGAAAATTCCATTCCTCGGTCTCAGTCGCCACTTTTCCGGCACTCTGCCGTGCAGACTCGGCTCTGAGGCAGCGCTGCTTTAGATGGACATGCCCATGCGTGCGTGTGGGGAGGTGAGTGTGGCTCCCCCGCATTTACCCAGGCCAGGCCCAGGGAAGTGCTCAGTGGGTGCCCACAAAAGGTGGTGAATGCAGGTGGCGGGGACCCTCCCGGGGAGCACACTCTAGTAGCTAGCAGTCACCTCGGACCCCTGGCGCCGCTCTCCACCCCATGCCCCAACAGAGACGCATCCCTGCAGACCCCTCCTGGGCTCCTTCTCTACTACATCTTCCCGAAGTTCCCGTGCCTCGAGTCCCCAGAGCTCATGACCCACGCCTCCCTAAGGTCCCTAAGGAACGACTGCTTGGGATTCTGGTTCCTTCTGGTTCGCCGCAGCCAGGCCTGTTCCCTGACGTAGCTTCACATCTGGAAGGTGCTGCTCAGGAAACTGTGAGAAGTATCCCTTGGTGCGTGCGGGACACACATCCAGGCTGTCACAGAGACCAGGGGGGACCTTGCCACCAAGGGGCTGGTTGCATCAGAAAGTTGGGCAGCCTGGATTGCCCTGGCAGTCCCGGCCCTGCCCCTCCTCGGCAGCTCCCCCTCCCCTCTGCCCCCCCAACACTCCTCTCTCAGCTGCTAGGCCGCTCTTGAGTGACAGGGCCGTAAATAGGCAAAGGCGGGGGCTCTGACTGATCAAAGGGCTCCCTTTAGAAGCCGTCATTAGTTTGCTATTCTGGGAACTGGTTATTTTAAGGTTAGTGTATTTTTTCTTTCCTGAGGAGCCGTCTTAGTGGATGGCAGAGTCCTGAGGGGCTGCGCTTCAGTCAAACCACACAAGCCCTGTTTTGTCTGGGGTTCCAAAGATAAACCTATAATGAAAGCGGCATTTGACGCGGAGCACCACCACCCCGTTCCTGCGCAGGGGTGGATGTGTCTGCCAGGGAGTCCCTGTGCCCAGCAAGCACAGGGGAGGCTTGCGGGAGGCCCCTGGAGCCAGGTTGAGGCTGCTTCCCAGGAGCCTGAGGTCGGAGCCCTTCAGGCCTGGCATTCCCACAGCCATCATGGCTGGCCTGGCCAGAGACCGAGGCCCCGTACCCTCCCCCAACGTCAGGCCACCCCCAAAGGCCACACCTAGAACCAGGCCCAGAAGGCACCTCGGAACCACAGCCCAGCTCTGCCCACAACCTTCTGTGGAAAGAGAGTGGTGGCTCCGCCAGTGGCCAGGGGAATGCACACCCCTGAAGCCAAAATGGAAGGAAATGATGATACCCTGTGCTGGCATGGATGTGGAAGAGCAGACACTCTTCTGTCTTACTGGGGGATGGGAATTACCATACTAACAGCTCCTGGAAGGGACCCTAACACTGCCTGTGAAAATTAGAAACCCGTCGTCACTCCTAGGAAAGAAAAGCACCAGGGTCAGGCTTTGCCTGCAAGCTTTGTCGTGCAGCAAGCTCTAACCACCTGTTTGTCCATAGAGAGGCGTCATATACATTGAGACACCTCCTGCCTGTGGGACACCGCAGCCCCAGTGCCAACCCCCGACAAGCTTGCCGGCAGCCATTGCTCAAGAGGGATATTGTTGATGAGTCACTCAGTAAGAAATCTAAGTTGCCAAGGAATGTGATCGCATCTCTATGAGACCATACCACCGGGACACAGCTGGAAAGGGAGGCCAGCGAACGGCCGAGGTCCGGGATGCTGGAGCTGCCAGCCTCCCCCTTCCCAGGACTGGCTCCTGGGCACTGGGACCGCCGTGGGCTTGGCTCTGAGATCCACCATGAGTTCTCGCTTTGTCTGAGATTGAGACGTCAGCCAGTTGCTGTGCTTATTTAGAGGTGTTTCTCCCCCCCCCCCCCCGTAGAGTGATTTCAGGTGGAGGTAAGTGTGATTGGAAAAGGAGCCTCAGAAACAAGTCCCCACCTTGGTCCTCCGGTCTCCCCTGGGAGGACCACCTACAATCCTAACATCCCTTGAGCCCCCTCCCCACTCAGGGGCCCCTCTCTGTGCCGCCCACCCTTGGAGAGGTTGCCATGAGGTTGCCAGGGGCTGGCAGAGGGCACTTGTCAGCTGCAGATTGTGGCCCTGCCAGCCGTGCCCCAGGACTTGGAGGGGTTCACACCCCTTTGGCCCCCAGGTTCCTGTGCCATACCATGAGCCCAAATGACCCTCAACCCGCCGCAGAGACAGCCCCCACTAACTGTGGCTGGCTTATGGGACTGTGGAGAGCGCCGACTCAGAGGAGAAGCCTGTCTGATGCGGCTCTGTCCTCCTCCTCTGCTGGGGTTGTCTGCCATGTCCCCACCTCGGTGACACCAGGAGTTGGCACTGCCTCTGGTTCTACCGCAGGGCTCAGGAAAGCCCCGTCAGCAGTGCCCTAGCACAGCCCAGCACCTACTGAGGCAGCCAGGTCAAACCCTGTCCTGCAGGCACAGTCTCACTTTGTCACCCTCGGTTGCCCATGGGACCCTGAGCCCCATAGGAGGATCTCATCATCACTCAGGGTCCTCATCCAGGTGTGGCCCATGCACACCCACATCCAGCTGTGCACCCGGGCCGGCACACGGACCTCCTTCCCATCCCACATAAGGCAAAACCCTGACCTCCTCTTGTGCCTTGGGAGCCAGTGGCTGGGGTCCAAGCGCTCCCCCTACACGCAATGGCTGTGAGACCTGAGCAGTCATGTGGGCTCTCGGCCCCCAGTAGAGGGGACAATGTGGCACCACTCTGACAATCGCTCGTGTGCAAAGGCCCTGTGGCGTGGGCAGTGTCACAAGCTCCCGGTCAGGCCTGCCTGGCTGACAGCAGAGCTCTGAGGCTGTGAGTATGAGGATGGCCATCAGGAGCCCCTCTGTAAGTTCAAATTCTGCCTCAACCCCACTGTGTGGCCTGGTCGTGCCTCCTGAATCCAAGCCTGGTCTCCCCAACTAGCCAGCGGCTTCCTACCTCCCTTACCCTCAGCAGTCCCCCAAGAACGGTTCTTTTCCCTGCAGTAGCATCTCCCTTTCTGGGGGTGTTTCTCTCTTAGCCTGTCTGGGGGACAATTGCCACCCTCAAGCCTCTCCTGAGTGGCTCTATTTATAGGCCTCCAATACTGGCCAGAGAGGAACTTTCAGTGTTTTTAAAAATGCAGCTCAAGTGTGTGTCAGCTTCTGCGGGTGCAGCTGCTTCAGAGAGAGCCTGGGATGGGGAGCAGGTGGCAGGGGCGTGGCAGGTGCCGAGCCCGATGGAGGCACAGGCCTTGCTGGGCACCCCCGTGTGTGGATCTGCACTCAACAGCATCAATGGCGGGGTCCGGCCGGGCGTGAGGGCGGCGCACAGCCTCCTGTGAGCGGCAAACCCTGCCCGGCTGCCCCGGCCAACCTCAGAAAAACACGTCTTTTGGTCAAAATGGGCCCCTTTTTAAACTTGTCACCCGCGGGTCAGGGCACAGCCTGCCCCCGGCCAGTTCTGCATATTAAGCAGTGGCTTGGTCACCTCCAAAAATAGATGTCCCAGCCGTCCCCTCCCTGCCTCCCTCCCTCCCTCCCTCCCTCCCTCCGGGCTGGGAGACCGCGGGCGGCGCAGGAAGGACGGGGCGGCCCGCGCCCTCCGCTCAGGTGTGGCCCCCGGGGCTGCGCGCGGCTGGGGGCCCCGGGGGCTCGGGGTCCGCGGGGGTGGGGTGGCAGGTGGATGCCCAGGTCCCCCGCGATGTTGGGGACTCGGGCCTCGCTGTGGTCCGCGGCGTCCACAAAATGGCTGACGCCGGCGTTTCGGCCGGGCCGGCGCAGGCAGCCCCTGCACGGAGCCGCTGTTTATTTTGCCGCGCGAACAGCCTTTGGTTGCCCGGGTTCCGAGTGCTCCAGCGGCAGATGGAAATTTTTGTGGATTAAACACGGGGCCGAGGCGCGCCGGGCTGTTTGGGTTGGCAGCCGGAGCCCTCCCCACCCCGGTCCCGTCCACCGCTTCCCGCCCTGGTCCGGCGCATCCATTCATGCCTTCCCGGGTCCCTCCCCACCCCTGCAGGCCCGGCGTCCCCTCCCGCTCCCGCGGCCTCCTGGGGGGGGGTTGGGGGCACCCTGCAGGCCCAGAGCCCCGCAGGCCCGAACCCCTCTCCGAGTTTGGAAGACGCTGCAGGAGGAGGAACGGGCTGCCCCTCTGGGGGTCCTTCTCGAAGCCGGAGTCCCTCGGACCTCCAGATCTTTGTCTGTAAAGGCAGCCAGTGTGTGGACCAGGCAGTAGGGCATGGGGCGTGCCCACAGGCCCAGCACCCAGAAAACACCCAGCACACGGTCCCTTTCACAGTGGCTGCTGCTCTCAGGAAGGTGGAAAGCGCCAGCTGGACATGAGGGGCAGAGCCGTGACCCTCCCTCTGCCCAAGAGAAACTCTCTCCATCCAGGTGGACCTGGGCTTTTCCAGAAGAGGCTGCAGGGTGTGCAGGGTGTGCAGGCTGCCAGGAAAGGTCCGTGGGGGTGAGGGAGCCCATCCTATGGATATCCTGGGGAACAGCATTCTGGGCAGAGGACACAGCAGGTGCAGGGTGGGGGTCCTGAGGTGTGCCTGGACCACCTGGGCAACAGCAGGAGGCACTGTGGCCAGAGCCAAGGACATGGGGATCCTGGGGGCACAGACCACCCTGTGAGGCCTCAAGTAGAGGAGATGGGGGCTCGGGGCTCTGGAGGGCTGAGGTCCAGCTCAGGCCTTAGTGGCGTTGTTCTTGCTTTCAGGATTAGCTAAGGAAGGTGAGCCTGACAGCGGGGCCACTGCACAGCCTCCTGCCCTGTGCCCCCTCCCTGTCCCGGATCCCCCGCAGCACCCCCTCTCTTCCCTGCCCCCGGGAAGCCCCAGGTCAGGCACATAGGAGCCATCTGTGTGGGAAGTGAGGCGGCTGCCAGCCTGCTGCCAGAACAGGGATGCTTGTCCAGCCGGGTGAACACCCCATCAGGGTGCTGGCGCCCACCCCCAGGGCAGGAGCTATTGAGGAGATGCTGATGCCCGGGTGACCCATGCTGCCTAGTCACCTACCCTCGCTGGGCTACAAATAGGTTCAGTCTCATGCACATCGGGCAGGGTCCACCTGGGTGCACCCAGCAAATGCATAGGGTGCTGGTCTAAGGCTCTGTGATGTCCCCTCTTACTGAGAGGGACCATATCCAATAACGGATGGAAACTGCACTAGCAGGCTCACGTGAGGGCTCCGAGCTTTCTCCAGAACCTAGGAATATCCTCAAAACTGAGGCTGGGCATGGTGGCTCACACCTGTAATCCCATCTCTTTAGGAGGCCAAGACTGGAGGATGGCTTGAGGTCAGGAGTTCGCAACCTGGGCAACATGGCGAGAACCCATCTCTACAAAATAAAATATTAGCCAAGGGTGATGGTGTGTGCCTGTAGTCCCAGCTACTCAGGAGGCTGAGTTAGGAGGGTTGCTTGAGCCCAGGAGTTCAAGGCTGCAGTGAGCTGTGATCGCACCACTGCACTCCAGCCTGGCCAGCAGAGTGAGACCCTGTCTCTAAAAATAAAAATAAAAATATTTTTTTAAATGAGGCCCTTCCGGAGGGATGGAGGGGCCAGAGTCACAGGAGCAGAAAGGAAAGGAACAAAGGAATCCTTCTGAAGCACTGTGTGCATTTATTCTTACCTTGTGCCACTGCCCGGGGCTACGGCATGCGTGGGATGGGCTGCCCCTGCTCCTTGGAACGCACAGCCCCATGGCAGGGCAGGGGGACACACATAGTGATCTGTAATTACATATTTGTCTGCATGAAGAAGGAAGTACTGGGTTTTCCCAGTCAGTGGAGTCAGGAGCCCAGAGCCAACCAGGAGTGAGTGAGGAGGAGGGTGGCACACCCAGGGTGGAAGAGTGTCCAGTGTGCGCAGCCTTGCAAAGGCCCTGGGGCGCGAGGCACATCCTCCTGAGGCCGTGAGAGCTGGTGAGACAGAGCTGGTGAGCAAGGGATGGCCAGGCCAAGGGTCCAGGGGTGGCAGTGGCTCCGGCTTCTTGGGAGAAGGGTTACATGGAGGTGAGGTTACACTCCAGGAGGGTTACACTCCAGGAGGCTCCAGGAGTGGTGAGGGGCTGCTGTGGGATGAGGGATGGTGTTGGCACCTCAGACCAGGGTGGAGACCTTGGGTATCAGCCCCCAGTCGGCCGGCCCCGCCGAGGGGAGGGAGGCTGGAAAAGGACTCTGGGTTTCTGCTGTGAGCAACCTTGTGGGGATGCTTTGTTCAGAGGGTCTGGAGCTGCATTTGAACTTGGTGGCCACTGAAACCCCGGTGCTTAGAGATCAGGTGGAAAAGAAAAGGGGCAGAAGATGCGGGAGGGGGGAAGAGATGGGAGAACAGTGAGGGAAGCCTCGGGGAGGCCATAGTCAGGGGCGACACAGGGGAGGAGCAGGGTCGTGGGACTCAGCCCTGAGCCCAGCCGGTCCCCCGAGGACACTGGACCTTAAAGACACAAAGATGTGACCCATGCATGTTCACAGATCAGCGGGGAGCATGGAGGGCGTTGGGGAGGACATCACCTTCCCAAGTGAGGGTGTCCTGGAGAGTGGCACAAGGTCTGCTGGGCTGAACTGGACCCAGCAACAGAGCCTGAGCCTGGAGGGTCCCCCTGAACCCCGTCTATCATTTCAGCTTCAGCTCTGAAGCCGCCACCAGAACCATGTGCCTGTTCTTCCTAAGTTTGCTCTCCCCGGCAGAGGGAAAGATGGGAGGGCCACAGATTACCTTGTCTGTTGAAAGCAAGATGCTACCAGTGGGAACCCACGTACAGACAGAAAGCCAGGCCCAGCCTGGGGTGGGCACAGCTCATCACACCCGCCGAAGCTACACAGAGAGGAAGGCAGGCGGGCAGCACAGTCAAAACTGTGTTGTTTGATGACTCAGACGGTCCTCTGCCTGGGATTGGCAGGGGCCCAAGGAGTCTCCCCGTCTAACTCGCCACCTCCTCCCACATCCCACGCAACTCCACCCCACGCCGGCAAGGAAGCCAGGGCATCACTTGACCTTCCGCTACGTCAGTCTCCACATCTCACCACCCCCATCCCTACCTCTCCGGTGCCCTGAAGCTTAAGGAGGAGTGATGGCTGTGACTTCGGGCTGGAGTCAAAGCAGACCCTGCCGCTGCCGGACCTGCCGTTGAGGCGCTGCACCAATTTCTGGGGAGGCCACGGACAGGGCCCTGGGGTCTCAGGCGACCTGTCTTGTCTATCCCACTTCATTTCTCTCTTTCCTTAAAATTGAAGTTTTGGAGCAAAGCCAGCCGGGGTAGGCGCTGTGCACCTGGGGGTCCCCCTCCTCCAACCCGACACCCAGTCCCAGCAATTGCTGAAAAAACGGCCACACTTGGGCACAGGGTGGGCCCCGCTGAGCTTCTCCAAACCCAATCCGTCTCCAGCAGGCCCCTGAGCTAACCCTAACCCTACCCCACACCCACTGGGGCTCACCTGGGGTTTGGCCAGCATCCCTAGAAATCAGAAGCCTGCCCCTAAGTCTGCTGGCTTCTGGCTCTCCGTTGCTATGGTGACACCCAGCCCCCCAGCTACAGATCCCGCCAAATCTTTCCTGCCGTTTTGCAAGAAACAATATTTTTCTGCTCCACAGACTTGGCGGGACCCTGGCTTTCCCCGGGCCCATGAGGAACCCCACGGGTTCCTTGCCCTGGAATCTCTCCAGCTCTCATCCCTTAGGCGCCTCCACAAGCAGGGTTTCCACAGGGTGGGGCGGGGGGTGGGGCAAGCGTAGCTAACCTCCTGTGCAGAGCTTGGAGATGGTGGCTTCTCCCCAGATGAGGCTGGCCTTCGGCCCCTGCCCCCTGCCCCCTGCCCCACTCACATGGGGACTCTCTTTGTGTTTTTCCACATCTGAGAGCCACTGACATTTCTTAGATGACGTTTTCCTGAGCCCACTGCACTTGGTGCATGTAAGTATTGTTCTGCAGCACCTGTGAGAGCATTAGTTTCTGGCTCAATGCGCTTCCTCCCGGCATGCGTGAAAACATAAATACCAAGACACACGTGACTGTTCAGACCCCACCTGAAAGCATTCCACGTCCCACCAGGAGCCAGCACAGCCCCTGGCCCCCTGCCAGGTGATGCTACCCCGTGGCAGCTGCCACGGGGTAACAGAGGCTAATGAGCCTCTGTTCGAGATCACCGCCTGGCTACCAAGGTGGCCACGTCACCAAGGCAGCCACGTCAGCTCTCATGGCTCCCCCCAAACTCTCAGGAGCATGGAGAACCCTGCGCGTTGATGGTGGGTGACGGGAAGCACCCAGCACTTTCCTCTCCCAGGTCTTCCCAGCACCGTTCCACCTTCAACCTTTATACCTCGAGGCCAGACAAGGACTCCCACCGCCGACCCAGGCCCCATGTCTTCATTTCCATCGCTCCCACAAATGCTCCCGCACACCCTCTCCATGGTGAAGGGAAATGTCCCTGAAGGGGCCTGTGTCTGGGTTCCTGCCTGGTCAGCTGCCATGTCCCCTGCCTTGGAGCTGGGCCCAGAGATGATGGGCCCGCTGAGGGGCAGGCATTGGACAGGCCAGGAAGAGAGAGGCTGGGAGCCATTCTTCTGGCTGCAGCAGCTTTTGGCCTGTCCTTGTCCCCACACGAGCCCCAGCGGCTGCGAGTCCCACCCTCACCACCTGACATGTGACGGTATCAAAGCCATTGGGCAGGGAAACGGTCGCCTTTCGGTGCCAATAAAGGCAGCCTTGATCCCCACCATAAATGGTTTCTGTGTGGAGTGAGACTGTGCCTGTCCCGGGCCTAACCCCCCAAGGGCCAGAGAGTCGAAATTAGATCAGTGGGGAGAGATTTTTACAACCTATGGGCTGGTGGCAAGTGGTGGCAAACCGTCCCCACGGGGCCACAATGGGGCATTGTTCACGGCCTCACCTGGGCTGTCTCCAGCACCCCAGGATTTACGAGGATTCGGCCCAGAGCCTCGATGCAGCCTCCAGGCAGACTTGGTGGAGGGAGGGGTGCGGGGGAGGCCCCATGAAGAGGAGGACAGTGCTGGGGGCTGGGCCAGGCAGAGGCCGGGCGGAGTGCTGGCTCCAACCCCCAGCTCTCCAGCGACAGCCAGCCAGGAACAGGCCCCAACATGGCTGCAGACCAAGCGGGTCACATTTTGAATGAGCCCTCATGTTCTGTGTCCCCCACTGGGCAGCCCCAGCTGTGCCCAGCAGGGCCAGGAGGCCAAAGACAACTTTCCCTTGGGCTTTCGGTGATGCCAGCTCCAGCTGCTGTGTCATCGAGGTCAGGCTTGGCTGGCCTCTTCCTCACAGACCTACTGAAGCCCCCCAAGTGCCTGTGGCTGTGCCAGCCCTGCACCTCCTGGCCACATGCCCCTGCGTGCCCACCACCCTCGCTCGGGAGCCCTAGGGCCCTTTCCCCATGAGCACATGGCCACCTTCTTGTAGGTCTAGAAGGTTCTTTGCCTTCTCTGTGCCACAGGGCCCTTCACAGTGTGGCCTGACCCCTCCTCTTCCCCCAGGCCCCGTACTTCCTCCATTCCGACCCTTGCCAGGCGTGCAGGGCCCTTCTACAGCCCCCTGCCTGTACCTGCACTCCCTCCCCTGGGAGCCTGCTTTGCCCTGACCACACGGCCTTTAGCACCCAGCTTGAGTGTCCCATCCTGTGAAGCCAACTAGTTCCTCCAGGCACAGGGGATGCCTCCCCGCTTTGGGCAGCTGCCCTTCGCCCTGCACCAGCCTCCGGGTCAGCCCAGGTAGTTCGGGCTGCTCAGGGTTAAGGCCAACCCAGGGCACCGTGGTGGGCAGACGCAGCCCCTTTCCAGGCCAAGTTCAGCCCTCTCACCCCCACAGGCGACCCAACTGCACAGCCATCCACAGCGGGCATGGGACAATGCTAAAGGGGTGTCCCTCCTCAACCCTGAGAATAGCCTCTTTCCGCACCTGCAGTGTTCCCACCTGTGGCCCAGGCCAATGCAAACCTGTGTGGTGCAAACCCACGTGGCAGCCCAGAACCGGAGAACGGCTGTCTGCAGGGAATGGGCTGGACCGTCCACGCCCCGGGTTCCCACCACCCTCACTGTCCTGGTCACCTCCTTACGGCTTGGCATCAGAAGGGCTTGGAGAAGACTCCTCAGCCCCACCTACAGACCCAGGTAGTCGCCCACCACCTGGGGGTGTGCCCGGTGCCCAGAACTCACCGACCCATGGTCATCTGAGCTGTTCCCACAAAAACCTTCCTAGGGATATTCCGCTGTCTGTAGGGCCTCCTCACTGGGGTCACCTTAAAAATCGCTGTAGAGGGGTTTGCGGCAGCAGCAGACATTTTTAAACTAACTCATTGGTAATGGCAAAATTATGCCGAGTTCCCTGAAAAAAAAAAATACCCACTCTATTTCCTCATTAACATAATTGCAAACAGAACGAATCTTTCTTGATTTCGTGTAAACAACAGCTTGAAATAGTTTATAATCCTTGCAGGTATCAAATTAAGTTCTTACTTATGGTCTGGAAATTAATTACCCTTGCAGCGAGACAAATGTGAAAACTGTGTATTTTTGACAAGAAAATGAAGCAGCTATTGGGGAAAATGTAACTTAATCGTAGCAGAGAAAATTGTTTATAAATTGGTCGCGTTGTTTGAACTCTGGCCTCTGTGGCTCAGGGCTGGGTCGATCTATGCATGTACATTTGCCTAATCTAGGACGGAAAAGGGCTGGAGGAGCAGGGACAGGTCCGGGGAAGGAGAGGAAGAAGAGGAAGGAAGGCAGAGGGTGCCCACATAGAGGAGCCCACCAGGAAGGGGGCATAGACAAGAATGCAGGTGCCGGGAGGCACTTACCTGGCAGGTGAAATCTGAACAGGCACCTGCAAAGGAGGAGAAAGCACCTCCCTTGGTAATGAGAAAGAGGACACCAGGCCGAGGGGATGGCAGAGCAAAGGGCCTGGGGCAAGCACGTGCCTGGAACAGAGAGGGAGCCAGTGTGTGCGTATCAAAGCGACAGGAGAGAACACTCAGAGGCAGGCAGGGGCTGCACCGTGGGGACAGCGGTGCTCAGATTCCACGTGGCTCTGCATCCATGGCGTGCCAGGAGGTCACTGTCATGGTGACAACCAGCACTCTTTGGAATGGACTGAAATGGAATGGGATGTTTCACTTCTGTAGCTGTGCATTGGAATATGTGTGTGCATGTGTTGTGTGTGGTGTGTAGCATGCTTGCATGCCTGGGCACAGTATGTGTTTGCATGTGTGGTGTGATGTGTTTGTACGTGAGGGCGGGGTATATGTGCTGTCGTATGTATGTGTTTATGTGTGAATGTGTTTTCTATGTGTGAGTGTGGTATGTGTTAGGTCTGCATGTGTCGTGTATGTGGTGTTTGTGTGTGTGTGGTGTTGATGTGAGTGTGGCGTGTGTTGTGTCTACATGTATCTGTGGTGTGTTTTCTATGTGTGAGTGTGGCGTGTGTTGTGTCTGCATGTGTCGTGTGTGTGGTGTTTGTGTGTGTGTGGTGTTGATGTGAGTGTGGCGTGTGTTGTGTCTACATGTATCTGTGGTGTGTTTTCTATGTGTGAGTGTGGTGTGTGTTGTGTCTGCATGTGTCGTGTGTGTGGTGTTTGTGTGTGTGTGGTGTTGATGTGGGTGTGGCATGTGTTGTGTCTGCATGTGGCGTGTGTGTGTGTGCTGTTGATGTGGGTGTGGTGTATGTTGTATGTGCATGTGTCATGTGTGCGGTGTTGATATGTGTGAGTGTGGTGTGTGTTGTCTGCATGTGTCTGTGTGTGCTGTTGATGTGGGTGAGTGAGGTGTGTGTTGTCTGTGCATGTGTCATGTGTGAGGTGTTTATATGTGTGTGTGGCGTGTGTTGTGTCCGCATGTGGCGTGTGTGTGGTGATCTGGGTGAGGTGTGTGTTGTCTGTGCATGTGTCATGTGTGAGGTGTTTATATGTGTGTGTGGCGTGTGTTGTGTCTGCATTTGTCATGTGCGTGTCGTGTTTATATGCGTGTGTTGTGTTGCTGTGTGTGAGTGTGGTGTGTATATGTTGTATCCGAGACAGCCAAAGGGACGGCCCACAGGCTCACGAGCTCCGTGTCCAGGGAGCAGCGTCTGTGCCATCTGCAGGTGGTCACCGTTATCCACCCTGTTACAGCAAATGCCCTCCTCTGCGTTTTTCCCTTGTGTTTTATTTTCCAGGAGTAGAATTTCTGGGTGAGAATCAGGAACATTTAGAAGAGCTTCTCAGTAGAGCTGTACAGACTGGAAATGAATTGGCAGGCTACACAGGGGTTCCAGTCACAGGGCAGAGGGGTATGTGTTTTCTGTGCCTGAGCTCCAAGAATCCCACACCCACCTGTCAGTCCTCATACCTACCCGGGTGACCCCACTTTGAAGATGCAGAATTGAGGTTCGAAGAGGCCTGGATAGCTGCCTGGGGGCGGGGGACAGAAGCATGGCGCCGGCTCAGCCACCCTTAGGTCTCCAGGCTCCCAGCCAAGGTCTCTGATAAGGCTGCTGGGACTTGGGGGCTGTGAGCAGATGCAGACGTTCTCAGTTCCCAGGGTTCTGGCCCTGCCGTCTCCAGAGCCCACAGCCCCGCCCAAGAGGCCCGGAGGTCGCAGATCTGGGATCCTTCCCCGCCACCTTCAAGAAGAGAATAAAGCCACTTCCTGCTCCATTCCAGTGGCCTGAGGGTGTGGGAAGGACAGAGGCCTCCCCCAGCAGGGTGACCATGCAAAGAGGGGGCTGACATCGGTTCCTGCTTCCTAACGAGCAGAGGCTGTAGAGGAGGTTTCCAGGGCCTTTGTGCAGGCAGCTGAGCGCAGACCCCTGGGCTCTCCTTGGCACCGCTCCCGGCCCCCGCCAGCTGTGTACCCTCTTCCTTCCCCACCCCACTCGCCCCACCTCCACCCAAACCTGGGTACTTTGCCTGCTTTGAGGCTGTGTAGGGCCCCGGGAGCCAGGAAAGGGGCCTGGGTCCCACACAGAGTTGAGGTGGGGCTTACAAAACCTGGGGCCAGAGTGGTCATGGCTATGAAGGTTCCAAGCTTGAAGCAGAAAGGATTTTGATGCCACGGTCCAAAGCCCGACTTACCATTGTGCAAATCTGGGCACCACAGAGTCATAGCCTCTCTGTGACTCAGTTTCCTCAGCCCTAAAGTAGGGACATGCTTGTGGGGATTCAGGAGATCCCGCTGAACGCTAGAAGAACGCATGCTGTCCCCTCAGTCACCGTCTGCCGTCGCCACTCCCCAAGTTATGGGAGAATTCAGCTGTGGTAGGAGCAGAGAACGGGATGGTGCTGGGACAGGAGAAAATGTGGCTGGAGGGCACTCATGAAGATGGCCTCAGAGCCCACACTGGAGAGTGTTCCAGAAGGGATAGGGAGGCGGGAAACCAGGTGTGCCCAGGGTGGGGACACTAGTAATAGGCTGTGCCAGAGCTGGTAACTGAAGCAGTGGAGGTGGGAGCAGGGCTGGGGCGGAGCCAGGCTGTGGCTTCCCCGGTGCTAGTGGCCCAGACCGGCTGGAGATGGTGCAAGGGTAGAGGGCAGTCAGGTTTGGGGTGGGTCCAGTCCAGCCCCCTGGAGGCTCCCCAGTTCCAACAGGACACTGGGCTCCACAGCGCTCACATGGAGCCGTCTGCAGGCAGCCTGGTTTCCGACCCAGTCAGGATGCCAGACCCTGCCCTGCACCTGTGGAGGTGGGCACTCACCTGCTCTCAAAGTCCCCTCTAGCTCCCCAGCTTCCTCCTGGCCAGTTGTACTGGCTGGCTCAGTGGCAGAAGCTGCAGAGCAGGGGACTTAGGCAGGAGAAGTGTATTCCTGAGGGTTCTGGCGGCTGGAAGTCCGAGAGCGAGGTTGTGGCGGGGTTGGTTCCTGAGGGGGACAACTTCCAGGCTCACAGGCTGGCCTTTCCTCCGCGCTCACACAGCCCTGGGGCTGCCACCTTCTCTTGTAAGGTTGTGAATCCTGTGGGACCAAGGCCTGCGCTCAGTCTCCTTTCATCTTAATCACCTAAAGGCCTCACCTCCCAACACAGTCACACTGCGGGTTGGGGTTTCAACATGTGAAGTTGCGAGGGCACAGTCCCAGTTCAGTTCATGGCACACATTCTCCTCCCGGGTGCTGGAGCCTGGGGAGATGCCCGTCCCGTGCTGAGAGGCAGGAGGTGAGGGAGGGGATAGCCATGGAGGATGTCCTTGCCTCTCAGGGCCGCGCCAACTGCCTGCACCAGGGAAGACCAGCAGTGACAGGGATGGTGTCCCCGCAATCTCTGGGGTGATAATGCCTCCTCCCTTGGCCTTCTGGGGAGCACACAGACCTCAGAAGACTGGAGCACTGGGCAGGCCCAAGCACAGAGAGAGCCAGAGCAGGGTCTGGGGCCTTTGTCTCCAGTGTGGGTGGGGGGAGCTTCATATTCTCTGTGGCTGGAGGTGAACTCACCAGCTGCAGGGCAAAGCTCAGTGGGCATATTCATCCAGACTCACACCCACTGGCCCAGGACGTGCTGAGGGTACCAGGGCCTGTCCACCCTCCACTCCCCTTTTCCAGGGGTCAGGTAGGGGGAGGCCAGAGGGCGCCCAGCGCCAGCCACACCCACCTCCTGACCCTGCTGAGCCCACCTGGTCTGCCAGCTGTCACCTCTCTCCTCACGGTGATAGTGCCGGCTTTGGGGGCAGCAGGATGAGGGTTCAGCCCTGGCTCCGGCCCTGTGCCCAGCTGGCAGCACTGGGGGCACTGGCACAGCCTCCCAGCTCTTGTCAGTGTTAACTATCATCCCAAGGGGGCCACTGAGGCAGCAGGGAACCTGCCCTGCAGTGTGCTGTCCTCAGGTGCAAGCGGTTCTTCGTGGGCCTGCCCAGTGTCTGTTAGTGAAACCCCCTGGAGGCTCCGGGAGCTGGAGACCTGGGCTCGGTGCTGTCTCATAAAGTCCTGCTCTCTCTCATGAAGTCCTGGTGACTGTGGCTCTGGCAGCCACCCTGACTCTCAGATGCCAGCCCAGTGCCCCCTGCTTCCCTGAGGTATAGAGCCAGACCCCAAGTCTTAGAGGCGACAGGTGCGGCAGACACTCATTCTCCCAGGCACACCCTAGATGGCACTCACTGGGGAACAGAGGGTGCCTGGGCGCCACAGGCATGTCAGAGGGGCCAGGTCCAGAAATCTGGCATTTGCAGGATAGGGTATCCTGAGTACCACGAGCTAGAGGAGAGAAGCCACTGGACTCTTCCAGCCCTTTACCCCATAGTCCTGGGAAGGGGAAGCTGAGCGGCCACCCACCCCGAGCCACACCACACCAGGTTTCCTCACTCAGCCCAGAAACCCGCAGCCACAGCAGACCCTACAGTACTACCTGCAAAGGCCAGGCTAGCCACCTAGGGGGGTGACTAGGCAGTGCCCCCACAGGGAAACACCTTGGCTCCACCTCACCACTCGCAGGAGGCAGCCCCGGCCACTCTCTCAGAGCAGGAAGTGACAGAAAGGGGGAAGCGGCCAGGCAGGAGTGCCCATCAGCCAGAAGGCTGAGGGAGCCAATGGTGAGGGCAAAGTGACCGAGGGGCTGGCCCTGAAAACCCAACCAGGCCCCCCACAGGTGTCTAGGAAACGCCCTGGCTTTGCCAGAGGAACTGTTTGGAGTTCCAGACTAGGACTGTCTGGAGTACCCTCCTAAGGACTCGTCCCTAGCTGGGGAGAAATAGGGCCCTGGAGTCAGCAAGGGTTTCCTGGGGGCCCAGCTCAGCCTGGACAGTGGAAGGACTCAGCGAGGTGAGGATGGAGCTTTGGGGTGTTGCGGGTTCCCCTGGTGGGGGCAGGGCTCATCAAGGTGAGGATGGGGCCTGGGGGTGTGGCGGGTTCCCAGGGTGTGTATAAGGTGATATTCCCTCTGGGCCACGGTGCCCCCTGGGCTCTGGAGAATGCACCTGTGTTCCCAGGAGCTTTGAAGTACCCAGGTAGCATGGTGGGGAGCAGGAGCCACTTGTCCCCAAACCCCGCCCCTCACCCCTGCAGGCCCCTCGTCACTGGCAAAGCTGGGGGTGATGGGGCTCCAGAGGTACCTGCCAGGACTGGGGACACAAGCCTAGGCCTGTGCTGTCTGCAGCCCCATCTCCAGGTCCCATCCTGCCCCAGCCTGCCCACCCCCAGCCTGTCCCCCAAATGCCCAGGGCTGCGGCCTGCCCAGACTTGCCAGGGAGCTCCTGGGCCCTTCTTTCTCCTGGCCTCTCAGCAGCACGCCCTGCTCCTCTCTCACCTCCCTCCTCCCCTCTCATCCCCACCTCAGGCCCACCAGCTCCCCGCCTGCTATCCCCACGGACCCCAGGGTCAGCTTTGACGCACTCAGGCACTCAGGGCACCCTACACCAGATACTGGAGAGGGCCGCCTCCGTCACCTGCTCCAGTCACCTGGCAGGTCCCACTCAGCTCACACAGAGCCTTGCCCAGCATGTGGCCACAACCCCAGCTGCAGCAGAAGGTCTCAGGAGGTTGAAGGCAGAGAGGAAAGGATGGGACAGGGGTGCACCGCATGGGGAGGAGCCTGGAGCTCCTTCTGCATTTTCTTAGGAAGTGCTGCAGGGGCCACTGGATTCTCTACAGTGCCAGGGAGCCCGTTAGAAGATGTTAGAAGACTCGGAGGCAGCAATGTTTGCAGGGCCAAGAACAGCTGCAGCGCTCCGATGCCGTGTGCCCGCTCCCACTGCTACCCGTGCCCTGTGCCTGCTCTCCACCCAGCCCTGCAAAGGCTTCGGTGTGTCAGCAAGCATGGGCCCCTATGTCATTTTACAGAAGGGAAACTGAGGCACAAAGTTCTCTACTGCCACCAAGATCCGAATGCAGACCCCCGGTCAAGCCTGTCTGTGAGCCAGAACCCTGCCGCACCCCGGAAAAAAACGAGGCGGAGTGGACTGTGCGGGGAGAGACGAGGGGAAGGGGATGGAGGCTGGGGCAGGGTCAGCCGTTCCCCTCGGAGGGCTGGGTGTCACCCCAGCGGTGTATGTGGGTTTGCAGAGGGCATCACTGAGATTTCCAACTTGGCAGGGTGGTTCCAGGGCTCATGCAGAAGCATAAAGAGGTGAAAATGGCTGACATTTCTGAAGGCAAAAGCTAACAACTGGGGTTACGCTGCCCAGCGTGAAGTTGCAGCCTCTGTCCTGAACACCCTCCTGGCCCTTGGCACAAGAGGAGCCTCCCAGATGGAGGTGACACCGAAGCCATCCCCCGCGCCCGCACCCAGCTTCTGGAGCCGCTGAAAATGCGTGTCCCTGCTGCGAAATTGACACTGCTGTTCATCCCATTTTGTGTATGAGGAGACTGAGGCACAGGCCCACAGTTGCCCGGCTGGGAAACCCCAGGCCACCTGGCTCAGGGCACTGGAACGTGTGACAACGCATTTGATCACGGAGAGGCAGCAGCAAAAACAGACACAAGGCTCAAGAGAATGGCAGAGCTCCACAGGCAATGAGGCTCCCGGGGTATAAACCAGGCAGTTTGAAAACAAAACCAGGAAATGTCCGGCCATCCCCGGGCCTGAGTTTCTGCCCGTGGGCAGCTGATGGACAAGCCCTCTGGTGTCAGCAGGTCAGGCGGAGCCAGACACGGAGATGGGGCTGAGAGCCGGAAGCAAGGGCTTTGTCTGAGAAGAGACAGGGGAGGTTCACAGGGCCCTGGGGGCCCGGGTCACAGAGCCTTTCCCCCAGCCCCAGCCTGACCCGGGAGAGCAAAGCTGCAGCTGTGCAGGGCCCCTCCCTGCCTGCCCAGAGCTGCTACCAGATAGCAAGCTGGGGGCAAACTGCAGCCAGCAATGGAGAGCGACCATGTTTTGCATGGGAAGACTGAAATCAATGAGAAAAGCACTCACCCCGCAGTCGGAAAGCGGGCAAAGAACTAGAAAGACAACTTACAAAAGGATCTGAAGGTCCTCCCTGCACTCGTCCGATAAGACGGGCTTGGTGAACCACAGCCAGAGGGCCTCATCCAGCCCCACTGCCTGTTTTTGTAAATAAAGTTTTAATAACACGTAGCCACGCTCACGGATGAACACGTCTTCCCTGGCTGCCCTTACGCTACCTTGGCAGTTGAGTCATTGTGACAGAGATTGTGTGACCGACGAAGCCAGAACGATTTGCTATCTGGCCCTTTGGAGAAAAGCGTGCTAGCCCTTGCCTCATAGTTTCCGTGGAGAGATGCAAGACGCAGAAATGAAGCTAAATGTGTGGTCTTCTGTGCTGGGGAAACCGAGGAGAAATGGAAGTACGAGCCGGTTCCCCGCTCCAGAAATCACTCTGATGACACGCATCACGGGGATTAAAAAACATTCCTCCCCCTTGACCTCGTAATCCTCCTTCCAGGATTCTCTCCCTAAAGAACAAATCAGAGTTATGCCCAAACAAGCTAATCACAGCCTTATTTATAACAGGGAGAAATTGGAAACAGACTGCATGTGCAGCGTTTGCGGGACGTGGGTTCTTGTTACGCACGTTCGGGACAATTCTGCAGCTTTCCGTTCTCCCGCAGCGGCCCAGGAAAATGCCCCATGTACAGGGTTACTGGAGGTAAACATGGTCCAGTCTGCGGGGTGGAGGTGGTGCCTAAAACATCACCTTGCACAAAAGGCACCGAAACGTGTCCCCGGAGGGTAGACTTAGGGATGTTTTTGAAACAGATTTGTTCGTATTTTTCAAAATTTCTCCCACAAGTGGTTCTTATCTTTACAGTAGGGAAAGAGTAAACTGTGCAGTGAAGAAGAGAGGGGAGGGACGAGGGAGGGAGGGAGGCAGCAAGGGGACTTCCCTGCTGAGGATGCCAGCCCTTCCGTCATTCATCTGTCCTTCCCAGGCTGCCGGGGGCCACATGGGCCACTGTGCCCAGTGAAGCCTGGTCTCCCTGTCTGGTGCCAGCCGTGTGGGAGGGCAGGCGACCCACACTGGGCTGTGTGGTGCAGGCCTGCCTCTTCCTCACCCATCGTGCCCAGTGGCTGGGCACCAGGTAACCTGTCAATGCTGCCCCCCCCCGAGCAGCTGGGCCATGCCTGCTTTCCGAGGAGGCCGAAGCTCACCCTTCTCTAACGTGCTCAGCCCCCAACTCCCATCTTCCACCTGCCCTGGGGGGGTCCCCATTCATTCTCTCCATGGGCAACATCAGAGGCCCAGCTGCACCAGGAGCACATTCAGGCTCAGGTTTCCCTTGAGGGGGGGCCCCACCTGCCCCTTCCCCATGCCTCTCCTGTGCCCTGGGAGAACAGCACGCTCCCAGAAACAGTGAGAGCCTGGCCTGTGTGCTGGCCCCAAAAGCTCTCGAAGGCCTCTGCTCCTCCACTTTCAGGCCAGCCCAAGAGGGACGGCACCGAGGTGGCACGGGGAGGGGTGACAGGGCGGGCGGGGCTCCTGGGGCTGGGGTGCAGCCCCTCTCCGCAGGCCCCACAGTCTGTGACCGCGCAGGGAGGGCACTGGGAGTCTCGGCTCTTTCGGAAGGCGCCAGCGTTTCCTTGTCACAGAATGAAGTAAAGGGGACAATGAAGGGGCAGTGTTTAAATGGCTGCTTTAGCCCGTTTGGAAGTCTGCTAATTATTCTCTTGAGGAAAGAAATGCAGGTTCATTATTATAATGAGCTTTGGGCAAAATATTTCATCGAGCCTGACAAGCCGCAGCGACGCCTCGAACGTGGCCGGCCCTGAAAGGCCTCTTATTCTGCTGGGAGCTAATTGGCCTGGGGTCTTCCCGGCCCTGTGCTGTTTGTGTGCTATTTTAATTCGCTTATGAAAAGCCCCCGCTTTGATGTCCAGGACCAGATAAGGCCGGGAGGGGACCCTCCGTGGAGAGCTGGGCTGTGCCGCCGAGGTCGCTGTGCTGGGCCTCTCGCCCCCCCACTCCGGGCCCGGGGCCAGCGCAATGTCATGAGGTAACTGCACAAACAGTCCTGCTGAAAAATATGCTTTTGTTTCACTAATAAATCCCTCCTCGGAACACTCCCGGGCTGGGCTCTCCTCGGGCCCAGCCTGCCGGGCCTTCCCGCCCTGCGCCTCCGCAACCCGCGCCAGCACGGCCGGCTGTGGGCACGGGCAGGCGAGGGACACCCCCAGCCCCTCCCGGGCCCCCTCCCGGGCCCCCCTTCCCTCAGCCTCCTCCCCGCCCACCCGAGTGGCCTGCCTTTCCCATGCTGTCCTCCCTGGCTTCCACCTAACAGCCTGTCCCAACCCCTCTCTTCCCCTTTCCCCCATTGCAATCCTCTGCTGGCCCTGCCCCCCATACCTCCTGGCCCCCAATCGAGTCACATCTTGAGCCCCACCCCCACAAGCTCTGGCTTCGGCAGAGACAAGCAAGTCTGGGTGCCTTGCACAGCCCCCCGGAGCCTCGGTTTCCACACCTGTAAAGAGGAGACAGGAACGCTCTCTCTGGGCGTGGGGCCAGCGGTACCTGGGCCCCTCCCCACTAAGCACTTGGCCCAGTGCCCGGCACGTGGCAAGTGGAGGCGCCTGCTCCCCGCCCCTCTCGTGGGCACCACTGTGGGCACGCTGTGGGCTGATTTTTCCTGCCTGCTTCTAAGTGCCAGACCAAGATCTAATGCTGTCTGCCCAGGGCATGAGGGGTGACCCCATCTAGGCTGGCCCACCTTCCACCCCTCCCCCCGCACCCATTCAAGCCCCTGCCATATCCCAGTGGAAGATGCTGGAGGTGTTACAGGGATGGGCTAGAACTCGGTCCTGGCATCACAGAGCTGCCCCAGTCAAAAATATACCACGTAATTACAGACCAGGAAAATTGCTGTGCAGGAACACAGCAGGGCACTGTGCCGGAGAGGAACAGGGGGGTCAGGGAAGACCTCCGAGGGAGGGGCCTCTGAAAATAGCATTCAGAGTTGCTATTAATAGGCTTCCATGCAGAACTGAGCAGAGTAGAAAATGAAAGAGGGCCAAAATCTCTCCATAGAGAACTCTCATTAAGTTTTAAAATGGGAGTCCTTAGGTAGGTTAGTTGATTGAGTGATTGATTGACTGATTGATAATCTTGGTTCTACTGCATTTCTAGAAAATTCCAACCATACAGAAAGGTCTGAAATGAAAGGTAAATGCCTTTATGACCACACTCCCTTTCCCCAGAATACCCCTCGTTATCCTGGAAATCCCCATCATTAGCATGAGGGTAGCAGCATTCCAGATACTTCTCTGCATGTTGGATAGAAAAAGGGTGGCTGGATGGATGGGCAGGTGAACGGATGGACAGACGGTTGTATGGAGGGTTAGGGGAGAGAGAGACGGATGGATAGATGGATAATGAGTGGGTGGATGGATGAATAGATGGGTGGACAGATGGAAGGAAAGATAGATACATGGATGCATGGAAAGACAGATGGAGAAACAGATGCAGAGATGGATGGATGGGTGGATGGATGGATGGATGGATGTGTGAGTGAGTGGATGAATGAGTGGGCAGACAGACAGACACACCATCAAAAACAAATATAAATATGGAATCAAGGGATATCTGCAGATTTTGAATTGTTCACTTTTTTTTAAGGGAAGAAACCAGAGTAAAACAGAAGTAATTGCTGAATTCAGATAAATGTTTCTTCACCAAAAGAGAAATTCACTTCTAAACGTCACTTTCAGGTTGAGAAAAACAAAGGTGGGAAGCTGGAGTCCTTGTGGGTTTTGCAGTCTTTCCTCGGCTTGGTGTGGTACCCAGTGACACTGCAGCCCCGCCCCTCCCCACCTCCTTGTGAGACGCATGTTCATTGTGGGTTGTTACTGTGATGTTGGTCCTGCTTTACGACGCTTGTGGGCAGTTCAGAGGCTCTGCTTCCCTCTGTCCATTCATCTTGGTTCTGTGTGAAGGTGGCAATGGGCTCCCTGTGGTCCCCTCACCACAGACGCCTCTTCCTCAGTTCTTCTTCCGTTCCAGTTGGACTCATCCCCTGACTGGTTGGGTTTCTGCCTCAGTTGCTGACTCCAGAGGGCCCCGTGGCTCGTGCCTGCTTCCCTGCTATCCTCCTGTGCGCTGTTGGCATTTATCATCTCCACCACATGCTCACCACTCCGGGCCAGTGCCCTTCTCTCAAGTGCCCTTTTGTCCTGGCCATGTTTTCCTGACCCCTTCCCTCTCTTGCTCTAAGTGATGTGTTTTCCTCCCGACCCCTCCTGCCTTGTATCATTCTACAACTGACCTTTTTTATGGCTATACTCTAGATTGGGTTTACTGTACCCGGGTACTTGGGCCTTCTTAATGCTCATTTCTTCAGTTTTCTGGGGAAACCTGAGGGGCCTCCCTGATAAGGACTGTGTGGAAGGGAAGCATTCAGAGTTCTTACATGGTGAAAATATATTCATTCAATCATGATGCTATTGCTAGTTTAACTGGGTATAGAATTTGAAGCTGAATATAATTTTCCTTCAGAATTTTAAAGACCTTGTCCTATGGTTTTCTAGCATCCAGACTTGCTATTAAGATTTGAATTCTACTTGCTTCATCCTCATACCTTTGTAAGTGGCCTTGCTTTTTTTCCTAGAAATTTTTAGTATCTACCGTCTGGACTCAGGAGTCTGAATTTCCCAGTGAAGTTCCCAGCTTTGTTCATTGACTGCTCTGGGCACTTGGTGGGCCCTTTGGAAACTGTATTCCTTGAGCTCTGGAAAGGTCTCTGTGATTTCTGATCATGTATGCCACCATCTCTGTTCTCTTTCTGAAATCCCTTTTAAGTCAGATTGAAGACATTTTTAATGAAACTTTGATGTCTCAACTTTCTTCTCTTTTTTTATGGCAGTATATTCTTAACTTTATCTCTTGAGAGTTCTAGGAAATGTTTTTAGCAATCCTGTTTTAATATCTCAGAGCACACGCTTGCTCTCTGGCCGAGCTCATGGCACTCCACCCTTGTGTGATGGGTACAACAGCTCCTGGGATCTTTTTGGAGACTACAGATACATCTTACATCTTAAGTTTGCTTAATTCCTTGATCTTCTGTTTACGTTTGGCCAGCCAGGCCCCTCTCTCTCATGTTCTGAATGTTTTTCAATGTTTGCTTGGGATCTGTGCACGGATGGGCCTGCTGGCATTTAGGATGTGTTGACAACGATTGGGGGAGGTGCCTGTCATTACACTGAAGAACTCCATCTGTCAGAGCTCTGAGGCCGCTGCTTCTGAGAGCTTGGACTCGAGGTACAGGGCTGGCAGCCGGCAGTCCCACCTGGTAGGATGCTTTGGTGTGGCAGAGGGACAGGACAAGGACCCCATGCTCAGCCCTTTCCCATCCTCTTGGTGCTGCGGACCCGTGTGCACCTCCACAAGGACTCCTGGCTTCCCAGCATGGCATTCAGAGCAACAGATGGCCGGGCCTCGCCCCCACCCTGTCTTGGCACCCTTACAGCCCCGATGAGACCTGGGTGGGCGCAGACCCTAGCGCCCCTTCACCCCCAGGCTGTGCAGCTCAGTGATGTTGTGCCCTGTCTGGAACCTGTCATACCCCTGTACAGCTAACAGGATCCAAAGGGAGCCTCCCCCAGGAAGCCCCCCGTGGGAATCAGTCCCGCGGCCCTTGTCCGGCCTCCCTGGCTCATTGTCCCTGTTACAACCCAGATTTCCCATATCGCATCCGGTCCTAGCCTGTGACCTCCTGGGGTGGGGAATCATCTCTGCAAACACAGCTCCTCGGCCCTTATCAGTGCTGTGTGAAGGCAGCAGCATGTTCTCCTGAGCCGGGGTCTGGGTCTGTTGAGCAATGCCTGCAACGTCCACGGGCCTGGATGCATGAGGCTGTGCCTGTGTCTGTGCCGCTAGAGACCTTCCTGAGATCCACTGCCCTAAAGGCCTCATGGGGGGACAGAAGGGAAAAGGGAGACACAGCGTCCGCCTCGGTCTGACAAGCGCCTGTCAAGCGGCGGGGTGGCTGGCAGTTCCCGAGTGGTTGGATTCCTTCTGGGCTGCACATTCAGGTTGGGGGTATCCCAGTGGGCAAGGTGCCACGGGGGTCAGGAGACCCCTGGCTGGAGGTCAGCATGGTGGGCCCCATGGGAGAAGATGTAGCAGTGGGCCTGGGAGCTGAGCAACTGTGGCTGGGACGGGTGGAGACCACCAAGGAGGTGGGGCTGGCGTAAAGCCCCGCTTTCTGCAGGCTCAGGCCCAGAAGATGGTGCGCAGTGAGCAACGCATTCCCATTCTACAGTTTCCTGAGTTCCCGAGTGCCTGCTGTGGGTGACACTGAGACAGTCCTCACAGGGCATGGTCAGGCCCTGCCCCAGGCAGACCCACACCCTGGCACGCAGCCCCACCGGCTGTGCCGCCTCTCGTTCCTGTCCTCCTGGCACTGCTGGCTGCCCCTCAGCCCAGCCCCCATGGCTCTCTAAGCCGCCCCCTCCTCAGGAAACCCCCCAGGGACCCATGCTCCCTGCTCTGACCCCCAGCCCCCAGCTTTGGCCATGCACCCCCAGATGGCTGATCCCCACACAAACTTTCTGTTTCAAGGAACAAAAGCACCCCGAAACTTGTCGAAGGAGGAAATGTGTCAGCTCACATTCCTGAGAAGCCCAGGACCCTCCTCCAAGTCCTCCCCTCCCTCCTCGAAGTCCTCCCCTCCCTCCTCCTCTCTCCTTCCTTGTTCCCCCTTCCCTCTTTCCCTCCCTCTCTGCTTCCTTCTCTCCTTCCTCCCTTCCTCCCTGAGACCTGGGACGCAGAGGAGCATTCCATTCCCTGCCCCACCCTGGCAGTGCTTGGGGGCTCTGGTTGAAAATGATCGGGGGCACATTTGCATCACAGACTGCCCGGCCAGCTCCATGGCCCCTGATCTTCCTACTGCAGTCTCTGCCAGGGCCGGAAGGGCATTTCCGGCAGGCGGGAACAGCAGCGCATGAAGGCAGAGCTCCTTCCCGGAGAGGAGGCCCAGCCCCGTCCCCAGGGGCTCCCGGCTTTCTCTCTCCCCCTACATTCCTGTCTCCATGCAGCAGCCAGAGGGACTCTAAAACATAAACCAGACCACAGCTCTGCCTGCTCAAGCCCCCCATGGCCTCCCACTTCCCTAGGAAGCCGTCCAGGCACCCTTCCATGGCCGTGGACCCCACGCCCCAGGGCCCCATGCCTGCCCCTACAACATCCCCTTCCTGACTCTACCCAGCCCATGTGGCGCTTCCGCCTCGAGGCCTCTGTGCCTGTGTGAGTGGCGCCCTGGGGTTGTGCCATGGCCAGCCCTCAAGCCACCTGAGGTCTGCTGTTGGCACCTGCCCTCTACTGACTGCAAAGCTGCCCCCTCACGGCCTCAGGTCTCTGCCCCAGCCTCCAACCCCTCATTCCTGCCCCAGCCTGTGCCTGTGCCTGTGCCTGGAGGCTGTGGCCTGGCTCTCCAGCTGGAACAGAAGCTCTGAGAACACAGGGCTGGCCAGCACCATCTCACCTGTGAGAACCCTGTACCTAGAATGGAGCCTGGCACAGAGGAACTACCCGACAGGCTGTGAGCCCTTGTCTCTGCCTTGGCACCCTGAGTCGCCTGTCAAACTGAGGGGCTGGCAGAGCTGGAGGGAGTTCCACCTCAGCCCCGAGGTGCCTGGAGCTGCTTTTGGGGGTCACTGATGGCCTCAGGATGCCAGCAGGCCCTCTGATGCCCAGGACTCATTCAAGGGCATCTGCCCTGTGTCCCCATGCACCTCTGTTCAGGAAACCTGGGCTGCCCACTCTCTTAGAGGGGGAGACCTGCACCTCTTTTCTGCCCCCAAACCCACCCGCCTTCAGTGCTTACAGCAAATGTCCCTCCCGCACTGTATTTTTATGACTCTCACCGCGCCCCCCCAGCCCCTAGCCTGGTCACCAAGCTCTGACAACACCTCCAGCCCCTGTCTCCATGATCCCCTCTTTGATCTGGAGCCATTCAGCCACATGGAGTGTGTCCTCTGTCCAGGGGGCAGGGACCTAAAGGATGAGAGAAGGAACAGAGGGAGGACCAGCATCTCGGCTGATCCTGGTCTATTTTTAGCCGGTGGTGGGCTGTCACTCCAGAGGCCAGCGACTGCGGCATCAGTGCCTTTTGATCTTCTCATTGTTGCTACAAGATACACAGGAGGCAGCTGCTCAAGCTTGTGGAAAGAATGAAGGCGGGCACACAGGCCTGGCATGTGGGGAGGATGAATGAGTGCAAGCGAGTGATGGATGAGTAGGTTAACGGATGGGGAGCTGGAGGGAGACAATGT
>CM052657.1:115076019-115106964 GCA_028533165.1 Leontopithecus rosalia | reverse complement strand
GAGAAATGGATGAATGGATAAAGAGGTGTATGGATGGACAGAGAGATGGAGGGAAGGAGGGCTGAATAAATAGATGGATGGATGGGTGGGTGGGTAGATGGATGGATGGATGGATGGATGGATGGATAGATAAGTGGGTAGGTGGATGGATGGATGGGTGGGTGGGTGGGAGTGTGGATGGAGAAATGGATGAATGGATAAAGAGGTGTATGGATGGACGGAGAGATGGAGGGAAGGAGGGCTAAATAAATAGATGGATGGATGGGTGGGTGGGTGGGTGGGTGGGTAGATGGATGGATGGATGGATGGATGGATAAGTGGGTAGGTGGATGGATGGATGGATGGATGGATGGATGGATGGGAATGTGGGCAGAGAAATGGATGAATGGATAAAGAGATATATGGAGGAATGGAGAGATGGAGGGAAGGAGAGATGAAGGGATGAGTGGATAATGGATGATGAATGGGTGGATGGACAGATGGATGGTTGAGTGGGTGGGTGGATGGAGAGATGCATGAATAGATAGAGGTAGATAGATAAATGCGGAGATAGAGGGAAGGAGGGCTGAATAAAGAGATGGATGGTTGGATGGATGGATGGATGGATGGATGTGTGGATGGTTGGAGAGACAAATGAATGGATAAAGCGGTGGATAGATGAATGGAGAGAAGAGCTGAATAAAGGGATGGTGGGTAGATGGATGAATAGGGAAATGAAGAGATGGGTGGGAGGATGGATAGATGAGTGGTGGACGAATGGATGGATGGGGAGATGGAGAGAAGGGAAGTCTGGAGAACGGATGATGGCTGGGGAGTAGGTAGATGGAGAGATGATGGATAGGTGGATAGATAGATGGATGGAAGGAGAAAACGAAGGAAGGAAGGGTGGATGGAAGGGAGGGAGGGAGAGGAAGCAAGCAGGCTTGGATGAGTAGCCAAAGGACCTCAAGCAAGGGTGTCTCCCTTAGGAATATATGTGCCCTGGAGTCCTCAAGGCTGGCATCCCTTCCTGCTCCATCTGCCTCTGCCTGCTGGGCAGACCACTCTGCTGTCCTACTAAGGCCTAGGTCTTGACTCTGGACTCTTCCATGCTCATGAGAGGGACTGTTGGAGCTTCCTGGTCAGCTCGGCCCAGTGCCTCTGGAGACTGGCCTGGGATCTGGAGAGAAAGCAGCCATGCAGAGGGCCCCAGCACTATGCCCATCTGAGGCAAGCTCTGCATACTCAGCTTTCCTTATGGGCCGTGGGCTGGCGTTGTCCTAGCAACCATCATCCGGGCACCTGCTGCGTGCTGAGCATCATGCTGGGTGCTACTCGTGCGCTCAGTAGCCCTGCGCAGTCAGTACCAACCCCTCCCCAACTTAACCGCATGCTCAGGGTGTCAGTGAGGGTCCCAAGCCTGGAGTGGCCAGGTTACAGTTTGAACCTGGGCAACCTTTGTTCTCTCTGCCACCGTGGCATCCATACTCCCCCCTAGAACCCATGTCTGGAGGTGCCACAGCAGGGAGCCCACTGGACCCCTGGGCTTGTCGGGGGGCTTGTCAGGGAGCTCATGGGTACCTCTGGGTTCTGAGAAGCTATGCTGAGGCCCCACAGAATGGTTCTGAGTTCTGGGAACCCTCTCCTGGCCCTGTGAGGTCAGAGGAGGTCCTGGGAGCCCGCCTCCTGTAGATCCAAATGCCTGGTCTCAGCCTAGGATCAGCACCCCAGTGCCCCATCCCAGAGTCTTTGAGAGTGGGGACAGGGTGTCTTGTTGCCAACCCCAAAAAGGATGAGGCACCAGGATGCCTGACAGCAGAGTTGCAGGGGGCTGGCCCCATTGCCCCAGCCCCAGGCTGTCCCCAGTCCCTCCTTGAGCCATCCCCTTCATGTGTAGGCAGAGGAGCAAGTGGAAGACTGTTCAGGAGAGGGTGGGAGCAGACAGGAGAGTAGGGTGGGGGCCCTGGAGGCACTGGGTAGAGCTGCTCCCAGCCCTTCCTGCCAGGCTTTCCGGAGCTCCAGGCTTCAAGGCTGTACCCTCTCCTGAGGCAAGCTGCTCAGGGGGTCTCCAGGCTGGCTCCAACAGCTGCCTGTGCTGAAAAATTAAGTGCTGCTGAGTCACCACACGCCTGTCGGGGTGGAGGGGACTTGGGGGACCAGCCAGCTGGATATGTTCCCTTGCAGGCAGGCAGGGCACTGGGGAGCCCAAGTGTGCACACAGCACTGGGTCAGGGCTCCGTGAGATGAATGTGAACAGCTGGCAGCCTGGGCTTTGGGAGATAAAGTCCCTGAGGAAGAGGACGGTAGCCAGGGGCGAGCCCTTGCACGCCTCTGCCCAGCCTGGGAAACTCGCCTGGCATTGCGGTTGGAGGGTCAGCAGCCACCGTGCAGGGAGTGCCTGCTGCAGTGTGGAAAAGATGAACAAGCGGGCAAAGTGGATAAAGATTCAGGTCTTGGGAGGGAGACTTGAAGGGCAGGCTGGTCAAGACTAAAAAGTGGAGTCAAGCTCAGTGTTGATGAAAACATTTGGGGAGAGGGGCCTCCTGAGCAGTCAGGGAGAATTTCAAGAGCCTTTTGTGAAAACAGGTCACTGAAAGTGAGACCATACTCACCCTGAGGTCCAGCAATCTCCTCCTTCTAAGAATCCTCCCTGGAGCAGTAAAGCCTGTGGGGGTGGGAACAGCTTCCGGGGTGTGCATCGTCACAATCTGGGAGTGATGAGAAGCTGGACTCTGACTGCCTGTCTTCCAGAGGGAGCAGGCAGCCGCCCCGTGTTGAAGCCACACTACCTATGATGAGGGGCCAGAGGCAGCAGAAAGGGGGCTATAGGACCCTTTGACTCGAGGGCTAACCGTGATGTTTCCTTAAGCAAAGAAAGTGCTTTCTGCTCCTGGAACATTCTGGCTCGCCCCCACCTCAGGCCCACTGCCCTGGCTGGACTCCCTGCGCCGAGTGCTCCTCCCAGCTCACGGCTTCCAAAGTCCCCTGCTCAGGAGGCCTTCCCTGAGCCCTCACTGACTGCATTTCAGGCGTCTCTATCTGATGCCCTAGCCCTGAACCACAGGGCTCCTTGAATGCACAAACACGTGTCTGTGACCACAGCCTGACCCCTGGGCCGTGGCTGCCCCTCTGCCTCTGGAGGTCCCCTCCAAAACCTTGGTCCCTGTCAGGGCTCAAGAGCAACAAAGCCTAGTGGCACTCCTGACCCAGGAGACAGAGGGAACCCACCCTCACCCTAGTCCACATGCCTGACTCATGACCCAGGCCTGTGGTGCCAGCCTGCGCCCAGCTCTGCTCCACAGGCCAACTCTGCACACGCGCCTCCAAGGGTTAACGGTGCAAGCTCCTCGCAGCACCAGTGCGCTTGCCTTTGACATGGAAATGTTTTTGCAGCAGGCCCGGATGCCAGCATATTTGTGGTTGCAGTCAGATGTTTTTAACTACATTGGAGAGAACCCACGGCGGCCCTTTCCGTGGCTTCAGCCAGTTTCTGAGCGCTACCTTGAACCCCTCTTGCACCCCAGGATGAGAATCACAGCAGTGTCCCCGACCCCAGCCTTGCGCAGACACTGATACCCTTAGGATGAAGCTGACCCCAGTCGTGGCAGCCACCCCAGCAGGCGGCGGGGGGGACCTGCGGGGGCATTTCAGATCCTCAGCAGCATCTACCCTGTGAAAGAACAGGTTCCCTAATTTTGGTTCTTGGTGCCTGAGATGACGGCTTCAAATGACGTCCCTGGCCAGAGAGGCGGAGGATGCTGGGCAGAGCCCTGGGCATTAACTCAGGGCCGTCGCAAAGATGGGAAGAGCTACCCTGTGCCTACTAGTGGGGCCCCTTCCCAAACGGGCCCGCCGGGCACGGCCCGCCTCCTCTCCTCCATGGCAAAGGTAAAATGTTCGACTCAAAGAGACATGATATCCCTTTGGGATGCAACTTAAATTCCAAGAAGAGACCCTGAATCCAGAGTCAGATGTATGTGAGAAACCTCTGGCACTCTGCATCCCCAGCCAGCACCCACCAGCATTGTGCAAATGCTCCACATTTGATTTTTTTTTTTCCGAGATGAAGTCTCACTGTCACCCAGACTGGAGTGCAGGGGCGTGATCCCAGCTCACCGCAATCTCTGCTCCTGAGTTCAAGCAATTCTCTTGCCTCAGCCTCCTGGGTAGCTGGGATTACAGGCACGCACCACCATGCCTGGCTAATTTTTTTATTTTTAGTAGAGACGAGGTTTCACCATGTTGGTCAGGCTGGTCTTGAACTCCCGACCTCGTGATCCACCTGCCTCGGCCTCCCAAAGTGCTGGATGACAGACGTGAGCCACCAGGCCCAGGTCACATTTACATTTTAAAAGCCCTGAGAAGGCCTGTGGTGAAAAAAACGAACTTTGTGTAACCAACTGTTCCCAAACTCTGACTATCTACAGAATATCTTTCTCTTTGCCATGAAAGTATATACATTAACACCTAAAATTCACTCTCCTGCCAAGAAGTGACAGGACTGTCTGAAAAACACACGGTCACCCCCCTGTGCACCCTGGGCCCACAGGATTGAGGCCCAGTGTTCGCTGGCCCTCAGAGTGGGAGCGCATGCCTCAACTTCTGAACCCTAGGAAAGAGTCTTGTCTGCTCTTCCACGCCATGTCAGGTGACCCAAGAGTGTGGGGTCGGGAATGGCACCCTCATGCCCTTGTTACCACATCTGTAGGTACACGGTTTCCCTTTCTGCACAATCACACCCCAAGCCCTGACTTGAGCATGTAGACAGGCTGCAGTCCCCATTCCTGGAGCCACTGTCCCAGCTGTGGCTAAGGTTCCCACAGCGTGTGCATCCTAAGGAGACCCGGAGGTCCTTAGAAAGCGTCAAGAGGCCTTTCTCCAAGGAAGAGCAAGGCTGGGTGCCTCTGCCATGTCTGAGCCGGATGACAGGCGCTGTCATGGGACTTTGCCACACAGGGCGAGGGACCTAGAAAGGCCCCCGTGGTCCCTTCTCCACCAGATGCCCTCCACCCCTACCTCCACACACAGACGGCTTAGAGGCTGGAAGCCCCTGGAATGCCGCCCACCCTGTCTCCAGTTCCCCCCCAGCCCAGCTGCTGGTCCCTAACTCTGCCTACCTGTTGGGTCCTTAGCCCCAGCTGCCCAGAGCCCCCAGCCCCTGGCCTAGACTGATGACCCGGGCCCTTCCTCCTGCCCAGGCCAGCCCTGTGTTCAGGTGCCAGCACAGCCCCCACCACACACTCCCCAACAGGTGTCTCCACAACTGCCAGGAGACAGCTCAGCTTAGCTGCTCTTCCCGCCGCCCCCAGGCCCAGCAGAATTATGTCCGGGAGGGTGGGCCATGTGCCTCTCAGAAGGTTGATGGCACAAGACGTTCATCCCACCACCCAGCCCCACAGAACCCACCTCCTGCTCCAAGCTCCAGCCTGAAAGGAGCCAGGCCTCTCCAGCCCCTTTGAAAAGACCAACTGGACATTCCCCAGGGAGATTCTGCCCTACAGGATTAGGGAGTACCCTCACCTGGCCTTTGTTTGTTGGTTCATTCATTCATTCAACAAGTATACGCCAGCCATCCCTGTGCTCCAGGCATCGGTGGTCAGCCAGATGGCCAAAGTCCCTCCTCCCAAGGGCTGTGGCCCACTTAGGAGGACAGATGAAGACAGCATTTTGTGTTCTATGCCTGACCATGTGCTCAGGGAGGAGCAAGAGTTAAAGTGAGGAGTGGGCAAGGCTCATGTGAGGCCCAACCCACCCCACCCCACCCCCACCCCCGCTCAAGCTGGAGATTTGGGAATGGGAGAGAGCCAACACCTGTCAGCCCATACCTGAGAACGGAAATCCAGTTGAAAACGCATCTGAAAGAGCAGGGTCCACACACCAAGTGCCAGGAGCCTTCTGGATGTTGAACCTTCCTTGAATTCTGAGACAAACCCTATGTGATCTTGACTCAAGTCCACCTGCTGATGCATCTTTAGGATTCTGGCATCCCTGATTTGGGCCTAGAATTTTCTTATTTCCTTGAGTAGTTTTGGTGCTTGGTTTTACCTTGTCAGATGAGTTGAGCAACCTCCCCTTCTGGCTAGTGCTCTGGGATGTGTGGGATGGATGGTGTCTGCTTTTTTAAGAAATTATAGAAATCACCCCCAAAACTAGACTGGGAACCTCTAGAGGAGGGTAGGTAGCTGGCATGTCTGTTTCCCCAGCGGCTTTGTTTCTTAGGATTTCCTACCGCATAACCACTTTCGGTATTATTTGCCTTAAAACTCATCCTCATGTTGTGTTTTCAGTTTTATTGACGTGCAAGTATGTATCACATTCACTTAGAATTATTCAGTTCCCTCTGTATCAGTATTTATTCATTCCTAATTCTTATTTGCTACTTTACTTGTTTAAGGGTTATCTATTTTACTGGCTCTTCAAACACCCCGCATTTGGTTTTAATGGTCAATTCTATTTTCGAAAAAACTTTCTATTTTGCTAGTGTCTTTCTTTGTCTTTGTTCTGTCCTTTCTTTGTATCTGTTTTGCTGTTCTTTGACTCTATCTTTGAGTTGAAAGATAGCACATTTATTTTCAGTCTTTTTTATTTTCCAAAATTGCCATCAATATCTCCCCAAAACCGTTAGGAAGCCTCCCTCACTCTTGGTGTGTAATCAGCTCATTGTGAATTCATTCCAAGATTTCCTCTCTGCCTTATTTTCTCGTTAATTAAAGAGCTATTTAGAAGGGTACTTTTTAAACTTCAAGATATATCCATCCATCTGTTGCTATTTTTATTAATAATTTTCTATTTTACTTCTAAGCACACAGACTTTTTGAAATTTATGGAGTTTTACTTTGGTGCCTAATAGGGTCATTTCTGTGACCTTTTCCGATATGAGTGGAGGCAGCGGAGTCTTTTCTGTTAATCGTGTTGTACTTGTTAGTGGAGACCTGCGATTCCTCCACCTCCTGACCTACACTGATGTGGGCTGGTTGGTTTTTCCCACTGCTGTCAGTTTCTAAGATGGGCGCGAGGACGGCCAACAACATTGTGGATTTCTTGATGTGTTGGTTTTGTTCATTTGCTTTTCCTTCCCTGTCCTCTGGACCCTTAAAGCCTGGGCACATGTGTCCTTACATCTGGGGAAATAGTCCCCACTGGGGGTTTGAGTCTGCATGGCTCCCACCTCCTTTCCCTCCTTCTAGAGTGCCTCTGGAAGCTTCTGGAAGCCGTGTCCTCCATGTCCCCTGGCTCTTCCTTCATCCCATGCTTTCCTCTCCCTGACCAAGCTATCAAGGGAGAGTGCCTGCACCCCACCTCCATTGCTGCTCATCCTCCCCTGGACCATGCTGGGCCTCGGCCGTCTCTGGGGCTGCTTCTCAGCCCATCTCAGCAAAGGGCTCCTTAACTTTTCTTTCTTTTGCAGCTGCCTGAGACCTTGCCTCCTTCTGAGGGTCTTGGCCCTCCTCCAAGGCTGGGTCTAGCCTGCTCTTCTCCCTTGGTGGGAAGCTTTCATCCCTGTGGAGTGGGGTGGGTCTCTCGAGTGCTCAGCGGACCCTGGCTAGTGCTGTAGCTCCGTGGGTGTCACAGGGCCAGCGCCGGAGCCTGGTGCCCTGTGAGAGTCCCGCCTTCTCGCCTCTCAGCTGTGTGACTCCAGGTGCGGAGGCCCCACATCAGGCAGGAGCACAGCTAGCAAGAGGATGGGAAGGTGGCTGTGGGCCTGGCAAGGGTTGGGGAGTGTGATGAGAATGGTGCCCGTGGGGTCTTCACGCCACACACACTTTCTCGAGGGCTTTCAAGTGGAGCCACAGGGCCACTGTGTGTCCTGAATCATTGCTCTGGCTGAGGGAGTCCAGGGACCCATGAGGGCCAGATGGGTGGGCTCAGATGGGGTGGGAGGCCATTGGGAAGTGGCTGGCAAAAAAGCCTCATGAGGGCAGAGCCCCACTGACCCACAGCATCCCCTTCCCCACATTGTAATTCTGGACTGTTAACAGTGGCTTCCAAGGTCTTTGGGACGGGCCTTGAGTGCTGCCCTCCCGCTGGAAGCCGTCCCAGCCACTCGAGGTCCCGCCCTCTGCTTACCTTGTTCCCTGTGCCTGTGACACCTTCCCACCTTTCCCTGGCTAGTACGTACTGGTCCTTGACGGGTCCCATAAAGGGTGCATCTTCCAGGCCACCCCTGTCGCCCTCCTCTGCAGCCACATCCCTGCTCTACATGCCCCTCCCCCCCCACAGTCATGTCACAGCTACAGAGATGTCCCCATTCTATCCCTGTCCCTACATGGCAGAGTGGACTTTGCAGGGTGACTAAGTGAAGGATGCAGAGATGGGGAGATGATCCTGGGTTATCCAGGGGCCCGAATGTGATCACAAGGGTCCTTCTAAGAGGGAGGTGAGAGGGTCAGTCAGCAGAGAAGACAGGGGGACAGAAGCAGAGCTGAGAGAGGGTGAAGGTGCTGTGCCGCTGGCTTTGAAGGTGGAGAGGGGGCCACAGCCCAGGAGCACAGGCAGCCTCTAGGAAACTGGAGAGGGTGAGGAGTGAATCATCCCTAGACCTTCCAGGAGGTATCAGCCCTGCCAACACCTTGTCAGCCCGGTGAAACTCCTGGCCTCCAGAGCTGCGAGACTACACACGCATGCTTGCAGTAACGTGGCACCACGGTGCAGGATGCTGATACAAGCGCCAGCATGGCGCCAGGCCCTGGGGTACAGTGTGGATAAGATGGACTGGACCCTACCCTCCTAGGGATGTTCCTGTAAGAGGTAGAGGTGGGGAAATTGGGACAGGTATTAAGCCACTATGGCAGGATGCAAATATTTAGTTAGAATTGTGCTAAGTGCTGTAAAGAGAACTAAGGCTATCTAATAGGTTGTGAGCCTATCTAGGGTATTAGCAGAGGTGCCCCAAGGTAGCTCCCTGTGAGCTGAACCCCAAAAGATGGGTGGAAATTAGCTCAACTAAGTGGAGAGGTGGGAGAGCATGTGCCAAGGCCCCAAGGCAGGAAGGAATGAGCCTGGCCTGTGGATTTAAGAGGATGGAGAGGACTGAGTACGGGCCAAGGAAGAAAGTTGGGGAGGGAAGGTGGAGTTCTTGGCAGGGTTTCTGCTCAGAACAGGGAGAGCCCCAACGGATGTGAGGCAAAGGAGTGATGAACAAGTCTCACCACTGTAAGAGCTGAAATTCAGAAAGGCGGCATAAGCCAGAGTAGCACACTGTGAAAAATAAACAATTAGAGAAGCAGAAAGAGTACTTGGAAATATAAATTATACTGCTGAATTTTAAAGAAAAATCAGTAAAAGATGGAAGTAAATCTCCCCAAAAGTGGAATGAAGACTGAAAGATGGAAAATCAGAGAGAACAGCCAAGAAACATGGAGATTCAATCCAAGGACATCCAACATCCTGCTACTGGAAGTTCCAGAAAGGGAGATGAGAAGAAATAGCGATTAAAGGAAGGGCCCACTAAGAACTTCTAGCAGAAAAAGAGCAGTCACTATGTCATCATGCCCTTCAGAAAGAGCAGAGATAAAGAAAGCACTCTAGAATCCTCTCAAAGAGCTAACAGGTGATTTACCAAACCATGGGCCTCTGAATGGATCAGTCTTCAGTAGAAAAAATTTATGAAGAGAGATGCCTTCAAAATTGTGAAGGAAAATAAAATTCTATACCCAGCCAAAGTATCTGTCAAGGGTAAGGATACAATAAAGACATTTTTTTAGCCACTCAAGAACTTACAAAATTTTTCCAAGTCACTGCAGGGAAAAAAGTATAAAATTTGCTTTCTATTACTTTTCTTAGAAGGTTCTTGGGAATGTGCTCCCAGAAAACATGGGAGGAAACCAGGGAAAAGGAAGGCACCAAAGACAAGGAGGCAGGAGACCTACACCGAGAGAACAGGGAGGCCCAAGCCCAGCAGCTGGCTCAGGGCTAGAGGCCTCCAGCTCAGGCAATCCAGGCAGGAGCAGAGGACAGGATACTCCTGAAGAGGCTGCCTGAGAAAAGAAAATAGACAGGATTGGGAAGAGAATCTGCAATGGAGCTTTCAAAACAGCAGCAGATCTCCCCAAGGAAGGTGTTGTTAGAGAACAGAGTAGAGAAGCAGGAGAACCCAGAAAGGAGATGTGAGCATAGTGGACCCCCTGGCTCTCTGGGGGACCTGGGCACTGGGCATAGAGGAAGCTGTGCTGGACAATTAGAGGGAGGGAAAGCCGAGGGTAGGTGAGAGCTTGAGCCTGACCTTCATAGAAAGAAGATTCTAATAGCTAAGATTGACAAGTCAAGAAACCACATGGCCACATGTCACCAAAGAGGACCAGTGTCAGGCTTCCAGGGAGCGGAGCTGGACATGCACACCGAGGCCTGGAGGCTTGCGATTACCCATCGCACAGCAAGCCTGCCCCTTCACAGCACAAATGCCTTGACGCACGCCATCATACACATGCACACTCGACACACACATTTAAACACACCTGTACACGTGCATCACACATATAAACAACTCTTCTAGGAAGGGCCCCCCCCAGCCGAATGAAGTGTGAGGCTGTTTGTGGCGGGACCAGGGTAGAGGAGAGCTGGGCGAGGAGGCCATGTGGAGGCCCTGGGAGGAGGGAGGCAAGGCCCAGGGGTGGAAAGAAGACAGATACAAGAGGGGATTTGGAGACACAATCCGAAGACTTGGTGGTGAGCCGGATATGGCGGTGAAGGAGGGGAGTCTTCGGGAAAGACCCCCAGCTTCTGGCTTGGCCATATGTTGGCCAATGATTCATCCAGACAGGAGCAGACAGGATGACATCCAGGCCCTGACAGGTTCTGAGGTGTCCAAACGGAGGTGTTTGCCTGCCAGGTTAGGCTGTAGGGCTCAGCAGGGAGATTGGAGCTGAAAACAGAGCCTGCCGCATGGAGGTGGTACCTGAAGAAGGGGCGCGGACAAGGAGATGAGAGAGCGGGAATGGGGCCACTTGAGGGGTGAACGGAGACTTGCATTCCAGGAAGCAGCATCTGGGGGTGGCGGGAAGAAGATAGTCAGGAGCCTGGGAGTCCCAGAAGCCCCCGGACAGCTTCAAGGAAGGAACGTCCCCTGGGTTCCATGCCATAGAGCCACAGAATTCCGTACATGGCCTGTCTTGGTGCCGTGCAGCATCCATCGTGCCCCTGGCACAGGAGGGTGCGCTGCTCAGGGACATGAGTACCCCTGAGGGACACAGAGCAAGCGCCCAGTGAGTTCTAGGGCGGGAGTGACTGGGCAAGGACAGGGCAGGCGGGTATGGATGGAAGCTGGCTCTGCCCAGCAGAGGGGCCTGGGCCAGGGACTGGGGGCCAGCTCCCAGCTCAGACGTTGGTCTGCACGAGGACGGTGCAGGAGGTGTCATGTGCCGGGCTTCGGCCTGGACAGGGCGGTCCCATGAGCAGAGGTGGAGTCATGGTAGAAAGAGTCCAGAGCACGTGTGAGGCACTGCTTCCCAGAGGCAGGACGGGGGCTGGGACCAGGCTTCCCCACCACGCTGGCGGGTGTGTACCTTCATCGCCCAGGAAGCCGGTTCCTGGCAGAGTGGGCTCCACAGCCGGGCTCCCAGGCTGCAGACCCAGATCGACGGGAGGCCAAGGGAGGCCTTCTGCAGCCCAGACCTTCAGAGCCCTCAGCCTGCTCCCCTCAGCGTCCTTCCAGGGAAATGGGTGTTTCCTGTGGGAAGATGCCAGGGGCCCCGGGTGCTGGAAGAGCATGTACCACGTGGGGTGGGGGGGCAGGGGTGCCCCAGCCCTCTACTCGCCAGTGTCCCTCCAGCCCTCCAGCCCTCACTGCCAGGGGCCCCACCCATGTGCCTGGAATCACACCCTGGACGCTTCCTTCTTTGGGTTAGATGTCATCTTCAACAAATATTTTCTGAATGTCTGCTATGTACTCGACTCTGGGAACACAGGAGAAAGTATGTGGACCTGCCCTTGAGGAAGTCAGTACAGTGGGGCCACAAACAATAAACAGACAATTAATTATCCTCCACAGAGCGGCGTGGGGGCTGCCCTCCCAGAGCAGTCAGTCATTCACACTTCAGTATGAATGAGTCTCCCGGTACTTTGCTCGGTAACGGACTGGACCAGCACGGCCTCTGCGCCAGGGACTGGGGCAAGTAGAGAGAAAGGAGTAGAGAGAAAGGCAGGGCCACTCCCTGCCACAGACACTCCACCACCTCCCTACACGTACAAGCTGCCTCCCCAGGGCCACCGGGAGCCCCTTCCTCAGAGCCTGTCCCATCAGCATGGTCTCAGCCCCTCCTGCCCCATCCCCCTCCCCGAGCCTTCGTCCTCCCGCCATCCTGGAAACGATTTTGTTGTCTGCAGGGATTATGTGTAACTGCCTGTGAGTTATAAGCCTCCACAGCAAGCAGCCTGTTACCTAACCAGGCCCGGCTCATGCCAATGTCTTGAGTAATTATTGGGGGGCGGGGGCTGTCCAGCCCGCAGCAGAACCTCTCCGAGGGAGTGCTATTGTTTTTCATGTCAGCTGCATTTTAAGGCTACATTTCACGTCAGCTGTCACTTGGAAGGAAAGAGGGCCCGGCCTTTGAAAAATGAAGAAATTGAGCTGGGGCTGGGGGTGGGGAGGGCAGCTTAACCCTTCGGGCCCCAGTACTCCCCAGCTTCCCAGGGGCTCCTGGCAATAACCAGGCCAGCTGGGGGTCAGAACCCACGGCCAGGCCCGGCAACCGCCACTTGGCAGAGCTGATGGAAACCGCCGTGCGGTTCCGCGCAGACAGTCACAGAATCTCAGGCAGACCCCCGTTGGGTGCGCCAGGCCGGTGTGGGAGCACTTTCCCCCGCCCCCTCCTGCTGCAGCTTCCCTGAAGGTCTCCCCAGCAGACTGCAGCTGGGCACCCACGGTGTAAAAGTGCCCTGAACTGGCTGTGGCACAGAGGGCTGGCTCAGCCCACCAGCCCACCACTGTGGTTCCAGAGCGAGAACAGAGAGGGGTACGGAGGGCCAGGGAGGCATGGGGCTCCCTGGGCACCCCTCATCTTGGGGCCCCTGCCCTGCCTCCGCTCAGGATCCCGCTGTGTGCTGTGAGCCATGCCGAGTGCTGGGAAGACACGCTAACCCTTCCTCATATGCTCACAGCCAGAGGAGACACACAGGCCAGCAGCCTGTAACCCACTGGGTGTGGGTGTCAGGTCCTGGAGTGACAAGGACAGGGAGGAAGAAAGCCAGGCAGGTGGCCCGTGAGCCAGGGAGTAGGTGGGGAAGGGACATCTCCAAGAAGGTGGCATCGGAGTAGTCTCCTAAGGCCTTTGGAGTTATTTTCAGTCACTCACAAGCCACAGGAGGTTTCAGCTTGAAGCTCAGAGGCAATGCGCGTGGATGTCACAGAGCCCGGTAGAGAACAGGGAGGAGGCCAGGTGCAGTCACCTCGTGTTGCTGTCCCCCAGGTAGGAGGTGAGGGACTAGAGTCAGGGCAGGTGGGAGGAGAGGAGGTTTTGGTTCAGCTGCCGCTGAGACTGTGACTGGTGACAGTCCCACCAAAAGCTTTGCCGCTTGCAGTGTCCCGACGTGGCAGAAGTGTCAGGGCTGCCGTGTGTCCAGCAGAGCAGCCTGGCCCCAGACCTCCTCTCTCTGTCTGCTTTGCGGTCTATACCTCAGGCCTTCCGTCCTGTGGTCCCCAGTGTTGCTCCTGCCTTCACCATCCCATCTGCATTCTAGCGACAGGTCGGGGAAAGATATGAAGGATGGGCCCCATTCCGTCCAGCCCTGCCCAGAAGCGGCCCACATCATCCCCCTTTCTGTCAGAATGTAACGCAGGCCTGAGTGGCTGCAAGGGCCCCTGGGGACGGAGTCTCTATTCCAGGCAGGACAACACCCAGCTTCATTCAGGGTTACATTGATTAAAGAAGGGGGAGAGCGGCTCTGGGAACAAGGGACTGTTTTTCCAGAGGGAAAATTCCACATGTGGCTTGGAGTCCAGGTCAGAAGGACTCAGATAGGAGTTGGGTGCTTGAGGGAGGAGAGAGGGGTACACCTCCGCGGCTCAGGCCAGGCTGTGAGCAGCAGGTACGTGGTGGTACTATTTTCTGGAATGAAGAGGAAGGGGAGGGGAGGAGGCAGCGAGAGCTGGGGTGTGTCGAATTCAAGATGCCTCTGAGACATGGAAGTGGTAAGCTCAGGGTCGGGAACGCTGTGATGGTGTTGGCCCTGAGTCCAAGCCAGGCACCACCAGGCACATAGAGGTCTTCAAAGCTCGGGTGTGGGGAGGCCAACAACAGAGGGGACACCACCTGCAAAGGGGCGAGGGTAGGACAAAGGCTGGGCGGCACCACACACAGCAGCCAGTGATGGAGGGGCCACAGCGGGGACTCAGAGGAGGCAGCCACGTGAAAAGGCGATCATGGGAATGTGGCTCCTGGGAGCTGGAGGACCTCTGCATGCAGGGGCTAGCACCAAAAAGGAAAACTCTGAGAAGTCACGACAGAAGATGGCATCGTCAGGGGGCTGCTGGGAGCTTTGGTGACCAGAGTGGCAAGGGCCAGAGCTGAGAGTCCAGGGCTGGGGAGCCGCATGCAGGCACTGGTTAAACATGCTGCATAATCACATGTCTATTTCAGCTCCTTTGAATCCCACTAAAGCGACAGTAAAGGCATGAGAAACATGGAAACATGCAGATCAACTAGGGTAAAGTGGTCAGGAGAAAAGATAAGAGGAGACCAAAAATATGTAGACAAAGGTTTGGAAGTGGGGCAGTAGCAGGCCAGATGGAGGCTGGCGTAGGAGACCGGAGAGGGTAGTCACCAAGCCCTGCAGGAAGAAGAGCCACAAAGAACGAGGCAGGTCCCAGCCCAGGGCCCTGACAGGCAGGTCTCACCCCAGCCCATGAAGCCAGACGCTACCTGCTCTCAGCCCAGCCAGAGACAAGCTGAGTATCCTGAAAGCTGAGCCTGAGATGTTCTGGACTTGGGGCCACAGGAGCAGCGGTGGGTGGGGCAGGCAGGAGCTGTCGTGATGAAAACAACACGGATTCAGGGAACACGTTCAAGCTACAAAGGAAGACCTCCTCCCCGCTTCCCTCATCAACTCCCAGAATGCCCTGTGCTGCACACCATTGTTTTCAGAACACCAGCAACAAAGCAGACATGCCGCAATTTGAGAGAGAAAGCGTAGGTCATGCACAGAGAATTGAAAATCAAAATGGTATCTGATTTCTTAAAAGCAATTCAGAAAGCTAGCACATAGTAGAGAAATGCCTTCAGATTTCTGAGGGAAAAAATGATTTCCCATCTAGAATTTGATACCTAGGCAAACTCTCAGTTATGACAGTAGAATGAAGGTATTTTCAAACATGCACTGTCAAAAATTTTATCTACCACATGCCTTTTCTCAGAAAGTTACTTTAGGATGTACTCTAGCAAAATGAGAGGAAAAACCAAGAAAGAGAAACCTAATTCAAGAACCAGGGAGATTCCAACACCAAAAACAAAAAATCAAAAGAATTTCCAACATGATGGATGAAAGAACTTGTAGCATTACAACTGTCCAGCCTGCCCAGGGTGCAAACTGGCCTGTAGCACTCCGGAAAAAACTCCAGGAGAAAAAAATAATGAAGGTAATAGACTGACTGCCAGCATTCTCAACAGGTTGAAAGAACTTTTACAAATCTTCCAGAAAGTTCAAGAATGAATTAGTGGAAGATGCAGTAAAAAACAAGCAAACCCAAGGCCATTTGTAACCCAAGGAAAAACAAAAAGATGTAATCTTAACAGACCACAGGACATGGCTGAAAACAGTGATTGCACAGTGACATAATAGTTACATAGTATTTATGTAAAATGTAAGCAGTAAGTACTTATTTAGCTTAGAATTCTGATTTAGCTGTTTTGGAAAGATAAGGGAGTGGGGAGGGCAGGGGCATGAGAACAAAATCTCGATCACTCCTCTTCCTTGCTAGGCAGTCATAGATAATGTCTAAAATGACAACATTGCAAGGAGGGGCGATGTAAGTGTGTAGTTTAGAAACACCAAGACAAAGCCAAGAGACAGTCAATAGGGTTGAAGGATTGCCTCTGGAAATAGAAACTGGAGACAGAGGATCTAACACCCAGGGAAGGCTGTTTAAAGACGGGAGGACTTCATGGGTTTTCTCACTGAGGGTAAGAAATTTTAAGAAGGGAGTGATGTGCCAGAGAATAGGAAATTCCACCAATACCCTGGTGAGGTGGAGGAGGAGGAGAAGGAAGGGGTTGGCCAAGGAGCTCTGAGAGAAGGTGAGGGCTGTTCCCACCCTGGCTGGGAACAGCAGGTGCATGGTGAAGAGGCAGGACCAGTAGGCCCTTTACACTGTGGGGGCAGGCTCTGGGCTGGCTGGGTGCTACACAGGAGCCCCTGACTAGCTGGGGCTGAGCTGTGCAGGAGAGGGCCAGTGAGAGAAGAGGACTCACGGGTGGGTGCCCCCTCCCCACCTTTAGCAAGGGTTGACACAGGGATCTGGGCTCTTTCCTGAGCAAGTCTCCCAGAGCTGTGACCTGAATGATACCTTAGATAGACTCTAAGGCCTTGAGATCTATGTCACTGTTAAGTTCCCTGTTAAAGGACCTAGGTCCCCCTGTAGGCCTGCAGACCACACTCGGTGTCCCCACACCCCAGCCTCAGTGTCCCAAGAACCTCTTCCTCCAGCACCGGGAGCAGGAAGGGCGGGATGGGAGCTGCAGGATGGAGCCTGAATCTCTCATCAACTCACAGGGTCAGCCCGGGCCAGGCAGGCTGGGGGCCAGCCCGGGGCCTCCTTCCTGGGTGGAGGCCTTCACACCCTTCCACTCACCTTCCGAGCATTGTGGGGCTTCCCAGGAACCTCCACGGCTCCGTGGCCCTCAGACCTCTGACCTCCTAAGGGCACCCCATGTATGTGCCCTCCAGCACCCTGGACACAGGGCCACACCCTGGGCCTTCCCACCCCCATCATCATGTAACCCAGCACAGGCTGGCCCAGCCCTCTCTAGGGCTCCACTTTCCCGTCAGGAAAATGAAGGGTTAGGAGCTGGCCCGGGCTTCTTTGGGACGGAGAGGGCACCCTTGGGAGCCCTCTGTGTAGGTCTTGTCGAGGCAGGACGGGGAGTGGTGATAATGGGAGACTGATGGCCTGGGTGTTCAGCCCCGCCCCAGCACCTGCCCACTGGGCCCCGAGGGAGGCTGCCCATGCTCTCTGCGCCCCATTTCCTGGCCCCTGGCATGCAGAGGGCAGCCCTGCCTGCTTCCCAGTATGGCTGTGAAGGCCAAAGGCGACGATCTATGGGATATTCTCAGAATGACAGGCCTCCTGTGACCACCAGCAGCTGCTACAAGGACGGCCATCGGGTGCAGGGCAGGACGTGCCCTGAGGAGGCACCTCAGCAGGCATGATGGGCGCCCGTGCCACAGCTGGCCCATGAGATCATGTGTGTCGCCCAGCCCGCCCTGCACGGTCAGGGGATGCTTGGACCAGTGGCACCTGGAAATAACCCGGAGAGAGGAGGGGTGAATGCCTTGTGGGCCTGGAACACTGTGGGCTGTCCAAGTTGCTTCTCCCTCCAGGAAGCCCTCCCTGTCTGTGGAGACACCAGAGGCTCTCCAGGTCTCTGGATGCCTCTGGTGCTCTCCGCCCTGAACCCTGACCCTTGGGCCCAGATCTATTCCTGATCCTTGTCTAGACTTCGCTCTGTCTCCTCCTGATGTCCTGGATGGCCAGAACCACAGCATCCTCTCTGCTCCTCCCTCCTCCCCTTCCCCATCCCCCCATTGCTCCCCTCCTTCTTCCAGCACCCTTCTCCCTGTCATCCTCCCCTCCCCTCCCCACTTCCTTCCTCTGTCCCCTCTCTGCTGCCCTCTCCTCCCTCCCCCACCAGATCCCTGGAAGGCCAGGTACAGCTAAGAAGTGGCCACTCCATGACCTCCAGTGACCTCACTTCTCTAAGCCTCAAGAGTCACCTGTCCAGGGCCCATAGGACATGCCTGAGTCAGCCCCTGGCACGTGGTCTTGCAGTGGCCTGAGCTAAAGATGCCCTTGGTAGGAAGCTGAAAAGGAGGCCCTGCCCGTGTACCAGGAGCCTCTGCTCCATCGGGGTTGCGTGAGGCCCAGGCAGACCTCCACCTCCAGGCAGCCCTGCAGGTAGACAGCTAGGCCTGGGACCTAGGACCTGGGACCACTGCCCAGACCACCCCCAGGCTTCCTGACAGCTGAATTTTCATTGTCCCTAGGACACACACCATCCCAGCCTTCACCCTGCCCTCTCCCAGCACCCCGAGGGAAGGCCTGGCCCCTAGGGCAGAGCAGGGGCCGTCTGGCATCTTGGCAGATGGGCAGCATTGGAGAGGCCTTGGACCCAGCTCTGCAAATGGGGGTGCCAGAGGGCAGAACTAGAAGAGGGACTTGAAGGCCCAGATGCCTGGGCAGGGCCTGGCAGAATGAGGGCTTCTGGGCTAGGAGACTAGGACAGGGTACCCCTGTCCCCTCCAGGGAGTGGGGCCATCAGAGCTCTGGCTGCACAGGGTCATGGGGAGCAAGAGGACCCAGGATGGCCACAAGCTGCTCACTCGGAGGAGCTCTACAACTCCACAACTCACCTTCCCCCGATGCAAGATGTGGGAGATGTGACACAGTCCCTGTCCATGCCCAGGACCTTGGCAGGGTCAGGAGAGCCAGTGCAGCCAAAGCGATGAGAGCCCCACTGCCTGGGGCACCACCCTTGCAGCAGGGAGCCCTCCTCGGGTCTGCCCGTGCTCCCGGAACATGTTCCCTTTGTCGCTCCCGGCAGGGCCTGTGTGAAGGTTGCTGATGGCATCACTGGACCCAGCCACCCAGCCGTGGGGTGAAAGGCAGGGATGGGGCTGATGTTCCCCAAGGCAGGAGGAGACCATGGTAGGCAGGGGCTGCCCGAGGTCACAGCGTATGAAGAAGGTGGCTGCCACTACTGTGGTCCGCAGGGCCTGGCCAGTGCTCCGAGGGGCAGAGGCCGTGCTGAGCTCAGGGGCTTCCCTCCACTTGCCCACTTTGGCCTGATCCCTCCCCTCTCCCTCAGAGTGACCCAGACACACTAGCCTCCTCCTGATTGGAGACAGATGTAGGCAATGCGGCCACTGTCCCCGGCTCAGGGCAGGCTGGTGCCCAGAGACTGCCTGCCAGACCAGGGAATGAGAGGTTGGCAGCGTCATGCGTGGCTGTCTCACAGCTAGGAGGGCTGTGGGGTGGGAAGACCTGCGGGGCAGGGGTGCCCGGGTGCGGGTGGGAGGACCTGTGGGGCAGGGGTGCCTGGGTGCCTCTGGCGCCTGGGCCATGAGCAAAGGCCCTGTGGGAGGCCCATGCAGTAGGGCAGAGGACACAGCCCCTCCCTGCTTCCCAGAGGGACGGGAGGCCTGTGGACTTCTGAAGACAGTGGCAGAGTGGAGGGGTAAGGACAGCTAAGCCGGCCAGCACCCTGGAGCTGAGTCCTCCCCCAACTGGAGACCTCTGTGAAGACTGCATAGATATGGGGGGGTCCCAGCCTTAGGGTGGGCACCTGGGCGCAGCTGTCAGGCCCCAGGTCGGCCCCAGGCATGTGGACCTGGGAGCCAGCCTCAAAGGCAGGGGTCCCCAAGCACCCCTGGGAGGCGAGAAGCTGGGTTCCGGGGTGGGCGGTTCCTGTCTTGTGGAAACAAAATGGAGGTTCAGAGAGGTGACCAAACACCAGGTCCCATGTCTGCTCCTGGCAGGGCCTGAGCTGGGGCCCATGCAGCCCGCCGGGCGCAGCAGCAGGAATGGGGGCACATGCCCTGAGGTGGGACTGAGGCAGTGGTGGGGAAGGCGGGCCAGCCAGCAGGGGAAGGCCAGAGCATCCAGCGCCAGGGCCGATACGACAGGCTGCAGAGCAGAGGGGAGCAGAGCCTGCCAAATAGATCCAGATGGGGCTGGAGTGCTTGGGGCCTGGCCGGGAGCCCCAGCAACTTCCTGCCTGCCCACCCTGCTCCCCCACCTTCTCATCCCGTTCCCAGACTGCCAGCAGCAGGGGCTGGGGGCAGCAGCACCCCACTTAGCCACAAGGAGTGCCGCCAGAGGCTGGCTCCAGGGAAGCAGGGGCAGGGGCTGGGGTATCCCTGCACACACAGCTGTGTTCACACAGGACAGGTTAGCGCCCGCTGTGCCTGGCGTGGCTGTGTGTGTGGCCTGGTGGCGGTGTGGTACAGCCCACGGTGAGGCACATAGCATGGCCGGGGCTGGGGCTGGATGTGGAGCATGTGGAGCAGCAAGGTGCGTGACATGGCATGTGGCATGGGAGTGTGCCCCTCAGGGCCACGTGTCCAGGTGGAGCAGACCATGGAGGGTGCCCAGGGGCACTGACGAGGCTGAACAGGCACTGGCTGGGGAAGGTGGGCAGAGCTGGGGCAGAGCTGGGGCAGAGCGGGAGGCGGCGGCAGTAATGCCAGGACTATGGAGGTGGAAAGCAACACTCAGGCTCGTGGGGTGCAGAGAGTCAGGGCCCCAGCAGGTCCCTTGTCCTCCGGAGCTGGAGAGCCAGGGAGAGTCCTGCAGCCTGGGTCTCACCATCACGCCTCCCCCTCAAGGCCTCCAGGCACACCATCCACTGCCAGCCTCTGGTCCTGCCTCCAAGGACCTGTCTCCAAGGTCTTCTGGGAGCCACCCCAACTCCTTCAACACAGAGAGCACCAGAGCTGGGCACCCTGAGAGGTGCTGAGTTCCCCATCTCAGACTTGCTAGTAGAGGCAGGGAGGCACTTGATGTTGGTGGGAGGAAGGGCAGGGGAAGGTGTGGGTGTCAGGGCCCTGCCAGGCGAGGGAACGGGCTTGGAAGGGTATCCTCATATCTGTGAGATCGGGAGATGTCCTGAAGCCCCAGGTGGGCCTTGAATGCCAGGCAGAGCCAGGCTGGGCCCAGCAGTGGGAAGCATCCTTTGGCTATCCCGGGAAAGAAGGTTTGGGGCAGGAATCCAGCCCCAGCTGGTTGAAGTCCATCCCAAGTCTCCCTCCCCATGAGGCTCCTGCGGATGCCACGAATGGGGCCAGATTCCAGATTCCAAGCCTGGCCGCCCAGCCCCCATCTGGGACCCCAGCCCAGAGCCCCCGGGCCTGTCCTCCAACCTGGCCCCAGCCTCAGGGGAGCTGAATTCAGGGAATCCTGTCCTCCTAGCGGGAGCCAGGAGCAGGGAAGGGAGGGCGGGCGGCCCTGTCGTGGGTGCAGGCCCAGGGGCCCGGGGGCTGCCCACCTGTCTGGGTCAGCGCAGCTGCAGCCCGGCCCCGGCTATCATGGGGCCTCTGTCTCCAGGCCTGGCCTGAAGTGAGAATAGCAGTGAGGATGGACGTCCAGGCACCTGGAGAGTGGGCAGGGCTCCTTGGGGCTGGGGTGGCCAGTGGCACCTGGCTGCTGTCCCCCTGAGCCCCAGGTGTTTGGCCCTTCCAAACACCAGGAAGGTGGAGTCTCTGCCACCTTCCTGGGGTTCTGCTCCCATATTCCTCACACCCAGCACAGAACCCAGCATGTCTCCTGTGGATGCCTGCATATAAACCCCGACTCACACGTGCATCTGCACACACACACACACACACACACACGCATGCACGCGCGCACACACACACAGGCCAAGCCCCTCAGCCAGTCACCCTACCAGCAGAGCTCTAGACATTTCTGGCCTCTGGTGACTATCCTTCATACGGCTCATCCTGCAAGTCTTTATTGAGCACCTACTACGTGCCAGGCACTGGTACAGAAAGGGCAGAAGCCCCCCCCCAAGGAACTGACCCCCCTGCCATGGCAGAGACAGAGAACAAAGCACCACAGCAACGAGGGCCCGAGAGAAAAGCGAGGCAGGAGCCTACAGCACGATGGGGCCGGGGTGTCTTTAGAAAGGGTGCTGGGAGGACTCTGGAAAGGGCCGTAAGTGATTACTTAAAGGAGGAAAGGGGTGGCCTGGGAAGAGGAAGAGTCTTCCTCATGGAGGCGGTGGCAGAGGGCTCAGCCTTCAGTTTCTGGGAGTGACAGGAAGCCCCGTGGGGTTGAGACAGCAAGACCAGGGTCAGGAGAGCACTGGGTGGCGTAAGCAGGTGACAGGGCAGTGACAGGGTGCTCGGGTGTGGTCAGCGGTCCCGGGGGTTGGGGACAGATGGGAGTTGGAGTCACAGGAGGCGAATCAAGGTCTATGCGGAAACCCACCATTGGGAAGGGACAGAGCTGCTCCCAAGGATGCCCCACTATGGGGTGCCCCACGGCATGGCAGGGGTAGGGGTCTGGACCTTTAGCAGCAGGTAAGGACAAGACCACAAGGCAGAGGGGTGACTAAGTGTCACAAAGTCAGTTCTGAGGGAAAGGGACAGGACCAGTGGCTGAAATCTTTAGAAATGAGGGGGTGGATCAGGTAGAGTACCCCAGATTCAAAGAGAGGGGCCTTGGGAAAAGGAGCAGGGAGAAGGGTCTGGAAACTGCTGCTGAGCAGGAGCGCCCACACCCACAGAGCAGGTGCAGGGAGGCCCACCCATCCGTCTGTCAGTCCATGGGGAGACCTGGTGGCATTTCAGCCGGGAGGTAGAAGAGGGTGAGGCCAAACTGCACTCCAGGAGGACGGGGTGGGAGAGCGTGGTCTGGCCACTGCCACCAAGCTCCCCAGAAGAGGGGCCCTGTGAAGAGAGACCCCTCAGCCCTCAGCCTCCATGTCCACCAGCAGTCCCTGCAGGAAGGGGGGCTGCACAGCCACCCCAGCAGCGAGCACTGTCCACGTGATTCACGTGCAGCCTCCACACACAAGTCACAGGAAAAGCAGTGGAGAGCCATGCGTGTGTCACGTCACGTCACGTCTCACTTCCCGCGTGCTAAACCCCGCTCACCAGGCAGGACTGGGCTCGAGGTGCACATCGAGGTTGCTGGAAGAAGAAACATCAGATCCCTCAGCTGGTTGCCTGGTAGGAAGGCCCTAGAGGGAAACAGGGCAGGTGAGGCCAGGATGTGTCTTTGAAGTGTCTTTAGCAGGAGAATGTCTTCATAGAGTACTTACATCATGAAAAACCCTGTGCACAGACTAATTTCGAAGCAAGTGTGTAAGGCGTGCGCAGAAAGGGTTCAGGAGGACAAGCAACCCAGCAGAGCAGAGCCCAGGGGCTGGGGGCGCGGGGCACGGCCGCTCTCTCCTGGGGATGGGGGGGGTGGGGGCGGGTGGGGCCGAGGAAGAGGCTCACAGAGCGTGCATGTTTGGGAGCACCCTGGGGAGCGTCTTGAGTGTCCAGAGAGAGGACATAGTCTTCAGCCAGCAGGGACAGCGCAGGGTGCCCTGGGAGAGGCCTGGGTGGAGAGAAAACACAGCAGGCTGTGGGCGTGGCCAGTGTTGGGGGCCAGGGAGGTGGTCAGAGGACTCTTGGTAGTGCCCAGGGAACTGGGGACCAGGGGCCTCATCCTTCCGCTTCGCCCTTCCCGTCAGGCCCAGGGAGTGGCCGGGGGCCCGGGAGAGCCTGCCCCGAGCACAATCTCCGTTCCCAGACACGCCCTGGCCTGAGCCCCCAGGCTGTGTTGTGCCACAGAATGGACTTGCTGGCCCCTCCCTGCTGGAGAAGTGACCGAGGCCCAGGGTCGCCCAGCAAACGAGAGGCCATTGAACCGTTGTTAGCTGCCCGCCTGCCGTCAGGGAGGCAGCCTCTGAGAAGCAAACAGCACCACTGGGAACCAGGCAGACAGTGATGGGGGATGGAGGGCAGGGAAGTGGCCACAGCCAGACCAGGAAGGCGGAGGTGGAGGCCTCACCAGGGAGACCCTCAGCTGGGGCCCGGGGAATGAGAAGGACCTGGATGCTAAGGAGAGGGGTGGGTGCTCCCAGAGACGGGCCAGCCCACGTGACGGTCCTGAGCTAGGAACCTGAGGAAACTGGCTTTGGCATGAGGAGGGCAGTGCCCAGGGGGCCTGAGGCGAGGAGGGCAGTGCCCAGGGTGCCACAGGGGCCCAAGATGAAGAGAGCAGTGCCCGGGGGCCTGAGGCAAGGAGTGTAGTGCCCAGGGTCCCACAGGGGCCCGAGTCGAGGGACCCTCGGCCAAGCCCGGCACCATGTCTGTATCCCAAGAACAGTGGGGAAGCCTCGAGTGTCCTCACCCAGAGAGGGGACATTGTGGGGAGATCAGCAGTGGCAGTTGCTTTCTCTGGCTGCTGGGAAGAAAGGGGGGTCACAGACCCCAGAGGCCTCCATCTTAGAGAAAAATGGTGGCAACTTGGGACAGCCTGAGGGAGCTGGGACAGAAATGTCCCGGCTGAATTCAAGAAATATTTGGGGCATGCCAAGGGCGGTTCAGGTGTGGGCCCTACCTCAGGAAGCTAGACTGACCTCATGTGACTCACATCCACGGGCGGGGTCGGGGGACAGGTGCAAAATGTTCACATGCTGGTCAGGCACCTGGAAGTGTATGAAACGCCATGCAGAAAGAAGAAAGCAGGCTTGAGGCTGGGGGCCGGGGCGCGGGGAAGCAGGCTGGAGGGTGAGGCCCAGGGTGGGGGCTGGGCCAGACCACAGTGTTGGGAGGGGACTCCCATGGATCCAGAGCCACTGGGGGTTAGAGCCCAGGACTGGAGTCTGAGTTCCAGTGGAATGGGGCCACCCTGCAGGGCTGGAGAAGGAGAGATGAAGTGTGTCTCTGGCCCCAAGGAGCAAGGTCTGCTTGTGGTTTTCTGGGGATGGCATGGGGCATTGCTGAGGCCCTAGGGGCTGGTGCACTTCGGGGTCCAAGATTACCCAGGAAGTGGTTGAGGGCCCAGGGTAGGAGAGGATGTGTGGGCAGCAGGGCCGATGAGGGCAGACCTGGAGCCGTGACGCGCAAGCGGCCGGGCAGCCCCTACTCCCGCTGCCCACCTGCCCCCGTGGCTGGGCTGGGGTTTGGCTGAGGCTGCAGAGTGCTCGCTGACTCCCGGAACAAAGTGTTCTGCCTGGCGTCCCCTGGCTTCCGGGCCTCTGAGGGCTCGCCAGAGGGGGCAGCTCAGGAGGCGGCGCAGAGAATGAAATGCAGCTGGGGCCTGTGCCCGCCGCCAGCACAAACACCGCTCCTGGGCCTCCAGAGCCTTTCTGCAGCCTGCCCTACATTCCCGCCGGCCTGGCCCCCAAACAGTGGCCAGTGGAACCAGCCCTACCCGGGGTTGTGCTAAGTGGGCAGGTGGGCAGCTGCCCCCAGCTCTCGGACAGAGTGGTCCCCACCTGGCGTCTGCCAGCAGGACGCTCCTGAGGCCAGGCTAGAGATGGGCCAGGCCCTGGCGAGTCTCAAGCCCCCAATCCCAGCCTGGGGCTTCCCCACCCCCGCCCACCTGCCGGGCAACGAGGCAGCTCCCTAGCCTCCGTGTGCCCCTGAGCCTTGCTGCCCAGGCCCCTTCCAAGAGAAGAGGGCAGAGGGGCTCCAGTGCCACCCAGAAAGTGGTGTGCCATGTGGGCCCTCCCCCCCGGCTCTGCCACTGACTCCCTCCATGATCTCTGTCCCCACCCTGAAGTTGACACAAATGTCCGCACAGAGTAGGCTCCGAAGGACTGCGAGGCTGTGGATGTGACAGCTCCAGCTCTGGCACAAATGTCAGCCCCAACCCAGATGCAGAGAGGGAGGGGGGTGGCTGAGCGTCCAGGAGCATGAGGCCACGTGGCACCAGCTCGCGTCAGCGGATACTGCACACACAGACCCCTGGGGGCTGTGACGAGGTGAGGGCTGAGCCGAGGGAGAATCCAGGAAGCTGGCCTGGCCAAGAGGAAGAGAGGGGAGGCCCCGGTGGCTGGAGCCGGCTGGGGGAGGGGAGGCAGCAGGGGCTGGGATCCCTGGGCTCTCACAGCCACGATACAGACTCCGTTGTTTGTTCAGGATACAAAGAGGGGGCTCCTCCAAGTTCTCAGCAGAGGAGCAAGACCTCTCCGACCAGGGAGATGCAAGGAGAGGTTATGAGGTCGCCTGGGAGAGGGTGGGTTCCGGCTGCCCTTGCCACTCCCCTGCTGGACACCAGGATGAGCCTGTCGTCTCTCACCTCCAGAGAGCAGGGCCCTGGCTGCCAGCATCAAAGAGTGTACAAGAGTGTTCGTTAGAGCAGATCCGCATAGGCTCCACAGTACAGGAAGACTCGTGGGAACTCTGTGCCGTCGACCCTCGAGCAGCACAGGGCTGGGGCACCGACCTCCGATCTGCCCAGGCGAAAGCCCGAGTGTAAGTTTTGACTGCCCAGAAACGTCACTAATAGCCTCCCGTTGACTGGAAGCCCTTCCACTAACATAAACAGTCAATTGACACATATTTGTATGCTACACGTATTACAATAAAGTAAGCTAGAGAAGCAATGCTAAGCCAGTCATACGAAAGAGAAAAGACATTCGGTGTAAGCAGATCAGCGTGAAGGTCTCCGTCCTCGTCATCTTCATGTTGATTTGGCTGAGGAGGAGGAGGAGTGGCTGTTACTGTCTCGGGCGCCAGAGGAGGAAGAAAATCCATGTTGAAGTGGACTTGTGTTGCTCAGCGTCCGTAATATACAAAACGGACATCCTAATCCAGCGGGGAAAAGGTAGCTCATTCCGTAAATGGTGGGTATCCAGAGGATAACCCACAGAAGTAAGCCTGTAGGTCAGAATCAACCCCATGTGATCCAAAGATTTCAGGGTAAAACACAAATCAGGAAAGTGATATGGCATTGGAATGGAGGAGCATTTTGGCATTGGAATGGAGGAGGCCTGTCCCAGCACGCACAGGGTCAGAAGGCAGGAAGGAAAAGATGGATGGCTTTGACCACATGAAAACCTGAAAACATAAAACCTCTGTGTGACAAAGCAAAAAAAAACACCAGATGCCATAAACCCACTCACAAGACAAATAGTACACTAGGGAAAAACGTGTGTGATGTGTACTTGACGTCTTTCTTGACATACAGAGTCCTTACGAATCAATGAACACGAAAAAGCCCCGTCCCGGCCTCATCTTTGCTGAGCACCCGCCCTAGGAGGGAGTGGGCGTAGGGGGCTTCTACCCCCTCACGCCAGCCTTGGGGCCCCAGGAAACTGGCCAGGGCCTCATTTACTGATTCAACAAATATTTGTGCAGCACCAACTCTACTCTCCACGTGTTTACTGGGCATCTGCTAGGCTCCAGGCTCTGGGAGGCTGTCTGGAATTGAGACAGTGACTGCACGGCCTAGAGCTGGGCCTCCAGCTGGTGGCCAAACAGCAAGCGAGGAGATCAATGACCAGGCCATCTCTGGGAGGGTGAGGGCCGTGGGGACACCGGGAGACACGAGGGAGGCCACCCAGGATTTTGAGCTAAGGTTATACAAAGCAGCAGAGGACAGCGTTCCAGGCCGAGGGAACAGCGGGGGCAAAGGCCCCAGTGCTCGAACAAGATGGGCACACTCAGTGCTGGAGAGGGGCCAGCAGAGGAGACACACAGGAGCCTGGATTTTACTGCCAGTGCAGTGGGAATTCTGCAGAGGAATTTGGCCCAGGCTGGGAGGGAAAACTCAGTCTGGCTGCTGCCTGGGCGAGTGGGGACAGGCTGGGGGCACAGCCACACGGCGAGGAGGCTGTGACAGTCCAGGCAGAAGATGCCGCCAGCCTGGGCAAGGGCCGTTGGGAGTAGGCTCAGAGCACACACTCCAGACCAGAAAGCCGCAGACACCAGGTGCACACAGGGAGCCTGAGTAGTCGGTCATACCCTGTGGGTGCGGGATTCGGGCCGGCTTGCAGGGATTGAGCTCCCGCTGGGACACGCTGATCTTCCAGGCTGTTGGGCTGCATGCCTCGGAGCCCTTGGGGAAAGCAAATAGCTGATGGGAAGCCCTCGCAGAGGTCCCAGCAAGGGAAGTAGAGTTGTGTATGACGATCCTGAGAATGCCCCACAGCGGTCAGCCAGGGACATGGCGCCCCTGAGGCCCTCGGGAGGCCAAGCATGGTCGGTGGGCAGGGGCTGGCAAAAGCAGGTGTCGGCAGCAGGGGGAAAGGTCTTACATCATCCTGGCCCTCTCTCAGAGGGAAGCAACCCCGCTCCTGGGGGGTGGTCCGCAAGGGCCAGCCTGGCAGCTGCAGCCCCAGGAAGGGTGCTGGGGTGGTGCCGACCAGGCCTCTGCCATGCGGTCGTGCTGTGCCAAGGACGCGCTGGGGATATAACTGACCACGAGTGGTGTGGGTCCCCAGCTTCAGCAGGGCTTCTTCTGGCTTCTCGGCAGACAACAGCAAGATACCAGGGATGGCAGCAAGGACAAGGCTTTGGTCTGCAGCCTCTGAGCAGACACACTCAGCTCAGTGCCTGCCAATTCAGCCCTTCCACGGGTGCCAGTCCCGAGCCCTTGCACAGCGGCTGCCACATCGTGCTTGACTTTCTGGGTCAACACTCACCCAGCTTGGACACTGCCCAGTGGAGGGCTGCAGGGGACAGGTGGAGCAGCTGGCATGTGGGTGACCATGGGTCCCAGAGTTAGTGCCATCTGTCTCCCCATTGGGAGAGGACCCCTGGCACCGGCGCACGCACCCGCGCTGTGGGACTTGCTGCTTGTCCCAGCAGCACTCCGACTCCCATGAGGGGTGTGGGGGCTGCTCACTGCCATAGCGCATGCAAAGGCCCAGGGGCCTGGGGGCACAGGCAGGTGCACCCTTGGGCAACTCAGAGAAGAACCTGATGGGAAGTGAAGGGAATTGTGCAAAACCACCACAGATGGTCCCCACATTCGTGCACACACAGTCTCCCACACTCTAGAGCCACAGGTACACACGTGCAGACTCACCCAGCATGCCTCCCACGCGCACGGCAATGCCCCTTTGGCCTCAGCTGCCAGGCACACATGTGTGACTGTATGTGCCCACTGGAGGAGTCCATAATGATCATGGTTGCCAGGTGGCTTGCCGGGCACCAAGCGCCACGCTGTCTCTGGTGTCCTCGTGCATCAGGCCGCTTGATCCCCGCAGCATCCTCCTGGGGAAGGGGCTTCAGCCACCCCCACTTTATAGGCAGGGAAACTGAGGTTCAGAGAAGCAAAGTGACTCGCCCAAGGTCACCCAGCCAGAAAGCAACAGTGGCAGGGTCAGACGGCAGGAAGGCTGCTGCACACTCCCTCGAAGAGGTGATGCCCCAGCCAGCCTGTGTGCCCAAGGCCCGGCAGTGGTGTGCCAGGCTCCGAGGCCGTCTCACACTGGCCACAGCCCAGCAAGCTCCAGCAGGCCCGACAGTAAAACCTCGGCTATGAGAGACACGGTCGACTTTCACGCAAGAACTAAAGCGCTAAAGCAAAATCAAACACGATGGGCTGCACCCTGCCATGTGCTACCGAGTGCTGTGACCTGTTGCCACTCGTGCCCGGCTCTAGCCGGGGCTGGCATCCGATTGCTCAGAGCCTGGTATTCAACATTCTGGGTACCGCTGTGAGGGGAGCTTAGTAACTGTCCCTCAGAGCGGACAGGAGGAGGGCCAAGGTGACCTTTGCTCTGTGACCCTACAGAGAGCCCTGGAAGGCCCTGCCTGGCCTTTAGACACTGCCCAACAAGGATGCCAGAGGGAGCAGTGAGTTTGCTGCACCCCGGGGAGCTGTGGCCCAGACAGAACACAGGACCCCCACCCTGGGAGCCACAGGTGTGCCCGGCCTCTCCTGCCTGTCCCTGGCCAGTCTGGCATCCACGAGGCTGGGGCCTTTGGCGGTCCTAGGCGGGGATCAAGGCCAGGCAGGTTCTGCAAAAATTTCCCTTGAAAGACTTTTTCAAGATTTTCTTTTGAAAACAAATTCATAACCACATCAAACAGGAACCCCCGTTGCCTTGGGTTTGATCGCCGGCCGCCCGGGGCTCTCTAACTAGCTGTTATTCTAATTGCTTTTTTTCTTCCGAGGGCTGCGTAGGTCTCTTATGGTTATTAATTTGGTGAGTGCAGGCTGGGCACAAAGCAGCTTTTGTCTGCCTTGCCTTTTAATCACTATCAAATTGCAAATAATGGTGGGGGCTGAGATCCCCAAAATTGATCTGTCCCAGCAGCTCTTGGGGAACTGGCCCCCGTGCCCGGGGCAGGCACTGCCTTCCCCAAGGGCGGCAGCTTGCCGAGGACACCTGCCGGGATGCACCTTCCTGTGGGTGGGGTCTGGCCTCGGCCACACGAGGTACCTCTCAGGCTCCTCCATCACCACCAAAACCAAATATGCCTGCGAGACGAAGGTACTCTATGCACGGAGTGGGGGGTGGGAGCCTTCAGGGACGCGTGCCATGGCAAGTGCTTGGGTCAGAACTGAGCCTCAGGGGCTGCAGAGGAGCCACCCTTAGCCCAGGCCTGGGCCCTTCCCATAACGGAGCAGCATCCTGATGCCTCAGATGTGGACCCGCCCTGGGCTTCCAGCCCACATCCTGGCCCACTGCCGGGGCCTCGTCTCCAGCAGTCAGGATCATGAGAGCATGTCTCTGGGGCCAGAACCCCAAAGCCAGCCCCTCAAAGCCCCAGGCACCACGGGCAGCAGTTGAGGTGAGCCTGGGCCCGGCCAGAGCCGGGTATGTGCTGATGCTGGCCCAGGCAGCTTCAGCAAGTGCTTCCATGTCAGTCGGAGGCGAGCGTGGCCCTGTGGCTGCCTCCCTACCCCAAAGGTGGCTGAGTGCCTCTCTCCACGGTGCCAGGGCTCCCTGCCGGGAGGAGCTGTCACCAAGGTGGCTCAGCCACACCCTCAGCCTGCACACCCTGCCTGTGGCCCTGCCTCCCTCCCAAGCATCCCTTGTGAAGGCCTCCATGCCCATTAGCACATGTGGGCTTGGACAGATGTTCAAGTGCCGTAAAGTGAAAATTTATGAAACCACAAATGTTCATCTGTGATGTATTTGGTGCTTTAATTAATGCCAAACCAATCGATACCCAAGCTGGGGCCTGCACGGTTAGTGACAGTAAGCCAGGCAGAGCCGACCTCGTTCAGCGCTACCAGCATGCAGGGCCCAGGGAGCTGGGTGGGCCTAGGACACAGACCTGGGCTTTGCCCTGGAAGACCCAGGCTGGCTGCACCTTTGATCGCTCTGGTCTCATAGGTCTCTGGGCCTCAGTTTCCTC
>CM052657.1:115037311-115075919 GCA_028533165.1 Leontopithecus rosalia | reverse complement strand
CTGGTCCCCAAGTGGCTTTTCAGAGCACTAAAGTGCTGACTGGTCCTTGCCTGTGAAGGAGCCTGGTGTAGGGCCCTGGCCCCTGCCCCTTTGCCAAAGAAGCCCTGCACCCTTTCCTCCATAGCCTGGGCTTCACATCACCACCATCAGGCTGATCTGGGAAAAATAAAACACAGTGCTCCCTCTGGCCTGGACCATCAGACCTGGGACGTGCCCCTGCCCCTGGGCCTCGGACAGGGGTGTCTCAGACAGCCCATACCTGAAGGCAGAACCACAGGGGAGCCGGAAGCCTCCATCCCACAGCCCCCGCCACCCAGGGCTGGGAGTGGGTCCCCTGGGCCCCTGCTCTGGGCAGGGCACAGTCCTACCTCCCAGGTGGAGGCTGCCCACCTAGCCCTCTAGACAGACACTTGGCCCCACTCTGGCAGGAGCCCCCTCATCTCAGCCTCTCACAGCACCCTGCTGGCCTCCTCTCCCCTACACTGCTCAGCCTCCATGGTGGCGGGGAAGGCTGATGACCACAGCACCCAGCCTTTGAAGCTGGCCTGGGCCTGCCCAGACCCTGGCAAACTGGTTGCTCCCTCTCTGGCCACCTCGGGGCTTGTGCCCACATCACTCAGCAGCATCTTCCCTCGGGTGGTCTCACCGGCACAGCATCCAGCCCTGGCCCACACCCCACCCCAAGCCTTTCCGGCTGGATCAGCAGGGGGGCCAGGCCCGCAAGGGGCCAGGCCTGCCCCGAGCAGCCTGGGGTGCAGACATGGAGAATGCACAGCCAGGTGGCCCCGGCTCCCGCCTGCCGCCTGTCCTTAGGGCCAGTGGTTGACGCTGTGGCTGAGTCATCTTTGTGCCTTTCCGCAGAGCCACGCTTTTCCCAGAAGCAGCTCTGCTGTTCAGCCCTTATCAGGTGTGATCTGGTTGCCCCTCCTCCACCACTTCTAGGCCTTTCCAAGGCGCCAGATACCCTAGGTGGGGGAGGGTCTCCTTCATTCTCCACAGAGCACGCTGCTGAGGAGCTTTCCTGCAAGAACGCCGCAGGCTGAAGGCCCAGCCCCATCTCCCGTGGCCACCATCAGAGCTGTTTGTCCCCACTAGACACTCACTCATGCTGGGGCCCCAGGTCCACCCTCCTAGGGAGTGGGGTCCCCAACCTGGACTCCCTCCCTTGTCCTGGTCTGCCCTGGGGTTGGCCCTGCTCCACCCAGCACCTGCTCTGAGGGTGCCGGCCTGCCAGACAGGCCCTCCCACTCTCCCCATCAAGGTTGGACGGCCACTTCCCACCTGGGGACGGACTCCAGCCTCGTTCCCCAACAGTCCCATCCTTCCAAGGAGCTCTCAGACCACCTGGCTCTCCACTCGCCTGGGGCTTTTCTGTTGACTCCGAGGCCCTGCGAGACCTCTGAGCACCTGCTCTCTGCACCGGCTTCATTTCAGGCTCTGTCCTGCCTTGACCACCTTTGCTGCACGGCCACCCCAACGTGCAGCTCACTGCAGAGCAGTCCCTGAGAAGGCGGAGACCACATGGCTAGCCAGAGGGTGCGCTGCGGGGCACTGCCCGGCCACAGGGCACGGATGGGAAAATAGCGGTGCCCTGGCAGGTTAAAGAAATGGTATAGCGGTGCCTGGGGGATGACAGCCCCACCCTACCCCCTTGCAGAGAGCATCGCAGAGGCACAAGGCCTGGGTCTGCAAGTCCCTCCTGGAAGCGGCCCAGTAGAGGTATCCCTTGCACACCAGGCAGAGCCCAAGGCCTTTCCCTCCTCAACCACCTGAGGCCCTGCCCATGAACCAGCCTTGCTGAACTCTGCCCTCTGCCCGGTTCTCTTCCAGACTGAGTAGATGAGGCCCCAGCCTCCCTTGACCCTTACCGTAAGCCTTGCCTCCAGAAGCCAAAGGCTGCCACACACGCAGATATTTCAGGTCCGGGTCCCTGGTGCAGACCCTGTGATGTAGGGATATGGCACGGATGCCGAGCCAGCCCCAGGGGGCACAGGAGGAGGAGAGGAGGGCCCTGACCCTGAGCCTCCACGCCTGTGGACACACAGGCACTTTGGCATGCATGAGATGGACTGCAGTGAGCACACGTGCACATTCCTCACACACACATGGGCGTGACCAAGGGCCTTGCAGACGTAGGGTGCACACATGTGTGCACCTGCACACAGTAGAGACGGTTGGTACCTTTCTTCCCCGGCCCCAAGCCCAGGCCACCAACTCTCTCGTCTGCCTTTGTCCCCACAGGTGACGCAGCTGGACCAGAGGCTGGTACTCATCACCGACATGCTTCACCAGCTGCTGTCCTTGCACCGAGGCAGCCCCCCCGGTGGCAGCGGCCCCCCCAGAGAGGGTGGGGCCCACATCACCCAGCCCTGTGGCAGTGGCGGCTCCATCGACCCCGAGCTCTTCCTGCCCAGCAACGCCCTACCCACCTATGAGCAGCTGACCGTGCCCAGGAGGGGCCCTGATGAGGGGTCTTGATGGGGGGTTGGGGTGGGCCTGAAAGGGGTGACCAGGAGTGGCCCCACCTGGCCCTCTCTGAAGGGGGCACCACGCGGCCATGGCCGCCTCCTGAAAGGCCCAGAGAGGAGCCCCACTCTCACAGGCCCCAAAACCCCGTGGGCCCTGCTGTCTGCACAGCCTGAGCCTGGGGGCTCAGCAAGCTCACCTCTTCCTGGCCAGTGGGTACTAGAAGCTGGCTGGGTGTGGGGGGCCCCGTCTCAGGCCTGAGTTCTCATCCCTACTGCCCTGGCCCCCACATGTGATGCTGACATCACTGGCATGGTGGCTGGGAGCCATCGGCAGTACACCAGGCCTGGTCCACGTATGGCCAGGAAGTGGCACATGCTGAGCACAGACCCAGACTGCTCGGGCCAGAGGGCTTCCTGAGAGAAGGCAGAGCAGCCCCTGGACCCCAGCCTCAAATTCAGGACCCTGCCAGGCACAGGCAGGGCAGGACCAGCCCTCACTGACTACAGGGCCACTGGCAATAAAAGCCCAGGGGCCCATTCAGAGGTCCTGGGGCTGGCTCCCTCACTCTCAGGAAATGCCGACCCCATGGGCAGGAGGGGACTGTGCAGGCTGTTCCTGAGCCCCCAGCTTCCGGCAGGAGGGACAGTCTCGCCATCTCCCCAGGGCACGAGGCTGAGTGTGGGAAATGCCCACTTCCCTCCCTGTGTTAGACTGGCAGCTCTTTCTGGCTAGAGAGAAGCCCCAACCCCAACCCCCGCCCCCGAGCCCGCTTTGCGCGGGGCTCCCGCCTCCAACCCCTCACCCAGTCCAGCAGCCAGCCAAACACACAGAAGGGAACTGCCTCATCCCCTTGCCAGCTGCCGAGCCGCTGAAGAGTCACGGTTTCTGCAGGGAACAGGGGGTCCTTCTGGGCATTACATCGCATAGAAATCAATAATTTGTGGTGATTTGGATCTGTGTTTTAATGAGTTTCACGCTGTGATTTTGATTATTAATTGTGCAAGCTTTCCTAATAAACGTGGAGAATCACAGGCTGGGCTGCACACTGCTCTCACCTTGGTTCCTGGGGCGTCTACGGGGTCTCTGGGACAACCTGGGGCTCAACCTCCATATCCCCAGCCTGCTCCCGCTGATGTCTGCGGGACTCTAGGTTGCTTCCTCCCCAGGAGACCCCACGCACCCACAGACAGGACCCCTGCGGTTCCCCTGGAAGCAGTGCCCAGGTGGCAGTGGACTAGAAACCGTATGTCACTGTACCGAGGAGTGGGTCAGAGGGGCTGCAAGAGGCCAGTGTCGGCTGTAGCCCAGCGATGTCGCTCCTGACCTGGGCTCTGGCAGCCCACCCTCGGGCCTTGACCCCTGGGCCTCCCATATGCTCACCCCTGTCCTCCTCTGGGCCTCTGTTTCCCCACTGGTAACACAATGCTCCCTTAGCCTGTCCAGTCCTCTGAGCAGGACAGAGGGGCCACCGCCCCACCCAACCTGACCCAGTGGTTACAGCTCTCAGCGAAGCCCCCTCTCCTGAGGTGGAAACAGCGCCCCACTCTCAGACACGGACACACTCAGCCAGGCAGGTGCATTTGCTGTGCCCGTGCCTCAGCTGCTGGACTGTTTCTTGATCCTTCAAGACGGCAGCCCCTTTCTGTCCTCTTTCAGAGCCCGCCCCGAAGTCCCAGGCCATCAGGACTGGGGGCATCTGAGCTCTCAAAGATGGGGCTGTCCTGGGTCCACTGGAGGCAGCAGGCAGCCAGCAGCAGGTGGCGGGGACGGGAGCCCCAGGTTTCTGTTTGGAGTGGGGATGGAAGCCTTGTCAGAGGGGAAGGCCCAGGTCCCACTTGGTACCGAGCCCGCTGGGCCCATGCCCCCACCCATGGGCCTTGGCATCCGGCCTGGCCAGCACTGAGCAGGATGCAAGAGGTGGAGGGGAAGCGTGGGGCTGCCCAGGCTTCCCCCACCTGCACCCACCCAGGAGGAGCAGGAGCCACAGTTACTGAAAAGGCAGGAGCTGTTGTTCCCTTGTTGGGTAAATATTTGTGGAAACCCCGGATGCCGGCCGGAAAGCAGAGCCCTCCACAGCGCCCAGGCCCCCCAGCCCCGGCCGCCCACCCCGGGACCCCAGCCCACAGGGAGCTCCGAGGGACCGCCCATCTGGGCCAAGCGTGGCCCCGGCACCCACCCGGCCTTGTTGTCCGTATTATGGACTGTGCACAGTGCCCGAAGACTCCACTCCTGGACAGGCCATTGCAGCCCTCTCGGGTGTGAAATGCAATTTACCTGAAATAAAGCCCAATTATGGAATTAGCTAATTAAAGCCTCGGTAGAGGCTGGGCCCAGCCGGCCGGGCACTCAATGCCCGCTGGTGCCCGTGGACTGAGGGAACAGATGGCGCCTCAGCCCGCCGTGCCGGCCACATTCCTTCACTCTGTCCCCCGATAAGTGACCTAGACAGCACACGACCATCTGGTGTGTGGCACGTCCTGCAGGCCCCGGACAATGGCCCGGCAGACCTCTCCGAGAGAGGGCCGTCGCCCGGGTAACGGTGGCATGTGCAGCCCCGGCCCATTCACGGCCCCTCCCTCAGCCCCTTTCTTCGGGCCCTTTGTGGCCTCGCCGCGGCTGCCTGGCTACTCTGGCTGAGGACAGCCGAGAGTGTTTGTCCGCAGAGCAGGCCTTTGTCTCCAAATTGGGCTCCCTTATTGAGGTCCTCGGGGTCCAATAGGTGCCAGGAGCATCTGCTGGGGGTGGCTGGGGGTGGCTGGGGGAGGGGCTGCTCCTGCTTCCCGGGCACCCACCTCCTCTGCCAGGCTCCCCTCCCCCATGGCCTGCCCTCAGATGGCCCCTTGTGGACACGGGGCGTGTCCCTGAGGAAGCCAGTCTCCAGGGCTGGCAGTGGCCAAGCCCGAGGTTCTCCCATCTTCTGGCCAGGGGGCCAGGAGGAGGAGGCAAGGGCTGGGCCTGCCTGCAGCCCCTCGCCTCCCACCCCAACCCTGTCTGCAAAATGGGGAACAGTAAAAGTGCCACTGGAAGGGGTGTCAGGGACAGGGGCTTGATGGAGGTGAGACATGTCAGCTCTGGGCCTAGGTCAGGCACACAGCAGGCACTTAATAAAGGAAGCCAGGCAAACCACCTGGGTGGGTGATGCTGGGCTCTGCCTCCTCGAGGCACTCCTGCCTGGCCAGCCTGACCCCTTGGAGCTCCTTCCCAAGGCCCCTCCTGCATCCAGCCTCACCCCACCAAGCTCCCTGCCCCTCAGAGCCAGGGTGAGCTGTCCAGCTGGCAGCTCCCCATCCTGCTCCCAAGCCAACTATGGCTCCCCAGTGCCAAGCAGGCCTGTGAAGTCCCACAGGCTGCAACCCTGCCACTCACTCTGGGCATCCCCTGCCACGAGCCCAGCTTCTCCTGCCTCACCCTGTACTTGATGTCCAGCCCCAAGCTCCCAGGAGGCACAGTCCTCCTCCCCACCCAGGACCTCCTTTGAGCACCATCTTGGCAGGCAGCCCCCCACCAGCATGGCAGTCAGGAGTCAGGCCCACCATCGGGATGTAGGGTCTGTGCTGCGCCTTTGGGGCCCCAAAAACGGGCGGGTGGCTAACAGTGCCTATTACAGGCCTGGCCCCAGCTGGGTGCCCAGGAAGTGCCAGTTAAATTAAGAAATAAAATAAAAATGTAGATGGAGGCTGCCCCCATTGCATGTGCAGCAGAGGTACCAGGACCGATCCAGGCAGGGCATCACCAGGCATCCCTCCAATGGACAGGAGAGGGGCCCACACCTGTGCTCTGAAGGAGGGGATCTGGCCAGGGGTTTTGATCTGGAGCAGCCAAACAGCTGCCGGAGGGAGCAGAAAAGCAGCTGAGAGCCAGGGGCTCCTTGGGATCTTAAGCGTTCTCAGCTTCACCATTCTCAGCCCCTGACAGACCAACCCCGCTCTTGCCTCTGGCCCTATTCCTGTGGCCCTGGAGGTCCATCGAGTTGGGAGATCAGGCCTGTGGCCTGTGTCTCAGCACCCTTCACCTTTCCTGTCCCTGGGCCACTGCGTCCCCGCCCACCTTCCCCGTGGCATGCTCCTTTCTAGCCTGCAGGATACTTGTGGTCTTTCTGCGGCATCACAGCTGAGCAGCATCAGGGCAGGAGGTTCAGGCTCAGGGAACCAAGCTCACAGCTTCGCCTCCCACCCAGGCCTGCACCCTGGGAAGCCAGCGGTGGCAGCAGCAAATCCACGGCCAGGAGGTGACAGGTGTCCGAAGACAGATCACACCGAGGGGAGAGACCCAGCGCAGAAAGGCCTCAGAGCTCGTGAGGCCCCCACCTGGTACAGACCAGGAGACCAAGGCGGGGCAAGGCCGGGCCAGGGCAACACCTGTTCTGTGAGTTTGCTTTAGAAAAGCCTCAGAGAAGCACTGGGACTTCCAATAGCAGAGAAGTCGGTAGGTCAACCAGGAAGCCAGAGGCCAGGGAGGAACTGACTGGCTGAGAGCAAGAGCTGGCATTGCTGGACCTTGGGCTGGAGAGGCCAGACCTGAGGACGAGATGCTGCAAATTCCAGGTGGGCTGAGCAGAGGTCCTCTGCTGGCCCACACAGGCCAAGAAGCCACAAAGCACTATGCCTGCCTGATACAGCTAAGGATCGGGTGGGCTTTTGGAACACGCCCACTGGCTCCAAGAAGGCTGCTGTTGCACCTGCCCCACAGAAAATCCCAAACTTCCCAGTTGGATCCTCAAGAAACTCTGTTGCCTGACCATGAATGTGATTCACCAAACCCACCTGAATGACTTTTGGTTGGTTCTTAGGCACGTCTCTCCCCTAGTCACCCCTGACACACACCTACACACATTACCCACACACCTACACACACCTGCACACACAATACACACACTTCACACACACCCCACACAATACACATACACCTAGACACAAACACCCCTAAACACACCACTCATCTATACACAGACCTACACACCTGCACCCCTGCACACACCTACACACACCTACACACATTACCCACATACCTACACACACCTGTACACAATACACACACTTTACACACACACCCCCACACAATACACATACACCTAGACACACCCCTAAACACACCACACTCATCTATACACAGACCTACACACCTGCACCTCTGCACACACCACACATCCATACACACCTGCACCCTACACACCCACACACCTACACACATAACTACGCACACACCTACACACACCTGCACACACAATACACTTTACACACACCCACACGCAACACACATACACCTAGACACAAACACCCCTAAACACACCACACTCACCTATACACAGACCTACACACCTGCACCTCTGCACACACCCACACCCATACACACCTGCACCCTACACACACCCACACACACCCATACACACCTGCACCCCTACACACCCACACACACAACTACCCACACACCTACACACACCTGCACACACAATACACTTTACACACACCTACACCCACACACACAACACACATACACAGACACAAACACCCCTAAACACACCACACTCACCTATACACAGACCTACACACCTGCACCTCTGCACACACCCCCACACACCCACACACACAATACACATACACCTAGACACAAACACCCCTAAACACACCACAGTCATCTATACATAGACCTACACACCTGCACCTCTGCACACACCACACATCCATACACACCTGCACCCCTACACACACCCACACACCCATAAACACCTGCACCCTACACACCCACACACCTACACACACCTGCACACACAATACACTTTACACACACCCACACGCAACACACATACACCTAGACACAAACACCCCTAAACACACCACACTCACCTATACACAGACCTACACACCTGCACCTCTGCACACACCTACACACACCCATACACACCTGCACCCTACACACACCTACACCCTACACACACACACACACACACACACCCCTACAACACAAGAACCGCCTCCGTTGTGCATGCGGAGGATGGCAGTGGGGGTGAAGGAAGAGCTGAAGCCAGGAGCCAGGGATCCCCTCATTCCCAGCCACGCTGGCACCCACTCTCTCAGGTTCAGGCCTCTCTTAGTTTCTGTGGGTCATTGCAACCCCAGCTTCACAGAGCTGACCCCAGGACATTCAGTGAAAGAGTTGCTACCACAAAAGCTGCCCAAACACAAGAGCAAACACCAATGACAGAGCCTGCTGCGCTCAGGGAGAACTGTGTCCTGACGTGCTCCTCAGCCCAGCAACCTGGGTAAAACCAAGGCTGACCCGGATTAAACAAGGCTAAACCTTGTGTGTTAAACCAAGCTTTAACACACAAACAACTCCTGAAACAGAGGTTTCCGAGGCAAATCCACCCATGGGACACCTCTGCCGGGCAGAGCCTGACTCAGCACAGGTGACCAGAGGGGAAAAGGGCCCCAAATGCCATCCAGTTCTCCCAGAACAGCCAGGGGAGGCCACAAGTGGCCCAGGTGCCATGAGGAAGAGTCGCCCCACAGCAGGGCCAGGATGCACCTCCAGCTCCCGCACCAGAGGGGCCAGAGGCTCTGTGGGAGGGGCATGGCACAGGGGGCACTCACCACAGCTATGCCCCCAGCCACCCTAAGAAGGCCTGGCCGGAAGCATCTCTGCCAGGGACATGGGGAGCAATGGGTGAGAGGTGGACTGGCCGGGCTCTGGAAGAGGAGGCTCCAGCTGAGAGAGGCCACAGCCCTGGGTTGGGGACCCCAGGCACTTGGGGGTGGAGATGTGCAGGCCCTGAGTGCTGATGGTCCTGGCCTGGGCCAACCCCAGAGACCAAAGCAGAGGCCCAGGGAGCTGGACTGTAGCATCGCCTCGGAAAACACCCATCCTGGGAGTGGGCAGGAGGCTATTCGAGAGAGGTTGAGGGGCTGTCAGGACGGTGGCAAATGCTCACCCGTCGGACGCTGTGCAGCCAGCTGTGAGACCGTCCTGCTCTCCCGGCCTTCCTCAGAGTTTCTCAGATGGCTGTGACATGTCGGTGTCCAGCCTCCCCATGCAAACGGAAATTCACTGATTCTGGGCTGAGCTGAGGTTCACACTCACACCCGACCACCCCATATTCACCCCAAGAACCAAAGTCACTCTCCCAGAGCTGTTCCCGTCCCCATCGAGCAGGCACGGGCAGCAGTCCAGGTTCAGAAGCTGCCTCCTCCCGGCTCCCAGGCCAGGCTGCTCCTCTGACTCCCTTAGCTGTGACCACTGTTCCGGGGCAAAGGCAGCCAGATGCACACCAAGTGGGGCTGCGGCCGGGACACACGAACCAGCGCCAGCTGGGAACACTCCCAGGAAGAAGCTCTGTGCGCCCCCAGCCCCAGCCTCGCCCCTTCCCTGGCCCTGGGATGAGGAGGGTGTCTGCTGTGTGCCAGCCAGGGCCCCTCATGGCCTGCCTGAGGCTACCATGACCCCAGCTGATGGGACAGACCAGGCCCTGGAGCTCAGCCCTTGTCCAGGGGCACCCTGTGACCAACTGCAAGCATCGGACTTTGAACTCGGAGCTCTGTGCCACCAGGAAGTCCCCTCACCCCCAACCACTGAAGACGCTCAGGAAACGCTTCCCCAAACTATGCTGCTCTGGTGTGTAGACCACCTGGCTGCGGGCAGGAAAGGAGGCTGCCCAGAAGGACTCTCACCTCCACCACTTCGGGCTGCTCAGAGGCAACCTTGATCCCTAGAGACTTTTCATCTGCATCTCACTAGGGCTCCCTCCCCGGCCCTCCCACAACCCACCCCCACCTCGGAAGCCCCAGCCCCTGTTCCTCTCTGTGGCTGGGAGGACATGTAAGCTGAAATCATCTCACTCTTCTCTGGGCGTGATATGCCGTAGCCTTCCCTCATATGTACATAATGAAAATGATTTTTTCCTCCTGTTAATCTGCTCAATTTAACTCATGGCCCGTTCAAAGAACAAGAACGGGGAGGAGGATGGGGGGAGACATTTTCACCCCCTCCGCCACCAGGAGCACCTGTGCCTCCCGAGGAGTGAGCGGGAAGGGCTGGCCCCTGCTCTCATCTCAGCAGAACCCAGGCTGTGCTAGGGAGCAGAGAGGCCAGTGGGGGATCAGTCCCCAGCCCCCTGGTGCCACGAACATACTCCTCCCTCCCTCCCCCATGGCCCCCCTATCAAGCCTCGAGGTGAAGCAGGCAGAACTGTGTCCTGAAAACACTCCACAGCCCCTGAGTGTGTCCAGGTGGCTTCAGTTACCCAGCGCCTGGCTGGCCCAGCCTCCAGAAAGCCCTGCCAAGGCTTGGCACCACTGCCCCCAACGGCCCCTCTTGCTGACAGCAAGCCCGAGAGGCCTCAGGGCATGGGCAGATTGCTTTCCCCTATTCGGGTGGCCCCTTCTCCCCAGGAAAAGGCTTCACTGTCTCCCTCCCCCCAGCCACCGCCTGGCTCAGGAGACACGGGGCTCCAGGCTGTGAGGTCACCAGGACTTGCAGAATCCACCTGCAGCCGCACAGTGCAAGAAACCAAATCCCAGCAGCAGATGACAGCCGAGGGTGGCAGCACAGAGTGCCCATTCAGCCTCCGCTGGAGCCCGCCTGGTCCCACCTGGCAGCCGCCTCCCCCACCTGGACCCTCCTGCACCTGAGCCCAGGCCTCACTTAGCCAAAGCTGCCCAGCCAAAGGGCTGGGACGTGCCCCACCCTGGGGCACCCACAAGTGTGAGGTTGGCTGGTGAAGGTGGCGGAGACCCTCCCCCTCCTCCAGAGCCTCCTGCAGCCCAGAGCAGATTCCAGGGAGCCTCCAAGTCAAGCATTAACACGGAGGTCACCTGCACTTGAAAACATTGCTGCCCCATTTTACAGATGAGAAGCCTGAGGCTGGGCACCAACTCATCTGCCAGCTGGGTGCGGCCAAGCCGGCCCCTCACTGCCTCAGGGGTCTCTGCTCAGTGATGGAGAGGTGGCCTGGAAGGGGCCCTGCGCTGCACAGCACCCTGTAGGGAAGAGAAGATGGGCCAAGGCATGAGGACGCGTAGACCCATTTCACAGACGGGCGGCTGAGGTAGCAGCCTCAGCACCAAGTTGACAGGAAGGTGCCAGGTCAGCCTTTGCGTGAGTTGCACTGCGGACAGGAGACGTCCCAGGCTCCCCTCTTTAACATCCTGTAGAACTGACACCACCGGCCATAGCTAGTCCCTCATCGCCTCCCCCTGCCCCCAGCCCTGGCCTCTGCACATGGGCAAAGGCTGCAGAGGAAGAGGCTTTGGCTTTTCAACCGTGGCTTCAGCCAAATCCCCCAAGCACATCGTCAAGGAGAATGGCTGAGCCTAGGAGCCTCGTGGGCTCCGTGGAGGCCCCAAAGAGACAGGCTTTGGCCTCAGAGCAGGCTTAACACCCCTCTCCAGGCAGAAAGTGGCCATTTCCCTCCCAGTGGTTCTCCAGCTTGGGGTCTCCAGCCAGAGTGGCCACTTATGGGCCAGGTGTGAAGAGGAGACAGAGGGGGCAGGGAAGCAGATGTGGTCTCAGGCACTGGGGCCCATCCAGTTCTCAGCCCCAGTCCTCAGCCCCAGGGACAGCCAGGCCCTCTGCAGTGCAGGGCACACCCCAATTCTGCAGCCAGGCCCCAGGGTCCAGTGCTTCCTCCAGGCTGCCCCGGGCTCCCTCCTGAGTGGCAGGCCCAGGCCCGGACTCTGGCCCCCACCCGCAGGCTCAGAGGCAGCCTTGCCTTCCACAGATGAGGCCACGAGTTGCCTGTCACTCAGCTCTTCTGCCCGGCTGGTCACACTGAAAAGAGCATCCCTTGGCTGGGAGGACTGGATATCGGCTCCAACCCAGCTCGGGAAGCAAGAGCGGGAAACCCAGGCACAGGAGGCATCTCTGGGCCCAGCGCACCCTACGGCAGCTGCCCCAGCCCCTCCCAAACGCCACCCGCCAAACTGGCCCTACTCCCCCTCTCGATTTAGCAAACTCCTACTCATCCTCCAAAGCCCAGAGCCAAGGGGCTCTTCTTCCATGATGCTCCTCTTCCAAAAGCAGCCAAGGGTCTCCCTGCCCTGCCACTCAGCACCCACTGCAGACACTGTGTCCTTGAAGCTGGTCTCCCCACCAGACCAGTAGTGGCCCTCAAGGGGGTGGCAAATAGGATGTCTGACACGGAGAACCCTTGGGGATTAGGAAATGGGGTGTTCTGGAAGCCAGTGCAGGCTGGATCCGAGACCTCCTGAAGACAAAGTGCAGGGAGCTGTGCTCATGCCTACACTGGGCAGGAGGCTGGCACTGTCTGCTGAGGGCTACATCCCTGTCTTGGAGGATGGGAAGGATGGAGGGGAAAGAGGGGCTCCCCAGCCCCTGTCCACCCACACCAGCCTCTCTGGGGTCCCTCAGAAGCCCTAGGGGTCCACCCCATCTGTGCACCCTCTCCGGCTCATGCTGCTCCCCTGGGCCCACCCCAGCCTTGTGCCTATTCCTCTGACAGCCCACCCATCCCCAGAATGCCCCCTTCCCACATCCCACACTGGTATACTTTGGGAGGCAGCACTGAGGGGGATTTCTGAAATCCTCTGTGCTTCCATCTCCTCCATGGGTTCGCCTCAAGATGTTGCAAGAAGGTGCTGGCGCTCAGCCCAGCACAGATAGACAAGGCCACCCGCCTACTTCGCTTTTCCAGGCATCTCACACCCATAACTGGCCTGATGAACCTCGTTCCAGCTTCCAAGGAACACCGCCAGGTGCCACCACACCCCAGGCTCCACACCTCCCAGAACCCCTGTGATAGCAGAACGAGGGGGTTACCCTGCTCCATTTACCTAAGAGAAAATACAAGGCCCAGATGGAGAAGTGCTCCTGCTCCAGCTCACACGGCTTTCAGGCCAGAGACCTGTGCCCCACTGCACACGTGTGGCCCACAGAGAAGCTCATGGGTCATTCAGCCACAACACAGATGGGGGATCCCCTGCCCCTCGGGAGGAGCTGGAGTCCCCACACCTGTGATCCAGTGCCAGACTTTAGCACGAACCCCTGTGTGCCCACACCCAGCCTGTGACCCCCCATCTAAGGCAGTCGTGTTTACACCCTGGTCCCTGGCCGCTCAATTTCTGAGAAAATTCCTTGGCAGAGTAATTCTCACTAGAGTAGTGTTGTCTTGTAGCCTGCTCTTTCTGACAGTATCTGCGCTGCAGAAGGACCTGAAGAAGACCTCACCTGAGCTCCGAGGTATGCATTTCTGGGCAGATTTGAAACATGGTGGCCGCTGCTAGGGGGATGTAATTGAGGGTCCTCACAAATCATGACTCAGTCTATGAGAAACAGCATCTAGCGGCATCCCCAGCCTCCTCCTCCATCACACCCAAGCAAAACCCCAGGTCCCAGCCCCACCTCGAAGACTGCAGGCTGGCCTGGTCCCTTCTGCTCCATTCAAGACTCCGCTCTGGCTTTTCTCCTTCAGGAGACCTCCCATCACCCTCAGGCTGGGTCTGGGGCCCAGGCCCTAAGATATTCAGCGTGCTGCTGACAGACAGGCAGGATGGCGCCCACAGTTGGGCCTCACCCTAGACAACATCATCACGACCCCCACTGGTCCTCCCAGTCACCTGGGAGAGCAGAGACCCAGGGACTATCCTCTGTGCCCTCACCGCCCCGGGGGCCTTTGGGGGTGGCTACTGCCATATAATGTGGGTAAGGGGCAGTTTGTAGGTACCCAGAGCCTGAGCAATGTTGCAGAAAGTCCAGGGGGGCCTTACAGGGGCCCCAAGTGACTCAGGCCTCTGACAGAGCCCAGCTGGCTCCAGGGCTCCCAGTGCTGGCCTCCTGCCCCCAGGCCCGTCGGCCCTGCCTGCAGCCTCAGTGGTACCTGCTGGGGAGTCCCAGCCACCCCACAAACTTGGTCCCCTAAAGATCTGATCGTGAGCTCTTGCTAATCATCCGGTTGTCACCAAGCTGCACCACAACCATTTTCAAAGAGTCCCTGATTTTTAAGGCCCATAAAACACTGTGAAATGGCCCTTTTCAAAGATTTAGGGCATTAATGGCCATGGAAAACACAAAAACGTGTCCAGGTGGCCAGTTTTAGTATCTCCCAATACCAAATTGCCCCCACGCAGCCCCCACCTGTCCACGCCCCCTCCACTCACCCACCCAGGGATCCTAGCCAGGACCCCTGCGCCCTGAGAAACCCTTTCCAGGAGCAGGCTGCGGAATACTGGCCCAGAGGGGCGAGGACTGGATGGAGGCAGAGACAGGGGTCGGGGTCAAGGGGCCCCGGGCCCCGGGGTCTCCTGGAGGCTGCGGAACAACCCGGCCGGGGTTGGGGGCGGCTCTGACGCTGCGTAGCCTGTCCTGGCCCGGCCTGGCCGGCCCCCTGCCCAGTCGCAGCACGGCCCGGACGACCGCCAGACCTCCGGGGTGCCCAGTCCGAGCCTGGGCCACTAGGGGCCGCGGGCCGGGCGGGAGGGGCGGGGGCCGGGGTCGGGGGTCCGGCGAGTTTTAATGCGCGCACAAAGCCTCATTTGCAGGTCAATGCCGCGGCACACTCGCCTCTCCCCTCGCCCGGCGCCCTTTGTCCGGCCGCGCCCGCTCCTCGCGCCAGATGGCCGCGGAAATGCTAATTTCGGGCGCCCCTGCCCCCCCACCCCCGCGTTTAATTGCGCCTTTGCAGATGGGCCGCGAGTGTGCGCTTCATGCAGATGAGCGCGGCCTCGCCGCCCTCGGGTCCGCCCGACCGGCCGCCTCGGACCTCCGGGAGCCGCGGCCCTGCGCGCTGGGGCCTGGGGCGGGGAGGGGGCCGCTGCCCCCCAACTCGGCGCGCCGCCGGGCACGGGCGGGCACCCAGCGGGCCGGGCGCGGGAAGCGCGCTTCCCTCTTTTCATTTCTCCAAAATGGGATCTTAAGTGATTCTGAATGAAAACAAATTGGCCCGCTTTCTTCTCCAAACAGACGCGCGGCGCGGTGGGGGCGGCGGGCGCGGGCCCGGGACCCCCTGCCCGGCCCTGCCCTCGTGCCCTCTCCCCGCTGCCCGCCTTCCTGCGCCCTGGACCGGCGGCCCTTGGAGACGGCCGGGCAAGACGGCAGACGTGGCGGCCCTTTTAATGGGAGCCAGGGATCCCCGGACTTTCCGACCAGCCGGGAGCAGAAGCCCGCGCGGTCACCCTTGCTTTTCACGACCGAAACAGAGTCCCAGCCCGGCTGGAGCGCAGAAAAGAGCCAGGCCAGCGCCAGCCGCCCCCACCCCTCCCATCTCCAGCCCCAGCAGGAGCCTGGCCCAGGCCTCGGGCCCCACAGCGCCAGGGAGCATCCTCGCGGAGCCGAGGCCTGCCTCGAACCCTGCAGGGCGGCCATAGGGCTGCGGCTGCAGCAGGCTGGGCAGAGGGAAGGAAGGAAGGAAGGAAGGAGGCGGTTTCTTTGTGATGTGTCCACTTTACCAGCAAAATTTCAACCACAGACTTAGAAAACCTATACATTGGTGGGTGATCAGTTGCTCCACCACCAGCTATGAAACAGAGACAGAGCCATATTCTGGGTAAGAATACCCCCAATACAAAACTCAGCCACGGACCTTTAAAAAGAAAAGGGTGCCGGGTGCAGTGGCTCACGCCTGCAATCCCAGCACTTTGGGAGGCCGAGGTGGGAGGACTGCTCGAACACAGGAGTTCAAGTCCTGCCTGCACGGCATGGCAAGCCCCTATCTCTACAAAAAAAAAAAAAAAAAAAAAAAAAAAAAAAAAAAAAAAAAATTCAAAATTAGCCAGGCCTAACGTCATGTCTGTAGTCCCAGATACTCAGGAGGCTGAAGTGGGAGGATCACTTGAGCCTGGGACGTGAAGGCTGCATTGAGCCATGACTGTGCCACTGTACTCCAGCCCACATGACAGAGCAAGACCCTATCTCAAAGAAAGACACAGAGAGAGAGAGAGAGAGAGAAGAAAGAAGGAAAAAGAAAGAGGAAAGAACAAGAAAAAAGAAAGAAGGAAAGAAAGAGAAGGAAAGGAATGAGAGAGAATCATTTCTTCCTTAAACATTCTGTTGTACTTTTCTGATTTGCTTGGGCAGAGGACAGAAAGTCATTTCAGTGGATCCCTCAGCCCTGGGCTCGGCGGGGACTGAAGTCAGCTGACAGAGTCACTCTGGTCCAACTGCCACCAGCCTGGTTCTGGCACCCTGGCTCTGGTGTGGCCTCCACAGCCACACCTCATCCCCTCACCTCCACCTCAGTACCCACCCACCAGCCCCACACCACCGAGCCCTGCTGTGCCCTTGAGCCAGTGCCCTGCCTGCCAGCTCTCCTCTGCCCACCCCTCCTCCCGGTGCCCAGAGGCTCCTCAGGACACCCAGGAGCCTCACCCTTTGCCCTGGGCCACACCTCCCTCACCTGGCTCTTGAAGGGAGTCCCATCCACCTTCCCCTGAGGGTGAAGCTCAGGGTCTGGCCCACACCCCTGCTGATACTCAGGGCCCATCTGGGGGACCTCCCAGGGGTTCCAGTAGACACCCAGGCCAAGATGGGAGGGCTTGCCATCATCATCACCCATCCTGCAGAGTACTGCCCCATGAGTGCCAGCACAGTGCCCTGCTGTGGGCTGGGGGCAGCTGGCCCAGAGGACAGCTGCCCAGAGGACATGTGTGGCCAGGATGCACCATGGAAATTTCCATGGTCACGGGATGGAAACCATTTCCTATCATAAAATAGCAGGTGCCCCATCAGACTCCCCTTGCGTTTCTTTCCAGGAAACAGTTTGGATGGGATGTTTACACCCACTGGGGACAAACAGCTCCTGGTCCTAACCCCTTGTGGTCCCTTCATTAACCGAGGCCTCCATCTTCCTCTGGGGAAGCCAGTGTAGCCCAGCCCCCTCCACCCCCCACCCTGCCTGGGCCCCAGGGTGCCCTGCGGTCCCACTGCTGCAACCATCACACTCACCCCGCAGCAGGGGGTGGCCGAAGAGCGTTTGCACTGTACGCGTATTCCCTCCACCACTTCTCAACAACGTCTTCCCAATCCTTAACCTGGGGCCTTTCCCTAACACATTTGGAAGACACCAGCCGCCTTCTCCCACCTTAGGAGGATCACCAGCTGCTTGTTAGACTCCACGCTCTGCAAATGGTTACTTTGTTTATCATACTGGGATTAGGGCTCTCTTACAGTTTGTTGTGGTTAAGTATTTTCAGTTAAAACAGTATATGTCTGTGTGTATGAAACAGGTAAATAGACATGCTAATACTTTAGGTACATTGAGCTGGGCACAATGGTGCACAGCTGTAGTCCCAGCTACTCCAGAGACAGAGGTGAGAGGATCTCTTGAGCCCAGGAGTTCGAGTACAGACTGCACAACATACAAGACCCTGTCTCTATTAAAATATATATATATAAAATATATATAAATAATATATAAATATTTATATTATTTATATATATAATTTTTATATATATTTATTTTATATATAAATTATTTATATATTTTTATATAAAAATATATAATATCATATATATTATATAGTATATATTATATGTATAATATATAATATATATGTTATATATATAATTTATATATTTATAATATATAATATATATGTTAATTTATATATTTATAATATATAATATATATGTTATATATATAATTTATATATTTATTTTATTTAATAAAATATTGTATATATTATATATAATATATAATTTATATATTTATTTTGTTAATTTATTATATATATAATTATATATATAATATATGTTTTATATATAAAATATATATAATATATATATTTTATATATATATAACATGTATAATATATATGTATATATTAGGCTGGATGCCTATAGTCTCAGCACTTTGAGAGGCTGAGGCAGGAGGATCACTTGAGCCCAAGAATTGGAGACCAGCCTGGACAACATAGGGAGGCCGTGTCTCTACAAAAAGATTTTTTTAAAGATCAGCCGAGCATGGCGGTACACGCCTGTGGTGCCAGCCACTCAGAAGGCCAGGGCAGGTGGATCGCTTGAGCCCAGGAGTTGAAGGCTGCAGTGAGCCATGATCATGCCACTGCACTCCAGCCTGGGCCACAGAATCAGACCCCATCTCTAAAAGAAAGGATGTACTTTGGAGTTAAAAAGCAAATGTGAGTCTCATCGATGTAAGATGATATGGCGCCCCGACTGCCACCTGCACTTACCTCAAGGTAGAAACGTCTATGAGGCAAATTTTTGCTTTCTTTTTTTATACATTCCTCTATTGTTTGCATTTTTTTCTTTTTTACAATGAGTATATGCTATTTCTACAATCAAGGGAAATATATGCTATTTTCATTTTGGGAATCAATAGAAATAAAAAGCCCCATTGGCTTGCCAGCCCTGTGACCTGGGGCTTCAGCAACAATGCTTGGAACTGGCCCTGGCCGACGGGGTACCCAGCCACAGCCCACGCCACAGTCCACTGTCAGGACCACTTTACGAGAGAGGCTGCCTCAGAGTGGAGTCCTGGAGGCGCCTCAGTAACTAAACCCCCTTGGACAGAAGCCAGGCCGGACCCACCTGGTGCCAAATGCTACTCAGGCCTGCTCTCAGTTCCAGCTAAATTCCTAAGTATATTGTTATCATTATTATTTTGCAATTACGTGACATTTTTTAAATGCCTAGAGTGTTTTTTCAGCCATTTTCATTAGCTCCTTTTCACTCTGCCCAAGAGACCCTTCAGCATTGTGCCTGCCACTGGGCAGGTCAGCCAAGGCTCAGAGAGGTCAACCAACCCGCCTGGGTCGCACAGCCACAGAGCAGCAGGTGGGAGCACAGATGTTAGAGCTGTGGAGCGGATCTCACTGTTGGGCCTGCTGGGCTTTTAGGAATTTCTTGGTGGGCAGCGGCACATTTGGGAAAGAGAAGAAAAGTAGGGATGAGAGAAGAGAGAAGAAAAGGAAAGGGAAGCCCAAGGCTGGAGCAAGAGAGCAGAATAACAGGAGACACCGTGGGCGTGGGGCTGGCAGTGCCGCCGAGAGCCCCTGGCAGGAAACCAGTCCCTGGAGGTGCCCCTGCCTTCTCCCCACACCCTGGCACAGTGCCCACTTCCAGAGGAGCCTCCTTTCCCGATGAGGGGGGTGAGAGGGGGTGAGGCAGCATCCATGTCTAGACGCTCATCCTTTGAGGAGAATACCAGGGTCCTCAAATACCGCTTGAGGTCTCTCTGAAATGCAGGAGGCCCTGGAGCCTGCATTTGTCATGAGCCTTGGTCACCATGCCTACCCCCAGCTCAGCAGCAGGTGCCACAGCTCAGCCTGGCTCTCATGCTGAACCAGGTCCCCAGAGGCCCAGACGGTGCCGCTCACCAGCAGGCATCCCAGGCCGCAGGGCAGGACGACCAATCTGGAGCCCAGTGTTGGGGCGGAATTGTGTCCTCCAAGAATCACGTGTTGAAGCTCTCATCCCCAGCACCTCAGCATGTGGCTGTATGTGGATACAGGTTTTACAGAGGTAACAGCTAAAATGAGGCTGTGGTGTGAGCCCTGATCCAACAGGACTGGAATCCACATCAGGACATGAGGACACAGAAAGAAACATGGAAAAACTCCCCAGAAACATTCACATCGGAGGCCTCTCTGGCACAAAAGCAAGACTGAATTGAACATGTGCGGGTGAAAAAAATAGATACGGGGGTGGGGGGAACTCCCCCTTTTTCCTTTGATTCAAATATTTAAATTTTTAAATATATATGCTGCGACAATTGAATGGCAGCTGACCTCACTTATTTTCCTAGAAGCAATACGGAAGCCATGGGCTGCAGTTAATCTGGCCAGCAGCGCCCCGCCTGCTGACAGCGGCACGGTCAGTCCTGGGGGGGTGGGGACAGGCACATTCAGAGGCACGGCCCTGCGAAAACACAGGAGAAGCTGGTGTCTGCAAGCGGAGGAAAGAGGCCTCAGGAGGAACCAGCCCTGCCGACTCCGTCAGCGTGGACTCCGGCCTCTCCGACTGTTAGAGGATAAGCATGTGCTGTCTCAGCAGCCCTGTCTGTGACACTTTGTGATGGCAGCTCCAAGACAGGAGCACACCCAGCATCCACCCAGCTCCACAGGAGGAGGACATCTGTACAGGCCTGCACAGCCAGGGTGGATGGAAAGACCATGCCCTGGACCTCCAGACCGGCTGCAACCCCCACACACCCCTGGCTCAGAGACCTCTGCCTGAACGCATGAAGCTGCCTCCTCCGGGCTCGTTTCCCTCAGATACATCCTCCCGACACCTAGGGACGCTTTGTGCCAAGTAGAGAGTCCCCAAAAATACCATTTTCCAAGGCGGAGACAAAAAAAAAAAAAAGCCATGTTCAGAGTCAGCATCTGTGTACTCCTAATGTTAATTGGGGACAGTGGCATTTGGATCTGGGTGGCTGAGGAGTTTGGTCCCCCGGACAATCAGGGCCTGCCTGAAGAACCAGGGGCTGCCGGAGACGCTGGGCCTCGCTCCCGGTTACCGGGGCCTTCATTAACAGCCGCGTCCAGACCAGCTGGAGTCAGCTGATTAGCCCATTCTAAGTGGCATCGGGAGTTCCCCCCACCCCCGTATCTATTTTTTTCACCCGCACATGTTCAATTCAGTTTTGCTTTTGTGCCAGAGAGGCCTCCGATGTGAATGTTTCTGGGGAGTTTTTCCATGTTTCTTTATGTCGTCGCAACCAAAGTCAGCCACCAAGTTTCAGAAAACACCCTCTTGGATCGGAGCGGGTAAGAGGAAAGAAAAACACACAACACAACACAAAAGCAAAAGAAAACAAAAGGCAGAGCCGTGGCCGCCTTTCTCCAGGATCCTCCTGCTCGATTGAAACGTTGCCATTGTTGGCATTCGGAACGCGCTCCTCTCGTTGGGCAGAAATGCAAATCCCCCTTTTTCCTTTGATTCAAATATTTAAATTTTTAAATATATATGCTGCGACAATTGAATGGCAGCTGACCTCACTTATTTTCCTAGAAGCAATACGGAAGCCATGGGCTGCAGTTAATCTGGCCAGCAGCGCCCCGCCTGCTGACAGCGGCACGGTCAGTCCTGGGGGGGTGGGGGTGGGGAATAATCCTTTTATTCAGACATTTGGCTTAAAAGAATAACAAGGAGGAAAAGCTGGAACATAATTGCATTGCATGGAAAACAGAAAGATTTTTTTCTCTCTCTCTAACAAGCTTTCTCCTTTTCCTTCCTCAAAGAATTGGAGGCTCATGGCCAGAGGCTGTTTTCTTGGTAAAGAAATCAGGAGTGTTTTCCTTCCACTATTGTCCCCACTCCCGCCCACCCCCCCGCCCCAGGGATTTTCATAGTTGGGTTGGCTGCCACACTAGCTCATTCATTCATTCACTCATTCACTCACTCCCTCATTCTGCAGAGTTCGAAGGAAGACCCATTGTATGCACAGTTCAGCTGGGCTGGAGGCCCGGTGTAACCAGACACCCCCCTAGGCAGCCTTCCTCTCGGGGACTAGACGCCCCCTCAGACCATCCCTGACCCTGGGAGACACGCTGAAGCATTACTGGGCCAGCCATGCCTGCAGGAGCCCCCTTTCTTCCTCCTTGGGGTCCCAGAGCACCTGAATGAAAGAGTCTGAGACCGGAGGGGCAGCGGGAGGGATCCCTGGAGGGAGGAGGAGGGACCCCTTCCCTGGGCCAGCCAGGCCAGCGTCTGCCAGGGTCGCTGTTGCTAAGTCCCCTGTTCCTGCAGCCTGGGGATCCCGGAGGACCCAGCCCAGTCCATCAGCGGGACGGGTCTTTAATATTTAAAGAGCTCTCCGGACATTTCAAGAACTCCCCGACACGATTTTCTGTGATGCGTGGGCTGTCGGGACATCTGTCTTCTATACCTAATAAAGTCGCCCGACGCAGAATGAACTCCTCGGCATCGCTTTGAATCCGGGCTCACATATGGTTGCTAATTAGCTGGCTATCTCTTGGAGTTAAATGATTTTTTTTCTCGCCCTGTTCCCTGTTCGCATCCATAATAGACGGGAACAGAGTCGTGATTGTTCCCTGTTGCGGGACATTCTGCGCCTGAATGAGCGGGGGCTGCTGTGTCGACGCGGATTTGCCATATGGTTGCGCGGAGTCAGGAAGAATGGGCCCCTGTGTGTGCGCCCCGGACGCGGCGGCGCGGGCCGTGCCAGCCGGGCGGAGCCGGGTGCCCGACGGACGGCGCAGGACGACCGGCCGCAGCGGCCGCGGGCGAACCGTCGGGTCTCCGCGGAGCCGGGCAGCGCGCGGGGACAGGCGCGGGGCGCCCCAGGCCCGCTCCCCGTGGACGGGCGCGCGGACGGCACCGGGACGGATGCACCGACGGACCGCGGACTGACGCGCAGACCGTCGGCTCTCCCGCCGCCCCGGGGCCGTCGCGCCCGCCCATGCAGGCTTCGAGCCGCGGCGGGGGCCGGCTCTGCGGCTGCAGCGGCCCCATTGTGAGGCAGGCGAGACAATGGCGGCCTGAGGAGGCACCTGCTCGCCTGAAAGACCCATAAATCGCCGCTGCGTCCAGCTGCCTTACCGCCCCTCCCCGCGGACCCGCTAGCGGAGCGCGGCCTCGGCCGGGAGGGGGAGAAGCTCGGTCTGTCATCGGGCACTGCCGCCTGGGCCGCCGCCGCTCGCTCCCTCCCGCCTGGGCGCAGCTGCCCACGCGCCCCAAGAGGAGACGCGCCCAGCCTCCCCTCTGGAGTCGGCACTCCAGGCTGCTGCCCAGCTGTGGCCAAGGCCCCAGCACCACCGTCCCTCCTGCTGGGCACCCAGCATCCACCCTCCCGCCGGGCAGCTCCTGGTCCCAGGTCAGGGGCTTCACTCAGGCCGCCTTTGGACCAGATTCTTGAACTTTTTTTTTTTTTTTTGACACGGAGTTTCACTCTTGTTACCCAGGCTGGAGTGCAATGGCGCGATCTCGGCTCACCGCAACCTCCGCCTCCTGGGTTCAGGCATTTCTCCTGCCTCAGCCTCCTGAGTAGCTGGGATTACAGGCACGCGCCACCGTGTCCAGCTAATTTTTTGTATTTTTAGTAGAGACGGGGTTTCACCATGTTGACCAGGATGGTCTCGATCTCTTGACCTCATGATCCACAGGCCTTGGCCTCCCAAAGTGCTGGGATTACGAAAGAGGTTGTTGCTGCTGTTTGTAGCGCCAGCTCCTAGAAAAGCTCTGTGTTGGGGAGCAGCAGGCTCTTCCTGGTTCCCCCAGGGCCTGGGACAAACAACCCGTCTCTGTCCCCCGGCTCTAGGGCTGCAGCCCACCGTGATGAACCGAAGCCCAGCACAGTTTGAGACTCGCCATGAGGTGACTTATGCAGCCCCCAGAACTGAGACTGAAACCCCATGCATCCTGGTGAAGCCACACCCAGCGGTCCTTGTCCAGGCCCCAAGTATAGGGCCCCTCCACTGCCAGCCGCTTCCTTTTCAGAGCCGGGGCTGAGCCAGCAGGGACACGTGCTCAGGGCCCTGGATTCACACTTTCTGGACACTTGCATGCATGCCCAGCACCCACCTGGCCCTCTGAGAAACCAGTCCCTCCTTAGGGTGGAGAAGCCAAGGCTGAGATGGGCAGGGAGTGGTCAGCACACACTGCGAGGTACCAGTTGCCCGTGCTACCAGCTGGAGTGCACCTGGACTCTTGGAAAGAGCTCACCTCGGGGTGCGGCCCATCCGAGATTTCCTAAGAGGCAAGGAGAAGGGTCCTACTTTAAACAGCCAACCTCAGGTGAGCACCAGAGAGCAGGCCCAGACCTGTGTGCAGAAAAGGAAGCAACAGCCCTGGTTACAGACAAGGACTCTGAGGCTACCCTCTTCCCTCTGCATCAGCAACCCTTGGTTGGGCACTGCCTCTGTGTGTGGAAGGAGCAGGACTTGGCCCCGAGACCATTTGGCCATGCTGTGCCCTCGGGATCAGCACGTGCTGGCACCCCGATCGCACTGGGATTCTCTTCCAGGAAAAGGCTTGCATTCAGTTCCCAGGACTCTGCCAACACCAGCCCTGTGCTGGCTGCCTGCAGCAGGCACCCCGTGGGGACCACATCCCTGGGCCTGGAGGAGCTGGCTGAGACAGGCGGGTCTGAGGCCAGGCCTTTGCCCGCCGCTGCTGCCCCAGGCACTCCTGGAGGCTCTGAGCATGCTCCCTGGGTCTCCCAGCTGCAGGGAGGACACTCACTCCCACCCCCAGGTGGCTGTCGCTTTGATTTTCATTATTTCTAGCCTTCTTGTGCCATCTCTTATCACCCCTCCCCCATCCCCTAATAAAGGACCAGCGCCCCCCACCTTCCTCAAGCCTTGCTGACATATTAGAAGAATGTTTTCCATTTCCTTTGATGTCTTTTACAAGTTGCATCTCATTTCCTGCTTGGGCATTTTTGACCTCGAGTGACTCCGGCCGCCGTGGCTGCGTGGCTGGCCTGCTCCTCGTGCCCCACCCAGACGCCAGCTTGAGAGGATTTGGTTCTCCCTGTGCCGCCACCGCCAACTCCAGTGCCCCCTACCCTCCCCACTTTGTTTTCTGGGGCAGGTCAGGCCCTCAACCCTGTTTCCAGAGGGAGGGCTCCTCACGGGGGGCCCCACCTCTACGTGGGGCTTCCTAAATAAAGACCTGCATTCTTCATTTTTCTGGGATTGCTCCCCTTTCTGTGGTTGGCCCTGTTCACTCTGCCACCTCAGACAGGGTGAACCCAGCAGAGGTGTGAGGGGAGGCTGGGGAGAGCACCCTGAGCACACAGGAGACAGGAGGAGCCCAGCAGAGCAGCAGGGGCTGGGGTCTTCTTCCCAAGCCTGGCTCCTTGGGACCCCAAAGAAGCAGGTGGAAAACTGAAAAAGAAAACCCCTAAAGTGAGCCACTGTAAAAAAGGCAAACAAAAGAAAATAAATGAGTCGTTTGACAGAATTTAATTTTTCCATCTTCCTTCTTGCTCGCCCCACCCCCACCCCGCCACAGCCACCCCATCTAGGTGAGGCACACAGCACTGGGCTTAAAGGAACCAAGGGGCATGTCTCAGAGCAGCCTCTGAACTGGGTGCTGGGACCCAAGAAATGCAGAGAGGGCAGTGGCTGTGAGAGAGGTTTGCATAAGAAAACAGAGAAGACAGAACTTGGTTTTATCCTTTTTTTATTTGAGACAGAGTTTCGCTCTTGTCGCCCAGGCTGGAGTGCAATGGCTCGATCTCAGCTCACTGCAACCTCCACCTCCTGGGGGCTCACCACAACCTCTGCCTCCTGGTTCAAGCGATTCTCCTGCCTCAGTCTCCTGAGTAGCTGGGATTACAGGCATCCGCCACCATGCCCGGCTAATTTTGTATTTTTAGTAGAGATGGGGTTTCTCCATGTTGGTCAGGCTGGCCTCAAACTCCTGATCTCAGGTGATCCATGAGACTGGGTGATTTATAAATAACAGAAATTTATGTCTCACAGTTCCGGAGGCTGGAAATCCAAGATCAAGGCACCTTGGTCTGGTGAGGGCTCTCTCTTCCGAGATGGCACTGTGCTGCAAGGGAAGCAAGCATTTCGGGAAGCCTCTTTTGAAAAGCTCTAACCCCCTCATGGCCCAATCACCTCCTAAAGGCCCTAGTCCGTCCTTCCTTTCCTTCTTTCTTTCTTTCTTTCTTCTTTCTTTCTTTTTCTTTCTTTCTCTTTCTTTCTTCCTTTCCTTCTTTCTTTCTTTCTTCTTTCTTTCTTTTTCTTTCTTTCTCTTTCTTTCTTTCTTTCTTTCTTTCTTTCTTTCTTTCTTTCTTTCTCTTTCTTTCTCTTTCTTTTTTTTTGTGTATGTGTGAGACAGAGTCTTGCTCTGTCACCCAGGCTGGAGTACAGTGGCGCCATCTCAGCTCACTGCAACCTCCACCTCCTGGGTTCAAGCAATTCTCCCTGCCTCAGCCTCCCGAGTAGCTGGGATTACAGGCACCTGTCAGCACACCCAGCAAATTTTTGTATTTTTAGTAGAGATGGTGTTTTACCATGTTGGCCAGGCTGGTCTCAAACTCCTGACCTCAACTGATCCACATGCCTCGACCTCCCAAAGTGCTGGGATTACAGGCATGAGCCACCGCGCCCTGACTTTTATTTGTTTTTATTTATTTATTTATTTATTTGTTATTTTTATTTTTTTGAGACAGGCTGTGGCTGTTTGACTCTGTCATCCAGGCTGGAGTACAGTCATGGCTCACTGCAACCTCCGCCTCCCAGGCCTGAGTGACCCTCCCACCTCAGCCTCCTGAGTAGCACGCACCACTACACCTGGCTGATTTTTGAATTTTTATTTTTTGTAGAGAAAAGGTCTCCCTGTGCTGCCCAGGCTGAGCCTCCCAAAGTGCTGAGCTCACAGGCTTGAGTCACTGCACCCAGCTTCCTACTTATATTAATACTATCACATTGTCCAGTAAGTCTTGGACGTGCGTTCTGGAGGGGACATATTCAAGCCCAGCATCCGGTCTCAGGTGCCCTTACTTCTACCTCTGCCATTCCAGCTTCACCACAGCCCTCAGGTTTAAGGCCCAGTTGTCTGGACCACATGCTTTTTCCCAGAACTGAGAGTGAAGTGCTGGGGTTGCGTGATAAAAATCACGTGACTATGTGACAGTCAAAATGAAAGATTCCCCCCCCCCCCGACCCCCGGGCACTGGGGATGGGGGCAGGGCTTCCTCCTACCCAGACAGACCAGTTAAGGTCTTGCAGGCCAGGCTACAGGGATGGAGTCAGCACCGAGCTGGAACAGAAGGGTCCGAGGGAACCAAAGGCGCTCTGGGCCAAACCCCCAACCATGGGCAAGCTTCATACAAGCACTCAAAACACATTCTCACTAGGCAGGCCCTCGGAGACTCTGATCCTATGTTCCCCTTTCAGTGGGGGGAAATTGAGGCCCAGGGAGGCTCCTGCACCCTACATATGCCCCACCCCTTAGAGGGGTCAGTGAGGGAAAGTCAGACCCCAGCAAGATGGGAGGAGTCCCACATTGGAGACAATCAGAAAGACAGCACCAGTGCAGGTCCCAACGGCCCCAAGCTCAGCTCCAGTCCCCCGAGGATGAGCTGGGCCTGTGCAAATTCCCTGTGTGTTTCCTGCACGTGGGCCACCAGGCAACCACTGTCTGACTCGAGCCCCCGCACAGCCCAGTACCACCCAGTGATTGCCTGGAGCACCCCCAAAGGATCCGGCCATGCCAAAAGTAGCCACAAGCAGATGGCAGAGTCAAAGGGAAGGGGAAGTTTTCATTCCCCACCATAGGAGTGAAGCCTGTAGTGCCCTCAAAGGCAGGTCCGAGTGGCTGAGGCTGAGAGCAGGGCTCCCCAGCTGGCCCGCCTCCCACTCTGCGCGTTCTTGTTTGCCTGTGTGGTATTTCCAATTGTATACTATTTCACTTCCCGAAAATGGACCAGCGCCTCACAAGAAGGTCCATAAAGCAGCAACATATTGACCTGTCAGAATTTTAGGGTGAACGTAGGATGTCCCCTATACTCAGGGACCAGCATCAAGTGTGACACTGGACACAGGATGTCCTGGACTTGTCCCAGGTGCCTGGTCGCTTGTGACACTTGGCCAGATGGTGGCATGAGGCCAACAGTGATTTGGTTTCATTTTCGAGCAAAACCCGGGGCCTTCCCTGGAAGCCAGCATTGTTGTTTCAGAATGAGTGGAAAGGGAGGCATTCCAGGACAAAGCTGATGTGCACCACACAGAAGATGGGAAAGAGACCATGCTCTCTCTTCCTGTCCATGTTGCACTTGTCAAAACGAAATTTACGTGAGTCGCACAGAGGAAGAATTTGCAGGTAGGAGAATATAGCGTCTGGGGTCTGCTTTTTTTGTTGTTGGTTTTTTCGGTAGAGACAGGGTCTCAAAATGTTGCCCAGGCTGGTCTCCAACTCCTGGGCTCATGGAATCCTCCTCCCTCAACTCCCCAACTTGCTGGGATTTCAGGCATCAGCCGCTGTGCTCAGCCAGGGATCAGCTTTGCAAAACTGCAAAGGAAAAAAAAGTAAAGGTAGAGGTAGGAAACGTATTGACAAGATTGGAAAAACGTTAATGGTTGTTGCAACTGGCTGGTGATGTATTATTCTATTGCTTTGGTATATGTTTGCAAATTTCCATAAGAATGCTTTGTAAGGAAGTAGAAGTGATACTGTTACATATTGCTGAGAAATGTAAAACCAAATACAAAGTTAACAAAAAGAGATAAAATATAGACACATGACCGGGCGCGGTGGCTAAAGCCTGTAATCCCAGCACTTTGGGAGGCCGAGGCGGGTGGATCACGAGGTCAAGAGATCGAGACCATCCTGGTCAGCATGGTGAAACCCGTCTCTACTAAAGATACAAAAAATTAGCTGGGCATGGTGGCGCATGCCTGTAATCCCAGATGCTCAGGAGGCTGAGGCAGGAGAATTGCCTGAACCCAGGAGGCGGAGATTGCGGTGAGCCGAGATCGAGCCATTGCACTCCAGACTGGGTAACAAGAGTGAAACTCCGTCTCAAAAAAAATATATATATATATAGACACATACACGTTATATACATGCACATACCATAAAAGAAGGCAGAAAGGCCTGGGCAGATACCCTGATCAAGTTTTCGTGGTGCCATCACAGTGGCCTTGCAGTTTTTGCCCGGGGCTCCTTGCTGACATGAACTCACAGCGGTGTGCCCCTAACCTAGGCCTGCTTCTTTCTAATAAGACAGGCAGGAAGCCACCCCTGGCACTTGGTCAGTTCAAAAGAAGCATTTGATGATGTTTTTATTCTGTTAATTACTGAAAGTCCATACTAGAGGAAAAAAATGGTTTTGTTTTGAATTTATTTATTTATCAATACAGAGTCTTGCTCTGCTGCCCAGGCTGGAATGCAGTGGTGTGATCAAGGCTGACTGTGGACCACCTCCCACGCTCAAGCAATCTTCCCATCTCAGCACCCCCCCCAAGTTGCTGGTACCACAGGTACACACCACCGTGCCCAGCTAATTTTTATATTTCTTGTAGAGACAGGGTCTCACAATATTGCCTAGGCTGGTCTCAAATTTCTGAGCTCAAGCGATCCTCGAACCTTGGCCTCCCACTGTGCTAGGATTGCAGCCTGTTTTGACTTCAGGTGACAATTGTTTGTGGTTCCCGAAGTAAACCCTCCAAAACATGCTGGCTATTAATCAATCACCAGGGTTGGGATCTGTAAGGAAGGGTGTTGGGGCAAAGATGGCTGCAAACTCTTTGCCACTCACCCCATTGAGCAGCAGAAAGGATCCCTCTCCCATGAATCTGCAATGGTCTCAGTAACGTGCTTGATTAGCTGAACGAGGCAGACATGATGTTGCATAGTTTCCGAGGCCAGGTTTCTAGAGCCACTCCTAGGCCTCCTGGAACACCTGCTCTTGAAACCCACCATGCTCCTGCCATGCTGTGAGGAAGCCCAAGCAGGCTCGTGGAGGGAGCTGTAGGCAGCAGCTCCCAGGGCTCTGCCAGGCATGGGAGTGGGCCGTCTTGGAAGCTGATTCCCCAACCCGAGTCGAAATCTTCTAGCTGACACCCCACAACACAGAGCGAAACTATCCTGTGAACGGTTCCCAAATTTCTGATATAATCATAGCTATAAATAAAAACATGGTCTTAAACCACGAAGTGTCGGGATGGTTGTTTACTTGGCAGGAGATAATAACAGCAGGTGTTATCATGCTGATGGAAGAGAGGGCCTTCCAACCACGTGCCTGTTAACACCTGACTTTATGCCCCAGTGTTGAACGGTAGAGTAGAGGCCGTGATTTGGGGCCGAAAGGGATGGTGAGGTCGGTCACACAGCTCTCTGGCACTGGAACAGGCCAGCCCTGCCGAGAAAGCCCTGCCCCAAGGGCTTTCAAGTAGCAGCTAAGATCAGAGCATTTCTTCCTGATGCCACGAGGCTATCAGGAGCCATTTACATTTTTTATTCCACGGGGCTTGCCCATGGAGCAGATCCTGGTACTATAATCAATATTTCAGCTATCCTGGAAGCAACCACTCCTGGGCTTAAATAAAACCATTTTTAATTTTCAGAATAAGCAATTGGGTGTTTTGTTTGGTTTGGTTTTCTGAGACAGGGTCTTGCTCTGTTGCCCAGGCTGGAGTGCAGTGGCACAATCTTGGCTCACTGCAACCTCCACCTCCCAGGTTCAAGTGATTCTCCTATCTCAACCTCCAGAGTAGCTGGGATTACAGGCACGTGCCACCCCACCCGACTAATTTTTTGTGTTTTCAGTAGAGACAGGGTTTCACGGTGTTAGCCAGGATGGTCTCCATCTCCTGACCTCATGGTCCACCCGCCTCAGCCTCACAAAGTGTTGGGATTATAGGCATGAGCCACTACACCCAGCCCTTTTTTTTTTTTTTTTTTTGGAGACAGGGTCTCACTCACTCTGTCACCCAGCCTAGAGTGCAGTGGCTCAATCCATCATGGGTCACTGCAATCTCTGCTTCCCCAGGCTCAAGTGATCCTCCCACCTCAGCCTTCTGGGTAGCTGGGACCAAAGGTGCACACAAACCACCAAGCCTGGCTAACTTTTTAAATTTTTGTAGAGATGGAGTCTTGCTATGTGGCCCAAGCTGGTCTCAAACTCCTGCACTCAGCCTCCCAAAGTGCTGGGATTACAGGTGTGAGCCATTGCACCTAGCCAGAATTTCTTAAGGATGCCAGACTGGGCAGACAGCTCCATCTCTGAGACTTTGACCCTTCCCCAAATCACAGTCATTTCATTTCTTCATCAAAGAAAAAAAAATAAGATTACTTACTTGACACTTGTTAAGGCACACACACAAAAGCACCCTACAGCAGGACAGATGGTAACCAAGAGAGGACTCAGGACCCATCGCTACCAACCAGAAACACCTGGCCTCCAGCCTGCAAATGTGGCAGGCTGGACCCTCACCAGCAAGACACAGAGCACAGCTTGCAGGGATGGGTCTCTGTGTCATTTCTAGACGTGTGTCCAAGTATCCAGAACACCTGGGAATGCCACCGGGCCTTTGCTGTCATTCCCTTAAACCTCTAACAGTGAGCTGGGTCTTCAAAGGACTTGTCTCTGTCAGCTTACCTTATGCTGCATGACAAACAGGCCAGAAGCTCTCGGGGGCATACACCAAGCATGGAGGATCTCTCAAGCACCTCGACAGTCCTGTTGCTGGGTCGGGGGGAAGGGGGGGCGGGGCAGCGGTTGTGCTCCATTTTCTCTTTTGGAAGGAGCAGCCCTGCCTGAGGTCTCTCTGGTCTTGCAGCAGAGAGATGAAAATGGCAGGACGCTGGCTTTGACAGGCTCTGTTCAGCAGTGGTACATGTCAAGTCAGTCACGTCTCACTGCCCAGAGCAAGGTACATGGCCATGTTTGACATCCACATGTGGGAAATGCAGAAGCTGCCTGCGGTGGGGGAGGCAGAGATCCGGACAGCAGGCAGTTCATTACAGGGCCATCTGGATAAAGAATGGCCAAGCACTCAGGTTCTTCATCCGGAGCCAGGCCAAACCAGCCAGGGCCCTGAGATCAAGCCACTGTCACCAGCGTCCATTTGTAATTATGCCTTGTCCTTGTTGTGTCCACATTGTAGTGGGGTTTCTGGTTTTTGATTCACCTAAAATTGGTGGTTTGTGTGAGCCACAGATGAGAAACAGGAACTCACAACATTGCCCCTTCAATAGGCGCCGTGGGCGGAACGCAAAAAGGAGCAGCCACTTTGGAAGATGACTTGGTGGTTTCTTACAACAGCAAATGGACCCTTCACATACCATCCAGCAGTTGCGCTCCTTGGCACTTGCTCGGATGAGGTGAAAACGTGCATCCACATGAAAGCTTGCACGTCGATGTTGCCAGCAGCTTTGGTCATAATGGCCCACACCGGGAAGCCACCAAGATGTCCTTCAGGAGGTGAGCAGATAAACAAAGGACCCGGTGCATCCGGTCAGCGGAATGCTTTTCAGAGCTAAGACAAATGAGCTCAAGTCATGGAAAGACATGGAAGAACCGTGAATGCGTGTTTTTAAGTCAAAGAAGCCAATCTGAAAGGGCTGCGTGCTGTATGAGTCCAACCCAGTAATGTTACAGGAAAGGCAGAACTGTGGAGACAGGAAGAACATCAGTGGTTGCTGGAGTTAGGGAGGAGGGAGGGTTGGGTAGGTGGAGCACAGAGGATTCTTAGGGCAGTGAAACCCCTGTACGATACTGTAACGGGGGATACAGGACAGTAAGCATTTGTCCAAACCCATTGAATGCACAGCACTGAGAAAGGACCCTCAAGCAAACCATGGACTTCAGCTAATCATATTGAATCAAAAAATAACAAACAATGAAACAGTGTCCTTCAGCCACCATCACCTGCTGTGTCACCTGCTGGGAACTGGAGGAGGGGATTCCTAGCATCCTGTTTAAAAGGCTAAACTGGTGCTCAGCTCTGTCCTCCTTAACACTTACCACCTTTGTATGTGCTGCAGCCCACTGGCAGGGCTTTCTGATGTCACCTCCCCCAGTGGAGAAAGCCCCTGGAGCAGGGACTTCTTGCTATTCATGGCTGAGTCTCTGGTGCCTGGAACAGGCGCTGGCATGCTGGAGCCTCTCGGATGATTTGCCAGCCCTGTGCCTCTGCCCTCTGCCTGGATGTACGCACTGTCCTCCCGGTCCCCTCACCCCCTTTCCTCTTGCTGGCTCTCCTCCTTCCTGACCCAGCAGTTAAGATGCTTCTACCTCTCCCTGCTTCAGTCCCTCAGGGGCTCCCCACTGCTGGCTGACGAAATCCAACCTTTGGCACCAGCCCATCAGGCCCGGGGAGGTAGGGAGGACAGGGCAGGGAGAGGCCCAGCAGACACACCCAAAAGACACCCTTACACTGAACCACGTGGACACGCATGCAGGCCAGGCCTGCCAAGACCCCTGGTACCAACAGTCTCCCCTGCCTCTTCTCTCCTGCCTCACCCTGATCCTCTAGCTCCAACACATCCACCCTTCTCCCTCACCACCTTCATCCAGGCTGTCTGTAGGTTAACGGAGCACCTGCCTGTCTTCCCAGCCCTGTCCTCGGGCAGGATCATGCAGTGGTTTCCAGGCATGGCCCCAGAGGGAGGACATCCCTCTGGCAGAGGGATGACATGCCTCCGTTTCCTCTTCAAACAAGGAACATGGTGGGACCTGGCCGCAGCCGATCCTGCTTAGTACATGCCTGGCACAGGGAAAAGGCATTGCCGCATGCCTGGAGGTTCTCGTGTCATTCCTCGTATGATGATCACGGATCCCCAGTGGAGCTGGGCTGTGGCTCCCACGTGGCAGACCCATGAGTGTTCTGGCCGCCAGTGGAAAACACAGACCCAGTGCCTGTGTTTTCAACTTGGATGAGGCCTGGGGGCCGGGATGCACGCTCGTAGCTGCTCTTCCAACAGCACGGGTGAGAAGAGGGCTTTGCAAACCGTGCCATCGGGTATTATTTCCATGGCTGTCCCCACATGAGAATCACAGGACACAGCACGGGAAAGAACCGTGCACCTCTCTCAGCCCAGATGGGGAAACTGAGGCCCCCAGAAGGAAAGGCCGGCTTGCCTGGGTCACAGTGCCCAGAGTCACACATGTGACTAGCAGCCCATGGAGGGTGGCTTGTGGATCCCTGCAGCCAGCTCCTGCCCTGGGGAGAAACTCCTCCTGAGAAATGTCACTGGGCCTCACCTTCATGTCCTCACAAAGCCCTCACTCTGCTTTTGAGAAAGCTACCCTTGAGTGACACTAGGGTACTGGGCAGCCACTTGTCCCGTGCCCAGGGTCCAGGACTGTGAGAAGCCAAGCAAGGTAGAAGCCCCCCGCCCAGCCTACGGCAGGAGACCCGGCATTAGACGTGGCTGTGGATGCTGAGGGCTCACCCCAGCAGCTTGGTCACCAAAAACAATGAACTCAGGTCACCTTGTACGCCCACCAAACTGCCTGCCAGGCACCCTGTCCAGCCCCCTCCCAGCCCAGGGCAGAAGACACTGCTACCCTCCTTTATCTCAGAAGGGAAAGGGCTTTGTCCTGCTCACACAGGTGAAAGCGGTGGTTTCCTCCTGAGAGGAGAGGTCTGAAGGCTGAAGTCAGGTCTGCATGGCCTGGTCCCGTTATCAGCTGAAAGTCCCTGTTGCCGAGCGGAAACAGCAGGGCCTGCCACTCTCGGGGCCCGGGGGCATTTCCCAGAGTCTGGCCCCAGCTGGGCCTCAAGGCCAGCCCCATTGCCCTCCTCGCCCAGCCCTTCCAGGCAGCTCAGGGAGGCTCAGTTAATTCTATGTCTAAATACGTCTCCAGCATCTCGAGTCCGGCCCCCCTTTGTCCCTGACCCGGAGGGGAGGGGGTTGGGGGGAGTCAGCAACTGTCACGTAGGGCTCCGTAAGAGTCCACCAGTTCTCTTCCCCTGGGCCAAGGCACCAGCAAAGATACTGCTGGCCGTTCTGTTTTTGCTATTTTACGTCACCCTTTCCATTGTAAGCCATAATTTTCAGAGGTTTATAGGTCAGCTATTAAAAAAAAAAAGTCTCTTACTAAGAGAGGGCTTTGAAACTAGTGGGCTGCTGGGGCAGACAGTGTGGGTGCAGGGGGTGCACACAGCCTCCACTTCTTCCACCAAAGCCTGGGCATCAGAAGCCACCTATCCCCAAGCCCTCCTGGTTCCAGGGTGCCCCCTTGTCCCCCCACTTCTCCCTCCCCTCAGAGGCTTCGAGGCCATCCCTCCTCCACTGCAGGTGTGAATAGACCTTGAACGCTCTGGCTGTCTTGTGGCAAGACCTAGGGAGACCCTGGTGCGAGGCCTGAAGAAGTCTGGCGGGATGACGCGCGTTGGCGGAGCCCTGGCCCCCACCCCACACCCCTGTGCGTCCTCAAACTAGCGGGGCCTGAGCCCATCAGCGGGGGCAGAGGGGTTGCCCATGGTTTCCTTGAAACAAGCCTGGGTCTGGGCAGCAAGTGAGGGGCTGTGCTGCCTGCCTGCTGGGGCTAGGTGAAGCCCACGCTTGTCTTTCTGCAGCCCCGAAGGTGGAAGGTGATAAATGCGGGGTGCAGTGCCGGCCAGCTGCCCCCCCTGAGATAAGGTGACTGGAGCAGGTGGGAGTGGGCCAGGCCCAGCCGGGAGAGAGGCTTCCCCTTTTGGGCGGACTGGGGATGCCCGCTTTGGCCTGCTCTCTCCTGCGTTCTAGCTCTCCAGCTTTTGGGGGTGCAGGAGGCAGGCACAAGCACAAACAGACTGGAGTTGCAGCATTTTTCGGCCTCTTTATTTAGAACCCGGCGGACGAGGGGCCGGGGCAGTGGTACAGTCGGCTCAGGAACCATTTTAACAGATTTGTCTTCAAGTTTAAGATAAACACAGTAATAGTAAGAGAGAGAGCAAAAGCGCGAAGAGAATGCAAGCTAGGTGGGCGTGATGGCAGCTACAGCTTGTGAGTGACCCCTTTCCCCAGAGTCCGCTATGAAAATAAAGTTATACACTTGTCAATAACGGGATGATGTGGGAGATGGAGGTGCCTTTGGCATAACCAATAACCGAGCTAGTGCGTGGCAGAGCGGTCCACGCCTGGACATAAATAGAAAATATAAGTTAGTATAACTTTAAAAACTTTTTGTACAAATATACATGGTTTTTTTTATTTTTTACTTTTTTTTTACTTTTTTCTTTTTTTTGCACTGAGTTTCAGCAGAGATTAAACATTTTATATAAATGACTCTTAAAGCTTTACACCTTGGGACCAGTGTACCTTCTCGTGCAGAATACATTTAGATATAAAAAGACGTAATCAACACATTGCACAGTTTTCAGAATTTAAACACCGAACGCTGCTCTGCGGCAGCCGCCGCCGGTTGCTGCTACATGAACGGTCCCAGCCGAGGCCCCAGCGCCCTTCCAACGTCCGCTGCCCCGGCAGGTTCCCTCGGGGCTCTTTGGGCTCTAAACTGCGGAGCGGGGGAGAGAGGGGAGGTCAGCAAAGTCCGAGAGCACCCCGCGGGAAGGCCCCCCGCGCCCCCCAGGTGCTCCGTACTCACTTGGCTCACCGCAGCCTCTTGCGCGGGGTCTGCTCCACCGAGCCCACGCCGGGGGCGCCGCTGGGAGCGGGACACGGCGGGGGGACGTCTCCCGACGCCTTCTCAGGCGCAGATCTCTTGCGCTTGGCGAAGAAATCTGCGGGCGACAGCGCGCACGGCCGGTCAGGGCGGGGTCGGCCGGGAGACCCAAGAGGGGGCCGGGAGAGGGCTTGGGGCGCGGGCTGGCCGGGGTGGGGGCGCCGTCCCTGCCCGCGCCGAGGTCTGCGGCGGGTCAGCTTTGTTTACGTCGCCGCGCAATGTGCTGTGTAAGCATTTCCCCTTGTCCCGCGGCCAAGCCCCCCGGGGCCGCCGCTGCGCTTAACCCCCTCCGCGCCGCGATCACGACGCCCGGCCGCGCCCGGGGAAGGTCTCCCGCGGCCGGGATGGAGGCTGCGCTCCCGGGGGGGTCGCGGCCGGGGCTCCTCCTCCCACCCCAACCGCGCAAGCCGCTCAAGGGCACGACCACGGGGCAGGGAGGGGGGTGAGGGCGCAACCGCGCCCTGAGCGCTGCGGGCCCTTTAATGCCACGGGAGGAGGCGGGAACCCAGCGAGGCCCCCCGAGGGCTGGGGAGACCGGCCGGACGGACAAAGCGGGGCCGGGCCGGGCCGGGCCGGGGCGGGGCCGTGCGGGGCTCACCGGAGATCAGAGGCCCGGACAGCTTCTTGATCGCCGCGCCGTTGGCGCTGGCAGCAGCGGTGCCGGCCGCTGGACGTCCCGAAATCCCCGAGTGCAGCTGGTCAGCGAGAGGCTCCTGGCCGCGCTGCCCCTGGTTCGCGCCCTGCTCGGCACTCTCTTGAGGAGCCGCGTCCGGGGCCGGGCCCGGGGCGGGGGCCGGAGCCAAGGCCGGGCCCGGAACCGGGACCGGAGCTGCGACCGGGGCCGGGGCCGGGGCCGGGGCCGCGACCGGGGCCGGGGCCGGAGCCAGAACCGGAGCCGGGGCCGGGGCCACGACCGGGGCCAAGACCGGGGCCACGACCGGGGCCACGACCGGGGCCACGACCGGAGCCGCGATCGGAGCCGCGATCGGAGCCGCGACCGGACCTGCGATCAGACCCGGAGCCACGACTGGAGCCGGGACCGGAGCCGGGATCTGAGCCGGGATCAGACCCGGAGCCACGACCGGAGCCACGTCCGGAACCACGACCGGGGCCGGAGCCAGGACGGGGGCTGGGGGCGGGGTGGACGCCGGGGCCGGGACCGGGACATTAGGCAGCTGCTCCGGCGCCTCCTCGAGGCCGTCGAGGGACTCAGCGTCCGGCTCGAGGGGCGGGCTGACAGCCACGGCGACCGCGACGGGCCGCGGCGCCAGCAGCAGGCGGCAGCGCCCCACCTGCACCGTCTCGCGGTAGAACGCGGGCACCGACTCGCTGTCCACCTCGGTCCACTGCAGGCGTCCGGGGCCCCGCAGCGGCATGTCCTGCTGGAAGTCGTAGTCCCAGCGATTCTGGTCCTCGGCGTTCAGCTCGGCCAGGCGCGCCTGCAGCTCGCGGCTCAGCTCCTCGTGGTCCACCGGGCCGAAGAGGCTGCGGCAGGCGCTGGTGCGCACAAGTACTGGGAAGGTCCCACGGGCGACGAGACGCTCCATCGCGGATGTGCTGCGGGGGGGACGCGTCGGACATGGCCCGGGGCTGCGCGAACGCGGGCAGCGGGAGAGGAGAGGGCAGCGGGCAGAGGGGGAAGAGGCGAGCAGGGCAGGGCGGGGGCCGGGCGCGAGGGAGACCCCGCGCCGCGCGACGCCGCGTGTGCGGGGGGCGCGGCGGCTACCTGGCGGTCGGGTCGAACACTCTCCTGCGTGGAATTCGCTGGTGTGGTCGGGCCGGCAACCGCGCCCCCTCGATGCCTGCTGGCTCCTCGCTGCTCGGGCCTGGCTGGCACCCCTCGAGCACAGCGCACTTGGCCTGTGGAACGCCCAGCCCGCCCGCGCCCGCTTTATACGCGCGGGCCCCACCCCCGTGCGCGCGGGCCCCGCCGCGATTAGCATAATGTAGTATTTTCAGTTTCAACAACACCGCGGCGATTGGCGGCCGCCCCGCCGCCCCGCCCCCGCGCGCCCCGCCCCCGCGCGCCGCCCATTGGCCGCGAGCACACCCACCGAGGGCGAGGCGGGGCGCGCGGCCGGGGCGCGCGGCTGATTGGCGGCCGCGGGGTGAGCGCGCTGTAGCAGGGGAAGGGGG
>CM052657.1:115004479-115027628 GCA_028533165.1 Leontopithecus rosalia | reverse complement strand
CTAACCCCACTGCCCTAACCCCACTGCCCTAACCCTACTGCACTAATGCTACTGGACCTCGAGCCGAAACGCAGTGAGGGCTATCGCTCTAGATTTGGTGAACTTTCTGAGCAGCATTCCTTCCTTGTGGGCGTGGGACAGGACCCTCCTGGAATGGAGTCTTATGCCCTATGGTCAAATAAGGCAGGTCAGATCATTTATTTAAGGCCAGTTTTAAACAGAGAGGTGGAGGGAAAGTTAGAGCAATATTTTTAGGTCTGATGTCTGGCTGTGGGAACAGAGTCGGGGTTCAGATTTCTATGGCCTGCCTTGGGGAAAAGGGATTCTAGTTTCTATGGCCAGCTTTGGGGAAGAATGGCGCTGAGAGACATCAGGCCAGAAGGTCAGAGGAAAACTCTCGCTTCTGAAGCTGCTTCTGAGGCTTCATGTTTGGGGCATTTTCTGATACCCAACACACCTGAGCTGCTGAACCCAGAGCTGCTGAACCCTCTCCCGCGACGACTTCAAATGAACCAGCCAGCCGGCCTTGGGCTACCTGGCTCTGCCCCTACCCACCAGGACTTTGAACGGCTCTCCCTCGTCTCTGCGATGTCCGCCCCACCCTGTCTCAGGACCCTCCACCCACTGCAGTTTTCTGCTCTGTTGAGCTACACTTGACACAAGGCAGGGAGACACTGGCTTTGACATTTGGGCCTGTGCCCGCCCTTGCCTGGGCAGGTGGCTGGGGCAGGCGTCCTGAGTGAGCGCCTCCTTACTTCGTGACGGTCAGAGGCGGGAGAATGGTGCCCAGGCCAGGGCAGGGCCCTAAGTGTGCTCAGCACGGCGTGTGTGCGCACAGAATCAAGAATGGAGATTTGGGAACGTCCACCCAGATTCCAGCGGCTCCAGCGGCGGGAGCAGCAGGAGGCCAGTTTACCTGTGCCTGCCTCTCTAGTGGCCCCTGCAAGCGTTGGGGAAGGGGCAGGCAGGGTGCAACGGGGAAAGCGGGCTCTCAGCTGCGGCCAGCAGCCTCCAGGTCTGGGGAGTGAAGTGTGCGCAGTTCCCACAACTGCGCCTGCCTCCAGCCCCACACTGCCTCTCCTGGGGTCCGGAGTGGACCCCTGTGCTACCTGAGGGTCAGTGTCCGCCTCCAGAGGGCACCGGGCCGGATCCACGCTGGAGAGGGCTGGGGCGGGCGAAACCAGGCATGGGGCAGGCCCACGGGTGGGCGGGGAAGGAGCGGGCCCCTTGGGAGGGGGCGAGGCGCGCTCGGCCAATGAGAGCGCAGAGGCAGCGGCGAGTGCGGGAACTCGGCCCCAGAGGGGCGGTGCCTGCCCCAGGTCAGCCTCCGCGAGGGCGGGGCCGGGGCTCTATGCGGAAGGACCGGTGCCCAGGTCACCAGGAGAGCTCACCCCACCGGCACCCGTGCCCAAGCCCACCCCTGCGAAGGCAGGTACCCAAGCACACCCCGGCGAGGGCGGCCCCTGAGCCCCGAACCCCGAACTCCGGAGCAGCGTCGCTCCTCTGCCCAGTGAGGTGCCCCGACGTGCCTGCTGGGGCTGCCCTGCTCCCCACAGCCTTCCTGAACCCGGGAGCTCCCGTCCTGCCCCACCGGCCCAGATGTGCAGTCAGGTGTTAATGTGGCAAATTTTTGGGAAGGCTTCAGCAGCCGCAAAATCCAGTACCCACCAGTTGGAGGCCGGGAGGGGAAGGGCTGGACAGACAGCATCCTGCTGTGGGAGGTGAGGCAGTGCTGCCTGGCCTGGGGAGCCTGCAAGACTGAGCTGTCTCCCTTACACACTCCAAGACCAATCCAGAAGCCCCTTGGAGCTCTGGCTGCTGCCACAGAGGAAGGTAGGCCTTTCCTGAGAGCCGTTGGGGACAGGGCCACTGTAGGCCTAAGGAGGCCCCCCAGGCACAGGGACCCAAATCAGCCCTCTGGCCACAGAAGGCACTGATGTTTTGAGCTGCACACAGCCACCCCTCCGAGCCTCTGCCTCCTTCTAACAGTGGGGCATGGCGCCTTCCTGTGTCAGGCATCCGGCCACTGAGCTGAGCGCTGAGGCTGGCCCAGGAGCAGTGTGTCCCTGCCTCCCCTCCCATGGAGGCTATGTGCCTGGAGACCAGCAGTTGTCAAAAGTGGAGAGGGGGGAGCACCTGATGGGTCCTCTAAGGTCCAGGTGGCAGGAGAACCCTGCTGTGGGGATCCTGCTGCACTGTCCTCTCTTGCAGGCAAGGCCAGGCGGGTGCCGCCTGGGACCCAGTGACTCAGCACCCCCGCCCAGATCAACTGGACTTTTGGCCCCTGCTCCGCCAGCCTCCTGCTTGGATCTCTCCTGGGTCTTAGTGCGGTGCCTGCCCAGGATGCAGGGAGCTTGGGCTCCCAGGGACCAGGGCCAGTCCCACAGCAGGATGGGCGCTCTGGACCGGCCCTCGGTCATCCTGCTCACCTATGTGCTGGCCACCATCGAGTTTACCTGCCTCTTCATGCAATTCTCCATTGTACCAGTGAGTAACATGCCCCAGCCCCTGCAGCCCCAGCCAGGGCTGCCCCCCTGTTCCTCCTACCTTCCATCTGGGCGGTGGCAGAGAGTGGGGGCTTCATGCTGCCAGGGCCCCTCCCGGTTGGGACCCCATGCCATACTTAAGCTGAGTAAGTTAAGGGACCCAGGCCTCTGCCTCTTGACCCCGTCAGCACATCCTGCATTCTGGCTGCAGTCCCAGCCCCCGGGAGAAGCCGTGGGGAGCTGCCCCACTTCGCTCCCTGGGGCAGCACCTCCCAGAGCCCTGCTGGCGCATAGCTCCTCCTGCCTCTCACCAGCAGCCTTTGCCCTCTGGAGTTCCTGCCCCAAGGGCTGGTCAATCCTGCCTGGACTCCGGCAGATCGTCCCTCGGAGAGGTTCTCCCTGCCTTGCCGCCAGCTGATGTCTCTCCCCTCCATCCTCCTGGGTCCTTGTTGTCCACTGAGTGGTCTGTGGTGGCAAACTGATCTCAAGCTTTTTTTCTTTCTTTTTTTTTTTTTTTTTTGCTTTTTTGAGACGGAGTTTCACTCTTGTTACCCAGGCTGGAGTGCAATGGCGCGATCTCGGCTCACCGCAACCCCTGCCTCCTGGGTTCAGGCAATTCTCCCACCTCAGCCTCCTGAGTAGCTGGGATTACAGGCACGAGCCACCATGCCCAGCTAATTTTTTGTATTTTTAGTAGAGACGGGGTTTCACCATGTTGACCAGGATGGTCTTGATCTCTTGACCTCGTGATCCACCCGCCTCGGCCTCCCAAAGTGCTGGGATTACAGGTTTGAGCCACCACGCCCGGTCGATCTCGAGCTTTTTCATGAAGGAGAGAGAATGCAGTTTTACTTCATCATCTCCGTTGCCACATGCGGAAGCATTTCATCGGCAAATTCACATTCGTTTGGTGTATCATTCAGCGGCCTGAAGCGCAACGTGTGGTTCTGAAGCTGTGATCGCGATGATCAAGTCATCTTCACCAAGTCTGGAGAGGCTTGGGAACAACGTCTCACATCGCCAAGAAGCACAGGCAGAGCCGAGCCAAACTAGGGCCTTTCGATATTTGCTTCTGGGAAGCCCGGCCCTCCTCCTCTGAGCCCTCAGAGCCTGGACCTGGGCATCTGGGTGGGAGTGGGGATGTCACAGGCTTCCAACCCAATGATGAGCATAAGGATCCCTCTCTGCTGTGCCTCGGAGCCCAGCCCACTCCCACTAAATGGCCTGGGTCAGGCCCTGAATCTCCTCCTTAGCAGTGGGGAAGCCTGGGTGGGAGCCCTGGTTTTCTCATCATAAAATGCATCCTAACAGTCCCTACCTGTGGGGTGGTGTGGGCAAGAGTGAGAAGTCACAGCCCTTCCACCAGCTGGGCACAGACAGGTGGAGTGGCTTCGGCTGGCCATCCACGCTCAGGGGAGGGGCATGTTTTCATTCAGTAACTGGCACTGGGTGCCCAGGAGCTGACCCTGATGTCAGAGCCTGCAGTACTACAGAGCATAAAGTCCCCAACAACCCACACCCTGGTGCTGAGCAAGATGACCGTCAACAGCAAACACACAGGGACTGCAACGGGAAGGGGTGGGGTCGTCCCCGTGGAGAAGGCAACCTTGGAGCAGGACTTGAAGGAAGCAGGAGAGGCCCTGGGCAGTAGAGCGGCCAGAGTGGCTGGAGTGGACAGGCCGAGGCCAGAATGGGACCACACTCCACCTGCCGCTCAAAGGACTCAGCTGGGGATGGCTGCGGGGAGGTGAGAGGTGGCTGGAGTTGGCTTGTGTTGTCGAGGGATTGCAGGGGGTATGAGACGAAGTGGGCTCGGGAACCCTGAAGATTTGGGCTTGAGCCCGAAGGAAGGAGACGTGGACAGGAGGAGAGACAGTCTTTGGGGAAAGATGGGAGCCCAGCTGGGGACGGGTTGAGTCTGAGACGATTTTAGTGGAGAGCCGAAGGAAGCTGACACAAGGCAGTTCGGCACAGAGGCTCCAGACCCTGCAGCATGGAGGGGGTCGTGGGTGGGCCCCCCCGGAGGGCAGGGAGGCTGAGGTCGGATGAGCTGGGGGAACTGGCAGTGGTGGCCGAGCCGGGGCAGGGGACCCAGCTCAACTCAGAGCAGCACACCATCGTGGAGGAGGGAGGAAGCCACCGAGACATTTGTCACTCCAGTGGGAGGGGAGCCAAAGCAAAGCACTGGAGGCAGTAGTGTGGGTGAGTGGGGACTTTGGGGAGGGGGAGGCAGCGGGAGGCAGGGGCCTGCTCCCAGGGCTGGGAGAGGAGGGATGGAATGAGAGGAGGCTGCAAGGGGCAGCAGCTGCTCAGAGCTCTGCCAGGGAATATGTGGGAGTAGCTGTAGGGAGGGTCAAGAAAAGGCAGGAGAAGTAACGGGGTGTGATTGCTCCAGTGGGAACCCCTCCCAGAAGGGGACTGTGCAGAGAGACTGGGAGAAAGGAGCACTGGGAGGAAAAGGCTAGGATGTGACGCAGGCAGGAGGATGACGTGGAAGGCCAGGCCAGGTGGGAAGGCTCAGCATCCTCACACTAGTAGTGGGCGGGAGGGGAGGGGTGGAGGAGGCAGAGGTTTACTAGGGGAACGTGGGAGGATTGTCAGGTGAAGCTCACAGACAGAAGTGACCTGGTAGATGGGGGGCTTCCCCAGCGTCGAGGGAGCAGGGGTGGAACTGAAGGAAGGCGTCTGGGGTTGGGGGAGGGAGGGGCTGCTGAGTGCTCTTGGGACTGAAGGGCACTAGAGAGAATCTGTGTGGACCAAGGGGGACAGAGGAAAGAAGGGGAGTGGGACCCCAGGACTGAGCTCAGGGAAAGGTCTAGTGTATGAGGGGGGCAGAGTACTAGCATCTGGGGTTGCTGTAACGAAGCATCCGAAGTCAAGGGGGCTTGGAGCCACGGAAGCTTGTCTCACAGTTCAGGAGGCCAGAAGTCTGAGGTCAAAGCTCCCTCTGAAACCCCTTCCAGCCCCTGGGAGCCCAGACTTCCCTTGGCTTGTGGCCTCATCGCCCCAAATCCCTGTGGGTTTTCACAAAGTCATCTCTCCGAGCGTGTCTGTGTCCCAAACTCCCCTTCCACTGAGGACACTGGTCACATTAGATGAGGGCCCTCCCTCATGTCCTTGCTGTAACCTGTTAACTCTGGAAGACTCCATTTCCTTAGAGAGTCGCATTCTGAGGTTCTGGGGGTTAAGACATATGAATTTGGGAGTGCACAATTAACCCATAGTGACATCACTGGAAGGAGGGTCAGGGACTCAGAGGCAGGGGCGGGGGGAGGAGCGGCTGCCGGGGAGAATGAGGGCAGTGATAGGAGGGGTGTCCCTGGGAGGGATGTTGTCACAGGCCTACCCCTCCCGAGGGGCTGAGGGGCTGGGGCCTCACAGAGCAGACTGTGTCCTGCTGGGCAATGGGCCACCTCCTGGAGGTCATTCAGGAGCTTTGGGATAATCTGTTGCTGGCCAGGACAGTGCTGCTGGCTTCCCTACAAAGTTTTGAATGAATAAAGACAAAATGGTGGGAGTCAGGTGCCTCTCTGAGGTGTACCCCACAGAGGGGAAGGACCCTAGAGGCCACCACGGGCTCCCACCTAGGAGAGGAGAAGTAGGGTCCTTCGGGGAAGGGCCCCTCGACCTTCACACTATGTAGTCAACAGAACCCAGACCCTCCGTTCCCTCCCCCCACTGCCCATCAGGGACCCCAGATTCCAAGTCCTGCAGCCTTTCCTAGCCCCTCCCCACAGGCTCACCTTCAGTTCCCTCCTCCCCAACCCCTGGCCCATTGGGAACTCCAGATTCCAGGTCCTGCCGTCTTTCCCAGCCCCTCCCCACGGGCTTACTCCTGTGTTTCAGTACCTGTCTCGGAAACTGGGCCTGGATTCCATTGCCTTCGGCTACCTGCAAACCATCTTCGGGGTGCTGCAGCTGCTGTGTGGGCCGGTGTTTGGCAGGTACAGTGTGTGTGTGCAGGGGGCTCTCCCCACAATGACCCAGGCCCTCTCAGACACCATGGCCGGGACCAACCAGGTTCCCCAGCCCCACAGCAGACCCCACTGGGATAATGGCACTCTTGTGTCACAGCCTGATGGGAGTGCAGAAGAGCTTTGGCCCCTGCTAGGTTCCCTGGGTGTCCCACCCCACGCTTTCCATAATCCTGGCCATAGCCAGGGAGACAGTGTGATTGGTGAACACCTCATGGCTATGGTAAGCAGCCAACCCATAGGCCTGCCAGGGCCGGGCAGGACTCTGGGGGCCCCATACACCCCAGGTCTCAGTGCTACGGGAACGCTAAGCTCTGGACAGGACAGGGACATCCTCCCACAAGCCACATCGGACAGAGAAGCAAGGGACAGAGCAACCCCTTAGGTAGAAATGAAGCGGTTCCTTAGGCAGCAGACCAGCAGCGGTCTCTGGGAGGGCTTCCGCTGGCCCGGAGCAGGAGGGAGAAAGGAGCTGGGAAACAGTCTGTAAAACGCAGGCCCCTCCCTTGGTCACCTGGAATTCTGACTTTTCTTTTCTTTTCTTTTTCTTTCTTTACTTTTCGTTTTTCTTTTCTTTTTTGAGATGGAGTTTCTCTCTTTTCACCCAGCCGGAATGCAGTGGTGCAGTGGTGTGATCTCAGCTCACTGCAACCTCTGCCTCCCAGGTTCAAGCGACTCTCCTGACTCAGCCTCCCAAGTAGCTAGGATTACAGGCACCTGCCACCATGCCTGGCTAATTTTTGCATAGACAGGGTTTCACCATGTTGGCCGGGCTGGTCTCGAACTGCTGACCTCAGGTGATCCACCCACCTGGGCCTCCCAAAGTGCTGGGATTGCAGGCATGAACCACCGCACCCGGCCAGGATTCCATCATTTATTTTACACGGAGTTGATCTTTCCCGTGGGTCAGTCTCGCAGCTCAGTGAAGCTGTCTGCACACAGCCCCACTGGGACGCTGGGGAAACTGAGGCCCTGAGAGGAGGGAGGCCTCCCAGCAGCCACCCAGGCGCTCAGGCCATTCATCCCCATCTGCACTCTGGCCTCCCGGGTCAGCCCCTGGGCAAGGGGAAGGGGGACCCTGACTGCCTCCTTGAGGGTCTGACCCGCCCTTCGGCCCCCAGGTTCGCAGACCAGCGCGGGGCACGGGCAGCGCTCACCCTCTCCTTCCTGGCAGCCTTGGTGCTCTACCTGCTCCTGGTGGCTGCCTCCAGCCCAGCCCTGCCTGGGGTCTACCTGCTCTTCGCCTCCCGCCTGCCTGGGGCACTCATGCACACGATGCCAGGTAGGCCTGGGGGCTGGGGGCCAGGTGGGGCCGGGGTGGGGGCTGGGGGCCAGGTGGAGGACCGGGCCACTGCTAGGGAGGTCGGCGTTTGGGTGGGGTCTGGCCCTGAGGGCTGAACAGGAGTGGGGGGGTGACATGGGCGTGGCTTGTGGAGGGGCAGGTGGAGGTGGAAGGGGTTGAGGGAGGTGGGTCGTGGTGAGGGGTACAGAGAGGGGCTTTCACTACTCAGCCCCCCGTCCCCTCCCCAGCCGCCCAGATGGTCATCACCGACCTGCTGGCACCCGAGGATCGGCCTGCGGCCCTGGGCCGGCTGGGCCTCTGCTTCGGTGGCGGCGTCATCCTCGGCTCCCTGCTGGGTGGGACCCTGATCTCTGCGTATGGGTGAGTGGGGGGGCCGAGATGGAGGTGAGTGGGGGGGGCCGAGATGGAGGCGAGTGGAGGGGCCGAGATGGAGGCGAGTGGAGGGGCCGAGATGGAGGCGAGTGGAGGGGCCGAGATGGAGGCTTCGGGGTCAGGATGCCCTCGGCCCCTCTCGACCTCGGTTTCCCCTTTTGCTTGTCTGGCAGGCTGGGCTGGGAACCGGGGCACAGGTGGCCACGTGGCATGGCTGCAGGGACACCTGGCCCCGTGCAAGGCCTAGGCCTGACCTCCCGGGTTGGCCCTCGATGGGTCTGAGTGATGTCCTCGTGCTGTCTGGGGCACCAATGAAGCTGTCTGTGCCCATCCTCACTGGGACACTGGGGAAACTGAGGCCCTAAGAGGAGGGAAGCCCCCAGCCGCCTGCTGGGGACTGGCAGCCAGGCTGAGCTGTTGGACGGTAGCCAGAGCGGACGGTGGCCAGGAGGCCAGGGGGAGCATGAGCATGGGGGGGAGTGGGCTTCCCACTCACCTCCTGACAGTCCCTTGCCAGCTGTCTCTGGAGCCTGCAAGGGTGGCTGTGCTCGAGAGGGTTCCCCAGGGAGGGGGGCTGCAGCAGGACTCCGGCAGGAGGATCCATGGATCTGCTGTCTCCTGCTGTCAGCTCTTCCTGACTCAGTTTCCTCAGCTCTGAAATGTAAATCTTGATAGGAGGGAAATGGTCCTGGGAGGGTAGATGAAGTCACAGCTGTGCCCCTCCTCCCAGCTTTGTATTCTATACCCAGGGTCTTCCCCGGCCCTGACCCCCACCCTCTGCTGGCCCGTGAGTTTCTCTGAGGCTCCATCTGGCGTGGAGCCTTCCTGGCATCTGAACCCCCACACACTGGGGGTGCCCCTCGGCGTAAGGCCAGCACTTATGTGGACACCAGGCTCTCCAGCCCTGGATGAGCTGATGGCAGTTTCCAGGCCAGGCACCCCCTAGGGGCTGCAGCCTGGGCTCCCCAGGACCTCAAGGCAAAACCCAACAATGGTGGAGGCAGCTGGGTGCTGGTGCAGCCCCAGCGCAGGGAGGTCTCAACGGCCTTGTTAGCACCTCTCCTTCTCTGCAGGTCTCTAGGGCTTCGCTGGGGGCCTTAATTGAGGCCCTGAGCGTTCTTCCAGCGTTTTCATCAGAGGCTGCGCTTCTGACTGACGGCTGCTGCTGGCCGTGAGCGGGACGGTGGGGGGATGAACAGTTTGTCTACTCAGGGAGTTTTCTGAACACCTGATTGGTGCCCCCAGGACTCTGTTCTAGAACACGATGGCGAACAGCACAGGCTGAGTCCCTGGGCTGAAGTGAGTGTGACAGGAATTCCCATGACATCTGCTGAGCTACATGGAGCAGAAAGTCACAAAGCAGGACTGGGGGTTCAATGGATGGGGGTCACTGGGGACTGTGAGCAGGTGCCATCTGAGTCGAGGCCCCAAGCGGGTGGGAGAGGCGAAGAAGCCACGGTGCAGAGACCTGGGTGTGGAGGGCAGGAGGCCGTGTGGCTGGAGGGAGGGAGGAGGGGCAGGCGCCAGGCTGGGGCACCCTGGGGGGCGCAGCAGGGGTGAGATGAGGGGTGGACACCCCTGCAGGGAGACCGGTAGGGCAGCCCCTTTGCCAGCCAAGGATGGTGGCCAGACCGGAGGTGACCATGGTGGGAGAGGGCAGAGGGCGGACTCTGACTTGGCTTTGCCAATGGGAGGGATGTGGGGTGAACTCAAGATGGCAATGCCAAGGCCGTGTCTGCCCCTGGGGCTGGTCCCGGGGAGCCTGGCAGCCTTGCACAGAGGCCCGAGCAGCCTGAGGCGCCACCGGGATTTGGGTCTTGTTCAGGCCGACAGGGTGCTTGTTGGGCACTCAAGGGAGCTGCTGAGTAGGGACCCAGATAAGGGAGAGAAATTCAGGTGTGGAAGGTCCGGAGCTATGCACTGAGCACTCGTGTTTTGGGGCTGGGAGGCGAGGAGGGAGCACAGGGAGGATGAGGAGGGAGCACTTTCTGGGAGTCAAGGGCTGAGGGGTTCGCCGGGGGCAGGGACCTGGGCCTCTACCGCTGGTGGCCAAGGAAGGCACAGTGACCCGTGTCTGCGGCAGGGCAGCCATCCCCAGGTGCCGGTGCCAGCCACAGGAGCCTCATGCAATAGACAGGTCCAGGGAAACAAGGAGACAGGAGAAGGGTCGGGGAGTTGAGCTATAAGCGGGCAGACGGGGGTCCCGGGGGCTTTGCTCAGGGAGGAGGAGCCCTGAGGAGGTGCCCCAGGGAAAGGGAAGGGCTGACATGGGAGCTGAGCACAGGGCTGGTGGGGTGTCCCTGGAGGATGGGGCCCAGGGCACCTGTGTGGGCAGCAGTGGCAGGACGGCAGGGACGGCTCCCCCCGAGGCCAGGAGGGTGGCAGTTGTGAGGCATGGGGAGCCGGCACCGCCCAGGGCCTGTCTCTCGAGGGTGGCTGGGGTGAGCGGGGGTGTGAGGAGGGCACAGGGAGGAGGGCTGGGCCCCAGCAGGTGGCCGAGCTGGGCAGCCGCTCTCCCATGGTGCTGCCCACCCCGGGGACTCCGCTGGCTCGGGGCCCAGCCACCTGTTGCTGTCTTCTTCCCGTCCTCACCCAGGAAATGGGCCCTCCCCCACCCTCACTCTCCCACAGGGATGCTTGGAGGGTCCAAGCTGGTTCGCGCAGCGGGGCCAGCACGCTGGAGCAGCTCAGCACGCACGCCTCCTGCAGGCCCGCCTCCCAGGCCACAGGTCCCTCCTGTCTCTCCTGCCCTTTCTCCATCCCCACTGCTGACCGAGAACACCATTCACATCCCTCTCCCTCCCTCCAGCCGCCAAGACAGCCTCTCCCCCTACCCACACCTGTCAGTGCGTTCCATTCACTTCCCCGCCTCCATTCATCCCAGGACCTGAGGCACTCTGCATCCTTGACGTTTAGTCAGCAGACCAGCTATGACAGTTCCTTTGATGGGTGGGGAAACTGAGGCCCGGGAGATGGTGAGACTACCTCCATAGAGCTCCCAGTCCCTGTCCAAGGCTCAGGTGGTGTGGGACTCCCTCAGGATCCTCACACCACACCCAAGACTCGGGGCACTGTACGGGCCTGTGGGAAAGCTGGCTGCCCCGAGTGGTGGTGGGAGGGCTGCGGGGTGACCTCGTGGCTGGAACTCTGCCTTTGTCCAACCCAGATGGGGAGAGGGAGGCCCACACCTCCTCTTCAGGGGCTCACTGAAGGCAGTGAGGCCAGTGCCAGCCAGACTCCAAGGCCTGGTGCCCCATGGCAAGGGCCAGCCCCCTTGGCTTCCTCAGTCTGGCAGCCCCCAGCCAGCTCTGGCTCCCAGCCTAGCCAGGGGCAGGAGCCTGGTACAGCTGTGAACGCCCCCTCCTCACAGCCTTCCTGCCCTTCCTTGATGGAAACCAAGGCACAGCACACATGGGGTCTTCCTCCCTGCCCACCCACCTGTGTATCCCATTCACCTGAAAGGCTCCAGTCCTGTCTCGTCCGCACCCACCTGGGCAGCAGGTGGGAGGAGGAAGTGGACTTGGCACCCACAGGCTGCGGGGGCGGGCACTTGTATAACTGGTTTGGGCCCAGCCTCTGGAGCCTAGGGCTGAGAGACCAGGCTGGCCTGGGGAGGGACCCAAGACCTGAGTCACTGTACACACGCTGGGCGGGGGGTGGGGGGTGGCTCTGTGACTCATGTTCTGAGCCCAGACCCTCACAGCCTGGGGAGGGATGGGGAGAGCCATAGAGTCCTCCCTGCGTCAGACAGCGGGGAGCCCTACAGCATTTGCCTTCTCTGGGTGGACAGGCGGCAGGTCAGGGTGAGGTTGAGGGGGGCTGAGCAGAAGGGGCTGCCTGCACTGTGCGAATGGAACCTTGATTCAGTGGTCCTGGGGGATGGCCAGGCTCTGGGGGCGGGCGAGGCGTGCAGAGGCCCTGGGGCTGAGGCCGGCGTGCCGGATGTCCTTCCCACTCCTGGCAGTTCGTGTCGGGGGAGCAGGTGAGAGCTCTGACTGGGGAAGGGCAGCCCAAGTCTCCCCCAGCAGCCATCGGTGGCCGCTGGCACAGTTGCGGGCACTGACTCCCTCCTGGGGCCCTCCAGGGCTCCCCAGCCCCAGGCTCTCCTGTTGCCCACAGCAGCGCTGGCCTTGGGTTCTCCCACCACCACTCAAGGGCCTGGCTCCCTGCCACCACGCCTTGCTTGTCACCAGCCTCCCAAAATAGCCGTCGAAGTGGCGCCTCTGCTCCTCTGCACTTCTGGGGCATCTGGCAAAGAAGGCAGGTTTTTGCCCCTGCCCAGCCAGACCCTGAGCTGTGACATGCAGGCCTCTGAGGCCAGGGTCCCAAAGAGAGGGCCCTTCTCTCTGGTGCTGGCTACAGGAGCCAGGCGTCCCTCCCACACCACACATCCGTGCCTGCTGGCTGCAGGGACAAGCTGTGGGGCCGGAGCCCAGACCGTCCTTTCCCTGGCATTTTCCCAAAGGAAGGGCCCAATCGTGTGGAAACCCAGCAGCCAGAAAGCCCAAGTATATGGCGCCCCGGGGCCATGGGTGCTTGGCAGGGGGGGAGGGTCAGAGCTGCCTTGATGGATTGATGGGGCAGCGGCACAGGCGGGGTGGATGTGTGCTGGCACCCCCACCCCACCCACGTGAGCTCAGGGGTCCCGCCTGAGAAATGAGAGCTGGCCAGTGCCCAGACTGTGTACCCAGAGGTGGCCCACTGGCTGTCCTAGTCAGCGTGTCACCAGGTCCCTTCCTTGCTCTGGCAAATGCGTACATGTAAGTGCACGTATACAAGTTTGTACGTGTGTGTGTGTGTGTGTGTGTGTGTGTGTGTGTGCATATGTGGCTCTGGTGAGGAGGGGCAGAGAAAAGGTCTTTCTTTGAACTTGGTGGAGACACACTGGTCCGTGGCTGGCCGTGTTTTTGGGTGCAAGGGCACCTTCCAGGACCCCGACTCCTACTCATGTCTGCGCCCTGAGGCCCGGACCAGGGTGGAATTGGGGGCTCTGCTGAGGTTGGGGCAGGACCTGTGCTGCCTGTGTGAACGGCTCACACATTTGTCCCATCACCTGATGACCACTGCGGTCTCAGTGCAGGGTCCAACCTTGGCCCACCTGCCTCAGGGACGAGTCTAGCATCGGGTAAAGTGAGTCTTTCTCACATGGCATGCTGTATGGGAAGGAGGGCTGGGGCCTCACTGAGAAGGGCCCTTGCAGACTGTTTAGGAGTTTGCTTAGCTGCTGCGAGGGAGGCTGTGGTGGTCAGGCCCGGAGGCCTTACAGCCAGGCTCAGTGGGAAGCCCCCAGTTTCCTCCTGCCTCTCCCTGAGCGGAGGCAGCTGGTTCAGCCCCCAGGAGGCAATGGTGACAGAACAGCCCCCCGTGTTTCTAGGTGACAAGGCCTGCTGCTTCCTTCCAGGGGAATCCCAGGCCAAGTTTCCAGGTGGGGACTCATGGCAGGGAAGCTGACGGGAGAGCCAGAGTCACAGGCCTTGGTGGTGGCCCGGCAGGCGGGAAGGTGGCAGAGCAGCCCAAGAGGCAGATCCGGGGCATTGCAAGTCTCTGGAACGAACCCCAGCCCAAAGCTCTCTTCAAGCCCAGCTGCACCAACTCTAGAAAGTGGGAAGGGGTCCTGCCAGGAGGGGAGGCAGTTTCTGAGGGCCCGCTAAGTGCCAGGCCCGCCCTTGCCCCCACTGGGGAGGCAGCGTGACCATCCCCATAACACAGCACGGCTGCCCAGGTCTTGGAGAGCACTTCCCGGGGACACGCACGCCAGGCTTGCCCGTTGGAGCCTCTCGCGACATTGGCCAGTGTGGGAGCTGCTGTTCCTGGGAGGACGCGCCGCCTACCCCAGGCGCCCACCAGCCTGGCTGCCAGGGCCTGGGTGCCATGGCAAGGGCCAGGGATGGTGCATGCTTCACCAGCTCCTTCATCCACGACTGAATAAATGTCCTCTGGGGGTCCTGGTCCCCAGGCTTTAGGTCACAGACTGTGGGGACATGAGAGATCAGGCTTGAGCTGCTTTCAGCTGTTGGAGCCATAGTGTGGCCGAAGGCACAGGTCGGGGGAGGAAGCGGGCGCCTGGGTCCTGGGACCCTCGCCCTGTGCAGCCAATGCTATTGCCCGCAGGATTCAGTGCCCAGCCATCCTGGCTGCCCTGGCCACGCTCCTGGGAGCTGTCCTCAGCTTCACCTGCATTCCCACCAGCACCAAAGGGGCCAGAACAGATGCCCAGGCTCCACCACCAGGTAGGCCCCGCCAGATACACCCTGCCCGGATGCTGGGGCAATGGGAGGCATTGGCTAGACCTGTGTGCTCCAGCCAAGGGGCACGGGGCAGGGGGAGAATCTGGGGGCTACTCACACCCTCCTGCCTTCCTTGAACTGCTCCCGGCTGCCGACTTCATAGGAGCCAAATGAGGTGTGGTCACAAAAGGGTGGAAGTGAGGGTCAGACAGGCGGGGAGACCCAGATGGGGAAGGCGCTAAGAGGGGAGGCGCAGAGGGGGCTGGGGAGGACCAGGAGGGACCCCCAACAGGATGGGTGGGCCAGCAAAGCTCCTGAGGCTCCAGATGTCCAGGGAGATGCGAGGGTGCCCCCCGAGGCACACTGATCGGTGGAGGGCAGAGGATGGTCAGGTGGATCCCAGGAGGAGAGGCCAGGGCTCCCCAGAGGAAGTCCCTCAAGGGTGGCCCCCTGCTGAGCCTGGCCCCTACACATGGGGCGCACATGGCAGGGCCGGTGCCTCTGTGCCAAGGGACTAACAGCCCAGCCTGGGATGGAGGAACCCACCTGGGGCCATCCTGGGACAGAGGGCTGTGATGGAATTAACACAGAAGGTCCAGAGGAAGGGCTGGGTGGAGCTAGGGCTGTGGCGGGACATAGCAGAGCCAGAGAGGCAGGAGCCCCCAGGGTAGGGGGCAGGAGCCCCCAGGGCAGTGGGCAGGAGCCCCCAGGGCAGTGGGCCAGAGGAATTCATAAGCCCGGCGGGGGAACCGCAGCACCACACTCAGAGGTGTCCAGTGGACCAGGGCATGGTGGTGACTTGTGAGCACAGTGGCATGGCATTGCCATTGTCATCCTCTGGGCTGCTGGCCAGGTCACACTCTGCCCCAGGCCCCGGGCCAGGACCTTACAGGAAGCAGCTGCTGGTCCCTGTTCAGGGACTGCTGTGCACAGAGGATGTTTTTCCTGAGTGCCTCTGGGGATTCGGGGGGCCCTAGGCACGCGTGGAAGTGTGCTGAGTGGTGGTGCCCACCTCGGGGCTGGGAACATCACCAGCTCTCATACCCACGAGCGAGCGGCACTGAAGCCAGGGGGAAAGATGTACCCTGGCAGGCAGAACAGGGGCCTGGGAGCAGTGAGGCCTGCAGCCAGGTGAGGGGTGGGCATTGGCACCATGGCCTCCGCAGGCCTGACGGGCCTCTCCCTGCCAGGCAGCCCCCGGGCCAGCGTGTTTGACCTGAAGGCCATTGCCAGCCTGCTGCGGCTGCCAGACGTCCCAAGGATCTTCCTGGTCAAGGTGGCCTCCACTTTTCCCTCAGGTGAGCCTCGACTGCCGCCGGCCTCGGCCAGAGCCTGGCAGAGTTCCAGCTGCACCAGGGCCCAGCCCTTCCTCTGGCCTGTGCCCCTCAGGTCCACGCAGAGATGGTAGCACAGGCAGGAGCGGAAGGAAGGCAGAAAAGGGTCTTTCCCACCTCTCTGCAGCCCCTCCACGCCGTGAACCTGCAGATCCCAGGGCGGGTCCCCACAGGCAGAGGGCCTGGCTCTCCGCTCTCCGTGGGGACCCGCCCTGGGATCTGCAGTGCAGCCCTCAGCTCTCATCCTCATACCCTGTGGCCCGAGACGCAGGGAAGCAAGTGTGAGTGTCAACACCGCCTTCTGAAGCTGGCCCAGGGCCCCCACAGCAGACCCTAGGGTGTCACAGACCAGAGAGAACAGCGAGCCGTGGACAAGCCCCCGGGCAGCCCCGTCTCTCAGAAGCGCCGTCCAGGGTCCTCTAACTGGGATGCCAGGAAGCAGGATGGAGAACGGGCCCTCGACGCTCTGACGGCCCCAGCCTCTGTCCCCAGCCCGCCTAGGCAGGCTCTCTTGATTCTCAAAACTAGAGCCCAAGTCACTAACCTCAGGAACAGAAGCCTTTTTTTTTTCTTTTGCGGCCCCTGCCCAGGCTGGAGTGCAGTGGTGTGATCTCAGCTCACTGCAGCCTCCACCTCCCAGGTTCAAGCAATCCTCCTGTCTCAGCCTCCTGAGCAGCTGGGACTACAGGCATGCGCCAACACCCCCAGCTAATTTAAATTTTTTTAGAGGCAGGGTCTCACTATGTTTTCCAGGCTGGTTTCAAACTCCTGGCCTTAACCAATCCTCCCTCCTCGGCCTCCCAAAGTGCTTGGATTGCAGGCGTGACTTCGTGGGCTTTTATAACAGAGGCCCAGGGTGGGTCTTGGGGCCAAATCCTCCCAAGTGGTCAGCCCTGGGTCCCCCCATTCCAGCGCCTTCCTGCTCACAGTCCAGAGCCTAGCAACCCCTTAGGAGCCACCTTCCACACCAGGGATCCCGCAGAATTCCAGGGAAGAGTCTCACTGGCCTGGCTGGCACCACAGGCCCCTCCCTGAACCAGGCACCGGCCAGGGCCCAGACCCCCTGATTGGTCAGGCTGCTGAGACAGGAGGGAGACAGGCAAAGGCCAGGGTGTGGCGGTGCTTACGCCTGCTCCTCTGCCCCGGCTCAGGGCTCTTCATGGTCATGTTCTCCATCATCTCCATGGACTTCTTCCAGCTGGAGGCTGCCCAGGCTGGCTACCTCATGTCCTTCTTCGGGCTCCTCCAGATGGTGAGTGGCACACAGGCCTGCTGAGGGCACGGCGAGGGGATCCAGTGGGGCTGGCCTCTGAGAGTGAACGCTTCTCCCGATGGAGGCTGGGGAGCCCTCAGCCTCCCATCCGGCAATGTCAGGGTCCACAGGGAACCAGCTGCCGTGGTGAGCGCGCTGTGAGGACAGTGGACTCTAGCCCCTTATGCAGCCGGCTGGGGTCTGTGGCAGCCCACCTGTCCACCAGCCACGTGACCAGAGCAAGTCTCCCAAACGCTCCAAATCCACCCCATGAGGTCAAAGTGCCACCTTGCAGGGTCCTTGGCAGATGAGGTGACCTGACATGGCAAAGCACTTAGACACTGCAGGCCCCTGTGGAGGTTCCACAGGAGCAAGACGCCAGCGCTCAGAGGCGAGGCTGTCATTGTAGATTGCCCTAAAAGCCTGGCAGCTCCGATGCGGCAGGGGTCCTATTTGCCAGCCCCCCAGAACTGCTCAGCTCCCGGGCCAGGGGGAGCCCCCTCCGCCGCCAGCTCCTCTGGGCATCTGGACCAGACCCGGGGGTGGTGGGGCAGGTGATGGTGTGCAGCCACCCAGTATGGCTGCCTGACAGCCAGAGCGAGGGAGGGGCTATTCTGGGACCCACCAGGGTGGGGGTGGGGCTCTCAGCCTCTCTGGAAGCCTGTGGCATTCCTGGCACCTCCAAGCCACCGGCTCTTCAGCCTCTCGGCCCGGGACTACACTAATGCTAAAATAGCCTCCCATGGGAGGGGCTGGACCCCCACCGAGGGCAGTGAGGGCTTCTGCTCTGAGGTCCACGGGGCCACCCTGGCAGGGTACAAAGAGATGAACAGAAAAAGAACAGCAACAGTAACGGTGACAACCCAGGGCTGGCGCCACAGGGCCTGTTCTGAATAGGCTGTGCCCAGCTCACCGCAGGTAAGACCCTCATCAGACCCTGGCTGAAGCCTGCAGCTGGGATGGACACGGCAGCCCCTGGCCTGTGTCGGGGCACTTGGGCCCGGCGTGGCTGCAGTGGGGACCCTGCCTGAGACAGACAAAGCTGGGTGGTGACCAGCACCATGGAGATGCCCTCGAAGGAACTGGGCTGGTGAACTGCCCAGGGCCAGGGAAGGAGCGGGGTGAGGCCTGAGGACCCTGACAGGCAGAGCAGCAGGACAGGAGGCTGAGGAGGGGAGGAGGGGCCTGCAGAGTAGCCCAGCCCCAAGTCCGGCCAGGGACAGGCTGCTCAGCTCCAGGTACAGGTCAAAGCCTGCAGGGCCCCTCTAAGTTTAAGCTTTTTTAGACTTAATGGGCAAATGGAGACACAACACACATAAGCATCTGGCGCTGTGAGCTCCTCTTAGGTGCATTGCATGGCGTGAAATTTGCCAGCTCCTCTTTTAAAAAACTTTTAAAATCCCAAAACACCCTAAAATAAAGCAAGTGTGAAAGTAAGGTCTTTAAGTCATTTGTAGTTCAGGTTGGAAGCAGCTTCTGTTCTGCCTGGCAGGACGTGGGGAGAGTGGCTGGTCCCCTCCAGAGGTTCTATGGGTTGGGCCTGCCCTGCGGGTGAATACTGAGCCCAGGGACCCTCCAGCGGGGCCACCTCTGCATTCCAGGCACGTTGGCCCAGCTCTCCCTGCTCGTTGGAGGAGCTGAGATGGCCAGATAGGGAGCCTAGCCCTGACCTGGGAGCTGCCCATGGCCAAGCCTGGCCCACTGAGTCCGTCCCTGGGAGCAGCCTAGCCGAGCCTGGCCCACCAGGTCTGTCCCTGGTGTCCCTGGTGTGGGCTTTTCTTTCCTCCCTTGTGGAGAGGAGCCCTGTCTCCTCAGGGACCTCGGAGCCATCCTGACACAGTCACTGCTGGCAGGGTGGGGAGAGACCCCAGGGGCTTGCAGATTCTGAGAGGCCTTCTCTGGAGAGGGACACCACAGGCCAGTCTGGAGGTCCCTGCTGTTGGGGCTGGCCACGGTCCAGACGCCCCTCCCTCGCCTCCCCCACCCCCACTAATACCCTCTCTATCCGGTCTAGGTGACCCAGGGCCTGGTCATCGGGTGGCTGAGCAGCCACTTCTCAGAGGAGGCGCTGCTCCGCGCCAGCGTGCTGGTCTTCATCGTGGTGGGCCTGGCCATGGTGAGGGCTCCCCGCTCTGGCCCACTCCCCTGACCCTCTCACTGGGGCAAGGCCACTTTGGACAGTGTCATCTGTGCTTGGGCTCCTGGCCCCCTCCACCCTCCCCCCCAACCCAGGGCCAGCTCTTCAGCAGGGGCAGCAACCAGGGTGGAGAGGGACGGGTAAGACCCTAGAGAGGAGCCTGGCCCCACTCAGCTCGGCCCCCACCTGCCTGTCCCAGGCCTCAATGTCCAGCGTATTCCACTTCTGCCTCCTGGTGCCCGGCCTGGTGTTGAGCCTCTGTACCCTCAACGTGGTCACCGACAGCATGCTGACCAAGGCCGTCTCCAGCTCAGACACGGGTGAGCTGTGGCCAGCTGGTGGGCAGCCTCCTCCAGGAAGCCCTAGGAAAAGCCCAGTGGGGGTGGGATGGTCACGGGTCCTGGGGTCCATGTGGGGTGGGTGAGGTGAGTGGGGTGGGAGGCTGGGATCTGTGTGCGGTGGGTAGGGTGGGAGGCTGGGGTCTGTGTGGGGTGTGTGAGGTGGGGGCCTGGGCTCTGGACCATACCCTGGGGTGGTGGGGCAGGTGATGGAGTGCGGCCACCCAGTATGGCTGCCTGACAGCCAGAGTGAGGAAGGGGTTATTCTGGGACCCACCAGGGTGGGGGCAGGGCGTTCAGCCTCTCTGGAAGCCTGCAGCATTCCTGGCACCTCCTTTGGAGTGTGGTGGGTAGGGTGGGTGGGATGGGTGCCTGGGGTCTGTGTGGGGTGGGTGGGGTGAGAACCTGGGGTCTGTGTGGAGTGGGTGGGGTCGGGAGGGTGGAAGCCTGCGGTCTGTGTGGGGTGGGTAAGGTGGGGGCCTGGGGTCTGTGTGGGGTGGGTAGGGTGGGGGCCTGCGGTCTGTGTGGGGTGGGTAGGGTGGGGGCCTGGGGTCTGTGTGGGGTGGGTAAGGTGGGGGCCTGGGGCCTGCATGAGACTCCTGCCCACCACCTATCCCAGCTGGGGGCAGGCCAGGGGCCTGGGAGGGGCTGCCCGGAGGTGGCATTTGGCTTGGCTCTGAGAAGCACCTCAGGGTCTTGCCTGCCAGGCCCAGAAGCCCCAGGGACTTCTGGGCCCTCCCCCAGCACAGGGGGGTCACGCAAGTGCTCAGGAACTTCCTGAATGAATGAATGAATGAATGCACACCATTAAATCCAGAAAGTCCCTAGGCCACTTGGGGGACACAGGGCCCCCAGATATAGACCTCCCCGCCCCCACTTCGGACCTAACTTTCTTTCTTGAAGCCTGAGAAAGCCCCTCATGCAGTCTGGGGATGCCCTGGTCCCAACACTGCCCAGGCTCCTGCCCCACCCCAGGCGCAGTATGGGCACACAGTGTGGCCATACATGCCAGCGTGCAGGGGGCTCCCGGGCGCTGGCAGAGGTCACAGGACTCAGGGAGTCCTCTGGGGTCCTGGAGGTTCTTCCGGTCTTCCCAGCAGCAGAGCCAGAAAACTCAGGGCACAAGTCTGACCCTCCTTCCAGCTGCCTGTCTGGGAGGTGGCAGCCCAAGGTCTGGAGGTACAGATGTCGGGGGGCTGCAAAGGGTAGGCCTCTTCTCAGGGCTGCCTGGGAACCTTCAAGGCCTTCTGGGACTGTGACTCCATGGTGCAGGGGCTGGCGCAGGCTGAGCCAGGAGGGCTTCCTGGAAGAGGTTGGGCCGAACTTTGGAGAGGCCAGGAGGAGGGCACAGGAGAGGAAGGCCTGGAGAGCTGAGGAAGAGGACTCTGGATGCTGAAGGAGGCCAGGCCCAGACCCCTGGGCCACATCATGCCCAGACACTACCGCCAGCCTGGAAGGGCTGAGATTTCCAACTCCAGGAGACCTGGGCTCTGAAGCCCCTGAAGCCAGTGACCCTCTGGGCACAGGACCAGAGGCAGAGAGTCCTCCCACCTGGAGTCCTGGGGGGTCCTCCCGCTTACTGAGTGCTGCCCTCCATGTTGCCCAAGTGTTGACAATAGCCATGGATAGTGTCACATGTCTGTCCATGCTGGCGGTAGCTGGCCAGAGGGCTGTGGAGACAGGGCGTCAGGGACAGAGCTAGCTGCTGCACAGGTGGGGGCTATCCGAGGGTCCTGGGAAGCGGCTCCGTCTTGCTGGGGCTGCAGGAGGGGCAGGTGGAGGGGCAGGTGGAGGGGCTGTGTGTGGGCTCCCGAAGCCCTTCCCTGGCCCTGTTGGGGGAGCTCCACAGAGTAGTAGCAGCTCTACAAGATGGGGCTGCTGGAGGAAGGGCTGATGGCCAGGAAGGGCTGTGGGGTGGTGGCGTCGTGCCCACTCTAAACCCAAGCCCCAGCAGTGTCTCAGGCCAGGCTCAGCCTCCCGACTGTATCACCAGCCCTCAGTGGTGGTGTGCACCCTGGGAAAGAGCCGCCCTGACACCCTAGGCGGGAGGTTCCGGGCCCCAGAAGCAGATGCCATCTCCCTTGGCAGGCCTGGCAGGGCGGGGCCTGCTGCCGTGACCTGTGGCCCTGTTCCCAGGCTCCTCCTGCACTTAGAAACTTTCTGGAGCAGGGAAGAGATGGCCCAGTGCCCTGGGAAGCGCCCTGTGCTGCCTCCTGCAGGGCTGAGTGGTCCTCAGGGAACAGGCACAGTGGGTAGAGACAGCTGCGTTTGCTCCGGAGGCCGGGTGGGTGGCGGGGGAGGGGGGACCGGAGGTTCGAAACCAGCAGGTAGAAAGGCCTGAGGGCTGTTTTCGGGAGTATTTCACCAGACTCTGAAGGTGCGGACTGTGCCGTGAGGTTGGGGGGGATTAGGAGTGGCAGCAGACTATGGCTGTGTCCAGGAAGTGGGCCACTGCCCAGGGAGCTGCCCAGGGAGCTGCCCAGGGCCTGACTCCCCCGATCCGCCCTCCAGGGACCATGCTGGGCCTCTGCGCCTCTGTGCAGCCGCTGCTCCGAACCCTGGGACCCACCCTGGGTGGCCTCCTGTATCGCAGCTTTGGTGTCGCCATCTTTGGCCACGTGCAGATTGCAGTCAATGTCCTTGTCCTCCTGCTCCTCTGGAGAAAGCCTGTGCCCCAGAGGAAGGACAAAGTCCGGTGACCGCTGCCCAGACACAGACTGGCAATAAAATCCTAATAAATCCCTCCGACCTCTTCCGGCCTGGTTTCTGCAGGCTCACGCATGGCCTACCTGCGTCCTTTGGGGAGGGATGGGGCCTCAGGACTGGAGGGCTTCCTAGAGGAGGGGGCCTACAGCTGGGCAAAGCTCTGGGGAGGACAGAACCACCCAAATTGGTTCCCAGTCATTAGTGTAGCCCTGAGCCCGCTCACAAAGGCACCCCCTGCTGCCACACAGACCCTCTTGTTCACACCCCAAGCAATGGGGAGCTCCTGCCCAAGCCCTGCCCACAGTGTGCCTGCCCAAGAGCAGAAACAGTTGCTTTAAAAGATCAATCCCAGAACTTTGGGAAACTGAGACAGGCGGATCATGAGGTCAAGAGATCAAGACTATCCTGGCCAACATGGTGAAACCCCGTCTCTACTAAAAAAAAAAAAATTGCTGGGCATGGTGGCTCGAGCCTAGTCCCAGCTACTCAGAAGGCTGACGCGATAGAATGCTTGAACCCTCGAGGCAGAGGTTGCAGTGAGCCAAGATTGTGCCACTGTACTCCAGCCTGGCAGCAGAGCGAGACTCCATCTCAAAAATAAAAACAAACAAAATCAGGGAACCAAGGCCTTCTAGATGGAAGGAAAATTGCCCTCACTCTGCTGGACAGTACAGCACATACCCAAACCTCATTCTTGAACTAACTGCACCAGGGACAACCCAGCACACACCCAAATACTGGTCCCAGAACTATACCAGGGAGGTTGTCAGCCACCTGAACCCCAAAACTGCACCAGGGAAGGTGCCAGCCACCCAAACCCCAGAACCGCACCAGGGAAGCTGCCAGCCACCCAGTCCCAGAACTGCACCAGACACACTGCCAGCCACCCAAACCCCAGAACTGCACCAGACACGCTGCCAGCCACCCGAACCCCAGAACTGCACCAGGGTAGCTGCCAGCCACCCAAACCCCAGAACTGCACCAGACACGCTGCCAGCCACCCGAACCCCAGAACTGCAC
>CM052657.1:114911950-115004379 GCA_028533165.1 Leontopithecus rosalia | reverse complement strand
AGAACCGCACCAGAGAAGCTGCCAGCCACCCAGTCCCAGAACTGCACCAGACACACTACCAGCCACCCGAACCCCAGAACTGCACCAGGGAAGCTGCCAGCCTCCCGAACCCCAGAACTGTACCGGGGTAGCTGCCAGCCACCTGAACCCCAGAACTGCACCAGACGCTGCCAACCACTGAAACCCCAGAACTGCCCAGGGGACGCTGCCAGCCACCCAAACCCCAGAACTGCACCAGAGAAGCTGCCAGCCACCCGGACCCCAGAACTGCACCAAACACGCTGCCAGCCACCCAAACCCCAGAACTGCACCAGACACACTGCCAGCCACCCGAACCCCAGAACCGCACCAGGGAAGCTGCCAGCCACCCGAACCCAGAACTGCACCAGACACGCTGCCAGCCACCCAGTCCCAGAACTGCACCAGACACGCTGCCAGCCACCCGAACCCCAGAACTGTACCAGGGTAGCTGCCAGCCACCTGAACCCCAAAACTGCACCAGTCGCTGCCAGCCACCCGGACCCCGGAACTGCCCCAGACGCTGCCAGCCACCTGGACCCGGAGCCCCTCTGGTGTCCCCCTCTCTCAGCCTCTTTGTCCTATAGTTCACTGGTCCCAGCATTTTCTGCCCCGGGGACCCGTGTCATGGAAGACCATTTTTCCTCGGATTCGGGTGGGGAAATGAAACTTTCACCCCAGAGCATCGGGTGTTAGCTTCTCATAGGGAGCGGCCTCCTGGATCCCTCACATGCGCAGCTCACAAAGGGTTCTCGCTCCTACGAGAATCTCCCCCTGCCACTGACCTGGCAGGAGGTGGAATTCAGGCGGGAATCCTCGCCCCACCACTCACCTGTTGCCTTGCAGCCGGGTTACCTGATTTGCTGGCCAGGCCACCTACTGTTGCCTTCCCAGCCTCCTGACCACAGCACTTCCCGACCCCTCACCCCCAGTCCCCGGCCCTGGGCTCTGGGGAGAAGAACTGGGCATGGGGAGACGGCCCGGCCACTGTGACCGATTGACCCATCTGGAGAGAACAGGTTCTCCGCAGCCTCGGCGAGGGTCTGCAGCTGCCCCCAAACCATGAAGACTTCCCCTCCTCTCCTTGGGCTGCCTTGAAAAGAAACTTAAAACATGGACTCCCCAATTCTTAGGATTCTGCTGTCCTCAGAATCTGAGGAATTCCAAAATTCCTCAAACTAGAAGTGGCCTCAGAGCTCAGGCCAGATCGTGCCTCTGCTCGAAGCCCCCAGGGGCAAGGCCTCTCCTGGTGACCTTGGACATCCGTCCAGGTGAGGCTCTGGGGGGCAGCTGGGAGGCCCAGGAGCCCAGCCACGGCAGCGTCCTCAGCTGCTCTTTTCTGCCCTTTGCAGGAGCCCCTGCCCCATTTGCATGAGGGCTTCACAAAGTGTGCTGGGGGAAACTGCCTGGCAGGAAATGGTTTCTTCTGCATCTAGCACCAAGACTCCCACAGGCCATGCAGCCAAGGGACAGCAAGGGACAGCACTCTCCCCGCCCTGATCCCAGACCAGCTAAGAGGCTTCGTCAGCCCCATAGCAACACAGATTAGGGCCGGATTCTGGTACTTCTCTGCCTCCCCTACAGGCATTCCTCCAACCAGGAAGGTTCCAGAAACGAAGGCCCCATCGTGGGGCCAGGAGTTGTGCGTGTCCCCCTTAGCTCCTCACTGGGTGGGGACACACTTCCTGAGCCCTGTCTCGGACTCTCCTTGTCTTTCAGAGAATGCAGCCAGGGAGGGCAGCAGCCATACTGGTCTGCTATCTCAGGAAGAGGGGCTCAGGCCTCTCCATCCCAGTGTCCTGGGACAGCACCTGGACGTGCAGGGACCTCTGCCTCCTGCCCCAACATCAGAGACAGCCCAGAACTCTCTCTTGTTCCCTCAAAAGCAAAGGTGACCCTGCCCTCCCCACACTGTGGGCCAGGAGTGCTGGCAGCAGGCAGCCAGAAGGCTGAGGGTTTCCCTCGGGTCTGGTGCCAGGTGTGTGGGGAGGAGGGGCTGCTGGGGAAGGTCCCCTACCACAGGCAGCAGCAGGGCCATGGGCCACCACCCTGTCCTCCCAGGCTCAGTTCCTCAGGACACAACAGGGAGCAGAAGGTAGCCAGGTCAAACCCCAGGGCACTTCCTGGCCTCCGGGGAGGCTGCTTGGAAGGAAGGTGTGGACCCGGCCCAGCAGATGACACGATTCATTTATTCATTCAAAGCCGGTTGCCAGCGCCTTCCACACCAGCCCGGCAGGACTGGATGAGGGTGACCTGCCCTTCCCTTCCCGGGCCTCCACCCTCCCAGCAGGAATCTCACTGAGCCACAGCCGGATGGTAGAAAAGTGAACTGGCCAAATTTATTTGCGGTGGGAGTATCAATGCAAAAACAAGATACCAAGACTATAAAATATGTGCCTACAAAGAATCAGCGAAATAAATACATAGATATTAGATAGTCCAATAACTTAAGGCGCCCGTGCTGCGGGGCGAGGATCCGCGCGCCCGGCGAGGCGTTCTGCTGCTGCGGGGTTGGCGAGCGCGGGCTGCGTCGGGGCCCCGGTCCGGCTCGTCCACTGTGCGGCCCTGTGGGAAAAGGACTGGGTCAGGGAGCTGCGCCAGGGCCGATCGGGGTCCAGCCTGAGGGGCCCCGAGACCCTGGCGCGAGGGAGCAGCGCGATCGCGGGGCGCCGGGACTCCAGAGACCTGCAGCGCCCCGGCCCCCGCCCCGCCGTCGGGCGTGGAAGTGGCTTTTTCCCCAAGGCCCCCGACCCGGCTCTTGGGCGCACTCACCGCGGCGGGCTCATGGCGTGCGGGGCTGGGGCTGCGGGGAGGGGTCCGAGGGCTCCGAGGGCTCCGAGGGCTCGGAGGGCTCGGAGGGCTCGGAGGGCTCGGAGGGCGCCGCGGCCTCGGCGGCCTCTGCGGGTGCGGCGGGTGCGGCGGGCGCGGCGGGCGCGGGGCGCTCCTGGCGGCTGCGAAAGCCCTGCAGGGCGCGGCGGTTCTGGAAATCGATGAGCGCCAGCGCGATGGCCGCGTTCCAGCAGCTCTCGCCCGCGCAGCGGAAGTCGATCTCCTTGCGGTCGGTGGTGACGATCGTGAAGTACACGTACTTGCCCGTGCGCTCCACGCAGTCCACCTTCAGCAGCGAGTGGAAGCGCAGCTCCTTGGGGCGCGCGCGGGGGCTGGCGGGGAACAGGCTCAGGCGGTCGGAGGTGAGCACGCCGCGCTTCTTCTTCCAGAGCTGGAAGAGGCTGTCGCTGCGCTTCTCCAGCTCGCCCTCGCGCAGCACCTCGTCCGGGGACTTCATGGCGGGCCGGGTTCGAGACTGGGGGCGGCAACACGGCGGCGACGAGGGCGGTGGCAGCGCCGGCTCAGCGCCTCGTGGCCCCGGCGCGGCCTTTATAGCGCCCCTCCCCGCCCCGCCCCGTCGGGCCCGCCCCGGCCCGCCCCGGCCCTCGAGCCACCGCGCCCGCCTGCGCCCCGCGCGCCCCCGGGCCATCCCCTCCCCAGCCGGTCCTGGCCCGCACGTCGCGTCCGCGCCACGGTCAGTTCCCGGCCGCCCCCTCCGGTCTCAGAAGCCCGCGCTCCTCTTGCCCCCGATGCCCCAGCGCCCCGACCCGGTGGGGTGACTTGAGGTCCCGCCCCGGCCCGCACCGTCTCGCAGGCCGGCCCCGCGGAGGAATGCGCTGCAGCCAGCCCTGCCCGCGGTGACTCACGCTGGGGAGCCCCAGGAAGCACCCGCGGACCCGGGGTCGGCCCACGGTGGGGAGACAGCAGGGACCAGAACCCCACCCTCCATACACCCGAGGGCCAGCCCTGCCGTTCTGGAGCTCCTGGAGCAGGAGGAGGGTCGAGGCCCCCTTCCTTCCTCTCAAGCCCTGTCCGTTCATTCCTCTTAGGTCAGGGGGGCAGGGGGTCTTCCCAAAGACCCCCTGCGGAACCAAGCTCCCAGCTTGCCACCCACGGGCTGCGCCCGGAACGACCTCCTCTCTTAGCCTCGGTTTTCCCTTCTGTGAAATGGGAACAGTAGCCTCTGCTGGGTTAGGTAACACGTGGAAAGGGCTGGAACAGTAACCCATAAAACTCGGTCATGGGAGGGGAAGAGGAGGCCGTTCTCCTCCCTGCGCCCTCGTGGTGTCCCGAACTGGGGGACCCAATGCTCCGACCGCGCCCACGACCGGGACCGGAGAGGAGTCCCGGGAGCCGAGGGGTCCGGGCTGGCCCGCGACGCCCGCTCTCTGGGATCAGCCTAGGGGCGAGGGTCGGCGGGGGCGGCTGAGTCATCGCTTTCCAGCTGGGTAGACGGGCGTTTTATTTACCCTCTTCCTTTAAAGGGTTTAATAGACAGGAAGCGAAAGCCGGCTCTTCCCCGGTTCCCAGGGGTGGGGGTGGAGCCGGCCAAGAGCACCCCGGGACCCCCGGCTGCTCCAAGGCTACCACCTCCCCGCGCCCCCCGCCCCAGCTCTGCCCTGGGAAGGTCACAGCAGGAAATCCCGCCTCTGGGGTCGGAACTGGCCTCAATGGCGGAGCCCACGCAAAATGAAAACGAGAGTCTCCTGATTCAAAATTTACTTAAAATGTCAAGACAGTGGCCGCAGATCTTAAAACCCAGATCTGGGACCAGCCCTGCCTCTGCTGGCCCTTCCAGGGTCACTGTGAGGGATAAAGAGGCAGCTGGCTCAGAGGAGCCCCCAGACCAGGTGCTGGGAATGGCATGCAGGTGGCAGCTGCCCGGTGGTCCCACCTGTGTGGCCAGGGGACCTGGCTGTGGGCAGGGGCGTTGTGCGCAAGGGCAGCGTCGGCAGAGGGCAGGGTTGGGCTGTGCCAGGCACTTCCCTTCCTCCCAGCCCCACCTTGGAGAGACACCTGCCTGAGACCTGCAGGTCAACACTGCCCCCTACCTGACGCCTGTCCTTCAGCGGGGCTAGGATCCTGTGGGGTGAGGGAGCAGCAGGTAGGGCGGGCGGGAGAGGGGATTCCAGCATTGGCTGGGAGAGGCTGCAGGAGGGATTCGGATTTGTGTTATTTCTTTTGCTGCTGTGGGCTGCTGGGCAGCGTGGCCTGGGCAAGAGGTGCCTTTGGGCTGTGGAAGAGCAGAAGCAGCCATCGGCAGAGTGATCTCTCACTGCCCGAAGGAGCCACCATGACTTGTGGGTACCCATAGGTGCCAGGCCTAGCAGCCTGCCCATCCCACCCAGGCGCCAGCCTGTGGAACCTCGGCTCCAGGAAAGCCCCCAACATTCGGCCTTGCTTAAGCACCTACTGTGAAGGAGGGAAAGGAGTCCCTCTAACCCTCAGAGGCACAGTAGGTACATGAGGATGGGGATGGGGGTCAGGGGTACTGGGGGCCGGGAGGACAGCTGGGAGAACTCTGTGGGGAGGGTGTGCCCCGGAAGGTCTCCAAGGAGACCTTGAAGGGCCAGTCATGCCTGCATGCCACCACTGTGCCCAGCCTCCACCTAACCCAGAAAACCCCTCAAAGTGGGCATTCCAGCCCCCGTTCCACAGAGGAAGAAACTGGTTCAAGATGGAGAGGGCCTTGGGGAAGGGACAGAGGACAGGCAGGAGCAGACCAGAGGCTGAGGGGAGGACAAAGGGTCGGAAACCGGGTGAGGCCAGGTGAGGTGAGCTCCTCAGCCCCGCCCGGCTCCTCTCTTGCACGGGGTACCCCGTGGCCCTCTCAGGGGAGGTTGGGAAACTCACTTCCCCGAGGGCAGGACTTGCAACCCAGGGTGGTGCTCCAGCAGGCGTGGCAGGAGCTGGGAGGCCAGGAGGTAGGGGTGGGCAGCTTCAATTCCGAGGCCTCGCCCCCTGGGCCTCCCTAGGGGGCTTCCTGCCCATTCAGCCCCTCTCCGATATTCCCTTCACGGATGATGTCAATACCTGGGGGCTGTGGGGGTGGGTGGCCCTTTGGAGGCTGCTGGAAATCAAGTCCAAGCCCTGGAGGGGAGCAGATGGCCAAGGCCAGGCCTCCCCAGGCACCTTCTCTGCCCACAGTCCCTGCCCCAGGGGCTCAATCGTGGTGGCCCTGGCCTCCCCAGCAGCAGCTAGACACCCTGGGACCCTGCTTGGCCAAACCAGCTGAACCTGGTTGCAAATGCGCGGGTTGAAGGGAGCCGGCTCCAAGCCCGACCAGCCCTGGACCAGCAGATGACTTCAGGAGCCCCCAGGGCATCTGTATGTTCATGGGCAAAAATAACCTACAGCCTCAGGAGGTGACAGGGGCTTAGAGGAGACCATGGCCACCTGGCAGGTGTTTGCGGGCAAGGCCAGAGCCAGCTCCTGGCTGCCCCCGTTCTCTCTGCGTCCACCGTCCACCCGAGGGCTTGGTCACCACCACTCACACTGCCCTCCACCCCTCCGAGCCACCCACCCTCCGCCAGCGTCCCCCCAGCCTTCCTTGCCTGAGGCCTGAGCCTCCCCTGGTCCCACCTGCGGCTGAGTGGTACCCCCAGGAGGAGCACTGGCCCCGGCTGCTCAGAGGTTCAGCGACTTGTCAGGGTCACATTGCCAAGGAGGGGCCCATCCCCGGCCCCAGAGCAGGCCTGCCTGAGGGTGGCCTCTGCAGGATGAGGACTGTGATGCCTGCTTTCTGGGATGGGGGAACGGGTGAGGCAGCAGAGTGCCGGCATAGGAACACCACACGAGGGTCTTCTGAGGAATGTCCCTCCTAGGGCCATTTGATAGCCAAGAGCCCGGAGCCTTCTCCAGCACGGCAGAGATCGGAACGCGATGTGGATCCAGCTGCACCCCCATGGGAACTGCATCGTGAGTGGGTTCTGGCCCCTCACACACTGGAGACGGAGGAACCACGGGCCGGACAGACACCAGGGCCAGGCGCCATTTCTGCCTGTTGGGGCTGCTTTCGTGGGTTTGCAGGGAACACGGGCTGGGGGTTTCAGAGAGGTGGTGACTCACTCAGTTACACAGTGGCCAGTGGGGCCACATCCACCAATGCCTCGATGCTGCAGCGCCCTGTGGCCAGGGACAGGAAACAGCCCTGATGTTCTGTGACTGCTTCTCAGGATGGGGAGGGGACTCTGCCTGGAGTTGGTGACGTCAGGCAGCACCAGTCCAAGCCAGGTTTACTAATATTTATCCGACGGCCACATCCGAGATTCACGAGGAGCCTGAGCCAAGGGACCCACCCCCAGGCAGGCACTGGTGTCCAGTCTGGGTGCCCAAACATCTGGCCTGGGACACTGGCTGCCCTGTCCAGCTCTGGCTCCTTGGCACCAGAGCCCAGCTGTGTGAGGCTGTCAGCAGCTGGGGCAAGATGCGGGCACCTCTCCGAAACTCCCTGAGTGAGGTCACTTCCTTGTGGCGACGAGGCCGGGCCCTCCAGGCACTTGCCCAACCAGCCTGGCCATCCTACCAGCCTGTGAGGAAACTGTGTGTCACAGGGCCCGACTCAGGTGCCTGGGGCTCGGCACCGCCCTCTTGTGGGCAGGGTTGCTCAGGGACAGCCTGAGGAAGGGCCCACTGCTCTCCAGTTGGGAAGGCCCACCCCTTGCTCCTCTCACCTCCTCCAGGAAGCCCTCTCAGATTGCCAGGGCAAACTCTGAGGCCTGCCTGCTGCCAACCACATACTGCCAGGCCGTGGGTCTCTAAGCCTCCACCCATATGAGCCTGGGGAGGCTGGGGGACAACCCAGGCTGCCTGGAGCTGCAGCGCCTGAGCAGGGCACTGGTGCCACCTCACCTGAGCCCAACGTGGCCCATGCACCAGGGCCTGTGACTCAGGCCTGCCCTCGATCTGTCTCCTCCCACCCGCAGCCTGAGGAGTGAGAGTGCCCTGGCAGGACCCACCTGGTTTTCGGGCACCTGCCGTCAGCCTGCCCTTGACCTGGCGGTGTTCCCTGTTGCTGTGTCTTCCCTGACTTCTGATGGAGTGACAGGCAGGTCCTGCTTTGCCAGGTGTTGGGGACTGAATGAGAAACCCAGCACACCCTTCTCCTTGGCCCCTGATGAGCTCCTATTTATCCCTCAGTACCCTGCTCAGAAGCTATTATCAGCTATTGTTAGCTTCTTAAATGCAGTGACAATGTTTTATTCCTTGGGACCCCCAGGCACTCAAGAAATGATTTGAAAACTGGAAGCTAAAAAAGCATCCTAAGGCCGGGCTCAGTGGCTCAGGCCTATGATTCCAGGAAGTTGGGAGGCCGAGGTAAGCAGATTGCTTGAGCCCAGAAGTTTGAGACCAGCCTGGGCAACATAGCAAGACCTCCTATCCCCCCCACACACACACACACAAAAGAGCCAGGTGTGGTGGCATGTGCATTAGAGCCCCAACTATTTGGGAGGCTGAGATGGGAGAATCACTTCAGCCTAGGAGGTCGAGGCTGCAGTGACCTGTGATCATTCCACTGCACTGCAGCCTGGGTGACAGAGCAAGACCCTGTCTCAAAAAATAAAGGTATCCACGTCATTGCCCAAAAGACCCCCTCTGCGCAGACCACGGAACATGGTGCAGACTGTCGGCTTGAGCATAAGACCTGACAGCCCCCGGCTGCCCCGGGTGACTGGGAGTCAGGACCACCAAGCTGAGGGGGCCTGTGAGGCAGAGTGGGGCCTCGGTCAGGGCTGCTTGTGGGTGGTCCTGGAGCCTCCAGAGGTTGGGAGATGGGGCCAGGACGCAGGAAGCTCAGGGAGGGCCCTCTCAGCAGTCACTCACGGATGGAAAGGGCAGCTGCCATGACCGCCCTGCGCCTGGCTTTCGGGGATGCCTCCAGAAGCTAGAAGGAGTGAACCCATGAACAAAGGATCAGAAAACATGCAGGAAGGGAGAGAGGGAGCACTGAGGTGACCCGTGCTTGGACAGGACTCAGATTGCAGAGACGAGGGGCAGCCTTCTCACAGCACGGAGACCGCATCTGCTGCCCACCCTCCCGGCCTGAGCTGCTCATTCGGCGGGTCTGGGGGAGCCCTGGGCGGTGTTATGTCATTAATTCTTTCCAACATTAAAAAGTTGCTAAAGATAGGCCAGGCGCTGTGACTCGTGCCAGTCATCCAGTGCTTGGGAGGCCCAGGCGAGAGGATTACTTGAAGACAGGAGTTCAAGACCAGCCTGGGGAAGACAGCAAGAACCCATCTCTAAAACAAAAACCTACCAAAAACAGTAACCAATCGTTGATATAAAAAGTAAAAAAGGCTCAAATCATTTCAAAATTGATGCTGGGTGTGGTGGCTCACGCCTGTAATCCCAGCACTTTGGGAGGCCATGGCAGGCGGATCATTTGCAGTCAGGAGTTCAAGACCAGCCTGGCCAACGTGTGAACCTCATCTCTGCTAAAAATACAAAAAATAGTAATAATAATTAGCCGGGCATGGTGGCATATGCCCGCAATCCCAGTTACTTGGGAGGCTGAGGCAGGAGAATTGCTTGAACCTGGGAGGCGGAGGTCGCAGTGACCCAAGATTGCAGCACTGAACTCCTGAGCTCAAGCAATCCACCCATCTCAGCTTCCCAAAGTGCTGGGATGACAGGCATGAGCCACTGAGCCTCGCCTTTTTGTTATTATTAATTTTTGAGAGAGGGTCTTCCTCTCTCGTCCAGGCTGGAGTGCAGTGGTGCAATAATGGCTCACTGCAGCCTTGACCTCTTAGGCTCGTGAGCCACCTCACCTCCTGAGTAGCTGGGACTACAGGGCACACGTCACCACACCTGGCTAATTGGTATATTTTTTGTAGAGATGAGGTCTCACTATGTTGCCCAAGCTGGTCTTGAATTTCTGGGATCAAGCAATCCCCCTGCCACATCCTCCCAAAGTATTGGGGTTACAGGTGTGAGCCACTGTGCCTGGCCTCATCCTTTTTATAAAAGCATTTACATTTCCTTTAACACATTTTTTTTTGAGACGGAGTCCCATTCTGTCATCCAAGCTATAGTGCAGGGGCATAACCTCGGCTCACCGCAACCTCCGCCTCCTGGGTTCAAGCAATTCTCCTGCCTCAGCCTCCCTAGTGGCTGAGATTACAGGCGCTCACCACCACACCCAGCTAACTTCTGTATTTTTAGTAGAGATGGGGTTTCACCATGTTGGCCAGGCTGGTCTCAAACTCTTGACTCAAGCGATTCGCCCACCTAGGCCTTGAAAAGTGCTGGGATTATGGGTGCGAGCCACCGCGCCCTGCCTCCTTTTAATGGTTAAATATGGGACTGCCCTGTGATCTGGCAATTCCACTCCGCATTCACATGCTCACAAGAACTAAAGTAGAGTCTCTCTGAGAGATCCACGCACACCCATATTCTCAGCAGCCAAAAGGTAGAAGCCACCAAGCGTCAGGCATCCACGGGCAGATGGGTGCACACGACGGGATCCACCCAGTGTGGACGGGAATCCTCACACAGGCTACAACGCAGATGGACTCTGGGGGCGCTGTGCTGAGGGAAGTAAGCCCGATACAAAGGGACAGGGACTGACCCAAGAGTCAGATTCAGACAGGTGGGAGGGCAGAGGCCAGGGCTGGAGAGGGGAATGGGAAGTGAGTGTTTAATGGGGACTGAGTTTCAATTTGGGGAGAAGAGAAACTGAGGAGGCAGATGCTGGTGACGGATGCACACGTGTGAATATGCTTAGTGGCACTGAACTGTGCACTTTAAAATGGTGAAGATGGCAGCTTTGGTGATATGCCTGTACCACAGTTTTAAAATGCGCTTCCATGTGAGTATGCATGCATGCAGGGGCATGTCTTCCTGTGTCTGGGCCGTTTCTCAGGAAGCCCCCACCCCACCCTCATTCTGCAGAATCCTCCATGTCTCAGCCACCCCTTGCGATGAATAGGCTTGGGCTGGGTCCCCTGCTGCCCTCATCATACACGGCACTGCCTTCCTGCACATCAGACGTGGCGCTGCTGGGCTAGCGGGGCCCCGGATGTGTGCTGACTGCCAAGAGGCCCCCCAGTGGGGCTGTGCCTATTCACCCTCTCCCCAAGGGCTGCAGTGCCAGTCTCCCCACGCCAGGCCAATGGTGGGCACTCTGTACTTTAAAAAACAGTCAACCTGGGCTGGGCACCATGACTCACACCTGTGATCCAGCTCTTTGGGAGGCCAAGGTGAGTGGGTCGCTTGGGTTCAGGAATTTGAGACCAGCCTGGCCAACATGGTGAAACTCTGTCTCTACTAAAAATAGAAAAAATTAGTCAAGTGCGGTGGCACCTACCTGTCATCCCAGCTACTCGGGAGGCTGGCGCAGGAGAACTGCTTCGCCCTGCGAGGTGGAGGTTACAGTGAACTGAGATCGTGCCACCGCACTCCAGCCTGGGCCATCCAGAGTGAGATCCTGTCAAACAAAACCAAAAGCAATCCGGCGTCAAAAGCTGGGGTCTCATCTCCACGCACGTCTGTCCTGGGGTGGGGCGGCCGTCTCTCCAGGGGTCTGTGGCCTTAGGCATGGCTCTCTCTTCTCTTCATGTGCTTGGGTCTGTTTGAAAGGCCCCTTTCATAGGCTGAATGGTGGCCCCCAAAAAGACGTATCCACGTGCTACTCCCCAAAACCCATGGATGTGACCTTGGATGGCAAAAGAGTGAACACCACCTCAGTGGCTAGGGTGGGAGGGAGATGAGGCCCCTGAGGGCCGGAGCTCACCCTGGACTCCCCAGGTGGGCCCTGAGTGCCACCGCGCGTGCCTCACAAGGGAGAACCAAGGAGAAGCAGGCACAGGGGGAGGGAGGGGCCTCGTGAGACAGAGGCAGAGATTGGAGGGAAGTGGCCACAAGCCAAGCAATGCCTGGAACCCCCAGATGACAAGGAAGGGTCCCCGTGTAAGGTCTGGTGTTCTGGTCCTTGCCGGGGGGCAGCCTGATGTAAGGGGGCAGGTTGAGACCCAGGGATGGCCTCAGGCCCGCGATGGCCGACCCCATGCTGGGTGGGGCAGCAGACGCTAGCGACTCCAGCCAGCACCTGCACCTGAGGCCCCATCTCCAGATGTCCCCTCTTGTCCTCCCGGCCCTGCACCCGCCTTGCTCAGTGAGGCACTGTCCTCCTTCCTAGACTGGCTTCCAGCCAGGAGGGCCCTGGTGAGGGCCGGTGTGGGCGGCCGTGCCCAGGGTCTGGGTTCCGAGGACGTGAGGCTTCTCCCCACGTCTCAGATGCAGAAACTGAGACCTAGGGAGACCTGGAAACTCGGTGGAAACCACAGACTTCTTGAGGAGCCTGACAAGGGTGACCTGAGTGGGTCTGCCCTGAGTGGGGTCCTGGACAGTTGTAGCTGCCCCGTTTCTCCTGGCTGGGCTGGGCCAGGCTGTTGGGTTGTCATGGAAAGTAACATCCGGCTGCCTCTCTGAGTGCTATGAGTCAGCATCGCCAGGATGGGCCAATGGTTGGCACCTTGGGGACAGCCTGGCAGGCGGGGCCTCCCCCAGGCACAAGGTGACCTGGCCTCAGCAGGAGGCATCCAGGCCTCGCCCTGCAAGAGCTGGGCCCTGGCTTCCGTCCTGAGCCTCAGGTCTGCGTCTCTTACATGGGGAAGGTCCCAGGTGTGTGAGGTCCCTGGAAATCCACACCAAATCCAGCAAGTCAGCTCAGCCAGGGCCAGCCTCAGGGGGCGCCCTTCTGGGAGGCCCTGCCATTGGGGGCCACTGCTTGCCAGTGTCTCCCAGTGGGCAAGACCCAAACAGCTGGGGCTGGGGTCCCTCAGACCCTCCACTCCACATGGGGATACTCCCGGGGACAGGCTGGGGAGGAGATGCCTGGCACCGGCAGAAGGAAGCTGGGAAGGCGCCTGTTCTGAAGGCTTCGGGGCGAAGCCCAAAGTCCACGCCAGGCTGAAAGGGAGCCACAGGCCTCTGCCCACAGCAGCCCCTTCTGCAGGCCCAGGGCTCCCTCAGGACGCCACAGCCGCGGATGGCTGAGTCTGCAGCGGTCACTTGTCCCACCGCTGCCCCAGACTGTTCCTCTGTTGCTCGCTGCTTGCACAGCCCTGAGCCCAGACTCAGAGCCAGGCAAACCAAGAACCCACCAGGGCAGGTAAGAGGCTCCACCTACCCACCCTGGCTGCCCCTGCCCAGCCTACCCCTGCCTCCCACCTCAGGGGCAAGCTTGGATCCTGGCAGCCCAGGCTGACTCAGCCTATCCAGTGATGGGGTTGGGGGCGGCTGGGGCATTTTGCGGGAGGGACAAGATGGGTGGGTGGTAGGAAGCCCTGGACCTGGGCCTTAGGGAAGGAGGCCCTGGTCCCAGGGGGTGGCCCTTGGGCCTGAAGAGCTTTGCTAGGCAGCAGGATGGGAGCAGGATGGGAGGTCTGCTTGGTCCCAGCTCCACATAAACGAGAGCCATGAGCCTAGACAGTAGACTGGCCTAGTAGGGGGACCTGGGGGACACACCACCCACAGACCCGCACACAGGCAGCTATGGACGAGGGGCTCAGGTGGCCCTGCCCTCAGCAGCAGCTGTCAGGTTCTGGGGAGCCACAGCTCCCGACTCAAGGGAAAGGCCAGAAGTTTAAGTGGAATCACCCTCTTCTGGGGGCTTTTGAAAAATGAGCTTCCGGCTGGGTGCGGTGGCTCATGCCTGTAATCCCAGCACTTTACGAGGCCGAGGCGGGTGGATCATGAGGTTGGGAGTTCAAGACCACCCTGGCGAACATGGCAAAACCCCATCTCTACTAAAAATACAAACATTAGCCCGGCATGGTGGGGCACATCTGTAATCCAAGCTACTTGGGAGGCTGAAGCAGGAGGATCACATGAACCCAGGAGGCGGAGGTTGCAGTGAGCCAAGATCGTGTCACTGTATTCCAGCCTGGGCAACAGAGCGAGACTCTGTCTCAAAAAAACAAAACAAAATAAAAGAGCTTCACTGACAGTTAATTCACAAACATCCACATACACCCATTTTTGAGGTAACTCAATGAGTTTTGACAAAAGTATACACCTTTGTGACCACTTCCATCACTCTAAAGGGTTCTTTGGTCAATCCCCTCCGCCCCTCCACCCCTCCCAGGCAGTCACCAGCACCATAGCTTTTCACGCTCTAGAACCAGACAGAAACGGCCCCCCCAGGTTCCATCTTCAGTGCCTGGCTATTTGCCATGCAGATTTGTTCCCTCCTTGCCCAGAAGCACCCATGTGATGGCAGCCAACAGAAGCATCTGAGCCACCAATGCAGGGGGTGCCCCAGGCCCTGCCTCCTGCCATCTCCTGGGCTGCTCCCCAAACTCCTGCCCTGACCTCAGTGTCACTGGTTTGGAGTCTCAGTTCCCCCACGAGGTGAAGAGCCACGGGGAGCCCCTTGGCCCCCAGGACCAGGAAGGGAGCAGCCACCCTTTACCCAAACTAGGCCGGGGAGCTGCCAGAAGCCCCTTCCCAGCTGCCTTCCAGATGGTGGCTCTGGGCGAACCTCTCAACCGTTCAGCAACTTTGTGACAACTGGTCTCTCACTGAGGTCCCTGAGGTGACAATGGCCTGGGCCTGGGATGGTTCCTGGGCTCCATGGCCATTGGAGAACAACCTTCCCCTTCCTGAGACCCTGGGGAGCAGGCAGGACACTGGCCATGAAGGGGTGACAGAGGCCGGAGGTTCTGAGTCCAGTAGGGGAGACTGGGCTCCTGGAGGCACCACCTGTGCCCTGGGACCTCCACACTCCCTAGGCTGCACATGGAGGTCCTGCACCCAGATGTCCTTAGAACTGGGCAGCATCCACAAACCATGCACCCCCAAGGTCAGACTCAGTGGGGGACACAGGAGCCCAGTTCTGTGAAGGATGCATGCAGGGTCCTCACACACCTCTCACTCAAAAGGGAAAACCCAGATGCCCCAGAATTATCCCTTCCCCGACCTGTGCACATCTAACCACCCAGGTGGTTGTGAGGGGCGCTCCCCGCACTTGTGGAGTCCTCCCTGAAAGATACTCCAGACACCCAGTACAGGGCAGGGTGCAGGGCTCGGTCTCTGCAGCTGAAGGCAGATCACTGTAAAATGGTGCCTGCCCCTTGGATTATGGGGTCCAACCCGGAGCAGATCAACTAAAGTCAGGGTGCTGCTCCCCCATGGGGCCACCCTGAGGCTGGGGAGCTCCCCCAGGTGCTTCATAGGAGAGGGACGGAGGAATGGATGCAGGAAGCATGGACGTCAGGCCCGGTAGCCATTAGGGGTGTGCTGGAAGTGTGTCCAAGCCTGCACCTCCCTTCCGGCTGCTCCCAGGAAGAAGGCAGCCTATGGGTGAGCTGGAGGCAGCAGGGCTGGGCCAGCCACATAGGCAGCCAGGAGCCCGCTCACAGCTGCCTTCTCACGACGCCTTGCCATCCGCCAGGAGGCACTGACAGGGCTGGGATTCCTACAGCCAGGTCAGGAAAAGCCAGGGCGGCAGGTGTCTGAGTGGAGCGCCTCCTCAGTGGGGATGGACCAGGCCGGGAAAAACCCGCGAGCAGGCAGACCCAACATGGGCTTTATCAGTAAGTTCTCCTTTGGAGCCGTCTGGAGCCACAAGGCGTCGTCCCACTAACTCTGAGAAATGAACCCCTCTTGGGGGCAGGAAGGAACACTTTCCCTGGACCCACAGTGAAGCCGCCTGCGTGCAGCAGTGACTCAGGTGTAGTGGGGTGGCTACAGCGGCCTCTGCCTAAAACGGTGCTTTCAAAGCCCCAGAAACAAGCTGTACCGTCGGTCTTGGAGCCACCAAACCCAGGGCTCAGCAGAGTCCAGCAGGGAGTGCGGCACATTGGAGCCGCTGGAGAGCAGCAGAGGGCGCCCCCCAACCCCCCACCCCGCTTCCCCCACCACATTCCCCTACAAAGAATCACAGCACAGCGCTGACTCCAGGTTTCACAACTTTAATAGAATACTCTTAACTATTCTGTACAAACTGAAAACACTGTATTGAGTTACAAATGTGTTCTAAGGTTAGGCTGTGCGGACACGGCCATCCTCGGCTGCCAGAGAGCGCCATCACCCAGTGGAAACCCCACCCGCCAGCCGCCAACAGGGCACACCAAAGCCAGGACCCTCAGACAGGATGAATGGTGGGGCCCAGCAATGCGGCTACTGAGAAAGCAGGACTTGACGCTCTTACGCTCAACTGAAACGCGGGGCTTCCCAGCCCAGCCCCCCGCCAGAGATGACCACCGAATGCCAGCTCCAGCGGCAGGGTGGCGTCTGACAGGCTCGAGTCTTCAGCCCTGGTGGCAGGGAGCAACGTTTCTTCTGCACAGGCCTCACTCCTGCTAGGAAGTGGCACATCTTCCTGCCCAGGTCACCAAGGTGGTTCAGGAACGGTAAGGGCGAGTGACAGTGAAAGGCCAGTCCTCACTCCTCACAGGTAAGAAGGGATCAATAAATATGAGGTGCCTGGCGGCAGCCCTCACCTGAGCTGGTGTGCCACAACCCTGACCCACCCCTAAAAAAAGGAAATCAAGAAGCAATGAGCTAAGCAGAACACGCCCTACTCTACACAGCCCTTCTGAGATGATCAGCACGCTCGGCAGATGAAGCCGCTGCAAACCGCCGGTGGGTTTCTTCACATCCAAGGGAAGAATTCAGTCCAACTGCAGGGGTGGTAGGAGAGGTTCTAGATCCCTGGAATCGCATCACCAGTCTCAGCCCTTTTTGCCAAGTGACCCCCACCCCACCCCATGTGGTCTATGGAGCCCCCCGAGAGGAAAAGGCCAGGGAAGTCCAGAGCTACAGGCACCAAGGCTGCTGAGGGTGCTGGACGAAACCTCCTGTTTCTGAAATGCATTTCAGTTGCCACTGTACAAGTTAAGCAAAATAATAAGGAAAAAGGAAAAGTGAAAGTGAAATCATGCACTTGAAAATGAGTTAGATGGAGCAAGCGCTGCCGCAAGGACCGAGGCCCCGCCCACAGGCCTGGAGTCCCCACAGTCTGCCAGGTGCCTGCCTCCGCTTCCTACTGCTGCTTGCATTCCGCCGGCTGGCTGGGTTCCTTCTGTCAATGAAAGAGAAGACAGGGCTTGTAGAGAGCAAAGCCAGTGCCATTCACCAGTTAGCTCCAATCAACAACGAAAGCCAAGACTGAATGAGTTTTCTCATTCAAACAAACGGTTACTGCAAATACACTTTTAAATAAAACAGTGACGAGAACAAAGCTAACCCCCAGCCCTGCCCAGTCAAAGCAGGGCTGCCTTTTTTGTTTTTAAAGACGTGCCCGTGAGGCATGGCGTGTTCAGCAGGAGGGTTTTGAGGCCCCTTGGGGTGGTGGAGCTTCAGGGGGCTGCCCATAAAAGGGCTGGGAAGCAGCCAGCGCCCCGCCCACGCAGAGCACAGCGTGCTCAGCATGGCAGCTCACCCGGGACGCAGGGAGGCCACCCCTCCTGGTGTCAACAGTCCTCATCTCTCAGGTGCACGTGTGTCTGGGGAGGCTGGACTTGGCGCTCAAGGGAAGCAACGCTCTCCTCTAGCAAGTTCCTGCTCTCTGGACTAGTGGGGAGTGCCCTGGCAGATCCATCCTCCGGTGCACCGACAAATGACGAGCTGCCCCGTCACTCACCCTCCCAACAGTCTCACCAAGGGGGAATGCTATCCTTCCCGTGACGGCATCCGAGAAGGATGGATCCTTCCAGAGGAATGGATTAACTCCAGTATTATCTAACACAGATCTCGTACCCCTTAAACCACATCCAGCAACTCCATGGATTTGCATGGAGGTCAACAATAGCCTATGAAATACATCACGATCTTGCCGATGCTTCTGAGCCAGTAACTTTAGGAATCTGTAACCCCTGATTTCTGGCTGAGATTACAAATTGCTCTAGATTTAACCCAGTGTGCCTACAGTCCCCAAGAACATTCACTGTATGGGGCAAAAAGACCCCTGGGTTCACTAACTGTCATCTGCCATGCTGGAGGCTGAGGCTACAGTTCATTTTTTTGGGAAATCACATTTAAGGGATGACAAAAGAAATGTGTAAGGGATGCATAGAACCTATCAATAACCCTGAACCCTGGGCTAAGCTCCCAATCTCAGCCACCCCACAGGCTGCCCAAGAGCCTGGCAGAGAAAAGGAGGCTGACCGAAAACCCTAGCCAAAAAAGATGCCAACTGAGACCTGCCAAACTGACATTCGAGGGTAGACTGAAGGTGGCCCAATGTAGTGGCCAAGGGCACTGAGTCGCTGGCTTTAAGAGCGTGGGGGATGCAGGGTGCCCCGGGCAGGTGCACTGAGAGGAGGAATGAGGGAGGAGTGGGACACAAGCAGCGTGCCACCACCAAGGGACTGGCCTAGAAAACGGGAGGTCAATAAAGAAGCTGTGCAGGGCCAGGGAGGCCTGAGGCCGGTCACAGGACGACAGAGACTCCATCTTTATGGACATGTAAGTTATACAAATACAACGTCATGTCATACACAGGATTTTATAATTTATCCTACCACAGATTGAGCATCCCAAATCCCAAATCCCAGATACTCCAAAACCTGGAACCCTCTCAGTGCCAACAAGACAAAGAAAACGCCCACGGGAGGATTCCAGATTTGGAATGCCCAACCCGAAATAAACAAATTATCCTAAGTTGTAAACATTGTAATAAATACTTTCAACCATGAGAATGTAGTTTCTATGTGTCCTCAATAAAACCAATAGCCGGGAACGGCGGCTCACACCTGTTATCTCAGCACTTTGGGAGGCCGAGGCGGGTGGATCACAAGGCCAGTTCGAGACCAGCCTGACCAACATGGCGAAACCCCGTCTCTACTAAAACTACAAAAATTAGCTGGCTGTGGTGGTGCACGCCTGTACTCCCAGCGACTCAGGGAAGCTGAGGCAGAATTGCTTGAACCTGGGAGGTGGAGGTTGCGGTGAGCCGAGATGGCACCACTGCACTCCAGCCTGGGCAAGAGTGAGACAATGTCTCAAAAAAACCAAACCAAACCAAACCAAACCCAAAACCCAATATCCTGGGTGATAAAGACTGCTAGAGAGAACAGAGTCTGCACAGAACAGAGACCCTCAGGACTGGTGCTCTGACCCAGTGCCTTGCTGGAGGGAAGCAGGCCGGGCACCTGGCTGTGGGAAGAGCTGCTTCCCCTGTGCCTGAGGAAGGACAGCACATGGCCCACCCCTGCCACGCTTTGGTGCTCAGACAACATGCTGGAGCTTCTGCAAGTGAGTGACAGGAGTTTTAGAAGTGACTTTTATAAATGAGACACCAATTGCTCTTTAGCTTGTGATTACACGCCAAAGAGTGACTGCAAATCGAATGAAACCTGCGCTACTTCATGTCACAAGAATTTAACGACAGTTCGGTCATTAATCAACGCTGACCTGATTATCAAGGGAGAGAGTTGGCATTTTAAAAGGCACCAACTAATAGGAAAAATCTCGTCTCTCATGGGACCATTTGAAAGGGGGGGTTTTCAGATCTGAGAAAGGCAACAAACACTGGCCCACGACAGCTGCACCGGGGAAGCAGCAGCCCCCAGTGCCCAGAGCTCTACGGCAGAAGAGGCCTCAGTGTCACAGTCCTGGGGGCTGCTGCTGTCACACCCTGCCCTTCTCTTCCAGGGACGCACGCTGCAACAGAGAGGTGGCAGGCATCAAGGATTCTCTTCACAGCAGCTGGTGGCGTGGGTACAGCTGAAGTAAGAGCGGCTAAGCTCTTCTAACATTCGGGGACAACAGGAACTAATGGTAGCTACTCACAATTTTAAACATGCAGGCAAATTCTCAAACCTGGCCCTGGAAAACAAAATTGCTCCATGAGCTGCACCTGCCCTGCGTCCTCTCATCAGTTTCCCATGGAAGCAGCCTACACGAGGAAGGCAGAAGGCGGTGGTGCTCAGACCTCACGGACCTCTGGTCTATGGAACTCTGTGACAAGACCTTTAAAACAGAGTGCCTACTGACCCCAGCGCGCAGAGGTCTCGCCACGGCTGTGAACTTTCTCAGGCACCTCTTGTTCCCACCTCTCTGCTTTCTCCCACGACATCCCAAGAGTGCCACGAGTGAACGGGTCTCGTCACAGGCAAGAGCCTCTGTCCACTTACGGGCCTGCTGTCAGCCATTCCGGGACAGGGCAGAGCTACCGGGACTGAAGAAAGTGGGGGTGGGAAGCAGTTCCCGGGCTCACTGATGCTCACTCTCACCTAGGACTGGTTCTGGCCTCGTTCAGTTAGAGCGCTCTCCACCAACCTCAGAACAGTACCTTCTACTGCTGACACCCAAACAGATGCCAGTTCATGTTTTAGATAAAAAATGCTGGCACAGTAAAAGCTCAGTCACCCCTTTGTTTACCTATTGGTCTGCACAAGACATGAATTCAAAAAGTATCAATATTCAACAGACACGTGCTGGTAATGACAGCGGGCCTATTTCAGCTGCCACAGTGTGTGTTCCGACCGGTGTTGCTCTCTGCAAAGACTGTTTGCTTACGGTGGTCTGTGCATGTCACCCTGCAGGCTGCTGACCATCCAGGCCCCTCCTGCTGGAAAGCAGTACCATCAGCACTGAAAATACCACCCAAGTTACATCTTTGTTACTTAGTAAGAAACACTGGGCTCAGAAAGCGGGGACCGAATCTAGGCTTGCTTTGTTGATTTTAAAAGTACATGCAACACACCTGTAGAAAACACTGTGCTTTCGAAAGCCCTATGTCAAACCTGTGCCACAGTGAGTGTGCCTGGACAGCAGCTTCCTCTTTATTCAAAGTCAAAACAATGCATTATATAAAGTATAGGTCAGAAGTTTGGAAGTTAGGTATGAATGGAATTCCACCTTACCTAGAAACGTATGAATGATTAACAGACAAAAATTACACCTAAATGGGGAAAAAAATTGAAAGGAACTGTCAGCATGAAAGAAAATGAAATGCACAAAATTATACAGGAGGAAATGGCCCCAATTTCTCATGATACAAAAGGGCTGTGAGCTACTGCACTCGGGGTGAGCACCATCCACCCCAGGTCACACCTTCAGAAAACACGCAGAAGCATGACTTTCGCTTCTACCAGATGATCGATACAGAAACTTCCCTTCCTGCCTTTTCGTTTGCCTGCGTAGACTCTAACACCGCCAATCTCTCTGAAGAGGTGCATGTGACAGGGACAGCAGGCAGGGCCTTACCAGGCCACACATGCCTGGCAGTCTCTGAACGTCACATCATTAGCCTCAACATGTTTTTAGTCCTTTCTCCCCCAACCAACAAAATCTATCAAAGGCCTCCTGGGTGTTAGCACGTGTAACCCACTGTGTGGTCTCTATAATGGCTGGTGCGAATGCTCCTATAGAAACCTGGGCCGTGAAAGGAGACTGAAGATTGTCCAAGGTGACAGAACAAACAGAGGGCAGGAAAAGATAAGCTGAGGCACAGAATACAAGGAGAGGGAGAGACAAGGGCAACAAGCAGGGCAGAGGCAGCTGTGGGCAGAGTCTGAGGCGGTGGCCCTGCTGTCCCCAGTCCTTGCTTTACAACTGCAACCTTGAAACATGGCCCAGTAAGCACACGCGGCCCTCGGGGCCGGCAGACACCTGCGAGGCAGTGATGGGCAGCATCTATTCACCCACAGCTGCTCACTGGCTGGCTGATAGCCCTCATCTTCCCTGTCCCCACACTGCGATCCACGCAAGGCAGACCCAGGCCTTGGTCTCTGCCGCCCTCACGGCCCACCACCATGGTGCTGAGCACAGGATACTTTCAGCACAGGGTCCTCTCACACCAACAGGCCAACCTTTAGAAGACGAACATTTCCATGAGCATATTCCCAGAACAGCATTTATAAGACACATTTTTAAAAAGTTGTAAGAGCTCTTCTCCCATCCCTTCCCACGAGGAACCACTACTGTGAACATGCATTCATGGAAATATCAGGTTTTAACCAACTGAAGACAGAACCAGGTTATCACACCAACAGCTTTTAGTGCACGTTCCAAAAAACAAAGGGAAAACAAGCAGAAAACATCTGGTCGGACAGAGACACATCACAAAAACACCAGGTAACGTTAGTATTCTGACAGCCGATAATACACTTAGAGAGGCAGGTGAACTACACATTTCACGTTTTACAAGAGTAAACTCTCAGGACAGCTTCAGGATAACATTCAGGCAGTTCTGACTCTAACATGTGTCAAATGGTCAAAGCACCCTGATTTAAGTGACTCTGAGAGCACAAATAAAGATCTAAATTTGCAGGTAAAATTAATGGGCTTGCCCACTCATTTTAAACCCCGTTTTCTTTAGTAAACCTTCCAAGCTAGTCCTGAGTTATCTGAGGCAGACGAGCTACCTAGACACACCCCGTGGGCACGCGCGGCCCAGGGGCGACCGTACAATGATGCCCACAATCCCATTACTCTCTTTCTGAACAAAAAGAGCCCAAGGTCCCTTCTCTGCACCGTTTCCAAACAGGCACGGAGGAAAGTTTATTTATGCTGTGGGCTAATCGTCACCTTACCTTAAAAGAATGAAACATCTGGAAAATAAAAGTCGCTCTACTCAAAGAGTCTGTGTAAATAAGACACAGCTTGAGACAGCTGGAAAAGCTTCTACTGAGTATGTACACTCCACACTCAATTTTACAGAAGTATCTGAATAAATCATTCCAGTATTTTTCTGACACATTTTAAACTTTCTAATTAAGGAATAATGAATACTGTTAACACTACTGCCTCAAAGTGGGGAACGTTTTTAAAAATCTAACAGTGCAGCATAATGAGGAGGTCTGGGTGGCCCCAAAGTTACCAACCTTGGGGGTAATTTCCACATCATCCTCATCTTCTCCCTCCTCGTCACCTTCTAACTCCTGCATTAAAAAAGTGAGAATTAGCTGGAAAGACATTTAAATTCTTGTGGCATTCACTATCCACAAACACAGGAGAGCAATGAGCTGCCTTAGAAGGAAATCAATTACCACTACCCACAGGCGACTCACCACTTCCTCTGGACACTTAACAATTATTTCTAGGTATCTTTTTGTTCTCACAGATAACCCTAAAAGAAACACATTTCTGAAAAAGTAGATTTTGTTTGTTAAATGATTATTTTCTAAGATACATTTTCTGCAGGGTCAAATACTCTGGAAACTGTCCCAGCATTTGCTATGCATTTCTGCTTAGTGTTTCAACAAGGCTACTAGAGTCAAAGGCAGCTCCACAAAAACTGGGTGCAACACAGCCCTGTGAGCCACAACCTTCAAGCAGAAAAAGCCAAAGAAACGACATCAGGGAAGTAAGCAAAGCTGCATAAACCTGCTTCTTACCTCCTCTTCTCCCTCTTCACCTTCTTCAAACTGGAAAAACAGAGAAAAACATTTTTAGGTTTACAGAACATGAGCCTGCCCGACACACCAGGCCCATCGAGTGACTCACTGATCCAGCCTAAGAGCAGAAAGTCCAGCCACGCTGCCTGCTGGGCCTTGCCTGGCTGAGGAGTCATTTGCTTGTGAGCACTGCATTTTAAAAGCATGCCAGGAAACTGAAAGTCACGCAAAACAAGGGACAGAATAGGAAGCTGGTCAGCCAGCGTGTGCACTGGGCACAGCTGGGAACCTGGCACCACAGCTCTGCCCTGGCTGTTCTCACACTGAAGGGCAGGCACAGGAAAAGATTTCTGTAAACTGATGAATCTGCTTTCTTTAGATTTTTTTACAAGGCTGATCTAACCAGGAGCATAATGTTACTGGATACAGGAATTCGGGTATCATTTTACATCTCACACAAGATGAAAAGAAACTTTAGTAGAAATCTATTAAAACCTGGGCGTTTTTTAGATTAAGTAAAAACCTAGGTCCTCAAAGGCGAGCCTCCAGCATTAGTCAATTGTCTTGAATCAGTTTCTCCTACATCCAAAGACATCACTGGACTGAAAATCAAGTTTCAAACATGACACTTACACCAAAAGCAAAACCATCTGATCACTACTGTGCATCACCAGGGCAGTAAAGGAAATGCAGCTTCATCTCCACACTTCCCTTTTGTTGAGCCCATACCACGTACTCCTCAGAGCCAACTTCAGTGGAACTTAGAAGGACCCTACTGTGGCGGCGTGGCCCAGCCTGAAACAAGAGTTCACACAGCCTGCGCCAGGTGGCAGCCGGGATGAGATGTGACCACAGCGCCGCGCCCTTTCGCTCTAAGGGTCCTGTCTGGCCTCAGGCAGGGAAACACTTAACAGTGTTCCGTTTCAGGTTGGGCTCCAGTGCCTATCCTGCGGCTCTGAGTCCAGTGATTCACCTTTGAGGTGCTGTGCCCAGGGGCTCCTTCAGATGCATCTCCTACCTGGGCAGAGCAGAAGCTGCCATGGGGAGGGAGACAAGACCAGGGCTCCCACACTCACTTCCTCCTTCAACAACTTTCTAGTGTTGGGGTGCAGTCTAGAGTGCAACATCATCAAACACTTTTTACGCCAACACTTACTGAGTCACTGCTCCGTGCCAGGCGCTATGTGAAGGGCTTACCCACTAAGCAGAGTCTTTCCTGTGAGCTCTACTTACAGCTGAGGAAACTGAAGCTCAAAGAGGCGGTGGAACTACTAAGAGGGAGAATGGGGATGCAAGTCTAAACTGTCTAATCTGAGCTGACACTCTAGCCCCTAAATGACTGCTCATCAGTAGCACCTCATGAATGAACACGTATATATTTACCACAAGCCACAGTGCCCACCAGCAGTACAGACACTGCACAGAAGTAAGCAAACAGCACACATGCATATTCAAATCTTTTAAACTGACAGTGTATGATCAAAAATGGCTGAGATAAGCTTTCCAATGTGTAGCCACTAGCCCTTGGCTCACTATTTCAACTTAATTTAAATGGAATGTTCAGTTCCTTAGTCACAGCAGCCATATTTCAAGTACTCGAGTGGCAGACATGGTCAGTCCTACTGCACTGGACCAAAGAGCCAGAGGACAGTTCCATCAAGAGAAGGTTCTACCGGAGAAAGCGGCGGTCTAGAATCCATGAAACTGAGTCTTGGCAGCTGCTTGAGTGTCCATGTTCTCTGACCTACAGTCACCTCCCAGCCTAGGGATGAACAATTGAGTTGTGTGTTTAGAAGTTTCACACTGGCCTATTCTCCCCAAGGGTGGAGCTCAATACGGTGGGAGAAGTGTGAGGAGATGCTGCCGTTCACTGCCACATGGGGCTAAGGCCCCTGAGCCTGCCTAAGCTCTTGCTGCCCTGTTGAAAGCCCCAACAGACTAGACCTTCGAAGAAAAGAAACCTAGCACAGCCACAAAACCTAAGAGCTCTCTACAAGCAGAGAATATCATCTACAACATACCTCCAGTAACATTTACAAAACAAAACTGTACTTTCCACAGATCAAGACGACTCCAAGCGGCCTGAGCCTTGGCAAGGAGCTTCTAAGCAGTGCTTGGGGTGTGTGCCCACAAGTTCTGACCGTGGAAAAGCTGGCTTCCCTCAAGCCCAGAAAGGAAACTGACGTGCAATCTTGTTGTTTTCTTGGAGAACGCGGGTTTTCTTTCCTTTTTACCTAATCAGATAAAGTTCGGGAATTTCTATTTCTTTGGGGTTGATGAGCCACAGGATAGCATGAGTCCACTGTCAGTAAATGTTTGCAGTGGCAAGACCTCCAGGAAAGAGATTTTCCTCATGTTTAGAAGTTCCCTGAAGCTTAGGTTTTTAGAGAACACTGTGAGTCACTGGCAATCAACTCAGACTGCCTCACTTTTCCTGCTGTGTTCCTCAGACCTCTCCTCTTCCAAGTGTATTTCCCCCACAAGAAGAGCAGCTTGGACTACATATCTGGCTGATGATGTAATAAAAAGATTAGGCATTGGGGCTTCCCAAGCCACACAATTCAGGGCCACCCTGAACCAACAGAGGTAAACACCCAGGTGGTAGCTCCCCGCTTCCCCAGCCTCATACATTGTCATCATCCTCTATGGCCTCCCCAGTGAAGTACAGCACAGCCCGTGGGACTATCCGCTCACGGAAAAAGTGTCCAATTTCAAAATCAGAGGCCAATGTGAATTCAGAATCTTCATCCTAAGGAGGAAAAACCTATATGTTAACTCATTTTAATGGGATAAAAACATTTGCTTCACCACCCTCAGCCAAACCTCAGCCCCTCACTTTTGATTTACTTGACCTAAAACACCAAATTCCTGTACTGCTAGGGGACAGTCACTAGACACTCAAAGTCCCTTTAAAACGACTTTAAGGGCAGTCACAGTGGCTCATGCCTGTAATTCCAGCACTTTGGGAGGCTGAGGCGGGCAGATCACCTGAGGCAAGGAGTTCAAGACCAGCCTGGCCAACACAGTGAAACGCCATCTCTACTAAAAATACAAAAATTAGCTGGGCATGGTGGCACATGCCTGTAGTCCCAGCTACTCAGGAGGCTGAGGCAGGAGAACTGCCTGAACCCAGGAGGCGGAGGTTGCGGAGAGCTGAGATTGCGCCATTGCACTCCAGCCTGGGTAACAAGAGCGAAACTCCGTCTCAAAAATAAATAAATAAATAAATAATATAAAATAAAAATAAAAATATGAAAAGTGAGCCAGGCATGGTGGCACATGCCTGTAATCCCAGCTACTTGGGAGGCTGAGGCAGGAGAACTGCTTGAACCCAGGAGGTGGAGGCTGTAGTGAACCGAGATTGTGCCACTGCACTCCAGCTCTGAGTGACAGAGCAAGACTCCATCTCAAAAAAAAATAGCAAACAAACAAACAAACAAAACCTACTTTGAAGCCAAAATGGCTTCAAAAAGTTGGAAGCGAGGGCCCCATAGCTCCTCTACTTGTCCAAAGGTCTCAGCCAGAGTAGGGAGTGTCAGAGCCTCACATTCAGGGAACAGGCAGTATTAAAGGACTACACTTTAATTGGTACTGCCACCAACATAGGAAACACATACTTTTACCCAGATGTGTAATGATTTCAAATTAATCCCAGCGTTTGAAGCAACAGGAAGGGATTTTTTCTTTTTAAGAGACAGGGTCTCACTCTATCACACAGGTTGGAGTGCAGTGATGCAATCAGAGCTCACTATAGCCTCAAACTCCTGGGCCCCAGTGACCCTGGAACTACTCAGTGCATCACCATGCCTAGCTAATTTATTTTTTTGTTTTGAGACAGGGGTCCTGCTGTCACCTAATGGAGAGTAGTGGTGCAATCTCAGCTCACTGCAACCTCCTCCTCCTCCTGGGTTCAAGAGATTCTCCTGCCTTAGTCTCCCGAGTAGCTGGGACTACAGGGACCCACCATCATACCCAGCTATTTTTTTCTTTTTGGTATTTCAAGTAGAGGCAGGGTTTCACCACATTGGCCAGACTGGTCTCAAACTCCTGACCTCAGGTGATCCATCCGCCTCGGCCTCCCAAAAGTGCTGGGATTACAGGCATGAGCCACCGAATTCGGCCAGCTAATTTTTTGTAAAGATGGGGTTTTGGTATGTTGCCCAGCCTGGTCTCAAATTCCTGGACTCAGGCAATCCTCCCACCTCAGCCTCCCAAAGCATTAAAATTACAGGCATACTGATTCCATACTCAGCCAGGACTGAACTTTTTTAAACAAGTAGACATTCACTTAGGGAAGTCTTTAATACAAAAATAAGACTATTAACAACATAAATCTTACCAGTGATTCTCCATCCCCAGATGCTAGAAAAAGAAAAGACAAAACATATTCAAGTTACAGTGACAACTCAGAATTTTAAAGCCCACACAGGAGGAAGCTTTGCTGGTAGACAAAACATAACATTTCTTACCTTGAGGTTTAAACTAGAAATTCCCAAATCCTTGCATCTCCTTACTGACATCTTTGCAAGCTCCATCCACCACTTCTGAAGGTGGTCCGAGTGCCTCTAGCCCCCCTCCCTTCTCCTCCTCCATCATGTGCCATGGGCTGGCACTCAAGCTTGAGAAAACCATTTTGAGAGAGTTAATGTATTAACAGGAGGAAAGGCAAATAGCCCCAGACTGCAGCCATTCAGTTTATTTGTGCTTTATGGGGCAATTTAACTCATGCCCTGCAGAACTATACATGATGGTGCAGAAGAGAAAGTCCTTAAGCCTTAGAAGCTGTGAGTGTTACTAAGGCACTGCATCTCAGAGAGGCGGAAATTCCACTTTGTTTGGAGGGTGCTGAAACGCCCACCAGTGCCCCCCTGGAGAGTGGCGCAGCTCCTCACTGAAAGCTGATGCTTGGATGAGCTAAGTACACAAAGACAGACAGGTTCTAACCACGATGAAGCTGTGCAACGTTCAGGTGGCATATGAGCCAAACCCCTGATTTTAGAAACATTTCCTACAAGACCCGGCCCTTCATCAGGAGCTGAGTGTTTATTCTTGCTTAGTTTCATACCTGCCCGTTCAATATTCACTGGGCTCTTCTGAGTCTCTCTTCCCATTAGGCCACCACAACCGTGGCAGCACTTTCTGCTTGCTGCTGAGACACAAGTGTCGGGTGCATAAACACCACCCATGAGCAAGGCACGGTTCTCAAGCCCCAGTGTGCCAGTATCACCCGGGGATTTAAGACATGGGTTTGGAGCAAGGCTAGGTGTCTAAATGCTGGAGCAGCATGCTCCCCAGGGGTCTCTGGCCCCAGCCATGAATCAGCACAAGGATTCTCAGCACTCAGACATCTGGACTGGCTTTGCAGCCTGAAGGACTAAGGTGGTGCTGGACTCACTAACGTGTCCTTCACTTCACACCACAGGAGTCTTTTTTGCTTGCTTCTTCACTACCCTATGACCTACCCCCTAGCCATCCTCAATTTTTTTCATAGCACTTATATTTGATATTAAGTTATGTGTTTGATGAGTTTAAAAGTGGCTTATTGATGAGACTTATATACCATAAAAGGCATATACTTTAAATGTACAACTTTATGACTTTTAGTGCATTAATTTTAGAGTTGTGCACTAAAAAATTAATTTTCACATACCATGAAAGTTTTAGAACCTAAAAAAAAAAAAACTTAAAAATTCCCTTGAGTCCACTATCAACTCTTTTTATTCTAAAAATTATTTTTAAATCAGTTTGAAGAAAAGTGCCTAGACAAAGTCAGCGATTCCAGAAATTAAAGCCCCCTGGCTTCATGGTGGATTCACAGATCATCTCCAGAATGCCCAACCCAAGTATCTAAAAGGAATCTTCCCAAAAACGGAAATTAACTTAATATCTAAACTTATGACTGCTCTTATTCCCCAAACCATATGTATTTGCATCTTCTAGGTTCAAGGTCTAATTGCAGAAAATAGGCACCACAATTAAAACAGCAGACTAAACTCTGAAAGGTAGCTTTGATAAATAAGGGTGCTAAGCTCACAGACAAAACCAAAGGAATCAACCATTCTGCTGGAAAAGAGCTGCTCTGCGCCCACATACAGACAAACACTCACTGGTTACCCGCAGCAGGGGCTGGCGTCTCTGCATGTTTTTGTTCCCAGGAACTGAAGAGAATGTGAGCATTTCAACACTGACAAATAGCTTGACCTGCACATTCTCTCACGATTAGGAAATTTTATGAGAAATCCCAAGAAATTTACTCTTAAAATCAATTGGTCAATTTTTACTAGCTTAACGGTTTCATCTTTGTCTTGCCACTTAGGAAAATTTAAATTTAAAAAAAAAAAAAAAAAAAAAAAAGAGCTTCCAAGCTGTGATTGTGCCGATGTTTTTCAAAAATGAAAATCCCAGCTACTTGTGTTTATCACAACACATAAATCCCAAAAAACTTCTATCAAATCACACATGAACAAAATTAGGAGAAAAGGGGAACTGAGCAGATGATCCAAAAGCGGCGTAACTAAAACCAGTGTACAGCAGGAACGGGTGCCTGGAGAGCAAACACAGCAGCTCTCCGCCAAGTCTGGGAGCGGTCCCCGGGGACAAGCTCTCCGCCAAGTCTGGGAGCGGTCCCCGGGGACACAGCGGACGGGCAGAAATGCCAGCTGGTGGACAAGGGTGTTCCAGGGGTCCAGGTGAGGAAACACGCCTTTCAGTTTTCTTAAACCTGCAAGTTTTTGCCTGGGCTGTAGCCAAGCAGAGTAAAGCTCTTCCCTTTCCTGCAGAAAATGACAATCCTACCCTTACTGTCCTAACTACCTCTGACCCCGGCATAAACTTGCCAGTGTACCAAAAGAACAGCCTGGGACACAGCAAATGTGCCCCTACTGACCACAACTGCCTCAAAGAACAGGACTAAAGTCCCTGAGCGTTAGGAATCTCTCAGGTGACCACAATTATTTTATACAAGTACAAAATGAACATTAACACCCCGTCGGACTTGCCTTTCAGTGGACTGAAGAAGTTGAAAAACGACTCATTGGGTACTTGTTTCGTAATTGTTCTAACAGTGCCTCGACCCTTATGCTTCTGCTTTTTCTTGATGGTTTTGACAGTAACATTCTTTCCTTTCTTCCAGTCAATAGTACACCTGCCAGGACAAGACAGCTGCCGTGAGCACGCGTTCCATGAGAAAAATCCATTACAAATGCAGGCAGGAAGCAAACCACAGCTCTATGCCAAACCTACGACACCATATAAAACCAATCTGCAAAGCAAACGCAGTGGCCCGTGAAGTTCACTTGGAGGTTGGCAAGAGAGAAACTGCAGCCTGGCTGTGACCACCGCCTCAAACTTCAGACTTCTGGAACAATTGTATCATTTTCCCAAGACATTTCATCAGGACTCTGAAATGTGTATTCTGTGGCAAAGCCCTGTCAAGTCTGCATGATACACAAGCGCCTGTCCGTGGCTTCCCAAGGAAGCAGGAGTTGCTGCTGTCCAAGGCAGCCTAAGTGAGCGGGACAAGCTGAAAAATGAAAACAGGTGGCCACTGAGAATCCTGACGGTCAGCGAGGACCACAGTAGCCCTGGGGATGCAGGCTGAGGGCTGAGCACCGCACGCTCTCTAAGACTCAATCGCCGTGGACCCAGGAAACGCCGGGCAGCACCTGAGAACTGACTGCTTAAGAACACAGCTGCAAAGACCAGGCCTTTTTCCCACATGATGGCCTGGGCCTAAAAATAATCTTCCTCAATGACCGAAGGACTTTTAATAACGCCCTGAATTAACAATTAGTACTTGGTTCTGGTAAAGAAAGATAATTGTTTCAAGTCAAGACCAAAGCCATTTCTCAATCAAACCAACCTCCAGAAATTAATTCTACACCAATTTCTCTCTGCAGTGACCTACAAAGACTGAAGGCAGTACGAGTCGAACAAGAGCTATCTGCCCCACCTATTTCCAAAGCAATTAACTGACCAATACAGCCCTGGAATGAGGCTCATTCACTCAACACGTATTTACTGGCTGAGGGTAATACATCAGTTCAATTTCAAGAACTTCAATTCATGGTGTCTAGACAACCCAACACTTTCATTAAAATGAAGAGAGCAGGCCCTGTCCCAAAGGCCTGCATCTGCAACCATGTGACCCATTTCCAGGCTCAGGCATCAACTCCAAGCTCTGCACTACAAGCAATCCCAAACTGAAAGACAATTGAAGTATTTGTCTAACAGGCTTTCAAGCAGATTCGAGACTGTACTTAAATCCTTATTTCTATCTTACCCATAAAGTTATATAATTCTCTCTTAATTTTGTTTCAGAAAAACAAGGTAGAATGACATTTTCTTACCCATCACAGTCCACGATCTCAGGACCTTCAAAGGAAAAGGGATCAGCCTTATCTGGTTCTGATTTCATCTTGTAGGTTTTCGTCAGGACTGAGTTGGTAAAGTAGTCGTTGGGTTCAAAGTGGAACTCTAACACAAAAGACTAAAAGCAGAAACTCAGAGTAAGCACTAGTTAAAATCGAAAAATAATGAGGACAGAATGCTTGTAGCACACAATACTTACTAGAAGCTATTTTGGAAAAGCTCAACAGATAGGACCATGAAACAAGTAAAACTTCTCCATCGCAAAAAAGATCAGGATGAAGTTAAAAAAACAAATGATGGACTGAAGGGAATTATTTGTTCAGTTCACGAGTGGAGGCATGCCCCCCTCCAAGACCTCCCCACCAACAGGGGTCAAGCTCTCCTAAGGAACCCCAGCTTCTCTCAGCTGTTCCCAGTCCTTGCTTCCTCAAAGGAGGGAAGGGACTAGGCGAAGGAGGGGGCACCAGCAGCCCTTCCCCTCCTCTCCTTCCATTCAGCCTCAGCCCCAGCCCCACCCTGCTGGGGGAAGCCAGGCTCTATACTCTACGCTGTGCAGTAAAAGTGGTGACCCCACAGCTTTTCTCCCAGGAAGTGGGTGGGAGGAAAGTACAAATCTCTACAAGGACAGAAAGCTCATCCTTCACTTACAAAGCAACCTACAGACCTGGAAGAGAGGTGAGCACACTGGGAAAAGAATGCAAACATGAACGCAGACACAGATAAAATCCAACAGCCAACCGCGGCAACAAGACATTCAGGCTCACGGGTAACACACACACAAACACCAAAATGAGATGCTTTCTTTGAGGCAAAATGTACAAAAATACGTGTAGTCCCAGCAGGATTTTGGGGTACTGGGTACACTCATATGCTGTCAACAGATTTATGAAGGATCATTTGATATCAAAAAAATAAAATAAAAGGCATATTCCTTGACTCAGTAATTCTATTTTGAGGAATTTGTTCTACTTAAGGAAAATACCTGGATGGATGCATCAACATGTGCCAAGACATTTACCTCATCCCTATTTAAAAAGAAAAACATGGAAGATGAGCTTGGTTGAGGAATTTATAGACAGTTTACAAGACCAATTCTGCACTCAGACAGCCTGGGTTCAAATCCCATCTCTGCCTATTGTGCTGGGCAATTTGTGGAAGCTATTTAGTGTCTCCACGCTCTAGTTTCCTTATCTGTACACTAGAAATGACTCTCTCTGAGTTCATGGTTAATCTGTATCACTCAGAACAGAGCCAGGTTTATAGGCAAGGCTGGCTAAATGGTAGCTGTTTCTATTTTTCATTGTAATGGTAAGACCATCAATGGAGGGAACATTAAGAGGACTAATTAAAAAATATATATATATAGCAAAATTTCATCACGCACACACACAAAAAGGTATATACATTCAAACAAACCACTTCCACAAAGGAGAAGTGAAAAAATAACTTTCAAAGAAAGGCAGAGGAGGAGAGGGGGCATGAGGATCAGGAAGTCAGAATCAGAGAGACGGTCTATTCGGTTTCTGGAGGGATGGTGGCAGGACCTGGCTGGGAGCTCTCCACTGGCCTGGGCAAGAGCAAAGCGGGTAGGGCACTGCAGATGAACCACACAAAACAAAGCAAAGGCCAGTCACTTGCCTGGCAAAAATCACAAGGAAAGGAAGGCAGCTACAAGGAATCAGCATCAAATAAGATACCCATTTCTCTCCCCAACCCTCCAAGGCTTCAAAGAAACACACACTAACATAAAGAGGGAAGGCAAGCAGCCAACCAATGGAGAGATTGCTGATTCCCCAACTGCTCAAGGCTGCGACCACAGTGTGGACAACCAACCCAGGGCACGGGCTGACCCCATAAAACAAACGATACTGTCACACTTGTGGTCCTTCACCATGCCCGACTGTTTTTCCCCCTCCTTTTTTCTCTCTTTTAAAGACCAGGTCTCCCTAAGTTGCCCAGGCTGTCTCAAACTCCCAGGCTTAAGCAACCCTCCCACCTCTGCCTCCTAAAGCGCTGGATTATAGGCATGAGCTACCACGCCTAACCTACTTTTCTATAGATAGATTCGGATTTCTTCCTATTTTCCTCTCCCCTCTGCCTTTGTTTAGTCAATAGTAACCCAAACACAACTGAAGATGATTCAACTGTTTAACTGCCCAACTGAAAAGTGGCTTGAAGATAAGACTGCTCCATTCACACACACACCACAGCCAGGCAAGCCATAACTATGCTAATCATGCTCACTCTTACTGGCAACTGTTAGGCAGGGCCTGGGTGGCTCAAGCCTTTAATCCCAAGTGAACAACTTTTGAGCCTTCTAAAGCTTCATTTTCTTTGACTCAGTAATTACAATGAAAGGCATCTAAACTAAGGAAATTATCAAACATCTCAACATGGCTGGGTTCGGTGCCTCACACCTATAATCCTAGCGCTTTGGGAGGCCAAGGCAGGCGGATCATCTGAGGCCAGGAGTTCAAGACCAGCCTGGCCAACATGGTGAAACCCCATCTCTACTTAAAATACAAAATTAGTTGGGCGTGGTGATGGACACCTGCAATCCCAGCTACTTGGGAGGCTGAGACAGGAGAATCGCTTGAACTCAGGAAGCAGAGGTTGTAGTGAGCCAAGATCATGCCACTGCACTCCAGCCTGGGCAACAAGAGTGAAACTCGTCTCAACAAAACAAAACATTTCAACACAAATTTGGGTTCAAGTATGCTGATCATAATACAACAATTTACAATGGGGGAGGTGCATACATAGGGGAATGTTAAACCATTTTCTATACAATGGTTGCAGTAACAGCCATTCCCCCAGCCAAGCCCACGCCACAGGGCAGATGACACTGTGCACACGCCATGTGGCATGGCAGGAGCCATGTGGCACACACGTGCACTGTGTGTCCAGGTGGGCAAGCACTCAAGGGAAGGGCATGAGGCATGGTCAGGAGCTGCAAAAACACCAGCCAAGATTCACTTTGAAGTCTCATTTCTCTTTATAACTTAAAATGCTTTAGATGCTTCATCGTAATTTTACAAAGGAAAAAGCGTGTGGGGAAATTCAGGAAGCTGCTGAGAGTTACTTTTAGAAGACAGATTTGTACAGCGTTCTTTACACTTGCCTGTCTTTTCTAAATTTCCTAGAGTAAGCACATATGACTTTTATAATAGGGTAGTCCCCAGTCTACCACAGCTAGAGCTCTAGTCCAGAGTCACCAAGAGATGGAGAAAATAAGATGATGGGCTGAGAAGGAAAACTGACATCAGAAATCATCAAACAGATGTCCAATAAGAGAAAAGAAAGGGAAAAAAGGGAACTGACCCAAAGGGGAAAAAAAGTTAATTGAGTCTGGATGAATCACAGGTAAGAAGGAAGGACAAGGAGAAAACACAGAATCTTAAAGCACCATACATACACCACACCCAATGAGGGCAAACTAGGCAGAAGTGCCCAGGCAGCTCTGAGGGGCACTGTGAGCAAGTCTTAACAGAAGTGATGCAAGCCCAGGAATAAGGACCCGCTATCACCCACATGGAAAAGGGAAGATGGGGTGTCCCCTCTGGAGGGAGCCCCCAGCTGGTGAGCAGGTATCACTCCTGGCTCCCAGTGCCCCCCAGAGATGGACACCTGAATGTTACCTTCCACAGTGGAAAACAGACAGGAGAAAGTAGAAGGGACAGATACAGGTACATCCACCACCCACCCCTGCCACTGCCCCAGGCACTACCTGCAGCACTTGCAATGAAGAAAGCCCACTCATGCTGGCCCTCATCCCCCAGCCTGGGCCCCCAGTGCTGAGACGAGAAGGCGGGAAGAGACTGCTGACTGGTCCCAGGTCCCCACCACCACCCACCCCCAAGATCCCTAACCCATGGCCCCTCATGCAGCATCTGTCTCCAAGATCTGAAACTGAAAGCCACCAGTCAGTCAGTCATGTGCCGCCGGAAATGCTATTGCACTGGAATGGAACCCGTGAGCTACAGCCAGGCTGACAGGTTACGAACAGTGCTGCCTGGAGAACCAGGCTGGGATGAGATAGCCCGGCGAGGCTATCCGAAGCTGAGCATGTTTCCTCAGATAAAATAAGGGCTGACACAGTGAAGTTTGCATTACTAGTGCAATGACAGCACAGCGAGCATTTTGTAAAGATGTTTCAGGACAAATCAAAGACCAGAAAGAAAAAGATTTTTCAGTCCTATCTGCACTTTCTTTAAAGAGTAAACCCTAGTAGGTTCAGATTTCTGATTAAGTGCTGATCATATATGTACATACCTCCCATCCTTTTACACTTTAAAAATATGCCTTAGACGCATGCAAACTTGAAAGACACTTGGGAAAAGAATGGTATCATCTCCACCCAACAGGGTAAACAAACAAACTACAAGACCAAGGCCTGGCACGGTGGACACCCCCACAGACTAGGAGCTGCAACCTGACTCCTGTGTTGCTGCCCACCTGGCTCTGGGGCAGCACATGGTCTCAATCACTGTCAAATCATCCGGCAGACTCACGACTACAGTGCCAAGCGGGACACAGAAAGGCAATGGGATCCTCATCTAACTCTCAGGGAGCAGACAGGCAATGCGGTACTGAATCTAACTCCTGATGCCAATCAGAAGGTCAAGTCAGTACTCACCATAGGCTGTCCAGGGTCAGAAAACTTCACTTTAATATCCTGAAGGTGTTTCAAGATTGGTTCATCATATTCCTAATCAAAAAGAGAAAAAACATTTCCAATAGGATTTTAAAACACAACACCTCTCTCCCCAAGAGTCATGGTTGTATAGGCTCCCAGATGTTGCATCATCGGCCCTACTGGAATTCTGTCCTTGTCAAGTAGTAACTACCAGGAAGGAACCCAAACTTATTTACCAACTCCCTGTCACAGAGAAGCAGCACCAAGGTGGCCGCTTTCCCTGGTGTGGAGCAATGGTGGCTATCACGGCTAGCGAAGGGCAGTGCCACTGATACTACCTGCCTGCAATACTGGGGCAAGGGCTTCACTGCTTTCCTGCCAGCAGCTGCCACAGCACACAGAGATCAGAAAAGCTACCGAGACTGCTGGTCCTCAGCCTCTTTGAGTAGGTAGAGCAGAAGCCTGAAGTCAGAAGAGAAGGCTAGATCAGATACAGCCTTGGCAGCCAGCTTCCCCACCTGTGGCAATAAAGTTGTACATGGCTTAACAACGGGGGCATCTCCTGAGAAAGACTGCTAGGCAATTTGTGTGCGATCATCAGAGTGTATTTACACACACCTAGACGGTGCAGCCTTCTATACACTACTGCTCCTAGGCAACACACCTGCACAGTACGTGACTGTACTCAATACTGGAAGCAGCTGGTAACACGGAGAAGGCACAGTAAGAACATGGTTTCATAATCTTACAGGACCGCTGGCCTATATGCAGTCTGTTGTTGACCAAAATGTGTTACGTGGCTCATGACTGTATCCAAAACTCACAATACACAGGTCACTTCTTTAAGAACACTTACACAAAGTGTGTCTGATCTCTAACCTGCAGGCACCACAAGAGTGTGCAAATTCTTATCTGTGGCTGTATCATTTGACAAGTGATATTTCTTTAAACTCAGAGTTTGCCAATACCTGTCAGCTTAGAAAGTTCAAGTGAAGAAGTCAGAAGAGGAGTGGTAAGACCTGAATCCTCCAAACCACGCCCTAGCGGCAGGTGCTTCGTTTCTAACACTGTAGACACTTCTTTACCCCCCAAGTCTGGGAACTAACCATTTTGATGCATGTCTATGTGTAATGAATCAGGACCATGATCTCACACATTTATTTTTGAACACTGAAAACCCGTCCTCTAGCATTCTGAAAATATACACTAAACTATCCTTAGCCACGTTCACCCTGCAGTGCTACAAAACACCAGCACTTACTCCTCCTGTCTAGCAGCGCTCTGTATCTGGTAACAGCCCTCTCCCATTTACCCTCCCCCCTCTCCTTCTTAGCCTTTAACAATTCTCCGCCTCGTGAGCTGTTTTTGCAGCGCCCACGTGAGTGTGACCACAAGGTAATTTACCTTTCTGTGCCTGACTTCCCATTAAGTGAGTTCTAATTTTCAATTCTTCTGCCATTACAGAACAAAACAGAAACAGCAACAAAAAGATACCTGCAAGTCTCTAGACAAAAAGTATCCCAAAGGCAGTTGTGAAATGGGCCAGGCCGTTCGGTCTCCAACGCTGTGCGTGCTACCCACCGAAATATGCGCTGGCTCTGGATCACCAAGATAAGCACTTTCACCAGCATCTTTCCAGAGGTGGCCCTGGGAGCTTCAAACTCATCCCACTCAAAGGAGCAGTACCACTGATGTTCTCCCAAACTTCATGAAATCACCACTCTGTTCCAATTTCCTCAAGCAGCCATGTACCCTGTGAGTCAAAACTTTCATGTCCAGGGCAGATATAATGCAATGCCCCACGTTAGCAGACACTCAAGACGAAGGAACCAAAGGCACCTCACTTAGATCATAAAGCCACTATCTCAAATTTTCAAAACTCTACTTGGAGAAATACATTTCGACAATTCCCAAATTTAGAACTTAGAGTCAATCCGTCTTTGGGATTTAATACTGGACCAAAATGAGCGGGGCACAGTGGTGCACATCTGTAGTCCAAGCTGCTAGAGGACCACCTGAGGCCAGGAGAATGAAAGAGCGGTGCACTATGACTGTGCCTGTGAAAAGCCACATCAGTGGCTCTATCGACCTCTACGCTGGGCACCATAGCAAGACCACGTCCCTTAAAAAGCAAAGGGCTTCTCTCAAAAATGGCAGACTTCAAAACCAGCCATTAAAAAACAATTCTTTAAAAAAATCAAAATAGAACATGCTACCATTACCTTCTATGAGGTTACAAATAACATTTCTTCACTCTCTGCTATTAAATGAGTACTCTATCAACTCCTGCATATCTTTTAAAGCTTTTAAAACAAAAAGCAGTAAGACACTTCGGGCTGAAATACAGAAGCACTGACACTAATAGAGGTGCTGGGAGAACGAGAAGGGACACCCCATTAAAATGTGGCCAAATGCCCCTCTGTGCTGTCAAAACCCAAGGCAGTGACCCCAACGCCATAACCAACCAGGTTGCCACACGCACAGAAGAGGACACCAAACCCGTTCAAGTCACCTAACTCTAGCTCCCAAACCCTGTTATCACTGCACCCTCAATCCCAGGTGTAGATGCTCCGAGCCTGCAGGGCAAGCTTCACCCCAGGACACGTGAGACAGGCAGCCCCACAGAACCAGAATTTGCACTTCCACACCACTCCCCGTGTCCCCCAAGTCTGAGAAGAAATAACCTACAAGCCAATCTTTCCACCTGCTCCCTGCCATGGCATTTTCAACTCTCAAGGAGTCACATGAGGACTTCCTAAAACCACCTCAAAACTCTCAATGCCTTGGTGATCGATGAGGCATCCAGTTTTTTCTGGTTTTCAAAGCTGCTCAGGTGATTGTGCTACACAGTCGGGAGACTACGGCTCTGGGACACATTACTTAGGTTTTCCAATAAAATTCTGGCTCATGACATTCTTTTAAAAGTACGGTCTAGTAGTCTTAAATTCTACCTTTTTATATGAAAAGGAAGCTCAGATCAGGGAAACCAAGGCTGTTCTACTGCAGATGCTTTTTAGTCTGGAAGGAGAGTCAGAAATGCATCATCCTTTCCGTATTTTCTTAACTTTTGGCTTAGGACAAAGGATAAGCATTAAAGAAGGGAGGCAGCAGAGGCAGCAATGGGATACATTTCTGAAGACTATTAAAAACGTAGCTGTAAAATCCTGTGCAAATAACAGGGCAGTTTGCAAGGGACAGTGGCTATGCTCTGGACGGGAGCAACACTGTCCACACAAGCAGAGCCTGGAGCTGTCCTGAGCAAGACTGAATGCAGACGTGCTGTTTCTGGGGACTCTGGAGCAATAAAAACCAACAGCAAGTCAGTCAGTGAGACTTAAGGCAAGACTTGTTTCTGTATTCTAGAAACTTCTATGGACAACTCATTTCAGGGAAAACCAAATTTTGTTATCTTTTTTTCATGTTTAGGAATGGTGGACTAAGAATCTGCTTGGAATTTCTGAGCATGTGAGTGACATTTGCTTAACTGAGCGCTTCACTGATCTGGGGGGTGCTGTTTAGCTGGGGAACCTCTGATCTCAGCATTTTGAGGTCTTTTCTGTGGAGCTAAGATTTCCCAGAGAAGACTTTTCCAAATTCTTTTCTGAGGGATTGAAGGACTGGCTGCAGTTTCCTGGGTGCTCAGAGGGCAATGATGGGGGGATGGTCCTTGGCCTTCACTCCATATATTTCACCCAATGCCGTTTTCCCTCTGGTTCCCTGCCTTCGGTTTGCCTGTGTTCCCTAGTCCAGGGGTCCTCTGTTTACTGTTTCCAGAGCATACATTTCCATTTATTTGCTGGGGTGAAGAAGAGTCAGTAGTTCAGCTCTGTGCAGTAGGGAGGGTTGGGTATCTGAGTGTCTTTTTATTTTATTTTGACACAGTGTCTCTCGCTGTGGTCCAGACTGGTATAGTATAGTAGTGTGATCACAGTTTACTGCAGCCTCAGCCTTTCAGGCTCAAGAGTAGCTGGGACTACAGGCAAGCAGTGCCATGTCTGGCTAAATTTTTTTTTTTTTATTCTCCACAACTTTAAGTTTGTTTTTTTTTTTTTTTTAATGAAAGAGAAAGAGAAAAGGGGGAGAGAGAACAGGAGTCTTGTTCTACTGCCCAGGCTGGAATGCAATCTAAAAGCAAGTATTAAAACTCTTTTATGCCGATAATTGTGCTTAACAGCAGAGACAGGAAGGAATAAGGAAAGAAAATAACAAACAGCCAACCAATATTTCATTTAAATCTGTGAAATGCTGTGCAAATGCTAAAGAGTGATTTGCTTCCATTTGTGTGGTTACTTTCAAAACAGGTGTAATGTGATACTAAAAAAAAAAATGTATGTTCTGTAGACCTGGGGTGAAGAATTCTATAAATATTCACTGAGTTTACTTGTTCCAGGTCTGAATTCAAATCATAAATGTCCCTGTTAATTTTCTATCTTGTTGATCCGTCGAATATTAACAATGTGGTGTCAAAGTCTCCCGCTACTATTGTGCAGGAGTCCAAGTCTCTTTATAGGTCATTGAAAACTTGTCTTATGTATCTGGGTGCTCCTATATTAGGTGAATATATATTTATGATCATTGACTCCTGTTGTTGCATTGATCCTTTTACCATTATGTAATGTCCTTCTTTGTTTTAGTCTTTGTTACCATTAAAGTCTATTTTGTCAGAGACGAAAGTTACAACTCCTGTTTTTGTTTTGTTTTTTTTTCTCCTCTCCATTGGATGAGTCTTCCTCCAACCTTTTGTTTTGAGTCTTTGTGTGTCCTTGCTTATGAGATGGATCTGGATACAGCGTACCAATGGGTTTTGACTTTTTATTCAGTTTGCGTGTCTGTGTCTTTGATTGGGGTGTTTAATCCATTTAAATTTAGGATTAATATTGATATTTGTGAGTTTATATTGTCATTTAATGCTAGCTGGCTATTTTGTCCATTAGTTAATATAGATTCTTCACTATGGAGATACTCTTTACCTTTTGGTAAGTTTTTGGGATGACTGACACTGGTTGTTCCTTTCTGTGTGTAGCGCTTCTTTCAGAAGCTCTTGTAAAGCAGGCCTGGTGGTGATGAAATCTCTGAGTGCTTGCTTGTTTGCAAAAAATTTTATTTTTCCTTCATTTATGAAGCTTAGTTTGGCTGCATATGAGATTCTGGGTTGAAAATTCTTTTCTTTGAGGATACTGAATATTGACCCCCCACTCTCTTCTAGTTTGTAGGGTTTCTGCTGAGATCTGCTGTGAGGCTTCCCTTTTGGGTAACCTAACCTTTCTCTCTGGCTGCCCTTAGAATTTTCTCCTTTATTTCAACCCTGGTGAATCTAACAATTATGTGTCTTGGGGTTGCTCTACTTGAGGAAGATCTTTGTGGTGTTCTCTGTATTACCTGGAGTTGAATATTGTCCTACCTTACTAGGTTAGGAAAGTTTTCCTGAATAATATCCTGAAGGGTATTTTCCAGCTTGGATTCATTCTCTTCATGACATTCAGGTACACCTATCAAACATAAATTAGGTCTTTTCACATACTCCCACTTTTCTTAGAGACTTTGCTCATTCCTTTTTACTCTTTCTTCTCTAATCTTGTCTTCTCGTTTCATTTTATTAAGTTGGTCTTCGACCTCTGATAGCCTTTCTTCTGCTTGATCAATTCGAGTGTTCAAACCTGTGCATACCTCGTGGAGTTCTCGTATTGTATTCTTCAGTTCCATTAATTCACTTATATTCCTCTCTAAATTGTCTATTCTCATTAGGATTTCGTCAAATCTTTTTTCAAAGTTCTTAGTTTCTTTACATTGGGCTACAACATGTTCTTTTAACTCACAGAAGTTTCTTATTATCCACCTTCTGAAGCCTAATTCTATCATTGGAATGCACTCGTTCTCCATCAGGCCTTGTTCCCTTGTCGATGAGGAACTGGGATTCCCTGTAAAGGGAGAGGCATTCTGATTTTGAGTATTCTCAGCCTTTTTACGCTGCTTTCTTCCCGTCATTGTAAATTTATCCACCTGTCCTCTTTGTAGTTACTGACTTTCAAATTAGGTCTCTGGGTGGAGGTCCAACTTGTTAATTCCCAGCCCCGAAATCTGAGCAACCCACTGGCTAAAACAGCGGCGTTAAGATTCTTGCTGCTTTTCTGCCCGGGAGTCTCCGGTCTGGCTTCCCTCCTGAATCCCTTCTTCAATCAGCTGAATGGGCGACTCTGCCTTCGCTGAGCTCCAAATGTCGACCAAGAGGGGACCCAGTCTGCACCATATACTCTGCACCGAGAACCGCCGCGCCAGCCACAAGAGTCGCGCTGGCGACCCGTGGGGCTCCTCCGCTGGGAATCTCCTGGCCCATGAGCAACAAAAATTCATCTGAAAGTGTGGCGTCCTCTCATTCTCTGCGCTTTCACTGGGAGCTACAAGCCTGAGCTGCTAGTGACCGGCCATCTTGGGTGAAATTTGTTAATTTGCTCAGCATTTCACCATAAAAAGTAAAACGTCAAGGCAAGACCAAACAGAAAGGTTGGGTGTCTATATATATTTTAAGACAGGGTCTCACTCTGCAACCCGCCAGGCTGGAGTGCAGTGGCATGATTATGGCTCGGCACAGCCTTGACCTCCTGGGCTCAGGTGATCCTCCTGCCTCAGCCTCCCAAGGAGCTGGGACCACAGATGCACACCATGACGCCCAGCTAACTTCTGTAACTTTTTGCAGAGATGGAATTTCATCATGCTGCCCAGGCTGGTCTCAAACGATCTGCCCACCTCGGCCTCCCAAAGTGCTGGGGCTACAGACATGAGCCACCATGCCTGGCCTTTAAAAACAAAATAGTACTTTTTCAAAAGAAATGTTCAGAAAACATTAGCAACTTGTTCAAAAATTAGAGATGTGTGTCCGCACACCCTTCATCCCTTCAAAATTGATTATCCTACTCTGACGCTTTCCTGCAAACTCACACCACAGTAAGATTGGAGATGGGCTTTGGATCTATTCACAGGCTTCCCCACAGGCAAGGCAAGAGACCTTTATGGGGGGTAAAAGGTAAGGAACTGATTGGAAAGTTTTAGATGAGACTCAGAGGTGCCTGGCTTTCTACCAAGAGCTGCAAAAGACAGCATGGAAGTGGTTTACTCACCACTGTGAATAAACCATTCACTGTGAGATTAGGGCTGCTCACCTGAGGTCCTGGTCAAAGAAAGTACCCCTCCGCCCACCGTGAACAACCTTTCAAAGGCCAAGTTCAGTGCTTCAAAAATACCATAGATGAGTAATGTTAGAAGACTACCACACAGGCTGGATGTGGTGGCTCACACCTGTAATCCCAGCACTTTGGAAGGCTGAAACAGGCAGATCACAAGGTCAGGAGATCAAGACCACCCTGGCCAACAGGGTGAAACCCCATCTCTACTAAACATACAAAAATTAGTTGGGTGTGGTGGCACGTGCCTGTAAGCCCAGCTACTAGGGAGGCGGAGGCAGAAGAATCGCTTGAACCTGACAGTCAGAGGTTGCTGTGAGCCAAGATCACACCACTGCAATCCAGCCGCCTGGGAACAGAGCGAGACTCCCTCTCTTAAAAAAAAAAAAAAAGCCTATCAAGTCATCTCTCTACAACTTAGAAATGTGCTTACCTGGACTAATTCACTTAGCATATCTACATTTCTAAAGATGGTAAACCAGAACTCTGGAATTCCTTTGGGACTTGGCTCTTCAGCTGTTGCTGCCTCTTTTTCTGTTATGACTACTTTATTTTTCATGTCTCCCTAAAAAAAAAAAAAAAAAGATGCAAATAGATCACAAAAATACAAATTTACAAATAACTCAGTGGCTTAATGCCAAATATCATTTCCAAATACTGTCTTATCTCCGATCAGAAACCTTTCTTTCAGAGTCTGCATCTCCAAACCACTCACTGGGCCATGTGACACTTTTCACATGTTTCTGAGGGGAAAAAGCATTCAAGACATTATGTCCACATGGAATTCCACGATATGATCTCACATCAAAGGTGAAAAAACTAAAGAGACGACAAAGTGCCACCAACTCTGGGAAAGGCCACCCAGCGCTAGCTCTGTGAGGTGCCATCTTGAGACAATCGTCACCACAAAGGCAGATGCAAAGACTGTAACTCAACCTTAGGGAGATGCAACACAAATATGCAGAACATCTATCACTGAGTGAAAACAGTCCAGTGCAAGGATAAATAAGTTCACTTGGACTAATAATCTGACTTCTGGTTAAAATTTGCGGGGTGAAGGGCATTAAGTTGAAGTAAAAAATAATAATAATAATTTGCTGCAGCAGTATCTGCAGCAAGAAAGTACTCAGCAACTTACCTGGTTCTAAGGAAATGGCTATAAGTGCCGTTTTTCACAGACACTATGCAACCATCAGAAAGTGACCAGAAGGGCTACCCGGCAAAGTGCAGGGGAGTTTTACGACATCAGGCCCCATGGAAAAGGCAGACCAAGGGAAGTAAAACACCACACTAAACGGAACCATGGTAAATTCTGAATGTCTTGCCAGATGGGTCTGTTATGATGAAATGATCTTGCAGGTTTTTTAAGTCAGCGAAGGCAGATTTCCCTTCAGCTGTAGGAAACTGATTCACAGCTACATTAATCTATAGCCATGGCTTCAATTAGGCCAGGTTATACATATTTTTAAAGGATCAAAAACACATATGGCCACCAAAATTATCATACACCTCAAAACAAACAAATAAAAACTGCAAAAAATTAGTGATAGGATAAAAGTTACTTGTCTCCCAAACATAAAATCAGGCTGATAAAGTTAACCTGTGAACTGGGAGTTTTCATAGCACTGGAATGGGACCAGTCACTAGAAGAAAAAGCTGTGGGCAGGTACTGATAGTCACACCACAACCATATTCAAGCAATCCACTGGCTGAGCACCTCTCAGGGAGCACGCTAGTCCATGCCACTCAGCAGAAAGGTACTCCCCTCACAACTCCCCCAATCTTCCAGTGACTGAGCACACAGGAGCATCTCCTCTTGATCTTTGCTTTCTCTGATGTTTCAACCTTTGTTCGTTTGATCCCTTATTTCAATTTGCTCCTGTCCACAGATAACTGAGGTGGCACTACATCAAGACTCCTCGTATTAACTGACAGTGCTGTGTCAGACGCTAGATCCGTATCGGAAAGGAATGTAAACACCCAGCCTAATGATGCAGCAACACCTACTGTGAGAAGCACCAAAGTTTACTAGTAATTAAAAATCATGTAAAAAATGCTTATTTTCAACAGTATTAAAACAGAACACGAGTCACATTTTTCTAAAGACTTACAGCCAATTTCTCCTCCTCTTCATTTTCACTGTGCCATTCCGATTCCGCATCTGTTGGTTCAACATCACCGGTGATAAATTCTCTTCTCTACATAAAAATGAGGCCTTATTAGAGTTGTTATTAGCTTATTTGGAAACTCAAGAGTTAAATGTATAAATAATGTCTACAAAAAGACCTTGAAAACTGGTTATTTTTATAACTATTTTAAGATTCTAAATCTTAGTGTTCAAAGAAAAATACTGGATGTTTCCCTGGGTAACTCTGGATGCTTTACGTAAAGATCTAAAATAAAGATACTCCCCAACTTCCAATGGTTCGACTGAAGACTTTCAACTTCATGGGGGTGCAGAAGCTACCACACTTTGGGCACCCACAGAGCCACACAGTGTTCTACTCTCAGTGGAGTGTTCAGTAAAGGACACGAGATACTCAGCACTTTATTATAAAACAGGTTTGTGGAAGATCAAGGTGTTCTGAGCTCCTTTAAGGTAGTGCAGACTAAGCTATATCCAGTAGGCGAGATGCCTTTTTGCCCTGGATGTTGTCAGCTTATAGATCAGAACGCCGACTAGGTCGGAGACTGTCTGTATCCTGAACTCGTTAACAGAGCCCACCTTGTCAAAGAGAGGCTGGTATAAGGCTGCGTACTTTCTTTCCAACTCGTGAACTTCTTCATAGAACTTGGCTTCTACATGAGCACATCTCACCTGAAGTTGTTTCAGTGCATTAATTCTTCTTTTTACTGCTTTAGGTAAACTAAAAAAGGGAATAAGAAAGACAACATCCTCATGCCTGCAAAATAAGGAAGCATGCTTTTCAATTCTATTAAAATAAATTCAGGTTAGCAGAACTAACATCCTCACCATGAACAAGACCTCTTAAAAATCATTACAGATGAACATCCCAACAGGAAAAAAGGGTACAGGAGGACGCAGAAAAGACAATTCACGAAAGAATCAACACAAACTGTCCAACACGAAGAAAGGTTCAATCTCATAAAATATCCGAAATAATGTAAACATTTAAAAACACGCATCTATTCCTTACCAAATCGGCAATTAAAACCAAAACAAAACACCTAGGTTTTACGAGGCTAAGGGCTAAGAAGCCCTCTAACTGACTCTTCTTAAGGGCAGAAATACTGAAAATGTTCTTTGGACCCAGTAATTCTACCTTTAAGAATTTATCCTTCAGGTGGGGCGCAGTGGCTCATGCCTGTGATCCCACCACTTCGGGAGGCCGAGGTGGGAGGATTTTGCTTGAGGGCAGGACTCCAAGAGCAGCCCGGAGCAATAGAGCAAGACCCCTCTCTATTAAACACTTTTTAAAATAGCCAGGCTTGATGGTGTGCACCTGGCCTGTAGTCCCAGCTACTCGGGAGGCTGATGCAGCAGGATCACTTGAGTCTGGGAGGTCAAGGCAGCAGGAAGCTATGACTATGTCTGCACTACTGTACTCCAGCCTGGGCAACAGAGCAAGACCCTATCTTACCAAAAGGGAAAAAAAAATTATCCTAATCAAGTATTCATGCTGGAGTGTCCATCGACAGATCCGTAAAACTGAAAACTACACAATGGAAGTTCAAATACGGCCTATACATCATCGCACTGTCCAGGAATATTCAGTGCCACGTGGGACCCACTTTGCACACTGGAGTAACACAGACCATAGATAACACAAGTTTGTCTTTTAGAGTCAGGCCAACGATGAGTTTGTCTTTCAATCCTGTTCTATGTTGTAAAAAATATTTTAGTTTGTATATATAACTTCTATAAGTCAGAAGAGAAATCCCTGTTTTTAACCCATCAGAACTATGTGTTTAAAATAAAGCCCCTGGTCACAATCGTGTGGACTGAAGAACAGATTCCTGGCCTCATCACAGACCCAAATAATCTACCTGGGGCAAGGCCCTGGGTCCTGCACTTGAATGCTCACCCACATGATCAGAGTCCTAAGTCCAAGCGCATGACTCACCCTCCAACGTTACACTGCACAGAACAGGCAATTCTCACACAGGTATCACTGGGCTGGGAGTTACCAGAACGGCCTTGCATCCCAAAGGACCACTCTCCTGGGTTAAACATAACCACAGCTACCTCAAGCTAAAGGTCCTTAATTTAAGCAGACTCTCAAATAACGTTTCACGTTCTAGAACTACTGCTAGTAGATGAAAACAAGGGAAAAGCATAGAGTACTTAACAAAATGGAAGACCCTCACTGGCATTTGTACCTATTTTCTGTATCATTTACTGTGACAGGGTACTCTGTTGCCCAGGCTGCAGTGCAGTGGCAGTTTCGTTTCACTGTAGCCTCAACTTTCTGGGCTCAAATGATCCTCCTACCTCAGCATCCCGAGTAGATGGATTACAGGGGCACACAACCAGGCCGGTTAATTTTTTTGCATTTTGTAGAGATGGGGTTTGGCCACATTGCCCAGGCTGGTCTCAAACTCCTGGGCTCAAGCAATCTGCCCGCTTTGGCCTCCCAAAGTGCTAGGACTGCAGGTGTTAGCTACCATGTCTGGCTAATTAGACGATTTTAAATTAGTTTAATTTTTGAAACTTTCCAACTGAAGTAAGATGACAAAGCATGTCAAACCAACTGGACCCTGGCGCGCCCCAGCAGTCCTCCAATCATTCATATCAACTACACCCAGGCCCCCGCGAGCACTTTTCCTGGAATACGGCCAATATGAAACCACTTCTAGTCCCACATAAACTTGTTGCCACCCAAGCAGTTCCTCACAGAATGCCACCCCACTAACCCAGTTTTAAAGCGAGAAAACCAGAAGCCATTACTAATTCTCAATTCTTGCCCCTCCCGCTCAGTATCACTCCATCCCATCAATCTAGTCTGCAAAAAAAATTCAAAAAATCTTACCCACCAAGTAATCCCCTGAAAAGCTTCTAAATGGGCAAAGCAAACTCTGACTGACCTGGCCAACATGGTAAAATGCCGTCTCCACTAAAAACACAAAAAAGCATACAGCAAATCACCACGGCACGTGTACACCTATGTAACAAACCTGAGTTCAGCGCATCTACCCCAGAACTTAAAGTAAAATTTAAAAAATAAAAATACAAAAAAGCTAGGTGGGCATGGTGGCTCACACCTGTAATTCCAGCTGTGGCAGGAGAATCACCTGAACCTAGGAGGCAGAAGTTGCAGTGAGCTGAGACAGTGCACCACTGCACTCCAGCCTGCGTGACAGAGTCAAACCCTGTCTCAAAAAAATACAAAGTCCCCTTCTTGTCATAATAGCCCTGGTAGTCGTAACTGGGGAAACCAGCATGTAAGGTGGGACCTCTGAGAGACCAAGCCCTGACCCAATTATACAGCTCATGCCTTTAAAAAAAAAAAACTGCCAGGCACGGTGGTACACGCCTACAGTTCCAGCTACTCCAGAGGCTGAGGTAGGATTGATTACCTGAGCTCAGGAGTTCAAGGTTACAATGAGCTATTACATGCCAGTGCACTCCAGCCTGGGCAACAGGGTGAGACTGCGACTCAAAAACCAAAATTCCTTCCAGAACTAAGACAGGGAGGTCCTGACGAGCCATCTGAGGATCACCATCCTTCTCATCTTCATATTGCAATACACCTAGGACGCAGGCCTCTTAAGAAAGCAAAGGTATCAGCCAGGTGGTGGCTCACCCGTTAATCCAGCATTTTGGGAGGCGGACACAGGAGAACGAATTGAGCCCAAGAGTTCAAAACCAAAACCAGCGTAGGCAATACAGCAAGACCCCACCTTATTTTTTTTTTTTAAAAAGACAGTCTCGCTGTCACCCAGGCTGAGGGGTAGTGAAAACTCAGAGGCGTGCGACACTATGTCCAGCTAATTTTTTTTTAAGGTGTCAGTGTCACAGGCTTATGTGGGTAAGCCAGGAAGGAGCAGTTCTTTTAGTTAACTTAGAAGCCACCAGTTGTCCTCCCCAACTTGGATGATCCGTGAAGTCCTCTAGCCCTCCACAAGATGGCACTGTGCACTTCCTATCAGACAACTGACAAGACTGCCCCGACCAGCAGGCAAACCCTGAGCCAGGGTACAGGGCCACTTAGCAGTGCCTGTCTCTCAGAGACAGCGTCTGTGGAATGAAAACACATTTATTCCTCTTCTGAATAACTAAAAAGTGATTTTTCCTTTGTCCTCCTTTTGTTTCTTCAAATTGCATGAGATCCTATTCACAGCGTACTTACGTTTCAATGTAGCTGGAAGGGGTGTGAGGGACATTGTCAAGTCGCTCCTGTAAAGCTGCCAAAACTCGAGGATTCTGCATCACCTGATCTGTGAGCTTCTCTATGAAGAGTTAAAACCAAACATATTTAAAATATGCCCACCACACACAATAGCCAAAAGTCAAAAATTAGTAACATCACCTACTGAGCTTTGCCTAGATTTACATCTAATTTCTAAATACATATACCAGTGACTTCTTAAACATGTTTTGAAAATAATTAAAATTTATTTTAAAAGCATTTAACACTCTACGTTAATCACCTGATGGGTCGTTACAAATCTACTGAACAAATACCTAGAGTCCTGGCTCTCACCAGGACTGCGGCTGTTTAGCTCCAGGCTTAAACAACTGAGAACATCATTAATGTCATTAAGTTCACGTGGTCTACCCACATGTCCCATTGTGTCCAGAAGCCAAGAACAGAGACGAGATCAGTTCCTCCAAGCAAAAGAGCACCCACTAGCACCCTCGCTCACTGTGGCGCCATGACTTCAGTCTAGGAGAGCCCAACGCTCACCAGCCCCGACGGCACTGTTCTTTGCATGTGCTGCTCACCTCTGCCTTGAATGCTCTTCTGCCCAAACCCACCTCTGTCCAGGAAGCACTTCCGACCACTCCACCCACTTACAGCTAACCCAGGTGTGTAGTGAGCTCACAGTCCTGAGGTGTTTGTATTCAGAAGCCCATTTCCCAATAAACCAATGAATGAGACCCTGTGAGGGAAGTGACTGTCCTCGTACTCAGTTGTGACTAAGGAGCGGCAGACATCTGGCTTTTGATACAGACTCTTTAACAATTTCCCTCCTAATGACATAATACAGAAACCCAAAATCATCACCCTTAACTTACTCAGAGCCAGTACATACCCAGTGATTCTCCCATGATGTGGTAAGTCAAACACACCAAGTAGGCACTCAAAAAAAAAATTTTTTTTTTTGAGACAGAGTCTCACTCTGTCGCCAGGCTCCAGGCTGGAGTGCAGAGGCACAATCTCAGCTCACTGCAAGCTCCACCTCCCAGGTTCAAGCAATCATCCTGCCTCAGCCTCCTGAGTAGCTGGGACTACAGGTGGGCGCCACCACACCCAGCTAATTATTATATTTTTAGTAGAGACAGGGTTTCACTATGTTGGCCAGGATGGTCTTGATCTCTTGACCTCATGATCTGCCTGCCTCGGCCTCCCAAAGTGCTGGAATTACAGGCTTGAGCCACTGCGCCTGGCCTAGGCACTCAATTTTAAACATTTATAATAGATCAGCAAACACAACCACTCACATGAGGCGCATGAAGTGTATTTAATGTACATAATTTGTTATGTATACAACTCTGTACACGTGTACAGTATATAAATACTCACGCATATACAAACACACATCTCCTCTAGCTCTGTCCACTGAAAGGGCCTACAAACAATGACATCTAGCATCTGTATTTTGGTTTTAACAGGTTGGTGCACAAGTAATTGAAGTTTTTGCCATTAAAAGTAATGGCAAAAGCCACAATTACTTTTGAACCAACCAAGTAAGTATCTTCTTCCATTAAAAGGATCAAAGTCTTTTGAATCAACAGTGGATTTCAGGTCTAGGGCAAGGAAAATACAAGATAAAGTGGAACATCACACTACAAAGCTAGGAGTACTCAAAAACCGAAGAGCTGAAAGAACCTAGAGGCAGTGGCCCACAACTGCAATTTCAGCCCTTTGGGAGGTCAAGGTGGGCAGATCACCCGAGGTCAGGAGTTTGAGACCAGCCTGGCCAACATGGTGAAAACCTGTATCTACTAACAATACAAAAATCAGTCGGGTGTGGTGGCATGTGCCTATAATCCCAGCTACTGGGGAGGCTGAGGCTACAATGAGCTAAGACTGCATCACTGCACTGGAGCCTGCGCTACAGAGCAAGACTCCATCTTAAAAAAAAAAAAAGGGACCCAGAATCCAGCCTGAAGGGATCCCCACTGGCCAAATGGGACAATTTGCACACGAGGAAGAAAAATGATGGCAACTGACAACACACTGAATAAAAACAGTAATTCAGCCAGGTGCAGTGGCTCACACCTGTAATCTAGCACTTTGGGAGGCCAAGGCAGGTGGATCATCTGAGGTCAGGAGTTCGAGAACAGCCTGGCCAACATGGTAAAACCCCATCTCTAATAAAAATACAAAAATTAGCTGGGCGTGGTGGTGGCACCTGTAATCCCAGCTACTCGGGAGGCTGAGGCAGGAAAATCACTTGAATCTAGGAGGTGGAGGCTGCAGCGAGCCAAGATCGTGCCATTGCACTCCAGCCTGGGAAACAAGAGTGAAACTCCATCTCAAAAACAAAACAAAACAAAACAAAAAAACCCACCCAGTAATTCACGAGTCTATAGTGACACTAAAATAAGGGAAGTTCTTCTTTAATGGAATGTGTCAAAGGATTGGCAGAATTAGAAAAACACCCCTTTGCAACCACCAATTATCAGGCAAGATCATCAGCAGGTGCTAAAACCACTGTGTGAAAGTCTGCTGAAGGAGAAGATTCTACATGTGCCTGACAGACTGCTTGCAAGGTCAAAGGACTTTGATAACAGAGAAGTTTGGCAAGCACTGCCTTCATCATTAAGTCATCAATCTTGGTGTCCCTGGACAGGTGTTGAGCCAACATCATGTGCCTCCCGAAGCAATGACCACTGCATCATGTCACCTGTGTGCCCTTCCTGCCAAATGTTTACCCTGAATCTCATCAGGAAGAAATGACTAGGCAAATCCAGACTGTGGGCATTCTGTAAGACAACAGTGGCTCACATCACTCTGATGTGTCCATGTATTAAAGGATGCAAAAGGCAGGCAGATGGCTAGAACCAAACAAAATACATAATCCTTGCATAGGTGCTAGATTTGGATGCGGGGTAAAAATCGCTGAGAAAACCAGGGAAACAGGAACATGACTGCATGTTAGATAACAGTATTGTTCCAATGCTAAGTTTCTCGGTAATGGCATTGTAGAAAAGTTTTAAGAAAAAAGAAACCCACCACTTGCTTTCAAATAGTTTGGAGGGAGTGGGGAATACAGATATATGTTTTGTTTTTAATGGGGGAAAGATACCACATCTGTGAATTTATGAACAAAATGACATTCCTCCCAAACACCCAAAGGAAGGAAAGTTAAGGCATAGATAGAAAAACAAATGGCTAGGTGCAGGTCTGTGCCTGCAGTCCCAGCTATCTGGAAGGCTGAGGCAGAAAAATCGCTTGAACCCAGGAGTTCAAGACCAGCCTGGGCAACACAGCAAGGCTCTACCTCAAAAAAAAGCTGAGTAATGGTAGGTACAAGAAGGTACACTGTACTTTCGCTTTCCTGTTGTAGAGTCTGAATTCCTATAATAAATACATCTTTTATTAATGAGAAACTGACTTTTCATTTTAATTAATCTAACTTTCCCCAAAATCCCTGAAGTACGGGAATCCCTCGCTTGTATTAATAAATGGTTCCAGAGAGCAGAAGACTCCCCATCCTGGAATCTTCTCTCCAACTGCTGTTTTTCACGTGCAGTGAACTGACCTGTATCACTTGTGTTTTTGGCAGCTTCCACGGAATCTGAAGGAACCCCATCTGAAAAACTAACACAACAGTATGTTTAAAAAGTATCACTGTAAAGAAAGTTCCAAAGACACAGCACAAATGGACAGGTTTCTTACTCAACATATTAACAGGTATCTCTACAGTGACGTCATGTTTGGGCAGAAGACCACTACTACTGTGTCTATGTTATGAAAACATTCTACCGCTTAACACGCCCTCTTCTCCCAAGCATACGGCCCTACAAAGTTATTTCCAACCTTGGCCAAAGCTTCTTAGACAACTTCCACTTCTACAGCTTCTTTCCTCAAAACACCCCTCCCAGCCCTCAAACCAAACCCATCAACCAACAAGCCTGCTACTGTTTGGTCAGCTGCTCATGTGACCAAGGCAAGGCAGTCTTATCAAGTTAAGACAGTGCCCAAAGTGGCTTTTTAAAATCAGCCATCAAACAGTTTTTAAAGATGCCTGGACACACTCCCCTCATAAAAAATAAACATCAAATAACATATACAACTAAAAGTGACCCTCAATCCACAAAACAGAATCTTCCACTAGATCACTGACAACTACAGACACTTAGGATAGTGTCAAGTTAGTTACCTAACTTCAGCCCAGGGGTGTTACAAAGCAGGGAGAGCACAATGACTGCTTTCCATAAAGGATCTGTAAGTGTCAACCTCTGAGGCACTGTTCATGTCTGAAGTAACTTCCTCATGTGCTCTAGTACACACACAAGAATGAGCCATCAGCTAGGCCCTGAAGTGCACTTAACTTTGATTCTAATGTTTATTGAAACATGGCTTGGCTGTTGATCACCAAATGAATTTTAAACTTCAATAAACAAAGTCCACTTTGGCTTACCTGTTATCTGCCATCTGAATGTTTTTATCCCTATAAATGAAAAAAGAGTTGTAATCATTATATTCATAAACAAAAATATTTGTTCAACATACTTTTAAAACAGTGGTTGCCTATGGGATGGTGTCCACTAGAAGGGGCAGGAGGGAACTTTCTAGAGTATTGAAAATGTTCTAGATCTTGACTGAGGTTACCTGGATATATGCATTTGTTAAAACTCATTAAACTACACACTTCGGATCCGTGCATTTCACACACACAAACTTGACTCATAAAAATTTCTCACCAGGGAGCATCATGCCTGTAATCCCAGAACTTTGGGAGGCTGAGGTCAGTGGATCACCTGAGGTCAGGAGTTCAAGACCGGCCTGACCAACATGGTGAAACCCCATCTCTACTAAAAATGCAAAATTAGCCGAGCAGGGTGGTAGACACCTGTAATCCCAGCTACTCGGGAGGCTGAACCCAGGAGGTAGAGACTACAGTGAGCTGAGATTGCACCACTGCACTCCAGCCTGGGCAACAAGGGAGTAAAAGTCCATCTAAAAAAAAAAAATCTCTTATTGGCACTAAAATAACCAGACTTCAGAATAACATCAATTCAAATTTACCTTATCTTTTATAACACAATTTGGCAACACAAACATACATTAATGCCAGCTCAATTACTTTAGAGTAATTCAAAGCGTTTGCTGGTATTCACACTTTCAAATTAACTTGCGGGGTTATTTTCTAATTGCATTTGTTTATTTCATATCTTCCATGACTTCTACACTGAGGATGTTGTACTGCTTGTGTAAAAACCTTGCGTAATGTGCTCGGTATTATCCCACTTTTAAAGATGATTCTTTCTATACTGATAGAACTAGATGACATTATAACTGAACATAAAGGGTGGGTTCTAGGGAACTTCTTAAACAGCAGAAGTTGACATTAATAAGATTTAAATTTTTAATTTTTATTTTTGAGACAGGGTCTCACTGCTGCCAAGGTTGGAGTGTGGTGATGCAATCCGGGCTCACTGCAGCCTCTGGGCTAAAGCAATCCTCCCACCTCAGCCTCCTGAGTAGCTGAGGCAACAGGCATGTGCCACCAGGCCCAGGTAATTTTATTTTTTGTAGAGACAAGGTCTGGCTAAGTTGCCCAGGCTGGTCTCAAACTCCTGGCCTCAAGAGATCCTCCCATCTGAGCCTCCCCAAGTGTTGGGATTACAGGTGTGAGTCAACATGACTGGCTTATACAATTTCAAAATCTAATCCAAATGCACTTAAAAGTGTTTTAAGCTAAAGGCATTGCTTAAAAACGTTCTTAAATGTAAAGTAAAACAGGTGTGGTTATGAAGCTCCTTAAACTCAGATGTAGTAAAGACACTTGGGAGCCTGGCTAAAGGGTGGTTCCAGCTGAAAACTGGTCAATGTTCCTTCTTCGGTATCTCAGCAAATCCCAACCTGAATCCCGCAGCTTTAGGGTAAAACGAACCAACAACAACAAAACCCTCTACATTTAAGAAAAACAGCTCTAATTATGATCTACAACTGTTCTCTGTATTTAACTCAACTACTTTTTTAAAATTAAGTTTTTACTGTTTCAAAATAAAATATCCTATTTTTAAGATTTAAAATACAAGTATTAACATTGTCTTTTTCAACAAACTGAAGTATTTGTTTTAAAGAAGCAGATGAAAACCAAAAAGGACAAAACATGCAGCAGGCACAGTGGTTCACACCTACAATCCCAGCACTTTGGGAGGCAGATTACCTAAACTCAGGAGTTTGAGACCAGCCTGGGCAACATGGGGAAACCCATTTCTACAAAAAATATACAAAATTAGCCAGGTGTGGTGGTGCGAAACTGTAGTCCCAGCTACTCAGGAGGTTGAGGCAGGAGAATCGCCTGAGCACAGGTGGCAGAGGTTGCAGTGAGCCGGAATAACGCCACTGCACTCCTGCCTAGAAGACAGAGCAAAACTGTCTCAACACAAACGAGGGAAAAAAAATGCGACCGGATGTGGTCACAGTTGATGCCTCTGATCCCAGCTACTTGAGAAGCTAAGGCAGGAGCATCACTTGAGCCCAGGAATTGGAGGACTGGAGGCTACAGTGAGCTATGATTGTGCCACTGCACTCTAGCCTGGACAACAGAGCAAGACCCTGCCTTAAAAAAAAAAAGGTGGGGGCGGGCGGGCAACAAATCCTACAATGGCTGGCAATGCTCACCATCACCACAGCAGCAGCAACCCAAACCCAGCCCTAGTCAGTGAAGATCGAAAAACCCTTCAATGGAGGCCAGGCTCGGGGGCTCACATCTGTAATCCCAGCATTTTGGGAGGCTGAGGTAGGCAGATCACCTGAGATCGGGAGCTCGAGATCAGCCTCGAGAAACCCCATCTCTACTAAAAATACAAAATTAGCTGGGTGTGGTGGTACATGACTCTAATCCCAGCTACTCAGGAGGCTCAGGCAAGAGAATCACTTGAAGCCAAGAGGTGGAGGTTGTGGTGAGCCCAGATCACGCCACTGCACTCCAGCCTGGGCAACAAGAGCAACACTTCCTCAAAAAAAAAAAAGGTCCCGTCACCTTCTGCAAAATACACATTCCTACCAATTCAGGCCCTGTCTATCTGCCCACACTGATTCCCACTCAGGCTCCTCTGCCATGTTTGCTGCACGGTATTCCAGAGGTTAAGAGTAACCTTCTCTCACATTACAAATGCAAGGTGAGGCAGTCAGACTTCTATGTAATTATTTAAGGACAACATTCTAAGAGCTAAAACACCATCTACCAGTTGATAATAGTGAGGTGGATTTTTTCTATTATATGCCTTGATAATGTCTCTATGAACATCTCAGCTTACATGGCTTCCAACTCCCGGTTATCCTTAATTCATAACTGCATGACCGCTACAGTAGCATTTCTGCGTCGAAAAGCATGAATGGATTCTGATACATACTGCCCAACTAGTTAGTTACACAACTACATCAACTAGAACTTGGCTACTTAATTGAAGCCCTCCACTACCTAACAAATATATCTAACAGCACCTTCCAATTGCTCAGAGAGTCCACTGACCTGGAAGCATCGATCACCGTCAGTTTAATGGGCAGACTCTTGTTTTCACCACCCAATAAATAATACCTCATAAAGGCACACACTCCTCTCCAACACCCCCTGTACTAGCAAGGGACCTACATGTCAGGTACTTCATACATTTTATGCCAACATCAACTCCACTGGGGAGGGACTATCCTCAGCTTCCATGAAAAGAAGCTGAGTCTTGGAAAGGTGAGGTGCCTAATCCAAGATGACATGATGAGTAAAACATGCATTTGTGTTTCAAAGAGGACTCCTTCTGATCTTTACCTAGTACCCCACCACTTCACTTCTGGCTGTTTCTACCTGCTCATTAAAGACTGTGTCGCTGCTAGGCCAGGCGCGGTGGCTCACACTTATAATCCCAGCACTTTAGGAGGCTGAGGCGGGCAGATCAAGTTTGAGTCCAGCCTTGCCAACATGGTGAAACCCCAACTCTACTAAAGATACAAAAATTAGCCAGGCGTGTTGGTACACCCCTGTAATCCCAGCTGGAGAGGCTGAGGCAGGAGAATCTCCTGAACCCAGGAGGAGTTTGCAGTGAGCCAAGACTGCAATCCAGACTGTGCAACACAACAAGATTCCATCTCAAAAAAAAAAAAAAAAAAAAAAAAAAGATTCTGTTGCTGCTATTGGAATAGGTGACAAGCAACAGCTCAGCCAGGGTCAAAGTCCTGCCGTTTAGTAACATCTCCAAGAAATCCATTTTGTCTGGAAATGGAGTATAAAAATATTCCCTTTTGATTCTGTTCACTATGCAGTCCCAGAGTCCCTCACAGTTCCTGGCACAGTATCAGTTGAATGCTTAAACAACCTGTTTTATGACATGGGCCGAAGAGATTCACCTTCCCATGGAATGGTACCTGTTTCAACTTAACAGAGTCCGTTGATAAAATGATTCACTCAATTTCAGTGAAGGCATGTGCGTTTTTTTGGGAGACACAGTCCCACTCTGCTCCCCAGGCTGGAGTACCGTGGTATAATCATAGCTCACTGCAGTCTCAAACTCCTGGCTTCAAGTGACCCTTCCACCTCAGCCTCCCAAGAAGCTGGGGCAAGAGGCATGTGTCACCAAACCTGGCTAATTTTTATTTTTTATAGAGAGAGACAGGGTCTTGCTGTGCTGCCCAGGCTGGTCTTCAACTCCTGTTGTCAAGCGATCCTCCCCACTTGGCCTCTCAAAGTGCTGGGATTACAGGAAAGAGGCACCATGTCCAGCCCAGCATTTGCTGTTTAATACTACTTTTGGTGACAAGATGACAAGGCAGTTAAATTAAACCCAACACAATATTCTTTTATTTTAAAAAGTGCTAAATCAAGGATGGAAAAACAAAGTAATTTACACAATAAAAAAGAAAATAATTTTGACTAAAGAACCAACCAACCCAGAACTCAACGCCTAGAACAGGTAGACACACACTGAAGAGCCTGCTTTCAAATCCTACCCCTCATTTCCCAGCTGCATAACCTTCCTGTGTACCTCAGTTTCATCATCCACAAACTAGAAGCCAGTGGCTACCTGAGAAGCTGTTGATGAAGACAAATTGCCTAGTCCAACAGCAGGCCAGGTCTCTTCCCACTTTTCTAACTCTCATGCATACAGACTATGTCTATTCCCTGATATGAAACCAACAAATGGAGTTAAACACTGCACTCTTTATACAGGTTGAGTATCTCTTATCTGAAATGCTCGGGACCACAGGTGTTTCAGATTTTGGAATAGCTGTATAAACATGATCAGGCATCCTGGGGACGGGAACCACGTCTAAACATGAAATTCATTCCTGTTTCCTATGCATCTTATTTACACAGACTGAAGGTAATTTTATACAATATTTTAAATAATTTTGTGCATGAAACAGTTTTAACTGTGACCCATCTCATGAAGTCAGGTGTGAAATTTTCCACTTGTAACATTAACGTCAACACTAAGTTTCAGAATTTGGAGGATTTCGATTTTTGATTTTGGGACCAGGAGCGCTCAGTCTGTATGAGGAAAGACAGTGTAGAGTGGTGACATTATAAACAAGCTACAGTTCAGTCAGTCAAGCTTCAGCATCACGAATTGTTTTTGTTTAGCAATCTCTATCACTCTTATAACAGAACGGTATAAGGAACTATCAAATTGACAGGTTTGAGGAAAATAAACACCATTTGTTTTAAATGTTGATATGGGCCGGGCTTCTGCCTTCCTACAAAAAGGCATTCTGGAGAGGGGTGGTGGGATGACAGCAGCGTGAATGTACCAAATGCCACTTGTGCAATTAAAAAATGGTCAGTTTTGGCCGGGCGCAGTGGCTCACACCTGTAATTCCAGCACTTTGGGAGGCCGAGGTGGGCGGAACACGAGGTCAAGAGATCGAGACCATCCTGGTCAACATGGTAAAACCCCATCTCTACTAAAAATAAAAAAAAATAAGCCATGCCTGTAATCCCAGCTACTCGGGAGGCTGAGGCAGGAGAATTGCCTGAACCCAGGAGGCGGAGGTTGTGGTGAGCCGAGATCGCGCCATTGCACTCCAGCCTGGGTAACAAGAGCAAAACTCCATCTCAAAAAAAAAAAAAAAAGTTGATATGTTCGGTTTAATGTTAGTTTGATAAAACCACAGTTCAAAAGACTCATCCGGAAGGTTCTCTCACTTTAAAAAGGCAAATCAACAGACCTGTACAACTGGGTTAACAATAACTTATCACATAACTGAAAAATTCCTGAGAGGTTTTTGAGTGTTCTTGTCAGAATCAGTATACCACGTAACGTGAACTTGGCTTAGCCATTCCACAATGTGTAGTACTTCAAAACACCACATTATACATCATACATATAATTTTTGTGTTAATTAAAAAATAAATAAAAGGCAATCAAGTTAAATTATGACACGGATACCAGGCAAAAGAATGTTTTAAGTTTTCTAAAGTTCAGGTTCTCTCTCAAGGTCAAAAACTTTAACTATGTCTACAATTCTAAATTCGAATGGGCAAGCAAATCTTCACCCAGTTAATAGGGTTGGGAAAAAAAATTCCCATGATTACATAAATAAATGTTCTGCTTTTACTTACATAAGACACTGCAGCAATGCTATTTATGGATTAACTTCCTTTTACCCCAAACAAAACAATTATTTTCATATGAAAATTTTTTAAATTTTTGTAACAAAATATAGCCTTAAATTCCTAATTTTGAACTGAAAATATCTACTCTATAGCTATAGTAACTATAAAATTGGTTCATGCCGGTAATGGCAACACTTGGAAGGCCAAGGTGGGCAGATCACATGAGGTCAGGAGTTCAAGACAGTCTAGCTGACATGGTGAAACCCCATCTCCATTAAAAACACAAAAAGTAGCTGGGCATAGTGGCACACGCCTGTAGTCCCAGCTACTAAGGAGACTGAGGCCAAGAAAATCGCTTGAACCTGAGGGGCAGAGGTTATAGTGAGCCAAGATTGCTCAACTGCACTCCAGCCTGGGCAACAGAGTGAGACCCTGTCTCAAACCCACCCTCACCCCCACCCTCACCCTCACCCCCACCCCCACCCAACCCAACCCAACCCAACCCAACCCAACCCAACCCAACGAAAAGAAACGAAGTGGCCTATGTTTGAGAGACAAAGCTAGAGAGTGTGGTCGTACTTCCCGAAAATTTTATATATTTACTGCCTTAATAAACTCAAAGGTCCCCAATGTCTTTATAGGAGATAACTATAAGGATTAAAATTAATTCAAATGTAATTAACATTTTGACAAGACTCGTTATATTTCCTAACATCCTATAAATCCTACAAAATTAGGGAAGGTAGTAAGATAAATAATTTCTGAAGCACAGTTGCTTGACACACATTAAGTCTGAGGAACGGCAATCAACATTCTCAATCCAAGAGGGAACTGGACCAGTTATTGGGCACAGGTTCAAATCCTCCACGAGTAGTGGATGTTTTAGATGAGGACATCAGAAGGAGCAAAGGAATGACCTATTCTCACAAAGAATCCAGATACCCCTGCAGGACACCCCATCATTCCCACCCACAAAACCTGGCGAATATACAAAGCCCTGAGACCTTCCAGATTTCATTTCTATTGCCCTGGCTGGTAGACTCCTGATCGAATCTATCATTACCACTCTCCAGGATCAGAAGTTAATCATGTTGTTAAACTTTCCATATAATGTTTTGGGTTTGGGTTTTTTTTTTTTTTTTTGCTTTTTGAGGCGGAGTCTCGCTCTGTTGCCCAGGCTGGAGTGCAGTGTGACACAATCTCAGCTCACTGCAACCTCTGCCTCTCAAGTTCAAGCCATTCTCCTTCCTGCCTCAGCCTCCCAAGTAGCTGAGACCACAGGCATGCACCACCACGCCCAGCTAATTTTTGCGTTTTTAATGGAGATGGGGTTTCACTATGTTGGCCAAGAGGGTCTCAAACTGCTGACCTCAGGTGATCCACCTGCCTCGGCCTCTCAAAGTGCTGGGATTACAGGCATGAGTCACCGCACCTGACCTACTCATTGCTTTAAAACATTATCCTAGGCCGGGCATGGTGGCTAATGCCTTTAATACCAGCAGTTTGGGAAGCCGAGGTAGGCAGATCACCTGAGATCAGGTGTTCGAGACCAGCTGACCAATATGGTAAAACGCTCTCTCTACAAAAAAATACAAAAATTAGCAGGGCATGGTGGCGGGCACCCATAGTCCCAGCTACTCAGGAGGCTGAGACAAGAGAATTGCTTGAACCCAGGAGGCAGACGTTGCAGCGAGACTGTGCCACTGCACTCCAGCCTGGGCAACAGAGTGAGATTCAGTCTCAAAAAAAATAAAAAGGCAATGAATAATACATGTTTGCCCTCTAAAGAACAAGTTCCACGAGGGCAAGGACCCTGTCTACCTGCTCAACAGCAGTCCCAGGGCCCAGCACAAGACGGGTTGAGACTGGTTGCCAAGAAATCTTTGATCAACTCACTGCTGAATGACAGTCTGTCTCCGTTACCAGTACAGAGCATGGTGTCCGCATGCACACACAGGCCTGTTTCAAGCAGTTTCTGAAGACACACAGGAGAGACATTTCCTTAGTCATCCATGTTTGGTTACAAGATCTATTGATATACCTGACTCCAAACAACAGCAGACCATCTCTTCAGAGACTTTATGGGATGTCAAGCCCTGGGGTTTCAAGAAGGAAGTAAAAATGATTTCCTTTCCTTAACCAAACACTCTACATTTACTCGTGGCGCAGCAGTCTTTACTGCTGCACGCCACCCTTCTTTCCTAGGCAGTTCATCAGTACACAACTGAGGAAAACACTTTTCTTAATCTAGTACATCTATATATTTTTTAAGATGGGGTTTCACCATGTTGGTCAGGCTGGTCTTGATCTCCCGACCTCAGGTGATCCGCCCGCCTTGACATCCAAAGTGCTTGGATTACAGGCGTGAGCCACTACGCCTGGCCAGTCCAGTACATATTAAAAGATCTTGTCACCTTGTCAGTAAGGCATTTCCCTCTCCACCTATTTCAAATTGCAACCACCAAAATCCCTACTCCTCACCAATTTCTCAAAAGCACCTACCACCCTCTAACTTGTCTGTCTGTCTCCCACAGCAGAAAGGAAGGCAAAGCCTTCTGTTTTATTCAGTGGGAGGCCCCAGTACCTAGAACTGTGCCCAGCACACAGAAGATGCTCATGAATAAGTAAATAGATGCAAATCACTGAAAGCTACTTTAAGTAACTGAGTAAACATGTACTTTGCGCATAAAAGAGTAGTGTCATTTTTTCTACCACAAATTAATTAAACAGAAATGATCTCATTTTTGAACAGGCTTTTCTGGATAGTGATAACTGCATGGCGCATTTAAAAGTCCCAAGGACATGGAATGAACGTACATTGACATTGAGTTTTAACAGCTAACACAGAGAATACTTGCAGGAAGAAATTTAAGGCTACGAAGTGGTCAAAATACAAAGTAAAGTTCACAAAGTGATCTTTCATAGTCTTCATACTACAAAAACACAATGCCTCTGTTACTAAATGCAAAATTTAAAGCTCTGGCAAACAAAGTAAAGCAGCCCTGTTGTCTCTTAAGAGGCAGAACGGGAAACCAATGGCTGCCAGATGAAAAGAAATTTACACCAATCATCACAAACTACTTCGTACAAATTTCACAGCAGTCAAATACAAAATTATTTACTATCTACCCCTGGATAAGGGCTTTCCATTACTATATGCTCAAAGACAAACCTTACAGCTGTAGTTTTGGGAGGCATAAATTTGAACCTCAGAGGTCCCACAAAAATTAAGCTGAGGCCGGATGAGAGCAGTTTCCTGCAGAGATCAGCTACTTCCTATCACCGTAGTGGTCGAAGAATCAAACTAAATAAAACCAGCTTTTCACTCTGGATGCCTAAAACACGTTTTCCTTTAAGCAAACAAAAAGTAAGTATTCCTTAGCTAGCAGTCTCAGGCCAAACTCCCAAGAAGCTCATCCCTGCTGTCATATCATTCAAATATAAACCATCACTGGTTCCCAGCAGTAACAGCATTTGCCTATTTCACACAGCTGATGGCTCTCAGGCCATTAGGAATTTAAATCACCTTCTTGACCACAAAGTACTTTTCTTCCAGAACAAACTGAAAAATTTAAGCCCTTTCACAAAATTTTTGGAAGTACAACATAAATTTATCACAACAGTTTTTAAACTGCAGACAAATAAACGGAAGAAAGAAAAGCACTACTACATATACATATATACTTGAGGTCACTTCCTCCAGATGCTAGAGACTATCAATCGCTCAAAAGAAGAAAAACAGAACAAAGCTTCCAATCTCCACACTTAGCTGCAAATAGGCAACACAGGGAATTAATATGCCATCAATAACAAAAGGCTACTAAAAACTGATAGGTTACCACAAGTGTTTTCACTTCAGTTTCAAGTTCAAATTCATACTGTAAAGGGGTGAACACATCCCATCCCCAGGTACTTAACCGCCATACAAATAGAACTACCTCATGTGGGTAAAAATCTCAAAATCCTACAGAAGAATCTGATACCTAAATGACTCATCTGCAAACACAACATCCTGTACATTTTGAGGACACCCTAAAACACGTGAAACTTTTCAGAATTCAGTTTACCAAGGTTGTGAAACTTAAAAATGATTAAAATTTCTCTGCTACTGCAAAGAATTCAACCAATTTCCCCAATAACTATGTTCATTTTGAAAAATAGTACAAGATTGAAGGCTTGCACAACAGAATTTACAAACTGTTAAGATGTTATGATATATAGGCACAAATAACTGCAGATATTCTGAAGCAGTAACTGCTCAACCAGGAAAAAAAAAAGACTGCAATTGTATACGTAATAACAGCTATTTAAGACAGCAGTCAGGTGTTATAAAAATCACACCATGAGGCCCTAAAATTGTAGTAAAAATGTCTCCAAGTAAACTGGTGAACTACTATTAAATAACTAATTTTTCTCTCTGTAGTCACTCATTTAATCTTTGGAATACATCCCGATGCTATCACCCCGTTCCTTTCTCTGAACTTCATTCTACATCTGCGTATTATTTATTCCGACAGCAATCGCTCTCCCAGTCTGAATCTCAAAATTCTACTACGGGAGGCATTTGGCATTCCGTGGAATAATGTAATTTCGAGACGGTAAAGATCAACCAGCTCAACTCCTCACAAGCTAGAGTTCAGTTAGGCTTAGTACAATGATGAAAACAACGTGTTTAAAACTTTTTTCATTCCCTCTACAGAAGCGGTAAGCCTGGGTAAAGTTGAAGCCGCCTGGGTCTTTATCTAAGCTTGGACAAGTCATTACACGTAAGCTCCCAGGGCCTCAGCTTCCAGAGTGGTCAATGGAAAACAATGGCATTGATCGCACAGGTTACTAGATTATGCAATGAGTCAATACACGCAAGCAGGCTGGAGGCCTCGCGCGCGGTGCACAGGCATTAGTCATTCAGAGGCACATCTACTGCAGGGGGGCGGTCACTTACAAAGACTTACGTTTGAGGTCCAACAACCTCATCTACCTGCCGGTGTGTTTTTAAGGTAAGAGGATTTTCAAAAGTGGATTTTTATGCCGTACACCTAAACGCAGGTGGCTGAGGCCAGGGGCTGCTCCAGGAAGAAGTCATGCAGGCTTGGGTATGTGCACCGAAGCAGACGAACGCGCGCCACGCCGACAACAGGATGAAATGGCGGACCTTTCTGCCCGAGCGGCGCAGAGTCACCCAGACAGGTGAAGGGGCACACCTTAGGGTCTAAGGGACCCACGGCTGGAGTCCCCTTTCCTGCACCCTACACTTGTCTGCCTCCTGCACCGCAACCAGAGAACTGCGGGCGGTGAGAATCTTCCCATGACCGGCCCATCCTCCGCTGGGGTGAACGGAGAACATTCCCAAGGGGAAAATTAAAAAAAAAAAAAGACTCCGGTCATGTCAAAATACCCCACGTCTCTGAACGGAAAGAAAAGCACGGCACTTTCCCACGCACAACACGTACAACTACGATTCTTTCGGAGACGCGCTCTTCCCTGCGCAAGGCGACTTCAACACGGCAAAGCCCAGTAAAGCGCGTCCCGGGAGCCAGTCCGAGGCCACTCCGGCCGCGCGCCGCGCATCGCGCCAGCCAAGCGGCGACGCCGAGGACCTTCTTCCCCGTCACACGTGCCCTCGGCCACGCGACACGTACAGCCACAGCCCCGCCGCGGCAGCCCGACCCCAGAGGCTCACGATGACCGCCGCCCCCGGACCAGCTCAAACCCCTAAACGTCTAACCGAGAGGACCCTAAAAACGGGAAGCCGGAACGCTCCGGCGCGCCCTGCCTGCAACCGCCGCGGCCCCCGCACGCGGGGCGGGCCGGGCTAGCGGGAGATTTGAGCGGCCGCCGCCTCTCGCCGTCCTCGCCTCCTCCGCGTGGCCGCCGCCCCGGAGGCCGCCCGCGGCGCAGAACAAAGCGCCCTGACCTTCGGGGCGGCGGGCGGCGGGCGGCCGGGCGGGGCGCCCCAGAGGCTGGAAGGGGCCGCTCGCCAGCGCCCCAGGCCCGGGCTCCAGGCCCCAAACCCCAGGCCCGTCGCGGCCGCCGCCGTCCGCCCGGACGAGGACGCGGCCCCGCCCCTGCCGGGCGCCCCGCAGCTTCCCTCCATGGCCGCCGGCCGTGCCCACCCCCGGCCCCGCGGCCCCTCCCGCCAGCCCCGGCCCGGGCGCCCTCTCCAGCGCGCTGTTACCCGCCCAGTGCCCGGGTCTCCGCACCTCACGCCTCCTGCGGCAGTGGCGGCGACCGTGGCTTCGCTCACTCTGGGGCTGCGCCGCCGTGGCCGCCAACAACGCCGCCTCCCATTGGCCTAGGCTCCTGGCTCTTCTCTCCGCGAGCAAGACGGGCTGCGATTGGGCGAGCGCGGCGCAAGTCAACTGCGCTTCGCGCGGCAGACGGCAGCCAATAAGAAGCCTCCGAAGAAGCGCCGCGCCGTATGCAAATATTCGTCCTCGCAGCAGGCGCCCTGTGTTCCTCCGCCTCTTTTTTTTTTTTTTGAGACGGAGTTTCGCTCTTGTTACCCAGGCTGGAGTGCAATGGTGCGATCTCGGCTCACCGCAACCTCCGCCTCCTGGGTTCAGGCAATTCTCCTGCCTCAGCCTCCCGAGTAGCTGGGATTACAGGCACGCGCCACCGTGCCCAGCTAATTTTTGTATTTTTAGTAGAGACGGGGTTTCACCACGTTGACCAGGATGGTCTCGATCTGTTGACCTCGTGATCCACCCGCCTCGGCCTCCCAAAGTGCTGGGATTACAGGCGTGAGCCACCGCGCCCGGCCCGCTGGGACTTTTGAGGCTGATTCAGCTCCATGTTCAGCCGTGCCATCGCGGGTCTTCATGACGTACGTGCATTTTTTTCCGAAACGTTCTCTTTTTTGGGGTGAGGTTACTTTTGAAACTATTATTATTAGCAAGTTATTCCGTAATGGGGGAAATCTGGAACCATCTAAAGCCTCCTGGTTGAAGGCTTAAAAACAGGGTCACTTAGAAACCTGAAAGGGAAGCTGGAAGGCTGAGGCAGGAGGATCCCTTGAGCCCAGGAATTCAAGTCCAGCCTTGGCTACATGGTGAAACCTCATCTCTGAAAAAAAATTAGTGCGGAGCGCCGTGACTCAGGCCTCTAAACCCAGCACTCTGGGAGGTAGAGGCAACAAGTCCGCCCTGGGCAACATAGCAAGAGCACCCGTCTCTGCCTACAAAAAAAATTAGGCCAGGCGCGGTGGCTCACACCTGTAATCCCAGCACTTTGGGAGGCCGAGGCAGGCGGATCACAAGGTCCAAGAGATGGAGACCAACCTTTGGGGTACGGTCTTCCAGAAGCCTTCTGAGGGTGTGAGGCTTGCAGAGCCACTCCCCGCCTGTTCACCCCTCTTTCATGTGGACTATACTGTGGGCGTTTTCTGTTCTCCATATACCAGAAACCTGCCTCCTCTCCTGGATGTCTCTGGAGCCCCAGTTCACTAATACCGCATAGGCTGAGCCACCACCCTACTGAGGGGGATGTGGGCATTTCTGAGCCCTAGGCTCCAGCTCTTGCTGGCTGTGAGGTCGCCCAGCAGGTGAAGGGCATGGCCCCCTCCAGGGTCAGAGCAACTTAGCACTACAGGGATTTCTTTGTTTTCTCCTCTGCTGAATGGGGCAGTGATTGCTGCCTTCACTTCCAGGCTAAGGCGTAGCCAGTCAGTAGCGCCCAGGCAAGGGCACAGCTGAGCCACCGCGCCCAGCCTGTATTATTTATTCTTAAATAATAAATTAATTATATAATTATATAATTTATATAATTAATTTATATAATAAATAAATAAATAAATAAATAAATTCTTAAATAATGAATACATGATGTTCTTTTTTTTTTTAAGATGGGGTTTCACCATGATGGCCAGACTGGTCTTGAACTCCTGACCTCAGGTGATCCACCCACCTCGGCCTCCCAAAGTGCTAGGATTACAGGCGTGAGCCACAGCACCCGGCCCATGATGTTCTTACAGTAAAGACACCAAAGACTGCTCTTTGTGGAAAACAGGAAGGTGTAAATCTGGCTCTTCCAGCTGAACAGAGCTTTCGTGTACACACACAAAAACACTTTTCACAGGCAAACTAATATACAAGAAAAATGTCCACACCATATTGTTCCAGAAGAATCTGCTGCACCCTGACAGCAAGAGTACAGCGTAGGGAGGTGCTGGGATCCTCTTGGGGGCCAAACCAGCAGCCCGGGTCCAGCCAGCCTGTTGTCACGGCAGGCCCTCAACCCAGCGGGGGGAAACTCGAGGGAGTTGGGGGATGGCGGGGAGAAGGAGCACCAGTCAGTGGGCACTCAGAGCGGGCAAACTCCAGGCAGGAAAGCGGCCCAGAATCACTGAATGCAGGGGCGTGAAACGGGCCGCAGCCTGGCCCTACGCCAGTCCAGGTGGAGCTAGGCCTTCACCAGCCGTGGGGACCAGGCATGCCCCTGGCAATTTGGACACGTTTTCGTGCAGCCGCCCCTGGGAACTGGGCACAGGCCACTCCTTCCTGCCTCCTTGGATGGCACCATGGCCTCGGGCCAACCTACACTCATGCCAGGCGTGGCAGCTAAAGACAGGGGTATTTCCTCCTGGCCCAGTTGCAAGGACATGTGATACCTGGTTTCCAGCACAGGAGGGAGGATGCACTGCAGAAGGGATTCCAGCTGCTGGCATGCACTGCGCTTCATCGGTTTCTGTGGCTGAAGGATGCTGAGTTATAGGCCTCAGCCAGCCTACTTCACATCTCGTTAAGGACACCTCTCTGCAGCCACCATGATCACACTAACAAAATTAGCAAAAATCTTTACTGTCATCCAATACCTGGTCATTCAAATTTCTTGAAATGTCTTTACAGCAGGTTGGTTCGAATCCTTCAAAGACCACCCCTAACCCCAGTGGCTTTGTTTCTCACGTCTCTCCCAGGCCTTCTTTTCTGCCGTCTTCTGCACCCTTTGACACAGGCATATTGAACACACCGCGGTGGCTCAAGCCTGTAATCCCAGAACTTTGGGAGGCCGAGGCGGGCGGATCACGAGGTCAAGAGATTGAGACCATCCTGGTCAACATGGTGAAACCCTGTCTCTACTAAATAATACCAAAAAAAGGGCCAGGCGCAGTGGCTCACGCCTGTAATCCCAGCACTTTGGGAGGCGGAGGCGGGTGGATCACGAGGTCAAGAGATCGAGACCATCCTGGTCAACAAGGTGAAATCCCGTCTCTACTAAAAATACAAAAAATTAGCTGGGCATGGTGGCTCGTGCCTGTAATCCGACCTACTCAGGAAGCTAAGGCAGGAGAATTGCCTGAACCCAGGAGGCGGAGGTTGCGGTGAGCCGAGATTGCGCCATTGCACTCCAGCCTGGGTAATGAGCGAAGCTCCGTCTCAAAAAAAAAAAAAAAAGACACCACCTTGGCATCCGACACAATGCCCCGCCTTCTGCACGAGCCTGGTGGCTGCTTCATGGCCTCACCTGCACGGTCTTTCTGTGCCCAGTATTTCCTGGACGCAAAAAGTGAGCTCGACAGCCTTGCTATTGAGGGGGCTCTAGCCCAGCAGCCGAGGCCTCAGCTGGGAGACTGCAGGAATGCAGAACCTGGGGCTCCTCCTAGACCTGAATTGGAATCTGTGTTAACAAGCAACTCCGGGCGGTTTATATGCACGCTCAAGGTTGAAAAGCCCTAGCCTAAAGGCTTCATTCAATACTGACTTACATTTTTAGGGGAAATCCTTCTTTGTGTGGGGATGGTGAGGGGGGTGGTATCGGACCGGCAGAGCCCAGCATCACAAAGTAACATGTATCTCCTCCTGGAAACCTACAAGCCACCTGCAGGGTGACACTTTGGCATCATGAAATTATGCAGCACCTACCAGCTTTCACCCAGGGGTCTTAGCATCCGAGGTCGGTCCTTGCCTGAATCGGTGACTTCACGTGGGGTTGCAGAACAGAGATACCTAATCCTGCTGCTTCTATTAGCTGGCATCCTTGGGGAAAGAACAACTTTCCCCTTTTAGCTAGGGCCATTTGGTGGCCCCAAAATACACTTCCCATGCAAGGAGAAATGCTTGCTTCTGTCACTGAGTAACTCTACAGAAGGAGTTCACACAGGAGCCACCTCCAGTAATGACAATGTTTTAGCTTTCTCTATTTTTTTTTTTTTGAGACGGAGTTTCACTGTTGTTACCCAGACTGGAGTGCAATGGCACGATCTCAGCTTACCCCAACCTCTGCCTCCTGGGTTCAGGCAATTCTCCTGTCTCCGCCTCCTGAGTAGCTGGGATTACAGGCACGCACCACCATGCCCAGCTAATTTTTTGTATTTTGAGTAGAGACGGGGTTTCACCATGTTGACCAGGATGGTCTCGATCTCTTGACCTCGTGATCCACCCGCCTCAGCCTCCCAAAGTGCTGGGATTACAGGCGTGAGCCACTGCGCCCGGCAGCAAAATAAAAAATTTTTATTTTTTTAAATTTTTATTTATTTATTTATTTATATTTTTGAGACGGAGTTTCGCTGTTGTTACCCAGACTGGAGTGCAATGGCACGATCTCTGCTCACCGCAGCCTCCGCCTTCTGGGTTCAAGCAATTCTCCTGCCTCAGCCTCCCAAGTAGCTGGGACTACAGGTGCACACCACCATGCCCAGCTAATTTTTGTATTTTTAGTAGAGACGGGGTTTCACCATGTTGACCAGGATGGTCTCGATCTCTCGACCTTGTGATCCACCCGCCTCAGCCTCCCAAAGTGCTGGGATTATAGGTGTGAGCCACCGCGCCCGACCGCTTTCTCTATTTTTGAGAATAAATACAGATGCCTGGGTTTCGACTAATTTTTTTTTCTTTAAGACAGTCTCGCTCTGTTGCCTGGACTGGAGTGCAGTGGCACGATCACAGCTCACTGCAGCCTCAACCTCCCATGCTCAGGCCGTCCTCCAATCTCAGCCTCCTGAGTAGCTGGGATCCCAGATGTGCCACCACCCCAGCTGATTGTTTTGATTTTTAGTAGCGATGAGGTCTCGCTATGTTGCCCTGACTGGAAGCATTCTTTTCAATGCTCAAATTGTCCCAAACGTAGCCAGTAGGAGCTCCTGAAGCCTTATTTTTAAAAGTAATTACACGTTTCCAGAAAACTGCAAAATTAGTAGAGGTTTGTGTGCCATCCACCTGGTCTGACGGCCACACTGTGCCTGGCCAGAGCACAAGATCAACACAGGAGACTGACACTGGTACAGTGTGTGCGGTTCCAGCTTTTGTTATCACCAGATTTATGATCACCATGGCAACAAGAACAAGGAAGTGCCCTCCCTGCCAACCTCCCCACTGTCCCTGTGCAGTCACTGCCCCTGAACCTGCCCCCACTTTTCACCCTGGCTGCCACCATCTGCTCTCTAGTCCTTCAGCTTGGATTTTGAGAATGTTACCTATGTGGAGTCACACAGCATGCGACCTTTTGGGGGTGGCTTTTCCTCCTAGCAGAATGCCCTTGACACATACCACCCAGCTTGTCCTGTGTCCTTCTGATGTGACTCCTTGGTGTTTGAAAGTTTCCCTTTTGGGGCACAGCCGGACCTGGGCTCAGCTATTCCTGCTGCTGAAGACCTGGAACTGGCCGTTTCTCCAGGGTGGCAGTGGGGTTTAGAGCCCCAGATTGGGGCCAGGACTGCTCACTGACACCAGGGATGCCTTGCTTCTCTCCCTTCCCATCTACATAGTCAGGAAACCATCTACGTTTTTAAATTGCAAGTCAATTCATATTGTTTTCCTAATTCATATTTAATAATAAAAGTGATTTTCCTTGACTTCTTCAATTTTATCCTTGTATTTTTTTCTCTTACACTGAAAACTTGGTTGCTAGGCTGGGCACGGTGGCTCACACCCGTAACCCTGGCACTTTGGGAGGCAGATGGGGGCAGATCACTTGCGGTCAGGAATTCAAGACCAGCCTGGCCAATATGGTAAAACCCCATCTCCACTAAAAATACAAAAATTAGCTGGGCATAGTGGCGCGTGTCTGTGGTCCCAGCTGCTTAGGAGGCTGAGGCAGGCGAATTGCTTGAACCTGGGAAGTGGAGGTTGCAGCGAGCTGACATCACTTCACTGCACTGGAGCCTGGGTGACAGAGGGAGACTCCATCTAAAAAAACATTGTTTTGGTTGCTGACATCAGTGATCTTATTTGTCCTGGCATATAGGGTTTGAAAATAACAATTCCAACATTACTAACAACAAAACTATTTCTTAAAATTGACTTTTCTACACTTTTTTTTACTTTAGAAAATACCCTATTAAGGCCGGGCACGGTGGCTCAAGCCTGTAATCCCAGCACTTTGGGAGGCCGAGGCAGGTGGATCATGAGGTCAAGAGATCGAGACCATCCTGGTCAACATGGTGAAATCCCGTCTCTACTAAACATACAAAAAATTAGCTGGACATGGTGGCGCGTGCCTGTAATCCCAGCTACTCAGGAGGCTCAGGCAGGAGAATTGCCCGAACCCAGGAGGCGGAGGTTGCGGTGAGCTGAGATCGTGCCATTGCACTCCAGCCCGGGTAACGAGCGAAACTCTGTCTCAAAAAAAGAAAATACCCTATTAAAGATGTGTAACAAATATGGCCAATTCTTAGAAAGTTGAAGTTCTTTTCTTGAGGCTGCCAATTTGATTTATGGTTTTGTGGCAGATGGTACTTTCTGAAATAGCAGCAGTAGTATTTCCCATCCCTACTGGAACCCAGTAATGCCCATCACAGGGTGGTATCTATGCCTCCCCTCCCCATGGATGTGGGTGGACCTTGTGATGCCCTCCACTAGGGAGGACAGTGGAAGTCAAGACATGACCTCCAAGGTTAGATCCTAAAAGGCCCTATAGCTCCTGCCTCTCTCTCAGGACTTGCACTCTTGGCACTACAGGCTGCTGTGACAGAAATCAGCCACCCTGAAGCTGCCAAGCTGGAGACACCACAGAGAAAAAAGGTGCCCAAGCCATCCCAGTATGGGACCCAGGCACAAACCTAGAGATGACCCCATCTCCGTGTAACCGAAAACCGACCGGCTAAGCCCAGTCAATCCAGAGCCACGAGTCATAACATAGTTGTTTTCAGCCATGAAGTTTTGGGGTGATTTGCTAAAGTGGCAACAGATAACTGGAGCATGTTTGTTTTACTTTGTTTGGGGACTTTTCTTTCTGTTTTTTTTTTTGAGATGGAGTCTTGCTCTATCACCAGGCTGGAGGGCAGTGGCATGATCCAGGCTCACTGAAACTTCCATTTTCCAGTTCCAAGCAATTCTCCTGCCTCAGCCTCCCAAGTAGCTGGGACCACAGGCATGTGCCACCACGCCTGGCTAATCGTTTTTGTATTTTTAGTAGAGACAGGGTTTCATTATGTTGGCCAGGATGGTCTCAATCTCTTGACTTCATGATCAGCCCACCTTGGCCTCCCAAAGTGCTGGGATTACAGGCGTGAGCCACCACACCTGGCCTAAATTTCTTTTATATATAAAACTCTGACAAGGTTCAAAGTCAGACCTATTAACACCTAGAGGCAGTCCTCATTGATTTATAACCTTAGTGCTCCCTGTGTAATTGGGTGGGTGCTCTCAAGCTGTGCCAAGCACCCTGCTGATACCCAGACAGGCCGGTTCTAGCCTTTTACTGTGTCACACACCACTGCAGTAAACAGCATTCGCACGTGGAGTGCAAGGAAAAGAATTGGTGCACCCAGAACCCAACACTGCCACACTCCCCATGCTGGGGCTGCTGCCACCATCCACGTGCACTGGATTGAGTGTCCCCCGGCTGTCCACAGCAATAATGACTGTCCTTTGTCCCGATGGATCTGGCCTGGCACCAGCTTCCACAGGCATGAAGCAGGCTCTGGCTTCTGCTTACACCCTCCTCAGCCGAGGACGGTAAGCACCTTCACATCTGGGTAGTGATTCTTCATCCAGGTGATCCAGGTGTGGAGGCAGGATGGCAAGGACAACACTGGATGCTGGGGACAGACGGCCCTTGCTGTGTTGAGCACCACCCCCACCCCCACATCTCACCCATCAGCCATGCAGATCCTGGACTTGCTGTCTCCAACGGCAGTTCTGGGCAGCGCGCCAGGGGCCCGCCTGCTGAGCCACTCGCTTTGCTTCTGCCCAGTATGGAACGGCTCTAGGAAAACCTGCAGTGTGTTTATTCATCAGAACCCGAGGGCTGACTGAGCGGCCTTTGTCTAGGGCTCAGCAGGCTCTGCCAGTCTGAGCCTGTCTTTTTCCTACTCGAATACCTCCAAATGTGCCCACACACCAGAGATTAGCTGATAGCCATCAGCATGGGGGAGAAATTTCCTTGGCCAGCTGAAGCAGCTCAACTGACCCAAACACCTAAGTTGTGACCTGCTGACCAAGCAGCCCCGGCTGGCCACCAGGCCCCCTGCCAACCGCTGAGCATGCAGGGTGAGGCAGAGAGGGTCTCACTGAACCCCTGACAAGCGCTGAGCATGCAGGGTGAGGCAGAGAGGGTCTCATTGGCCCCCTGACAAGCGCTGAGCATGCAGGGTGAGGCAGAGAGGGTCTCATTGGCCCCCTGCCAAGAGCTGAGCATGCAGGGTGAGGCAGAGAGGGTCTCATTGGCCCCTGCCAAGCGCTGAGCATGCAGGGTGAGGCAGAGAGGGTTTCATTGGTCCCCTGCCAAGCGCTGAGCATGTAGGGTGAGGCAGAGGGTCTCACTGGCCCCCTGCCAAGAGCTAAGCATCCAGGGTGAGGCAGAGAGGGTCTCATTGGCCTCTGCCAAGCGCTGAGCATGCAGAGTGAGGCAGAGAGGGTCTCACTGTTGAGCAAAATTTATTACTAATGTCTCAGAGCCAACGACGACATGAACATACATGAACACAACTCTTAATTTAGGAGCCGAGGGTGACTGTAAACATGACTGGAGCATTGGGGCGTTGTGACTGAGGCAGACAGCAGCCACCAGTCCACAATGGCTTAAAAAGTCAGTCCCGTGCCCCCTCACTGGAAGCTTCCATTCTGAGCCATCTGCAAATATTCCTTGTGGAGCTTTTCCTGAGCCTCGAAGAGCTTCTTCAGCTTCTTGGCTTGGCCTTTGCTGAGCTCTTTCCCCTCCATGTCATGTGTGGGCAGACCCTGAAAAGCCAGAGCACAGCAGCTGTTGGTCTCCTATGCCCCTGGGTAACCCCGACTCCCCTTTCTTGGGCCTCCCGTCTCAAAGAGTGCATCTGATGCAGCCACGTCCTCCTGCTTGGACATTCGGTCACCACACTGCTCTGGGCCAGCACACTCATCTGGCCGTGCTGGCTCTAGCAGCTAAGAATGGGAGAGGGGTGACCAGAATCCGCGGGTGCTTCCTGCCTGAGGTGAGGGGCACTGTGACCCTTAGAGCCGACCCATGGCTGAGTTCTGACACAGCTGGCCCAAAGGTACATAGCAAACACATCCAAGGGCCAGCAGGGAGGGGCCCAGAGGTTTGGAGGTAGTGGCTGTGAATGGCCATGACGAAGAGTCTGGGGGCACGGCAGCCAGCTTGCGAGGGCCTGGGTGGACCTTGGCCCGGGCCACAACTCCCAGTGCTAGGGAACAGAGCTCGCCACAGCAGTGGAGGGCCGCCCTGACACGGGCTTGCCTAGCTGCTGGGCGGTGGGAGGAGCTCAGTAGTTGGGCCAGGAGGCCCTGGATCCTAAAGCAGGTGTCAGATTTGATTCCAAATTTTCTACAAACAGAAAATCTGCTTGTCCAAGGTTGAAAATCCCTGTCCTCCCAATTTAATGTGGTCTACGAAAGTTCTGAAAAGAAAAGGAGGAACGCTCACATTTTCATCAAACTTGGAGTATTTGTCCGTTTCTGACAAGAACATCTCACTGGGGGGAATCTTCATCTTGGCCAGCTTTGCCACCTAGAACACACAACACAGCACAGGCACTGCCACCGAGCGGCACCTGGGGCACCGCACCGTGACCACGTCTGCTCGCACCTCCAGCCCTCAAGTTCAGAGTGCTGTGAAAGCCAGGGAAGGGGAAGGCCAAGGCGGAGGGAACAGAAAAGGAACAGCGGAAAGCTGGCTCAAAACTCTAAGGTCTTAGAGCTCGGGACCGAACGGCACGGCCTTTTTGCTGCGACTCATGTGAGAAGGGCCTGGCGGGCCTCGAGTGGTGGAGGCAGAGCGCGGAGCTCCATCTGTGAGGGTCTGTGAAGGTGTGCGGGAGCCTGGCTGAGGGCCACGGGGCATGGGGTCGGGGTGCCCTCCTGCCCGGGGAGCCCTCACCCCAAACAAACACGGTGCTTTACCTCTTGTTCCTGCCTCCTCCGGGCCGCCTCCTCTCTCTTCTTCCTCTTCTCCTCTTCCACCTGAGGGGCAGCACAGAGCCGGGTGAGACAGGCTGCCCGAGGCTGCCAGGTCTCCCGGAGTGGGAGGTCCAGCAAAACCAGCCCCTTTCCTAGGGCCTGGCGTGGAGGACTGAACAATGGCGGGATCACCCCCCTGTGGGGAGGCAAGCCCATGAGCTGGGCAGCACACCAACCTTCGTCCATTCCCATGGGGATCCTCAGCGGCACCCCCGGGTGCCTGGGCCTGCTCTAGGTGCAAAGGTATGCAGCAGGCAGGCAGACAGGACCAGTGCTGAAACATGCAGGCACAACTAACGTGAAGAAATGGACCAGCATGGTGAGCCTGGCCCAAGACGAGAGGCTCCGTCAGGTGATGACCAGGACAGCACTGTGAAGGGTACCCTGAGCGGGTCTTGGGGTGCCTGGGAAGCAGCAAGGGCCCCGGGGCAGGATGGGAAGAGGGGGCAGAGGCCAGCCTTGGGGGCTAGGTAAGGAGACCAGAGTCCACTCCAACCAGCAGGCAGCATCCGGGCAGGGGCAAGGGGGGCCTGATGCTGCAGGGAAGGGCTTGCTCGTGGAGCCAGCAGGCTGGGTGTGGGTGAGGGGGCCCTCGGCTGCTCTGGGAAGTTCTGGCCTGAGCCACTGCACTGACAGATATGCACTGACCGTGCATGTCTCCACTGACAGGGAGGAGGAGCGAGTTTGGGGAGCTGAAAACCACATTTCCTTTGGACAGCCGAGGCTTCCGATGCTTCCCGGCTCAGTGGAGCTATCGGGCAGGCGGCTGGGCACAATAGTTTTAGGCCACCAGATACGTGACAGATGGTGGAGAAGCCGCAGGGCCAGATGAGGTCTCCTGGGGAGGCTCCACACGGAGCCGGGGAAAAGAAACCAGGAAGGCACAAAGGTCTCAGAGACTCGGGATGGGGCTGGGCCAACAGGATCAAGAGCTCCTTTCCAGGTAGATGGAGGGAGAGCAGGGCCAGCCGAGGGGAAGGGGCTGAGATGGGGAGGGGTGCTAAGCAGGGGAAGAAGGAGCTGGCTGCTGAGCTTGGAGGAACCAGAGAGGCAGTGCTCAGAATTTCTGCCTTTTCCCTTTTAAAGTTAGGAATTGTTTACGTGCTGGTGGGAAGGGTGTAGGCAGAGGCAGGACCCCTCCCCCATGGTGCCTCGGGCCTGGGGTGCCTTCTCGCAGGAGTCTGGTGAGATAAGAGTCCCCTGGTTGGGAAACAGGAGCTACCAGAAGTCACAAGGCACGGCCAAGGTGGACAGTGGAAAGGCCAGTGCAAAGGGCGCAGGGCCTGTGAGGCTCTGGCCGGGCCGCCCTGCAGGGTGCTCCTCTTGTCTGCCCCCTGCTTCTAAGCACTCTGCCGAGGAGTGCAGCATGCCAGGGCGTCTGCACAGCCAGCACCAGGCCATGTCACAGCACAGCATGGCAGGCCAGACCCTAGGCTAGGTGAGTGATGGAATGGGGAGGGGCCCTGACGGGGTGGTCACAGCAGCCAACCTCACAGGGCAAGCCCAGCTCCTCCCAACGTGCTGACGAAGATGGACCTGCAGACCATTCACCGCAGTCTGGAGCTTTCCCCAGAGTTCCGGTTTTTCTCCCAGGCACTGCAAACTCCAGCCACCCACACTTGCATCTGGCGTCAGCTCTCCCCTGGTGCCTTGCGCCTCATGGTGGTGCCAGTCCAGGGTGGGCATAGATGTCTTCCCAAACCCGCATGTCCCATCTGTCAATCACCCAGCCTGTCGATTCTACTTCCTCAGTTCCTGCCTGAGCCTCCTTCCTGAGAGCTGTGGCATCCAAACTCGCCCTCCACGGTGGTCTCCTGCTTTCAGCCTCTTGGGCCCACCTGCTGGTGGCAACAGCCCCCTAGGCGCACCTCCCATAGAGTGCACGGGACCCAGGTGCCTCTCATCCTGCTGCTTACGTTGCAGGGTGCCCCATACGCTGTGCCCAGAGGTTCTGACACTGAGTTTTTGTTCTTGTTCTTCTCTCCTATTGGACACCGAGGAACCTGGACCATCCCTGATCCCGGGAGTGTTGTGGGGTGCAGGTGGGGAGTATGCTGGGACAGGAGGTGGACAGGCATCAGGGACACGCACCACCCAGGTGAGGGCGAGGTGAGACTGGGACCTTAACATGTCAGCTTCACAGTTTACTAAAAGTGACTCTTTTCACTTAAGCTGAGGGAATGATCTTTTTAAAAGAGGTCCTTTTAGAAGATACTAGTTAATTTTTCTGACATTTATAGATACTGGGATTTTAATAAAAGTATAAACATCAATGCTTAAGAAGTAAACTATGTAATAACCCCAATGTTTCTCACGTTTTCAACAAATACCAAGCTGAAGTCATCTGCATCTCACTTACCCGTCTCTTTTCTTCTCTCTCTTTTAACAAGGTGTTTCTGTCTACCAGCTTCACCACCGTGGGCAGTCCTGAGAAGAGAGCGGTCTGTGAGAAGAGGCTGCGCTCTGCTCTGTGGGCCGTCTCTGCTGCCGGGCCAGCCCTGCCCTGCCCAGAGCACGCAGTACTGCCTGGTCAGAGTGAGTGCCCACTGGAGAAAAACCAACAAAAACCTCCATAACAGCAGTGAAGCACAGCACAGGAGAGCTGAGTGTGTGTGTGTGCACGTGTGTGTGCGTGCATGTGTGTGTGTCCGTGTGTGTGTGTGTAGTGGCGTGGTCTCGGCTCACTGCAACCTTTGCCTATTGGGTTCAAGCAATTCTCGTGCCTCAGCTTCCTGAGTAGCTGGGACTACAGGCGCACATCACCACACCTGCTAATGTTTTAGTGGAGACGGGGTTTCACCACGTTGCCTAGGCTGGTCTCAAACTCCTGAGCTCAGGCAATCCACCCACCTGTGGTAGGGTGACAGGTGTGAACCACCACACCTGGTGAGAACATTTTGTAATTGGAAGGCAGGAAGGTCTTGACCAGCCGGGAGTCGGAAAGTAAGACATGTCATCTGAGATGTAAAATGACCAGGGGCAGAGATGGGTAGTGGGGAGGGGGATAAAGAGGGGATGGTTAATGGGTCCAAACAGGACCCAGGACTAGGATCCAGTCCGGGGTGGCACAGCAGGGCCACCATAATTAAGAATTTGGTGTAAATTTCAAAATAACCAGACGAGTGGAATTGGAGGGTGCGTAACACTAATGCTAACTGCTTGAGGGACAGCATCGCAATTATGCAGATCTGATCATTATATATCATATGCATGTAGCAAAATACCACACGTAGGCCATAAATATGTACAGCTACTGTGTGTCCATAAAGACCGAAAGCAAGTCTGGGCGTGGGGGCTCATGCTGCTTTAGGAGGCCAAGGCAGGCGGCTCACCTGAGTCAGAAGATTGAGACCAGCCTGGCCAACACCATAAAACCCCGTCTCTACTACAACTACAAAAATCAGCCGGGCGTGGTGGCACACACCTGCAGTTCCAGCTACTTGGGAGGCTGAGGCAGGAGAATCGCTTGAACCGGGAGGCAGAGGTTGCAATGAGCCGAGATTGTGCCACTGCACTCCAGCCTGGGTGACAGAGTGAGACTCCGTCTCAATAAATACATACGCAATGAATAAATTTAAACCAATGAAAATAAAAACCAAGACATTAATTTTCTGTGGAACAAAAAAACCTCCACAAAGTGGGAGGATAAGCATGAAATCTGTTGACAGTCTACAGGACACGGGATGTTTCCTCAGCTGAGAGCAACAGAAGTGGCAGCGGCTGCAGCAACAGGGGCAATGGGCAGCCAGGCCCTGAGGGGAGATACTTCCCCACAGGAAGTGGTGGGATGGAGTGGGAAGGAGCTATGGGTAGTGTGGGAATGGTGCCAGGGGAGCCACGGGGCTGCCTCTTTGGGATTCTGCATCCACAGTCATGATGCATGAACGCTGGCCCAGCCTCGGGAGATCTCCCTGTGACACCTTTCCAAGCTCTTGGTAACTTCATAGCAAACAGCAAGGGCTCACCCACCTTCGTGGTCTTCAAACCGCACCCCAAGCTCAGGCAGGATGTCATCCCGCAGGGCATCGCTCAGCTGCAGAACCTCAGGAACTGCAGGGAAAGCAAAGCAGTTCCGTCAGGAAAGGAGGCCCACAGACCGAGTGCCTCCTCCAGTGCCTGCGAGGGAGGGGCCAGAAGCAGGATCGGCTGCACAAGCCCAGAGACCAGTGTCCTCCCAGGTGCTGTTCTGGGGGAACAGGGCAGAGCCGGGAAGAAGCATAGCACAGGCTGCTGGAAGCAGCTCTTCCAGGACAGGGACACAACTTGGGCAGACAGTGGGGGTGAGAGGGTCAGGACAGGTCTGGGGGTCCCTCCGGGTGCCAACACTCTTCACCTGAGGCCGACTGTCGCTGTTGGTGCCAGAGTCAGCTTCCTTAAGGAAGGACCATTCAGACTCAAGTCCCTAAGGACTCGGTTCCCAATGCACACAGCATTGGGATGGGGTCCTGATCAGGACCCAGGAGAGCTGTGTCCCAGGACCACTTAGGAGCTCTAGCTCTGTGAGAATCAGGCCTCCAGGGCTGAAGCGCATGCAGCTGGAAAGGCGGTGGGGGCAGGCTGGAGGTTGCTTCCCAAAACTGCACTCCCCTCTGCCTCTGACTGGGGACCCAGCCCAGCTGGGAGGGTGAAGGGAGGCATGTCACATGGGGGAGAGAGCTTCGCTTGGAAACCCACACCTCTGTGGCTGACTGGCTTCAGAGTGCAGCACCGCAGACCCGCCCTGCATCCTGGGAGGCTCTTCACACAGGCTCCCAGAGGGCCCCTCTGTGCCTCTGCTCTGCCTGTCTCTAGCCCATGCACCACAACCAGGTGGGGAACAGGACATAAGGAGTTTTGGGTGTCATGGGGTAAATGGGATGCTGCCCTGTCTCAGAGGGACTCCAGAGGACCAGGGGTGCACAGCGTCTCCTGGACTACATCGACAGGACGGGTGCTGGGCTCTCCAAACAACGTTCTGCTCAGAAGTCTGACCTCGGCTTTGCTGGAATCCCCACCCTGTAGCTTTCTTCTGGCCCCTCAGCTTGCTGCGCCCCACTGTGCTAGGTGTGCATGTGCCCTGCCCCCAGCCTGCTGGGCCCCCTGCCATCCCGCACTGTCCTCCTGCCTGCCCTGCCTTCGGGCAGCACTGACCACACACATGTTGCCGTTCTCATCTATCCTTTCCCTGCTGTGTCCCATGATGGAGACGGCTACAGCTCCTGCTGGCACCCAACACCTTCATTCACTGCTGGATAAAATATTCACAGATCCGGCAGGCGCTGGCTCACGCCTGTAATCCCAGTACTTTGGGAGGCCGAGGCAGGTGGGTCACGAGGTCAGAAGATCGAGACCATCCTGGTGAAACCCCGTCTCTACTAAAAATTCAAAAATTAGCTGGGCATGGCGGTGCGTGCCTGTAATCCCAGCTATTCAGGAGGCTGAGGCAGCAGAAATGCCTGAACCAGGGAGTCGGAGGTTGCGGTGAGCTGAGATGGTGCCACTGCACTCCAGCCTGGCAACAAAGTGAGACTCTGTCTCAAATACAAACAAACAAAAAAACAAAAACACGTATCTGGGGACTTTAAGGCCCCGCCCACGAGCACAGCCATCCCGGGCAGCTTCCTGAGTTTCAACCTCCCCAGGCAGGGACCTGGGGGAACAATGGCCTTTTATATTTGTCCAAGGTATCATTCCTGGGAATGAGCCCTCCTCAGCCACCCGAGGAGGGACTGACTGGGGCATGAGCTGAGGTAGGTGCCTGCCCTTCAGCCTTTGAAAGCCACCCCTGGACAGCATCCTCATTAGAAGGAAGGCAAGCCAGCACCCGTGGTCACTGTCGTGGGTGTCCTGGGAGGCCACAAGGCCAGCACAGCACCCCAGCCCACCTGCCATGGATGATCATTAGAGCAGGCACCAAGGAGCCTCCCGGGCCACACTGCCTGAGGGAAAGGGACACGTGCCCCACCCCTCAGGCTCACTGTCCTCTGGATGTGGATTTTGAGGAGCTGAGGAAGAAGCCTCAGAGCCACTACAGCACCCAGCAAAGGAAAATGTGGTCCCTGAGGTGGGGGGAGGGGGTCCACACACAAGGACACCTGCGCCAGCTGCTCAGCTCGGCCTTCAACGTCCCCCAGACAGGCGTGAAATGCCCAGGCTGCCTCCGGGAATGGTCTTCCCAAGCCCATGACCCCAGCGATGTTGCTAAGTCAGTGCTGCCGAGACTGCTGGAGAGCCCTGCACAGTCCTGAACGGGCTGGTCCGGGCTGGGTTCAGTTTGGTTCAAGTGCCTTGAAATGCTGAGGGGTGCCAGGTGTTGGAGAGAGGTGACGGTGCTTAACCGATCAGGGCGAGTGCGCCCACCGCTGCCAGTCGGGCTCGGTCAGGCCCAGGCCCCTCTCCACAGAGCATGGGTGGCAGCCTGGCTAGCCTCTCCTCTCACCCAGTGTCCTGCACTCCGTCCTGCAGCCTGTGGAGACCTGAGCTCCCGGAGCTCTTGCCTGCCCTCCTGCCTCCTGCTCCGCTGTCTGAAACAGGCCCAGATTCGGCTCCTCTGCCTCTCAGTCCCTCCACCCACCCAGGTCTCCTGATGCTTCGAGGTGCAGCTTCTCCTAGAGGCTTGGCCGAGTCTCCGTCCACGCTATCTTCAGCATGCCCTGCCTGGATGCTGCCCCACTGTGACCCGCCACAATGGGCTCTGCACAGATGGGGGCCAGGTGGATCCCAGGTCCGACTTCCCACCACACAGAGGCCTCTGGAGAGGGAACACAGCACAGCAGGTGACGAGGTAGCACTGGAGGTCAGTGTAACCGGCCGGGGTTCTGCCTTTCTCTTCTGGAGCATCATGGGGGTAAATGGGGCCATGTGCAGAACATAGTGGGCAGGGCCCAGCACACCCTAAATCCTCAGTGTGTGTTCTCAGCTGTGCTGTTACTCACCAGTTCACAACCACTCAGAGTGAGAAGCAAAGGCCTGCCTGGCACTTGCTGCTGTGTTTAACACTTCTTAAAAACTGGCCCTCAAAATGAATGCTCAGATCCAGCACTTTCTACATCTTAAACCACACACTTCTCAGAAATGTCAAAAGATGAAGGAATGGCTGCTTACGGACAGTGAGGTGCCCCTGGGTGAACCCCAAGTTCAAGCATTTGTCTGCCATGCCTGAGCAGAAAATGAAACCTGGAAGCTCCAGCTTGGCTCCACTGTGCAGCAGGAAGAGCCACAGGTCATTGCACCCAGCCTACCAGGTCACCAGGAACAGAACTAAGCCCCAGTGTGAGCCAGAGGGCAGGTGGTGGCTGGGCTGGTTAGAGGGCCCTCCATTCTGCCTTGCTCAGAGGAGGGGCAAATCAGCCCTGGCCCATCACATCACATCCTTGGTCCCAGCCCCCAGCCAGCTGCTCTCACTGAGGAGTCTGCCCTGCAGGCACATGTGTGGCTGCAGTGACTGGGGTGTGTGGTGCTGATGCATCTGCAGGGTCCAGGCTGGGATGCTGTGCACCCAGTGGTGCACAGGGCGGCCTCCAGAGGATAACCCGGCCCCAACACCACAGTGCCTCGGGGAGACGCCCGAGTCCAGCGAGCCCAGTGAGGGCAGTGGCTCCCACACTCTGCGGCAACTGGTGCTCACCTTTTTGCTCTCGGGCAATCTTCCGCACTCCTTCTCGGAATTCCGACAGCACCTGAAGGTAGGGCATAACTGTGGCCTCGAGCTGTGGAGAGAACAGTTTTGGTTCGCTGACAGTCGCTCACGCCCCCCATATTCATAAGTGAGTAATTGCTCAGCGGCCACACCACAAGGCAGGGACTGGCATGGACAGTGCTGCTGTGCACACTACAGCTGTGACAGCATCCCGGAGCCGGGACGCTCTCGTGCCCGACACGAGGTCCCTGCTAGGCGTGCGAGTCACACGGACTCTCAGGCCAGAGAGCACGAAGTGAGCTTCCTTTCTATCCGCAGGTGGCCCTGCAGCTGCTCTGCCCAGGTGCTGACATGCCCTGCTTTTCCCAGGTCTGACACACTGCTGTTAAACAGCCTGCCCTTCTGGTTTCGGAAGGGCCATTTCTGGGAGGGACTGTTTCCTAAGGGGCCCAAGGACATCCTTCCCCAGGCTGGGCCCTACCTGTTCTGAAGCTGGCGGCTCCCGGGCTGTGCTCTTGTCTGAGCTGTGGTCACACATACACTTGTTTAAGATGAACGATCTCCATTAAGTACCTACTATCTCCGTGCACGTTAGCAGCTACACTGAGATTCATTACCCACAGCAGCACTGGGGAGGCAGCCACAGAATAGAAAAACCTCTGTATTACACTTCCCTTTTTTTAATAGGACAGAAAAGTATTAAGGCTTTTGAGCAAGGTTGCTCCCTGCCCCTTAGCTGATTTAGCAGCTCAATAACCAAAATAAAAACATTGGCAAGTGCTGGCCAGGTGTGTGGCTCACACCTGTAATCCCAGCACTTTGGGAGGCCGACGCAGGTGGATCGATCACAAGATCAGGAGTTTGAGACCAGTCTGGCCAACACAGTGAAACCCTGTCTCTACTAAAATACAAAAAAAAAAAACTTAGCCAGGCATGGTGGTGCATGCCTGTAGTCCCAGCTACTCAGGAAACTGAGGCAAGAGAATCGCTTGGACCCAGGAGGTGGAGGTTGCAGTGAGCACAGATCACACCACTGCTCTCCAGCCTGAGCGACAGAGTGAGACTCCGTCTCAAAAACAAAAACAAAAAAATAGCACGTGCAAAAGTCGGGCAGGCTAACAAGCCCTTGAGTCTAAGCCAAGCTCCCTGAGACCCGATCCTGCATCGGAACTTTGGACTTCTTGGGGGTTTTAGATCTGTATCTCCACGAACCACACAGCCAGCCCAGACAAGCCTCGGGGAAGGGCAAAAAAGGAGGCATTCACCCCACTGCCAGCCTCAGCCCCAGCCCCAGGGGCACTGACTGGAGGGAGACTCTTGGGATGGCTGCAGGGGTCTGTCTCCAGGACGCTGGGGCTGCAACCCCCACTTGAGCATGCAGGCGGCTGTGTGGCGACACTGAGGTGGTGCAGGATGTAGGAGCTGCTTCGCCTGCTAAGACAGTTTGGATTTGGAAGTTGACCCACGAATGTCGAATGGCCATGATGTATGGGCACAGGACGTTTTGCTAGCAGGCTCTCTATTCACTGCGGCTGCTTCTTCCCAACCAGCCGACTGCAAAGGCCAAATGAGGCTGCTTGGGGGGTGCACGTCCACAGCACGCTGAAGGCAGCTCCCGCACAGCCTCACAGCCATTAAGATGAAAAGTACTGCAGTACAAAGGCAGGCTCACTTTAACCCAAGAGGTGTGTTTGTTGTTCTTAAAGAAAATCAATATCTTAGTATCATTTGCACAAGAGAACAAAGAAGTTATGTGGGTTTTCCTAAAAGCACCAAAGGAGATTCATATCAGAAGTCTCAAAAATACCACAGCAACAGGTAGCTAGTGCTAACGCTGGAAAAAGGCATAGGCACGTGGGCTGGGTGCTCGGCGGGGCTCCTTACAATGTGGACTGTTTTCTCTTTGCAAGTCGGTTCCTGGGGGAGCATCTGTAAGCTCCATCTGCCCAGGGCTCTTCACACCACTTGTCATTAGGAAACAGGATTTTAAAAAGGTTTTGCATTTTTACTTTGTACGAAGCTCCTGTTTTAATTAAAATTATAGCTGTTATATTTAAATGTTTGGATATGCATTCTAATCAAACAGTTAAAGAGCATTCCTGACCTGGGAGGGGTGGAAGTCTGTCTTTAAGAAGCCTGTGGGCATGTCAGAGGAGACAGAGGTTCCGCAGCAGAGGGACACAAATGACCATCTGTGTCTGCTCATATGCCAACTGCAAACGGAAGCCAGCAACGGACAGCCAGTGTGTGCTGGATGCATTTTCTCACCACACAGACCCACTACACAGGGGGCTGTACATGATGCCCACCCCCTGACCTGTGGGCCACAGCTCTGAGGTGGGGGATTCTGGCTCAGGCCATGTGGACTGACCTGGGCTCAGGGTCAGGGCTGGGCCTGGTAGGGCATCTGCCCAGTCTCATGGAGACTGAGGCAGACAGTGGCTATCTCCCCATCAGTGTAGACTCTGCACCGTTTGTGAACTCTGCAGCCTTCTGATGAAGCGTTTACTGAGTACAGGTCACCTTATGTGACAAAGTCATGGGAGAGTTCATGATGCTGCAGCACAATGTGAATAAGCAGCGGCCTATCCAGCTGGGGTCCAAGACTGAGCTCATGTGATGGCACCATGGCAAAGTGCCCCAAACCAACAGTCATAACCGAGGCAGACCCTGCACACCGGGAGGGCAGCGAACCACACTTAGCACTCGGCCCAAGGCTCCGTCTGGAAGGGTCTGGTGTGGGTGGGTAGACAGAGGAGGGGCAGTTCCAGAGGGATACGGAGGAGGGAGGGAGTGAGGAGGGAGCAGGTATTAGAAGGCCGGACCATGCGCGCTACTCACATTGAGGCTGGTTCCAGGCCCCCCAACTGGGAATCCCAGGGAGCTCTCCTCTTCTATGGCCCCAAAGATCTAGGAAAAGAAACAGATGGGGCTGAAGCTGTGCAAGATGAAAGAGGCATGTAGCGAGCAGCCACAAGCTGCGTTCCTCGTTCACAGGAGGGGGAGCCCCAAGACCTGGAAAGAGACGGAAGCAGCAGCTCCAGGAGCCCCAGAAACCTGAGCCTGGGGGTCCCCTCACTGCACCGGATGGCCCTGACTCAGCTGCCAGCTGCAACTCTGTTTCAGCCGGAAGCCACTGGAGCCCGACAACAAGGGAGGAGGAGGAAGGGAGCTGAGTGAGTCCAGGCGCTGCTGGCCTTTCAAGGTGCACTGCAGGGAAAGGCTCTGTACAGGATGTGTTCAGAGAGGAGGCCTTGTCCCTGGTTTTGCTTTTCAAACTCCAAGATGGGAGTAGAGGGAAACTGAGGCAAAAGACAAACTAGGTCTGAGCAAGGGACAACTACATGGGCATTACTTCTTTTCGTTTGCTTTTGAGACAGGGTCTTCCCTCTACTGCCCATGGTGGCATGCCGTAGTGCAGCAATCATGCCTCACTGTGTCCTGGGCTCAAGTGCTACCCTCACCTGGCATGAGCCACTGTGCTCGGCTTATGGAGACATGCCTGCCTGGGGCCTGGCTTACCTTCAGCATATGGGTGAGGTACAGGGCGATGTTCTCCAGCAGAGCCCGGCTGGGCCTCCCCCTCACGGCTTTCCGGCCTGCCATATAGAGGTTGCACTGACTGACCAAGGCCCGCATCTCCTCCATGACTGTGCGGGTGTCAACGTTGTCACAGAGAGCTTTGTGAATTTCGGTCTTCTTCTCATAAAAGCTGAGCAATGAAGAGGAAGGAATGAGAAGTCATCCCTGATGACACATCCCAGAAATTCCCCATGCATTTCAACACCAGGGCAGATCCCATCAGCGGAGCCACCTATCCCGAATGAGCTCCACACAACGTACGACTGGCGTCCCCCACCCTTCCTCGAGAGTCCAGGACACGTGGTAGCCACACTGCGTGGCTAGGCACAGAACACAGGCATGCTCGAAAACCCCAAGGAAAAGGCACCACCTTACTTCTTATTCAGTTCTGCTTCTTCTTCTCCCCACTTTTCAAACTGACCAGTGACGTCAACAGGAGCTCGAAGGATGTCTTTCACATTTAGGAAAAACTCCTGAAGTTGGAAAAATCAGTTTAACAGCATGTCGGCAACCTCTCCATCCTGAAATATCCGATCAACTGTTCTACTGCTGTGATTTTACTTCTGGTAGAAATCGGAAAGGCCAGAATGCATTGGCCTTACGCAAGTGGTCAGAAACAAAGCGAGAGGGATTTTTTGACAGAAACACGTTCCTGCTTTAGCTTTAGAGATGCCCATTTGGGGGAAGTGCAAGTCAGAAGGACGTGCACTGCAGTGACTGGGAGGACGAGGCCTCCGTCCGCTCTGCTGAGCCGTTGGGCATTTCGGGGGTGGCCCCGAGTCTGTCTTCCCCACTAGCATCGAGGTGCTTTCACCCACGTGCTGGCCTCCATCACAGGACCGGGAGGCTGCTGCACCCATCACCGCTCCACATGGTGCCCGCTGTGCAGGAGAGGCCGCTCCACCGACCTCCAGGGAGGGGCTGGGGACTCACATTCAAGAACTTCTCATACTGAAGCGCTGATTCCATGGTGTTGCTGGAGTAGTCCAGGGTGTCCTTCCAGGAGTGCATGAGGAAGGCCAGCCGCAACTGCCGTGCTGCGGGGGCACACAAGACAGCGATGCCCTCATTGTCCCGAGTGCTACAGCCATTATGCATCTGTGAGAAGGGGGTGGGGTCTGCGGGAGAAGCCAGTGCATACCTGAATGCTTTTTCAAGGCGTCTTTAATGGTGACGAAGTTTTTTAGTGACTTGGACATTTTGCAGCCTGCGATGGTCAGGTGGCCTGTGTGCAGGAAGTACCTGACCCAGCAGTCGTTTTCAAAGTAGGCCTGCGTGGAAAGAGACGAAGGATGTCAGCAGTCGTGCGTTACTGGGGCCTCCCGCCACCTACAACATCTTCTGCCTTGCTGGCGCTGTCCACAGGCAGGTGCCGCATTTTCGAGCTGGCGCAAGCAGGGCTTAGAAGGACGGCCCGGGTTAATAAGCCAGCGGGTAACACAACTGGTTCAAAGCCAGGCCCTTCTATTGTCGAAGGCCAGGCTGTCAATGTGGAAAACTAGACTAAATGATCAGGTTCAGATTCCACCCACAAGCCCCGATGACTGTGTCAGTTCCAGTGAGAGGCCGTCCTGAGGCCCAGGCTGACTCTTCCTCCACTGCAGTGGAACAGCGTGCCCTTGCATCTGAGAAGGGGACCCTGTCTTCGCCTACCTCCGACTGCGCCAGCTCGTTGTCATGGTGAGGGAACCGGAGGTCGAACCCACCTCCATGAATGTCCATCGAAGCCCCTAGGAGGGTGCCTGCCATGGCCGAGCACTCGATATGCCAGCCCGGACGACCCTGGAGAAAGCCGGACACACAGTGACTGACCAGCCCAGCCGCATTCAGGCCTTTATCACTCCAAACTGACAGCCTTAAGCCCTCTGAACTGTATTGGAACGAGTATTAACTCCCACACACAAAAAGACTAAGGGTAGCCTTCTTTGGTGAAGTTTACACACCAGTCCTGGGTGGGCTGAGGCTTAGGTGGAGTTTGTGAATTACGTCCAGACCTCTGAGCCCTTGACAGCTGCAGATGGTCACGCCCCTTCCTGGGGTACCCTGAAGGCAAGACTGCTGTCACTGGGAATATCGGGAAGCATCCTGCACCCTGGGGCCTGGAATACTCAGCTCAGAGTCACAGAACGCAAGAACCAAGCAGCCTCCTGCATGGCTGTCTAATCTGATCACGTCTTCACGTACAGACCAGAAAACAGAAAGAAGAGAGAAGTGACTTGTCCAGAGACTCAGGGAATCTCCATGACGTCCAGGTCCCTGGGGCCAGGCGTTCTGTGCTGCAGCGGCACCAGGCTCTGGCCCATGACAACATCCTTCACACACAGAGCAGTCTCGGCTGGGGGCCTGAGAGCATGGCTGGTGCCAGGGCCCCTGCCCAGGCCCAGCACCTTCTAGGACATTCGCTCACCTTTCCCCAAGGGCACGGCCAGGATGGTTCTCCGGGCTTAGAGGCCTTCCACAGGGCAAAGTCGTTGGGAGAGCGCTTCTCGCTCAGGCGGTCTGCAGAGATGCTCAGGTCGCCTGCAAACATGAGGGAAGCGGGGCAGGGTCACTGGGCAGCACCCACAGACCCATGCATCTCACTTTAAGGCCATCCTGGGTGCCTAATGGCCAGTCCTCTGACTAACTTCTGTTTATTAACTTGCCTCAAGCACTTCTTCAAGTCTCCTATGTACAACCAGATTCTAGTGTTGCCCCAGTGTCCAGATCAACAAAACTGTTCATAAGCCCCAAAGTCACTGGCTTACACACCGGCGTCCAAGCCGACCTGGCTGACCTGAAGCCACAGCTGGGGTATCCGTAAGGCGTTCACCTTCCTGCTGCCTTCTCACAGCATTAGCCCACCAGTGTCTAGGACGAGTGAGAGCACTCACGAGGAGGTGACATAGGGCTGCGGCCCACTGGGGCCTGGCTCAGGCATCCTGCCTGGTTCATGAGGGCGGGACCAGTATGTCAAGGGCCGCGCAACTATTTGTTTCTGGGTTCCAGGGGATATCGGGACGCAGCTAAGCTGCTGTGTACTCCTCCAGGAAGTGTGGTGGTGAGGGGGGCATTTGCTGCTCCTGTGTGTATGTAAGGGGAACAGGGTGAAGGAAGCTAATGAATAGTCCAGTAAGGGCAAGAGCAAAGGAAACACTGCTCTCGGCAAAGCCAGTGATCACCTGGCCAACAAAGACAAGACCGTCTATGTCTTCCTGAGGGATGAGAAATAGCCGCTTGGTGAATTCCATGCATCGACCTGGTGACACTCAGCCACCTGACACTCAAGGTCCAAGATGGTCTGAGTTCCCAGAAAAGGAATGCATCATCACTGCAGATTTCTCTAAGCGATCCATGCAGGACCAATGGAAGATTAGCTGCTGTGAATATAGAAACCTGTGAGTCGGTCCAAAGGTCACAAAGAGAATCCCCTTTGTTCGATGAATGGGCAGAGCAGAGGCCTTCTGGGCACAAGGTTGCCAGGACCCATGCCAGGTCTTGCCCAGCTGCTGCAGCCTTTCCTGGTCCCTGGTGTAAGGGTTGCCCTAGGTGCTGTCACCCCCCTTGTGGAGGAAGAACAGACTCCATCTAGGGTCCTAACTCAGGTGACCTTAAAGAGGTTGCAGTGAGATCTTTCCAGGTAATAATCTACTTTTCAGGCAACAGACCGAAGCTGCCCAGAGAAACAGAGTCAACAGGAAAAGCACTGATACATATTGAGATGGAGTCTCACTCTGTCATCCAGGCTGGAGTGCAATGGCATGGTCTCAGCTCACTGCAACCTCTGCCTCCTCGGTTCAAGCAAGTCTCCTGCCTCAGCCTTCCTAGTAGCTGGGACTACAGGTGTGTGCCACCACACCCGGCTAATTTTTGCATTTTTAGTAGATATGGGATTTCGCTATGTTGGCCATGCTGGTCTTGAACTCCTGACTTCATGATCCGCCCGCCTCGGCCTCCCAAAGTGCTGGGATTATAGGCGTGAGCCACCGCGCTCAGCCGACTATTACATTTTTTTTAAAACGCCAACTTCGTGATCACAAAACATGTACCAAATGTAGAGGCAGGAGAATCACTTGAACCTCGGAGGCAGAGGTTGCGGCGAGCCAAGATCACGCCACTGCACTCCAGCCTGGGCAGCAAGAGTGAAACTCCGTCTCAAAAAAAAAAAGGAAAAAGAACCGATAGCAAAATTCACCATAAAGCAGTGAGTTCGTGTCTCCAGCTGCCTCCAGAACATTTCTTCGCCACGTGACCTTGGGGCACTGCGGCACTCACCAGTCCCTTGGGCCCTCCCAGTCCCGCCTTTCCCACGTGCTGCCGGTTTCCTCCTGACATCTAAGCGCCAAACGCAGTTCGAGTTGTTCACGGTTTCCTCTAAGGACTTGCAGAAACGCTCTACTATATCCAGTTACATTCAGGTTTTCTCTTGCTATTCAAACAGACGTATATACACATAGGATCTTGCTCTGTCACCCAGGCTGGAGTGCATTGGTGCAATCACTGCACACTGCAGCCTTGACCTCCCTGGCTCAAGCAAACCTCTCACCTCAGTCTCCTGAGTACCTGGGACTACAGGTGCACGCAAGCACACTCAGCTAATTTTTAAAATTTGGGTAGAGATGGGGTCTCACTATGTGGCCCACGCTGGTCTCGAATTCCTCCTGCTTCGGCCTCCCAAAGTGC
>CM052657.1:114876045-114911850 GCA_028533165.1 Leontopithecus rosalia | reverse complement strand
AGATGGAGCTTCACTGTGTTGCCCAGGCTGGAGTGCAGTGGTGCAATCTCAGCTCACTGTAACCTCTGCCTCCCGGGTTTGAGAGATTCTTCTGCCTCAATCCCCTGAGTAGCTGAGACTAAAGGCACACACCACCACACCTGGCTAATTTTTGTATTTTTAGTAGAGACGGGATTTCACTATGTTGGCCACGCTGGTCTTGAACTCCTGACCTCATGATCCGCCCGCCTTGGCCTCCCAGAGTGTTGGGATTACAGGTGTGAGCCACGTGCCTGGCAACTCACTTATTTTCAATCTTTTAGTAACTACATTTAAAAACATCAGTTTCCTCTCGTCGGTGCTTGAGGGCATTCTCCAGATTTGGTGGGTGGCACCTTTGCTACTGTTTTAAATTTTTTGAGACACAGTCTTGCTCTGTTGCCCAGGCTGGAGTGCCACTGCAAATCAGGGTTCGCTGCAGCCTCGACCTCTTGGGCTCAAGTGATCCTCCTCCCTCAGCCTCTTAAGTAGCTGGGACTATAGGCGCATGCCACCACACCCAGCCAAATTTTAACTTTCTGTAGAAAGGGGGGGGTCTCCTAATGTGGCCCAGGCTGGTGTTCAACTCCTGGACTCAAGTGATCCCCCTGCCTCGGCCTCCTCAAGTGCCGGGATTGCAAGTGTGAGCCGCCATGCCCAGCCAAGTGTTGTCTGATACAACTGCTCCGTGCTCAGAGAATGAACTCTCCTTGTAAGTGCTTCTTTGGGATTTGTGGGGATCTTTTTCTGTGACCCGGCGTTTGGTTCTGTGTTTCTGGAAGTAAAGGATGTTCTTTAGTTCCTGAGTGCAAAGTTCCCAGCTCTCAAACCAAGCCTGTTAATTGTATTTCAAACATTTCACATCCTTGTTATTCTCTGCCTGCTTGATCTGTCGGCTCCTGGGAAGCGTGTGAAATGCGGGGATGTCCACTCCAGTCCTAGGGTTCTAGAGTCGGTATTTTCCAGTCTGCCAGGACCAGTTTCCTTGAGGTATTTTAACATCTCGGTAAATAGTTATTGCTGAAATGCTTGTTAGCAGTCCTTATGATTCAGAAAAGATCAAAGCCTTTAACTTCATTTTGAAAAAGACCAAGTGATCATTCCTGAGTGGGTAATGACAGGATTACAACTGAATTGTAACAACGTTAATGATGACCATAAAAAATCACCAAACTGCTAACTGTTATAATTTAGAGTTGATATAAAAATTGATGGCCGGGCGCAGTGGCTCGCACCTGTGGTCCCAGCACTTTGGGAGGCTGAGGCAGGAGAACTGCTTGAGCCCGAGAGGTGGCGGTTGCAGTAAGCCAAGGTTATGCTCTGTCTCGAAAAAAGAAAAAAAAAATGTTTACCGGAGGCTTCTGTGCCACAGAGGCCCAGGCTGGGTCCTCTCAGGGCTGAGGCGCTTTATCGTCACAACTCTGCCCCTGTACTCCCACAAACCTGGAGCCTGCAGTGCCATGGGTGTGATATTTATGCTGTTAACCTGGCTTAGTCTATCTTTTTTCAGTCTGTGTTGTCTTGTTTTATTTTATTTTACTATTACTATTATTTCTGAGGAAGAGTCTTGTTCTGTTGCCCAGGCTGGAATGCAGTAGTGCAATCTTGGCTCACTGTAACCTCTGCCTCCCAGGTTCAAGTGATTCTCATGACTCAGCCTCCTGAGTAGCTGGGATTATAAGTGTGTGCCACCACACCCAGCTGATTTTCGTATTTTTTTAGTAGAGACGGGGTTTCACCATGTTGGTCAGCCTGGCCTCGAATTCTCAACCTCAGGTGATCCACCCACCTCGGCCTCCCAAAGTGCTGGGATTACAGGCGTGAGTCACCGCACCTGGCCTGTCTTGTTTTATTTTACATTCTAACATTTCTTTAGAATAGAGAAGTAAAATTACTAGATCAAAAAGTATGAACAGTTTTATGGCCCAACTGTCTTCCAGAAACACTAGGGCAGGCGGTGGGGCACAGAATGTGCCCTGGCACACTGGAGACCCCACTCTGCAGGGAGGCTTCCGACCCTGGCTCTTCTGGATGTGTCCCCAGACTCACTTAAAGAATAAGCATGAAGAAAACGCCAATGAAAGGGTTGCAAATAGAATTCTGCCTGGTCTAGAAAAAGCCTGATACGTGTTGGAAGCATTTGGATCCAGATGGGCACGGAGGCTGTTGTCCAATATGTGCCACTCAGCACACACCCCAGCATTCCACAGTCTACCGTAAACCTCACGTGCTCAGCCAGCAAACACCAGCCCTGCGAATCCAGGGCACACACCAGCCCTGCGAATCCCGGCCCACGGCTGCTGTGTTTCTCAAGACAGCACTGTGTTGACTGTTTTTTGTTTCTTAAAAAATAACACAGCACTAGAAAATGAAATCCTGTCTTTTACAGAAATGTGGATGGAACTGGCAGACATTCTGTTAAGCAAAATAAGCTAGGCAGAAAAAGACAAGTATCACACGCCTCCCTCTTATGTGGGAGCTAAAAAATGGTGGACCTCAAGAAGGTAGAGGGCAGAACAGTGGCCCAGAGAAGGGTCAGATGGTCGGGGAGGGAGTGAAGAGAGGCTGGTTTCCAGGCACCAACACAGACAGAACGAGTAAGTTATTTTGTTCAATAGCACAGTAGGGCAGCTACGGCTACCTGAGAACTTTGTTGTGTATTTCAAGATAGCTAGAAGATATGGAACGTTCCCAGTGCAGAGCAAAGCTAAATGTCTAAGGTGATAGGCACCCTAATTACCCAGATCGTTACATACTGTGTGCATGTATTAAAACACCACGTGCACAGCATAAATGCACAATGATCATGCATCAATAGGATTATGTACACTAAGGCATTTCATGGTCTTAGTGCAGAAAACTCCTAAAACTCCTTCAGGTGAAAAAGCACTGTTCCCAAGAGTCTGAGGGGTGGGCTCAGAGCATGCACCGCGGCCATGCAGGGTGAACGCCACCCAGGCTTTGCCAGGAGGGGAGCCCACAGCGCTCTCAGGCCTGCCTCCTCACCTTCCCCTTCCTGAAGCGCTTTCTGATCTCCAACGGCCTCGGGCACCAGCTTCCCATAGGAATGCTTTTCGCTAGAAGCAAACTTCACCGTATCAAAGTAGACAGACCCATTGGAGACATAGCTGGAAAACGAAAAAGGAATTGAGTAGGGGGAATCTAACAGACCCAAAAGCATTTCAGCAGGATGCCAGCAGCAAAATAAAACAGGGCTATAAAACTGTGAAATCTGTGGCCTATCTACTCTGTGGTGGCCACTGAGAACTGCATCGGCTCGTTTGGACTGAGTGGGACACAAGGGCCCATCCCACTGCCCTGGGCAGCTCACCCCTCTGCCTGGCATCCTGTGGCCATGCAGCTCCCATCCTGCCTTGCTCCAGGGCTGCTGCAGTCCTCATCCTTGTGTGGCATGCCTCACCTGTCCCTGAACGGCCACACTCTAACCCAGCAGCTTAGCCCAGCTGAGGCTCTTGGCTTCCAAGAAGCCCTCCAGATGGCTCCAGTCTGGAATGGCCTGGCTCTCTGAGCTCAGGCTTGCCTGCGCCTCTCAGCTTGGCACACGCCCTTATGCTGCCCCACAGTGCTTTGTGTTCAGTGGGGACAGAAGCAGCGACGCTGCCCCTGGCACTGCCACAGCTCTCGTTTCTCTTTCATCCAGCCTGTGTGGCTCCTGCCTGACTCACCTTCCCCAATCAGGTGGGGAGGGAAGCAACCTGAGGCTGGACACAGGGACCCGATGGGCCCTGCAGAGTGGGTCTCCAGGAGCAGGGCACGGCGCAGTGCTGAGTGCGACAGACAGATAACCAGGTTCCTGTCTGCATTTCCCGTTTGTTGGCCATTTCTGAAAATGCTTACTTTGGAGATTGAGACAATACAGGCCAGGGAAGCGTGTGATAGACTCACTGACAAAAAGTCACTAAAATCACAGCCAAGCAATAGATGGGCACCCTCCCTCGGGCTATGACACCAGGACTGGCACTCTCAACATGTCCATGCCACAGCGCTGCTGTCTGTGAAGGCCTAGCCGCATGCACACTCGCCACCATGCAGCTCTGCGGCCCCATGACCGAAGGTCTGAGCGTCCAAACTTCCCAGCAGACTTGGGGTTAGGTTCCCACCATGGCCCCCAGGGCAGGGCGGACCCATGCTCCTCAGCCCCTGGGTAGGGCCCCGAGTGGCATTAGGAAGTCTGCTGGGACTGCTGGCTAGGGGGCCCCGGAACACCTGCTCCCCTGCTTCTTGGGGCAACCCCAGAACACCACCTCCCTGCTTCCCAAACTCAGACTCAGAGCTGGGAGCACCTCCCCGTGCAATGCTCTAAGCCCTGGGGGGGGCCCTGTGCTCACCCGTAACCATTGTCCACAATCTTCTGGACAAAGTTCACGATTTCTGGCACATACTCACTAACCCGGGTTAAGACGTCTGGAGGGAGAACCTGTGCGAGACAAGAGAAAACCACGCGCTCCATGAAAATGTCACCAATTCATAAAAACAAAGCCCATTTTATGTCCCTCAGCTTGAGTTCAATGTCGACTTGGCCACTTAACTGAGCTGGCTTTACCAAAACAGGAATTTAGAAATCAGGACTCTTAGCGCAAGAGAGCCAGCACAAGACAGCTGTGACACTCACGTTCAGAGCTTCCATGTCTCTGTGGAACTCCCCTTCCCAGAACTTGGGCAGTTCGGAGAAGATGGAATTGTCAGTCACGTCACTGCCAAGTGTAGAATCCAGCCAGTCGGAGAGCAAATCCTTGGCCTCCTCGAGCAACACCTGAAGAGAAAGAAACAAAGCTACAGAAGTGGGCCATGTACCTCATGTGAGCACATCTCGTGCAGCTGGAGTGAGTCAGACAGAGCCCTGAATTCAAAGGTGCTGGCCTTGACCTGTGACGAGTCACCGTCTCCCAGGGAGACAGTGCTGCTTACACAACTGGCTCAGGAGGCAGAAATACGAGGCTCCACAAACGAGCAGGTCTCCCAGGAACTCAGAGTAGCAGAGCCGAGGGGAGCGAGGGTGCAGAGGCACAAAGAGGTGGAGGGCCAGGGTGGGCCTAGGAAGCGCGTGCAGCCTACCTGAGCCCTGCAGGGAAGGGTCGTGGGCAGAGGCTGGGCAGGAGCGCACAGTGAGTCACCTACAGCACGACCACTCAGTACATTCAAAATATTCATGATGGAGATAGCCAGAGGTTAGAAGAGATGGGCAGGGCACTGGTCCTGGAGGTCTCAAAGGACCCATCTCCCTGATGCCATTGACTGTAGATGCCACCCCCACTTCCCACACCACGGAATGGGAGGAAAAACCAATCCCAGCACAATGTGGCATCTGTGTGACCCAGGTCCTGAGCACATGCACTCTAGGTATGAGACATTTCCCAGTTGCTTTCGTGTCGGAGGGAGAAATGTCTGCCCTCCACCGACCTGGGAGGAACCTAGAGCTGCCAATGCCCTGACCTGGACCTAGCACACGGCGTGGCACCAAGCAGCTGGTCTGTGGCCTCCCATGGGAATGCGACGCAAAGAACCAAGGGTGGAGAGAAAAAGTGTAGGAAATGGCCTGGCAGGGTGGACGGAGAAGCCACAACACAGACACAGAAGGGCACAGGGCCCACGTGGCCAGGAAACAGCGAGGACACAGGGTGGATGGAGAAGCCACAACACAGACACAGAAGGGCACAGGGCCCACGTGGCCAGGAAACAGCAAGGACACAGGGTGGACGGAGAAGCCACAACACAGACACAGAATGGCACGGGGCCCACGTGGTCAGGAGACAGTGAGGACACAGGGTGGACAGAGAAGCCACAACACAGACACAGAAGGGCACGGGGCCCACGTGGCCAGGAGACAGCGAGGACACAGGTGGACAGAGAAGCCACAACATAGACACAGAAGGGGCACAGGGCCCACGTGGCTAGGTTCTTGACGCAGCCCGCCTACAGCTCCTGAATCAAATAGATGTGTTAATATATTGCAGGCTTGCAAGTGGTCAGGCACAGCTGCAGGAATGAACACACCCTCACTACCACAGTGGGGCACTCAGGGGGTAGACAAGCACCAAAGGCAGGGCATGTGCTCTGTCGGGAGCAAAGGCTGCCAAGCCCGGAAAGCAAATGGTGGGCCCACCCTAAGTATAGGGAAACATGTGCATCCCAGCCCTCAGGATCAGCAAGGTCATGACCCAGCAATAACTGATATCCTAATCAAGGCCACCAAATGCCAAAGAACATGAGCAACTGTGAATGGGAGTCCGCAGAAACAACAGACGAACACTTCAGATGCAAGAGTTACAGATACATAGTAGAATCCACACGCTTAAAGAAATAAAGATGGGCTGGGCACGGTGGCTCAAGCCTGTAATCCCAGCACTCTGGGAGGCGGAGGCAGGCGGATCACCTGAGGCCAGTAGTTCGAGACCAGCCTGACCAACATAGAGAAAGCCCATCTTTACTAAAAAATACAAAATTAGCAGGGCATGGCAGCACATGCCTGTAATCCCAGCTACTCTCGAGGCTGAGGCAGGAGAATCGCTTGAACCCAGGAGGTGGAGGTTGCGGTGAGTTGAGATCACACCACTGCACTCCAGCCTGGGCAACAAGAACGAAACTCTGTCTCGAACAAATAAAAAATAATAAATATCTAAATAAATACAGACTCAGAGATGATAAGCATTAGCAAGCAGGAGGAGGCCAGCAAAATGGCCCAGGCACATCTGAAAACAGAAGCAAATGCAATGTTCAGAGATGAACTCTATTAACAGGCAAAACAGTCTCACCCACCCTGCTGAGTGACTGTCCCACTCCCTGCCTGAAGGGAGGACTTCTCACTAGGAAGACGGAACTCAGGATGTCATCCGAAACGAAAGACAGGTGAGGAGACACGGAGAAGGGTGAGATGAAATGTTCAGGCTCACATCTAACTGGCATCCCAGGGGAGAGGAGAGAGGGAGTCAAGTAGAGGTGACATTTCTCAAAACCCATCCAACAGTCAGACCCAGGAAGCACACAAAATATCCAGTGGGATAAGTAAAAACAGATCTCTTATACTGCCTTAGTCAAAGAGCAGAAAACTGAAAACAGAATATTCTTATAAGGAGCCTGATAGAAAAGACATATTCACCGATCACAGACAAGTGATTTGGAGGGCAGCCAATGTTTTCAACAGCAGCCAACAAGGGAAGCCAGAAGACAGCAGCCACCTTGAACAAACGGAAATACACACACTTCGAGACAGACAAAAGCTGCTTCCCACCAATACTTCTAAGACAAGGTTTCCAAAACTTGCCTGATGACAGGACAGGAACACTCAGTGTTGCTGGTTAAGCAAACAGATCAACAATCAAAATGTATAAATCAAAATGACAGAGACTTCCGCTTTCCAGTTTCACATAAGTAAGGAGCTTGGAAGTTGCCACTCTACCTAACAATAGGTAAAAAGCTGAACAAACTGAAAAAAACAACTCTTCTTAGATCTGTAGGAGAAGTAAGGTCACAGGGCAAACCACTGCCCACCAAACTAGGGAGACCAACAGGTGAACAGAGCATCACAACTTACCAGAGCAGACTCATGAGCGGAAAACTCTGTGGGAACCAGGTCAGGAGGAAACCAGGAATGTAACTGACAGATTGGTGTGGGCAGGGCTGACAGCTAAAAACTCTGGGGACCCAGCCATAGGGGACCCCATGCTTTTGTGAGTGTTTTTTTTTTTTTTTTTTTTTTTCTGAGACGAAGTTTCGCTCTTGTTACCCAGGCTGGAGTGCAATGGCGCGATCTCGGCTCACCGCAACCTCCACCTCCTGGGTTCAGGCAATTCTCCTGACTCAGCCTCCGGAGTAGCTGGGATTACAGGCACGCGCCACCGTGCCCAGCTAATTTTTTGTATTTTTAGTAGAGACGGGGTTTCACCATGTTGACCAGGATGGTCTCGATCTCTCGACCTTGTGATCCACCCGCCTCGGCCTCCCAAAGTGCTGGGATTATAGGTGTGAGCCACCGCGCCCGGCCGTGAGTGTTTTTTTTAACCTCCAAATTCCTGTCTTAATAAGGACTTATTTGGCCCAAGAAAAGAAAATACAGGTTGAGCATCCTTAATCCAAAAATCTAAAATACTCCAAACTCTGAAATTTTTTGAGTGCTGACATGATGCTCACCGGAACACTTCCAGTATTTGGATTGGGGCGCTCGGCTGGTTAAGTGTAACACAAAGATTCCGGAAGGAGAGGAGGGGGCAGAAAAAAAATGCAGAGATTTCAAAATGTGAAATCCAAAACACCTCTGGTCCCAAGCATTTCAGATAACGGATACTCAACCTGTGAAATGTTTACTGATTGGGAAGGAAGAAGTAAAACTGTCTTTGTTCACAGATGACAGCATTGTCTATGCAGAAAATCTGAAAGAACTGACAAAAATACATCCTGGACCCAATAAGCTATTATATCAAGGTTGAAGGATACAAGATTAATAGACAAGTCAATCCATTTCCTGTACACCAGCAATGAACAAGTGGAATTTGAAATTAGAAACACACTATCACTTACATTGGCAACTCTAAAATGAAACACGTATAAATCTAACAAAATATGCAAAAGATCTATATGAGAAAAACTCTAAAACTCTGAGGAAAAAACCAAAAAGAACTAAAAAGGAGGGATATTCTAGGTTCATAAATAGGAAGATGCAGTATTTTAAGATTTCAGTTCTTCCCATCTTGATCTATAGAGTTAATGCAATCCAAATCCCAGGAAGTTATTTTGTGGGTATCGACAAGCTGATTCCAAAGTCTGTATGAAGAGGCAAAAGCCCCAGAATAGCAGCCGGGCATGGTGGCTCACACCTGTAATCCCAGCACTTTGGGAGGCTGAGGTAGGAGTTTGAGACCAGCCTGGGCAACAAAGTGAGACCCCAGCTTTACAAAAGATCAAATTAGCCAGGCATGGTGGTGTGTGCCTATCGACTCAGCTATACAGGTTTCCGCAGAAGGATCACTTGAGCCCAGAGGTCAAGGCTGCAGTGAGCCATGTTCATGCCACTGCACTCCAGCCTGGGTGACAGAGTGAGACTTCATTTCAAAACAAAGACACAAAAAAACAAAAGAAGCCAGGCGTGGTGGCTCACACCTATAATCCCAGCACTTTGGGGTGGGGGGGGCGGCCACAGCAGGAGGATTGCTTGAGGCCAGCAGTTTAACACTAGCCTGGTCAACACGGAAAAGTCTCTACTAACAATACAGAAATTAGTCAGGCATAGTGGTGCATGTCTGTAATCCCGGCTACTGGGGAGGTTGAGGCAGGAGGATTGCTTGAACCTGGGAGGCGGAGGTTGCAGTGAACTGGGACAGAACAAGACAAAACAAAAACAAAAACAAAAAGCCCCAGAATAGCCACCATTCTACTGAAGGAGAACAAAGCTGGGGACTAACATCACCCAACTTCCAGATTTACTATGAAGCTGTAGTAATCGAGACAGTATGGCACTGGCAAAAGAAGAGACCACAGATGAATGGAGCAGAACGGACTCCAGAAATAGACCCATATAAACAGCCAACTGACTTTTGACAAAGGAGCAAAGGGGATCTAATGGGAAACAAAAAAGGCTCTTAGACAAATGGTACTGGAGCAACCGGACACCCATGTGTAAAAACAAACAATCTACAGGAGACCTTCCATCCTTCACATTAACTCCAAAAGGACCACAGACCTAAGTGTAAAGCATCAAACTACAAAACTCACAGGAGACAATGCAGGAGAAAATCCCGATGGTCCAGATGCAGTAACGAATTTTAGATATGACACCAAAGGCACCATCCATGAAATAAAGGATCACTTACATGGACTTCATTAAAATTAAACATTTCTGCTCCGTGAAAGACATTGTCGAGGGGCTAAAAAGACAAGCCACAGATGGGAGAAAATGTTTGCAAAGACATCTGAAAAGACTTGTTATGCAAAATATACAAACAACTCGTAAAACTCGACAATAAGAAAACAACCTGGAGCCGGGTGCAGTGACTCACACCTGTAATCCCAGCACCGTGGGAGGCCGAGGTGGGTGGATCACCTGAGGTCAGGAGTCCGAGACCAGCCTGACCAACATGGTGAAACCTGGTCTCTACTAAAAATACAAAAATGAGCCAGGGGTGGTGGCGCACACCTGTAATCCCAGCTACTTGGGAGGATGAGGCAGGATTGGGAGGATGAGGCAGGAGGATCACTTGGAGGTTGCAGTGATCAACCAAGATCACACCACTGTACTCCAGCCCAGGCAATGGAGTGAGACTCCAGAAGAAAAGAAAGGAAAGGAAAAGAAAAGAAAAGTAAAGAAGGAAAGAAAGATAAAAGAAGAGAGAAAACAGCCTGGTTAAAAAACAGACGGCTCATCAAAGATCTGCAGAAAGCAAGCACAGGAATAGATGCCCACATCATGGCATTGGAGACATGCACATTCAAATGACATCTCACTACACACCTATTAAGTGGTCGAAATCTGGATCACAAAGAGCAAGTGATGGCCAGTGTGTGGAACAGAAACTCTCATGCACGGATTTGGGCAACACAAACAGTGCAGGCCCTTAGGAAGGAAGAGCTCGGTGGCTTCTGCAAATCCTACTCCTTGGTGTTTGCCCAAAGAAGCTGAAAACTCAAATCTGCACACGATGTTTACAGTAGCTTTATTATAATTGCTGAAACTTGGAAGCAGTTGAGATGTCCTTCAGCAGGTAAATGGATACACCATGGGACATCCAGACAACGAAACCCGGAATGTTATTCAGCGCTAGAAAGAAATGCGCTATCAGGCAGGGCGCGGTGGCTCACGCCTGTAATCCCAGCACTTTGGGAGGCTAAGGTGGGTGGCTCTCTTGAAGTCAGGAGTTTGAGACCTGCCTGGCCAACATGGTGAAACCCCATCTCTACTAAAAAAATATAAAAATTAGCTGGGTTTGGTCACAGGCACCTATAATCCCAGCTACTCAGGAGGCTGAGGTAGGAGAACTGCTTGAACCCAGGAGGTGGAGGTTGCAGAGTGAGACTCTCAAAAAAAAAAAAAAAAAAGAAAGAAAGAAAAGAAAAGAAAAAATGCACTATCAAGCCATGAAGTGATATGGAGGAAACTTAAATGCATATGACTAAGTGTAAGAAGCTGTGATGTCACATAGCAGTATATATACTGGTCTTGGCTTCTGGTTCTTGATACAGATATAAGACCTTTGTAATTTCCTGGGGGACAGGAGCATCTCTTGTTCTAACGAGGTGACTCTTGGTGGGCTTCTGGATAACCTCAGAGTGGGGCTGGTTACCAAGAGAACCAACCCTGTGATTAGAGGGGTGAACTTTTAGCCCTAGCCCTTGACCTGGGGAGCAGGCAGAAAGTCAAGCTGTACCCACAGCCAATGGTTTAATCAATCATGGCTTTGTAATGGAGCCTCCAGAAAATCCCCAAAGTTCAGAGTACTTCACGGTTGCTGCGCTGTGACGGTGACTGCCAGGTGGCCACAGAGGGCACGGGAGCTCCGTGCCCCTTTCCACATGCCGTGCCCTGTGCATCTCTCCCTTTGCTGTTCATCTGGGTCCTCTGTGATGTTCCTTATTAATAAACTGGTAAATATAAGTATTTCCCTGAGTTCTGCAAGCCACTCTAGCAAATTAACTAAACCTGAAGAGGGGTTCACAGGAACCCCTGATTTATAACTGGCAGGTCAGAAGTATAGGTAACAAACTACTGCTTTCTTTTTACTTTGAGGCAGAGTCTCGCCCTGTTGTCCAGGCTGGAGTGTAATGGCACAATCTCAGCTCATTGCAACCTCTGCCTCCCAGGTTCAAGCGATTCTCCTGACTCAGCCTCCCAGTAGCTGGGACTGCAGGCACATACCACCACCCTCGACTGATTTTTTTGTATCTTTAGCAGAGACAGGGTTTCACCATGTTGGCCAGGCTGGTCTCAAACTCCTGACCTCATGATCTGCCCGCCTTGGCCTCCCAAAGTGCTGAGATTACAGGCGTGAGCCACCACACCCAGCCACAAACTACTGCTTTCAATTGGCATCTGAACTGGGGACAGTCTTATGGGACTGAGCCTTCAATCTTTGGGGTCTGACACTGTTAGAAATGAGTTAAATTATAGGACGCCCAGCTGATGTCCGCTAGAAAACTGATTGGTTGTTGGGGCAGGGGTGGGTTGGGTGAGGGAGAAATCCCTGCACATTTTGGTGATCAGAGGTGAAGTATTCTGTTTTGAAAATGAAAATATGAAAAAAAAAATTTCCCCCCATCTCAAACAGAAGCCAATCTGAAATGGCTACCCACTGTAGGATTCCAAGTATGTGACATTCTGGAAAAGGCAAAACTATGGAGACAGTAAAAAGGCCAGGCTGTCAGAAGTTGGGGTTGGGGGGAGGGGTAAACAGCTGGAGCACAGAGGATGTTCAGGGCAATGGAACTATTCTGTGTGATACTGTCATGGTGGATACAAGGCAGTGTTTGTGCAGACCCACAGGATTCTGAGAGGGAACCGTACTGGAAACCAGGGACTCAGGGTAATGATGTGTCAGGGCAGGTCCACTGACTGCAATAAATGCACCCTCCGGTGGTTGTGGAGACTAGGCAGGTGACGTCAGGTGGGCAGGGGATACACACACAGCCTCTCAATTCCGACGTGAACCAGAATCTGCTCCACAAAAGTACATTTTCTTCTGTTGCTGTTTTTAAAGTGAAAAATAAGGAGAACCGGACAAATTCAACGTCGGAGGGGGAGTTTTGTTTTGATTCATGTTTTTGTTTTTTTAAGAAACTGTATAAACAGGCTACGCCAGCAGGAAGAATTAGCAAAGACACACAAAATGTTAACAACGCGGCCACAGGTTCAGCCCACTGAACGGCCTGTGGAACTGTGCCTTAGGTGGTTAGAGAATACAACACCTTCTCAAGCACACACAGGGGCGCAACACAAGTCTCTGTTTGCAGACCCAGCATGGGACAGACCACGCTCTCTGACCACTGGGTAATTAAGTTATGAGGGAATAATGTGAAAACATACCATGTATTTGGAAATTTAAGACTCCGAGGTAATTCTAGACAATTACCTTTTAGATAATTACTTCTAGATAATTCCTGGGCAAAAAAAAAATGGGTATTAGAAAGTTGTTCACAAGTGAATGATATCAAATTCTGCAGCAAAAACAGTCAGAGGAAAATTTATAGCCTTAAATTCTTAAATCAGAAAATGAGCTGGATTGCTAAGTGAGACAAAGAAAAACAGAAAGAATCCAAAGAAAAACGAAGAAATAAAGAATGGGCAAAAACTGATAAAACATAAAGACTAGAGACGCTCAACCAGCCACACCGGACGTGAGATGGTTCTTAGGTACAATGTTTAAAAACCCAACCGTCTCTGACATGGAGCTTGACAAGCTGAGGCTTCAAAACACACCTGACAACAAAGCCAAGATGGGACCTCTCACCCGTCAGATTCCCCTGGGAGACAGCATGATACTCCTGGAGGACTGGACAATTTTTATACATTTTTTAAAAATTTTAAATTCTTAGATTTTTTTGTAGAGATACAGTCTCATTATGTTGTCCTGGCTGATCTCAAACTCTGGGCTCAAGGGATCCTTTTGCCTTGGCCTCCCAGGGTGCTACGATTGCAGGCATGAGCCACTGGACCTGGCCTGGGCTGGACAATTTGACCAACAGAACAGAACTGAGAGACACAAACACATAGAGATCCAAAATGTCGCGGGGATGGATTTGTGTTTTAGTCTGTTTTCTGCTGCCCAGGCTGGAGTGCAGTGGCACTATCTCGGCTCACTGCAACCTTCCACCTCCTGGGTTCAAGCCTTTCTCCTGCCTCAGCCTCCAGAGTAGCTGGGATTACAGGATGAGCCAACACGGTGGCTAATCTTCATATTTTCTAGTGATGGGGTTTCGCCATGTTGCCAGGCTGGTCTGAAACCCCTGACGGCTGGTGATCTGCCCACTTCAGCCTCCCAAAGTGCTAGGATTACAGGGGTGAGCCACTGCACCTGGCCAAGACCGGGTAATTTTTTTTTTTTTAATTTATTTCTTACAATTCTGTAGGCTGGGAAGTTCAAAGTCAAGGGGCCATATCTATTCTAGGCCTTCCTGCAGGTGGGGACTTTCTGCAGAGTGCCAAGGTGGCGCAGAGCATCACACGGCCGGGGGGCTCATGAGGGCCAAACTGTCTTCCATAAGAGCCCCACTCTCAGGATAACCACGCCACTTCTGTGATAACCCATTCATCCATTAACCCACTTATCTCTGAATGGATGAATCTGTTCAGGAGGGCCGAGCGCTCATGACCCAATCACCTCGAAAAGGCTCACCCCTCAATACTGCTAACTAGGGATTCAGTTTCAACACGAGTTTTGGAGGCGACAGTCACATTATAGCAATTAGTATCGGAAGACATAAGAATGCTACAAAACGGTAAGAAAAAGACCCATAACCCCAATGGAAACAGAAGAGATGGGCACAGAATCACAGCTGGAAGCAAACTCGTGACAAGACGCTCAGTCTCAGGAGAGGGTGGAAAAAGAGTCATTCAAACCACAGCAACCAGCACTTTGCGTTCATCTGACTGATGAGGGGAGAATCTGACAATACAAGTACGGGTGTATGTGCAAATAAACAGCACAGACATCTCTTCCTTCCTTCAAGAGTCAGGGTCTCTCTCTGCTGCACAGGCTGAGTGCAGTGGTGCGATCATGGTTCACTGCAGCTCAAACTCCTCGGCTCCTGTGATTGTCTCACCTCAGCCTCCCGAGTAGCTGGAACCACCAGCATGCGTCACGATGCTTGGCTACTTTTTAAAACTTTTTGTAGAAGCAGAGTCTCACTATGTTGCCTCAGCTGGTCTGGAACTTCTGGGCTCAAGTGATCCTCCTGCCCTGGCCTCCCAAAGTGCTGGGATTACAGGTGTGAGCCGCCGTGCCTGACCATCCAGACACTGCTGATACGGTTACTATGCAGGTAAAAGTGAGCCTAGCAGGTCTGTGTGTGCTACCTGAGAAAGGCCTGCCTGCAGAGCTGGCCACTGGCTGGCATCTGGGAGCTGAAATGTCCCCTTTGCCGAGAGGCTGGGACACCCAGCTCTGTGGCAGTAGCTCCCATGGGCGGTTGAACAAACACTGTGGCTTATGCAGGTGGAACCCCAGCTTTCTTTCTGGGGAGTCAGGAATTGTGGCATGTGCCAGGCAGAGGGTGCCTATGTGACAGGCTTCCCTAGAGAGGAACATTTCACACATGTGGCTGTATTTTTTCCTGGAGGGGGAAAGTGTGCTCTGTGTCCTTATGGGAGGGAGGGAGGACGCTTCAGCAGCCTGCCCGTGGATGAATGAAGACTCCGCCTGAGCCTTTGCCCCTCCGCTGTGTCACTATTATAAACCTTAGATGAGGCCGGGCACGATGGCTCATGCTTGTAATTCCAGCACTTGGGGAGGCTGAGGCGGGCGGATCACCTGAGGTCAGGAGTTCGAGACCAGCCTGGCTAGCATGGTGAAACTGTTTCTACTAAAAATACAAAAAATTAGCCAGGCGTGGTGGCATGCACCGGTAATACCTGTAATCCCAGCTACTTGGGAGGCTGAAACAGGAGAACCGCTTAAACCCTGGAGACAGAGGTTATAGTGAGCCGAGATCACGCCATCGTATTCCAGCCTGGGTAGTGAAGAATACAAGAAGAGTGAAGCTCCATCTCAGAAAAAGAAACAAAAAAAAACCCCAAACAAACAAACCTTAGACGAGATGGTAACTCAGTGCCGAGTCTCATGAGTCCTCCTGGAGAACCCAGAAGGTGTGGGCAGTGTTGGGACCCCCGACACAGTCACCCACATATATCCTATACAACCCAGCAATTCCACTTGCAAGTGTATGTCCTAAAGAAAGTTGCAAACGTCCACCTACAGACAACACAAAACAACTCACAGTTCAGGAAAAGATGCTCCACATCGCTAGTCATTGCGGAAGTGCAAACCAGAACCACAGGATACACCACCTCACGCCTACTAGGATGAAAGAGATGAAGAATAACAAGCTTTGGCAAGGACGTGGAGAAAACAGAACCCAGGTGCATGATGGCGGGAATGTGTGACAGCGCAGCCACCGCGGAAACATGGTGGTTACGCAGAATGCCAAAACCAGAATCACCCTGTCACCCAGCAAGATCTCCAAGAGAAGGGAAAGCAGGAACTCCAACAGGTATTTGTACACCCAGGTTTACAGCAGCATCACTCGCAATAGCCAAAAGGTGGAAACCAGCCACGTGTCCACAGGCAGGTGAATGGAGGAACAAAATGTGGCCCATCTATCTAGCACAGAGTATGATTCAGCCACATGGGGAGGAAGAGCACAACAGGCCGACAGCATGGGTAAAGCACGGGGATGCTACGCTGGGCAAAAGAAACCAGACACGAAAAGGCCCTGTCTCTACAAAGAAAACGTGTGAAAACGGTTAAGATGGTAAATTGTGTATGATATGTGTTTTATCACAATTTTTTCAAAAAGAATATTAGTGGAATAACTGGGGGAAAATGTATAGCAGTATTGCTGTGTCATAAGGAAACCTAACTGCCCGTCCCAGGAGAACAAACAGCTCGGCCCCCAGGCAGGCACTGAGGTAGTGACAGCCACGTGGGCCCATCCCAGAGGCACAGCCCGGGTGAAAGCACACTGACTACACACACGTGGCGCGTTTCCATGAAGCTTGGAAACAGGCACGACCAAGTCATCTGCTGGGTCAGGACATAGAAGAAACCAAACGGAAAAGAAACAGGCCCAGGAAGGGCAGCCACAGAATCCCTGCCCCATCACTGAGGTGGGGCCAGGGCAGTGGTAAGGCTGTGGCCTAAGGGGGGCCTCTTTCTCCAGGCACAGCTGCAGCCATCTCTTCTTTTTTCCATCAAGTTCTTTAAGAGTGACCAGCAGGTGGCGCTGGCACAAAGGAGAAGGCCATCCTAACCGTGTCCAGGGTGCCGGCCACACGGGACCTGCACCCAGGTCTCTCCCCTGCGTGTGAAGGAGGCCTTTGCAGGGACAGCATAGCTGGCCAGTGTGAAGGCCCAAGCTCGGTAGGTACCCACAGGCCTCAATGCTCAATTCAACATTAACCCCTGCTCCTCTTCCTTCTACAGCTGGTGCAGGGAAAGTCCATGGGGGAATCCTGGAGCACTTCGACAGAAGGCTGTGCCCCCACATTCCAAGTGCACCTCCTGCCTGTCTGATGGAGGCCACTCTCTCACCTGACCAACTCTTAAGTGAGGGTGAGGGTGGTGGATCCCAAGTCTCCTTCCCGTGGCACAGGCTCTGCACCCAGGAAATGCGGCAAGAGGGTGTGGGAGGGGAGGGGCACTGACTAAGCCACCACAGAAAAGGGCCACCTGCCACAGTGGAGCTATAGGAGACACGGCCAGAGTATCTTCCACTAAGACAATCTGTGGACTCAATCTGTGCACACAGATCAATCTGTGCACAGCCTGACATGTGACCCAAAAGGGCTGGCTGGGAGATGTGTGAAACTCACCTCCACATGGCTGGTGACTTCCTCTCCCGTGAGCCTGGACTGCACAGCCTTCTCAAGTGGTTCTGTGGCAAGCTGCACTGCATGCCGAATCCGCTCAAGCATCTGCTTTTTATCGGCATCTGTGGTCTCATTTAATTTTACCAAAAATGGCTACAACCATAAAGAGATGTCAAACCTATTAGATATGACTCAGCAAAACCCCAAGTTCATAAAGGTGATTCAAGGTAGAAAACAGACCAGTTTTTCCCACGGCCCCATAGAGAGAAGTTTGCACCCCAAGGGGCAGGGCAGTAACTAAGAGACTATGAAGCTCCCGGCTCAGGAGCTCCTGGTACTGGCCTCTCATGTGTGACCTTGGACAGGGCACCTAACCACTCTGTGCCTCAGTTTCTCCAGTGCAAAATGGGTGTGAGAGCAGTATTTCCAGGGCTGTTCTGGGGGTGAGGGAAAGTGGGCACCCAGCGAGTTCTGAGGTGGCTGCAAACGCCCCCATCAGTAAGGCACTCGAGCCTCACTGACCTAAAAGATTGCTAAGCTCTAATTTTATTCCTGCTTTTGAGATAAAATGCCATAAACATGCCAGTAATTATTACTGCAATTACTATTAGTAAAGAGAATAAAATGACCTATTCTTACTACCGTTGTAAAATAGCTAGATGTTACTCAGAATGAAAATACTAGAGAGAACAAACTTCAGAAAATTCTGAAAATTTACAGTACTACCAAATTAAGAAGCTTAGTAGGGCTTTTGCATCTCAGTCAGTAGTTTCTGATTTAGTTGTGACCTTGGCATTGAAGACTAGATAGCAGTATTGGTAAGCGTTTTTGTAAGTGTAATTAGTAGCACCAAGATGAATTCAGTTGTTTTCCTGTAAGTGGCAGGAATGTCACCTACTCTCCACTCCACCCCAGTACGTTTTCCCTGGTGACTTTGTCACAGGCCAAGGGACCTCACCTATGGAGACTTCAGTGCCCCAACGGCACTGGCTTACTAACACACACTTTGTGAAAGTCTGCAAGACTGACACCACCCTAGGGACAGCACCCTACAGAGGACCGAGACCAGAAAGCAAGGGGCTCAGTTTCCAGAGCAGACAGCAAGAGGCCCACCATCAGGGCGGCCTGAACATCCTCCAGGAGCTGTGCCGCTTCGGGCCTCTTCTCCCGATACTGCTGGAACAGGTGGTTCTGCCGGGCCCTCTTGATGATCTAGAGAGGGAAGGCAGACACTGGGGAGTGACGCGTGGAGCCCGGTTCATCCCTGTGCAGTGGGCCGACTCTAAGTGAGGGTGAGACAACTGTGGGCCCCGGACGTGCACACGGCCGCCAAACAGAAACACCGCCCTCCACCTCCCACCTGCCAAGTAGTGCCCAAGGCCTAACATCTTTCTGCCGCTTAAGGAAACAAGCCCGGGGGCCCCGGCTTCCCCTGCGGAGCTGGAAGTAGAAGTGCGGGCTGTGGGCGGCCTTCCTTCTGCAAAACAGCAGGGGTTCCTGACACCTGACCAACATGCAGGTTTCTAACTGCAGCTGAACGTCTATATAAACGAACATAGCAGTAGCATAAGGTGTCCTAATACTATTCATTGAGGGGATTAAAATGATGTTTATCAGGTCAAAACGCAAGCTGGATCAAGCCTACATTATTTTATTTACCTATGCGAAAGTCCTACCTTCTCTCACCCCGTCCAACTGCATTTAAACTTTAATCTTATAAAATCTTTCTTTACCTTGTCATCAATATCCGTGATGTTCATGCAGTAAAAGACATCAAATTTGAAGTAATCCCTCAACACTCTTCTCAAGATATCAAAAGAGATGTAGGACCTGAAGCAACGAAAAAAACAAACATTTCCAGGTCAGAAGATGTGTACGGCTGAACAGTGAACACAGGCGTGAACTGCGTGGGCCCACTCACACGATTTTCTCTCCCACCCCTGAGACAGCAAGGACCCTCCCCTTCCTCCTCCTCCTCTTCAGCCTACTCAGCGTGAAGATGACATGGATGACCTTTACGATGATCCACTTCTACTTGATGAATAGTTATTTCCTGTTCCTTATGATTTTTTTCTTTCGTGTTGGAGATGGAGTTTCACTCTTGCAGCCCAGGCTGGAGTGCAATGGCGCCATCTCAGCTCACTGCAACCTCCACCTCCCAGGTTCAAGTGATTCTCCTGCCTCAGCCTCCCGAGTGACTGGGATTACAGGCATGTGCCACCATACCTGTATGTGTATTTTATACTAAAATTGTATATTTTTAGTCGAGACAGGGTTTCTCCATGTTGGTCAGGCTGGTCTTGAACTCCCGACCTCAGGTAATCCGCCTGCCTTGGCCTCCCAAAGTGCTGAGATTACAGGCGTGAGGCACCACGCCCAGCCCTGATTTTCTTAAAAATATTTCCTTTACTCTGGCTTGCTTTGTTGTTAGGGATACAGTATATAACACATATGTAAGAGATGTGTCCACTGACTGGCATGCTAGTGGTATGGCTTCTGGTCAACAGGAAGCTATTTCAGTAGTGACGTTTTGGGAAATCAAAAGTTGTATGTGAATTTTCAACTGTGTAGAGGGCCATGCCCCCACCCTCTGGGTTGTTCAAGGGTTGACTATACATGACCTTGGCATTGCAACTAAACTACGAACAAATAAAAGGACTCTGTGGCATTACCCCAACAGCCAGCTACTCATCAGGAGCGACGGCCATGACCACCCAGTGTGTGTGTGGCGGGGAGGGGTCACAGCCAACGCAGCCTCAGGCCAGTCAGGTCTGAGTGTGATGGGAACCCAGCATCTGGGGACCCCACCAGCGCTTGAGGGATGACAGACAACTTAAGGGTAGGTGAGAAGAAGCGGCCAGGTGGGGTCCAGCATGCTAGCAGCGGGGTGCAGCCACTTCCTTTCTGGTCATCCGTAGTGCTTCTGCAGGGAATATGGATTACTTACTGCACTAACATTTTCATCTTAAAAATAAGAGAAGAAATTCAGGCTTGATTCCTCAGATCTCAGGTCGCTGTAGCAGATCTAAGATCTTTGTAAAGCTAAGATCCCTGCTGTGGACCCCAATGGCTCTGGCTTCTGCGCGCAACTGCAGAAGCCACAGGACACCTGGCAGTGGACCTACCTGGCGTGCCCCATGTGAGATGCGTCATAGACGGTCGGCCCACAGCAATACCACGTCACCTTTTTCCCATCTTGAGGTATGAACACTTCCTTTGTTAGGAATGAAGGAATGTGGATCACAAGAAATGCAAGAAACACTGCACGGGATTACCAAAAACAGCAACAGGCATCACAGTGTGGTTTGCGTTTTGCGTAAACAAATTCAACGCAGACCACTTCGTTTTACTGTGAAAAGTCAGTCTCGGTGGGAGCCCGGTGAGATGCATGGCACTCCCCACCGACTGAGAGCCCAGTGTGGGTGGAGCCTCTTCCTCCCTGGGTTCCACTCATCTACGGAGGGAGGCCATAAAGGGAATCAATGATTTTACTTATTGCTGAAATGCTGCTTATTTAACAATAACACAGCTAATATTTACTGAGTGCCTACCACGTGCCAGGCCCTGAGCGAAATACCCAATTGAACATATCTGCTCCAGGCAGTGCACTCTATTTTCTTTTTACAGATGAAGAAACTGAGGCAGAGAGCACTTGGCCAGGGTCAGTCCCTGTTGGAGGAGCCTGGCTCGGGGGCCAGGACCCCTGAATCGTGGTGCTACGCACTGCTGCTCTGGCACCAGTCCCCAACTTCCCAGCATCCTCAGACCTCTCTGGGGCACCATCTTCAACAGTTTCCCAAGGAAGGCCATGAACTGCCTCACACCTGACTCCCTGTCTGCCAAGCGTGCTCGCAGCCCTGGCCAGAGCCTGGTCGGAGATCTCCGGAGTCACTGGCCATGCCCTGAGCCAAGCAAACCATGCAAACCCCATTCTGTGAGGACCCATCCTGCCGCCTTCTCAAAAGCTGCTGTGCTCCCAACAACATGCAGCCAGCTTGCCATTTTGCCCATCCTGCTTGGCTCATATGGTGCCAGCTGCTGCAACCACGTGTCCTTCCAAGAGGACTGGCTGTGGATGACCTCAGGTGTCCATGCTTGGGCAGAGTCCGACAGACAAGCCAGGGTGATCCACGCCCAGAAGCCATGGGCAGGCTTCCACATGAGGCGTGATACTTCACGTGTCTGAGTTTCAGAACACAACTCTGCCCCTGGGCCACAGAGACTATGCACATGGAAGTGGCCGGAGGATCTGGATTTATGGAACTCCAGAGCCCAGCAGAAGGAACAGACAAGTCTGTTGTGTGACAGGGCACCTGGGCCGCCCTGCCTCCCCATCCTGTGCACATGCCAGGGCATCTGTGTCCTCCTTACCTTGTTCCTGGTGAGGCTGTTGTAAAGGTGGAGTCTGCAGGGCGGGGTCCCAGCAGGAGGGGACCATTGGGGCTGCACACGCCGGCCTTTGCCTGGGAGGCAGAGAGAGCAGGGTCAGGGTCCAGGGGCAGCAACAGGAAGTGCAAGTTGCCTCTTCATCTGGAGACTTGGTTTTTATAACAGGACGTTTTCCGTGAAATGTTTAACAATGTGAAACCACGTGAATCTCAGCCAACGTTACCCAGGTCAAAGACAGCTGCACCTTTCTTTCACTTTTTCATATTCTGTATGGCAGCATACCCCAATAATACCCTAAGAACCCCAGCAGGGCTGAGGAATGCCTACACAGCATGCCCAGCACATTCCACCACCCTTCCAATACCAGCCCCTTGCTGGCAGTGAGCACGCCGCCTGGCACTCCTGGGTCAGCCAGGGCCTAACACTGACATGGTCTGTGCTGTCCCAGCCCTGGGAACCTCCCCCTCCTGGATCCCTCACCTGGACAAAGTGAGGACATTGAGGACTCTTTGCGGGATACAGGCCACCTCCAAGCCTCCAAGCCCTGGCAACAGAGGCCAGGAATCAGAGCAGAAAGGACTCCCCATGGCCACAGCCAGCAGGCAAGACTGGCTCCAGCCCAGGCGCTCCTCATCACTTCGGACACTGCAGAAGCGAGGGGCTGGCTCCTAGCTGGGGGCTGGCAGCCTGGCAGACTCTGATCCAGACACTGGCTTCAAGCTCCACATAGGCCTATACTGCCTTCAGAGATAACGTGAGTTCCTCCCAGATCCTGGGCGGAGACCCTGGCCAGCCAGCCCTCACTCCAGTCACCTCCTCCTGTCCAGGCTTCCCCAGCTGTTCCCTCCACACGCCTGTGGGGCTGCCCGGGCTGCTGTGTCCACACTGCTGCCAGACCTGGCTTCTAACCTGGCATGAGGCTGTCCTTACACAACCTGCATCTGAGACCCCTGAAAGGGCAGAGCTCTGTCTCTGCGGCCAGGGCAGCCACAGGGTGATTATTCACCCTCTGAAACGTCAATCCTGCAAAGCCGGATGCAGAGGAGAGCACCTGATGACTTTGCCATTGCCCTCGGCTGGCTCAGACCTGCCCTGCCCCTCAGCAGATTCCCACTTTCCTCCAGTTGTTGCCCACAGGTCCAGGTTCTCCATCATGCTCTACTGGGCACCTCCGACCCCAGCCTGGTGCCTGGCCCTGGGAAGGGCTTCACATGTCTCCACTGAGTGGCACCAGGAGGGCCTACGAGATGGATACTCCTGGCACTGACCTATGCCCACCCAGCAGGCCACCTGGCAGCTCACCAGGATGCTTGATCCTGCCTCCTCCTGCTCCTGGCTTCTGTGCCAGAGGGTCTGGCAGCAGGTGGGACCCTGTACAGGCCTCCCTCAAATCTCTGTTGAACATGACCAGCGAATCGCCACACAGCGATCACAGGGAAGTTGGTCCTGGGCACCAGCCATCTTCTGGCCTCCTGGCTCTTGCCCAGGCCACACGGGCCAGGACGGCACATGCTGGTGACTAACAGGTCAAGAGGAGGAAGGGGGGTGGCTGCACCATGTGTGTCTGGGCAGGCAGAGGAGATGGGGTGGGAGACAGAGAGAGGCACAGTGCTCAGCAGGCGCCCCCATGCTAGCTAAGTTCCAGCAGTCCCAGGTGGTCAGATTCCAACGTGTAGGAAATTCCAATCCTAATGAAATATCACATTTATTTCATACTGAAGTAACCTCAGTCTACTTCAAATGCCTCACAAACCCTTGAAGGAGACTCTCACTCAATGCCTGGAGGCTCTCAACCTGCCACTCTAGGACCTTGTCACTCTCTTCCCTCACAAAGACCCTGCAACCACTCCAATAGGACACTGCTGCCATCTCAGATGGCTGGAGATGCTGCCCAGAAACACAGCCACGAGGCCATGGGATCATCGCACTCGCCCTGCTATGAGGGAAGGGCCCAGGGTTCCGGGGACTGAGAGCTCACCCAAGAAGCCAGGCCACAGCCAGCTTTCTATCTCCCCTAAGGCTGCTACTTCCACACAGCTGGTGATGTGCTCCCCAGGAAACGGGTTACCAAGCCCAGATACACATATTCAGATTTGCAGAAGGGAAAAACTAAGGACCCTTGCTTTTTACAGTTCACTGCCTGCCTCCTGAGTTATCAAGGCTGAGAGCACTCGGCCAGGGTCAGTCCCTGTTGGAGGAGTCTAGCTCAGAGGCCAGGATCCCTGAATCGTGATGCCAGAGTCTTCCATCCTGTGTAACACCCCGCAACCCAACAATCCTAACCAGGGTTCCTGCTACACTTCACACAGGAACCCAGAAAGGCAGTCAGCGTGCTGTTCTCTAAGTCTTTGCTTTTTTTTTTTTTTTTTTTCACAAGACGGAGTTTAGCTCTTGTTGCCCAGGCTGGAGTGCAATGGCGCGATCTCGTCTCACTGCAACCTCCACCTCTGGGGTTCAAGCAATTCTCCTGCCTCAGCCTCCTGAGTAGCTGGGACCACAAGTGCGTGACACCACACCATGTTGGCCAGGATCGTCTTGAACTTCTGACCCCAGGTGATCCGCCCACCTCGGCCTCCCAAAGTGCTGGGATTACAGGGCTGAGTCACTGTGCCCGGCCTAGCTTTTGTTTCTTCAGAAAAAATGAACACACATTCATTCATTCCACAGTCCCACCCTGACCTGAGAGATCCAACAACGGAACAACTATGAATCGCTCATGAGGGACATGCCTCAAAATCAGGGATCCGGGAGGCTGAAGAAAAAGGATGGACAGAGCGAAGCCAGGAAGTGGCGGGCAGTCTGCCTATGTCACATCAGATATGGACAGGACCCAGGCAAGGGGTTCACGGAGAGAAATCCTTCATAAGGAAGTTAAGGGGCCTCCACCCAAGGGGTGAGAGCAACACCAAACCTTCATGCTCCTAAAACCATGGCCCCAGCGTCTGACAGACCCACGCCCTACTCAGTGAAGTGCAGCCCCTTCCTGGGGGCTACGGAGAGGCCGGCAGGCTGGAAGGGCCGAGCCTCCGCTGTGAGTGAAAAGGGCCCAGCAAGTTCAACGCCCTGACCTCCAGTGGACCTCCGTGCTAGAGACCGACCACAGAGGGAAGGGGTCCCCAGGAAGCGGTCTGGCTCCACGGAATAGGGCCCTGAGGGTTAAGCAGGGCCTTTCCATCTCTGAGAGGAGCCCTCGGGCTGCTGAGGCCCACGGTTTCCGAGAAAGGACACGGAAGGCACGTGGGAGGGGCTGGTGACAGGCGGGCAGGCTGAGGGCCAGACATGGACACATCTGATGCTGCTGCGATGGCCAGCAGGAGGAGGGGCACTTGTCCCACTGTGCCAGGAGGGAAGGTGGATGCCTGGGGAGTATGGGCAATGGAAGTGGAGGGCGTTCCCACTCAGTGGAGGCAGCGGCTCTGATTCTCACAGCTACATGGAGGGAGAGCCACAGCTACTGTCATCCCAGGGACGTGGGCGAGGATACTACACTGGACTCCACGGCATCTTGGACCCACTCGCAGTCACTGTCACTGGATGCCCTAGCAGTCCTGGACTCCAGCTCCACCTTCCCTTTCAGCCCCTGCTCAATGTACCCCTAGCTCGAGTGAGGGTCGCCTGACCTAATGTCCATCATTCCTGGCACAAGCAGTCCCTGGCAGCCTCCTGGGCAGCCTGGGTGATGAGGGGATTTGGAACCTGGAGAGGGCACAAGTCCATTAGTGCTATCCACGGTCCATTCCATTATGCGGCAGTGTGGCTCTGCTTCCTCTCTGTAGGAGCAAAAACCTTCCTTTATCTCAGTGTGGATGGAGGCATGTGTCTATTCTGTTCTTTCAACAAGTCCCTGTGACAGAAGACTGGACAGGCCACTGCTGAGTAGGAGGGACCAGGCCCCCTCTGGCTATGTCTTGTAATGGCACATGGCGGGGGGAGCAACCTGACGCCCTTGGAGAGAAGGCACCTCAGAGCATAGCTGTCACCTGGGTGACCACGATGGCTGCTCAGGCAGGAATGGCTAAACAGGGAAGGTCATGACCTGCACAGCAGCAGCCTCCATCCTATGCTGGTAAGGGGTGTCTGCTTCAGAGCTATCCAGAAAATATAGCCCCTGGGAGATGTGACAGCCCCACCTCCACCCTGCTTCAACAGTGGTCTTGCAGAGGTGTGACCCATGGCAGAGGCAGGGTGGCATGTTCCAAATCCCAGGCCCCAAAGAAGTCTGGAGAAGCCCCCCAGGAGGCCACCAAGTACAGCCAGGACCACCAGAAAACAGCACAAAACCTGCCCTCCATGAAGGTGGAGGAGTGCCCACAGCCAGAGGAGGAGCTGAGCCACCAAAGGCAGACTTCGGGGGTGGTGGCATGGAACGCCCTCAGATTTGCCATGGAGAGCGACAAAGCCATGCAGGCACCCCAGGAGTGTCTCCCACAAATAACCTCAGCCACATTCCACAGGCGCAACCAGCACCAACAGGCCAGAGCTACAGGACAGACATCATCCCAAGAGAAAAAAATGACCTATTTCTGATTTTTAAAAAGTTCAGTGGCTGGTCCAAAGGAGTGAGTCCTCTCAATTGACTGTTCACAGCCAGTTACAGATCGAGCTCCTGGTTCTACTCTTTTCCCCCTTCCCACTACTGCACTTGACTAGTCTTTAGAAAAAAGTTCAATGACGACTAATACTTTAGGATTCAACGGTTCTAAAGCTGGAGGACAGACACACTGCAATCTTCTAGAGAAAGAACTGAGTCGATCAGAGCCATGCACAGCCTCCACTAAAAATCGCAAGGCTAGGCCTGGGGCCTGCATGCTGCGTGGAACCCCAGGGTCACGGTGGCCCTGCATCCCGTCACCTCAGGCAATCCTGCCATATCAGTGACATGAACGTCACTGTGAATGACCAACTCCACAGGGCGTGATTTTATCCCAACTTCCACCCACCGCGCACTGGATCTGCCCTGCCAGGGCACTTGCTGGAGACACACTTGGGCGAGGCTCCCTTTGGGGTATCCACAGGCGCCAGGTAACCACAAAGGTGATGGAGAAGACCTTTGACCTTGGGGGAGAGGTTCGAGTGGCCAGGGACCCCATTCTGTTACTCACTTGCTTGGAGCCCGCAGGGCTGGCCTTTGCCACAGGGGCTACCGAGGAGCGCTTCTATGTGCCTGAACCACCGAGCCACGTGGAAGAGCTGGGGGTCAGCGGGCGGGGCCGAGAGCTGCCTGAACGCGTCCACGTCTGCCTGGGATAGTGAGTACCCCTGGACATAGCTACGCGTGCTGAGGTGCTCGTTCAGGGCCTGTGCCCTGGCTGCCTCGTCACTAATGCTCAGAATGGACCTGTAGTCGGGAGCTGTAAAAACAGAGGGCACATGTGTCAGGCAGGCAGGCGAGGCAGCCCAGAGCCACCTGGCAGAACTCAGAGACGGGGCTGGGGGATGGCACAGAACAAAGAGAAAGGTGTCTAAGCCCTTCCTTGGACACTGAACATCCAGAAATGCACAGGGTCATGCCAGCTGGGGTTGGGGGTGGCTGCCTAACAGATACGGGTTTCCTCTCGGGTGACGAAAAAGCTCTGGAACTAGGGAGAACTGAAGGCTGCATGACAGCTTCGTGCACCAAATGCCACAGAACTGTGCCCTTCTCATTTTATGCCGCATATATGACTTCGTTTTTAAACTTTTATTTTTCTATCAGGGAAAGCACGAACACAGTTCCACACTATCAGAAGTTATGCAGTTCAGTTTCTGACACTTGAAATCACAGTGGTCAGCACATCCAGAGTGTAATGAATGAATAAGCCTCGCCCTGGGAACACCACCTACACACTGTGGTATGTCACCTGTCAGGTAAGTACCTCATATGAATTTTACCTCCGTTTTTGAAAACTCACAACAAAAATCTCCCGAACCAAACCAATCTCAATTCTTCCTCTGGGTGCTGAGGGATGAAGGGCAGGGAGAACCCCACACTGACAACATGTCATCTACACCCCTATACCAACAGACACCTGGACTCTAGCACAGTGTCTGCAGGAGTGAGCCCCCTCGAAGGACCAGCCAAGAAAGCACAGGGCTGCCAGGAGAATGTGACTGCTCCAGCCAGCCATACCTGGCTACCTGCCCTAGGCCTCAGCCTCCTTCCTTAGAGCCTTCAAAGTAGTAAGCGTGCGCCTCCACCGCTCAGGTGTATCACTCAAGGACCTGAGGGCCGCTGTTCCGCACGTCCCCGTGGGGAGGAGCCGAACTGCAACTTTCACAACCGCCAGCTGCAGACAAGGCCGCCTTGACACACGAGCGCGGACCAGCCCCATGCTGTTTTTCACTGGAGGGCCCCTGCTCGCCCTCCTTCCCCTCCTTCATTCTCCCTTTATTTTTTATTTATTTTTGTTTTTGTTTTTTAGAGACAGGGTCTGATTCTATTGCCCAGGCTGGAGCACAGTGGCGCAATCAAGGCTCAACACAGCCTCAAAATGCTGGGCTCAAGTAATCCTCCAGTTTAAGCCTCCCGAGCAGCTGGGACTACAGGCACGTGCCACCAGGCTCAGCTAATCATTCTCCCTTTAAATCCAAAAGTCATCTCTGCTGAATCGGCAAGGAACGCAGCTCCTTTCCCTACTGTCAGGATTGGGGAATAAAACCTGCCTCACCATTCTAAGGAATATCTGGCTGCAATTACCGCCGACACGGGAGCAGGAGACCAGGTGCTGTCTCCAGGGCCCACCTCCCTCAAGTCGGGGCAGAGCAGTCAGATAGCACCAGGCTGCTGGCCAGGGGCAGGAGTCTGGTCCCTGAGCCCATGAGCACGAGTGCATCCGAGCCTTGAACCAGTGACTGTGTTTGCTGAGAGGACTGTGGGAAAAGGACCGATGCCTGCTCCTTCCACACAGACGCCCTCTGACCCCAGAGTTCACTCAGGGTAGGAAAGCACACGTCTGGCCACCCCTTGTTGTGCCATGCGCAGCTGCCGTTACGGGGCACAGGCTGCCCGACATCACAAAGCCATGGGGCGTGGGTGGCCCGCACGTCATCATCTCCTGCTCTGCCCTCTCCCGTTCCCTTTCGTCCCCCATCTTCCATATTTACTCCCTGGCACAGAGCCAGTCACCCCAAGCAAACCCACACAGCTTCTGAAAACAGAGCAGAGCATATTGCGGGGGTAACTGCACACAAACACCTTTCTCTGCTTTGCCTACTGTGGGAAAACTCTTCACGTCAGGCTGATAACTGGCCCTTCCCAGAACACAGTGCTGTCAGCAAAGAGGAGTCAGAATGGAGTGCGGCACGAGTGCCCGCTGGGCTGAGCTCATCTGCCAGGGAGCCCACGGAGCTGCGTGATGCCCCAGAGCCTGGCCTCCACAGCCGCCAGAGCTGTCCTGAAGCCACCTCTTCTCTGCAGTAAAGGGGTGGGCACGGCGTGGGAGAGCCTTCCTCAAGTCTCAACATGGATGCAGGCCCTAAAACAGGCTTCCTGGGATGACTCTCGCTGGTGGGATGTGTGCAGCGTCCCTCTAACTGCCCTGCTTCCTTCTCACTGCAGGGAGCCACCGTCCCATCTGACCCCCGTAAGATGGCCACCCACTCCAAGCAGCCACAGGTACCCAGAAGCAAAGCTCTGGCACACTCTCTAGCCAAAATTGGAATCATGCCCCTCTACAAGTTATTCTTAGGAGCACCCACAGCCACCCCACAGGAGGATCCAGGGCCTCTAACTCGTCACCTGGCTTCCTGTGAGGCAGACGCCACCACCTGGAACCAGCATGGCTCTTCCCTCCCAGCCACGGGGCTCCTGCGGCCCTGCTGAAAAGCGCAGTTTCACATCACAGTCCCCTAACAGCCACCTCGCCAGCAGCCCCAGCCAGTTCTCGTGCTGGCCATGGGTCCTGACCTGGCTCACCATACCCTAGTCACATGGCCCCTCCACCTGCTGCTCCTTTCTGGGGAGAATGCTCCCCAGATACCAGAAGGCCCCTTAATCCTTCGTAGCTCTGCGAGGTGCCAGCTTCCCCACCAGGCCTTCAAGAACTCTGTCCCCATGGCGCCTGCCTCTAGACCCCGAGCCTGGCTGCCGTTTCTCTCCACAGCACTCCTGTCAAACAGCTGCAGGGACTGCTCTCCTTCACCATCCGTCTGACCATTCCAACTGCTTCATTCACTGCTCGGTCTTCACCATCCAGAACCGAGCGTGTGATACTGCAGATACCGCCTAATGCTGCTGAGGGAACAGATGAGCGGACAGCAGAATGGCATGACAGAGCGCATCCCACCGGGGGCGGGCTGGCCTGCCCTTATGGCACTGGGCCTCCCCAACCCTTCTCAGGACACCTGCACGAGGACCAGTGCTGGGAACCGGCCACAGCCTCTGCGGCTTTGAGCCCTTAAGAGCTTGCTTAGCAGGAGCGCTGCTGCCCAAAGATACCAGAGCCACAAGTACAAGTCACTTTCACTTTAGCTCTTCCAACAGTCCCAGGAAAGAGAAACACAGGCAGACTCTGGCCCCGCTGTAGGTGAGCACGGGCGCCAGGAGCTCACCTGTCCTATCTCCACAATTACTGGCCCAGACTCGGCACTGGCACTGCTGAGGCCTCCCTCTGAGAGGGGAAGGAGGCTGCTCACACGGAGATGCACTCTCCTCCCAGCTGGAGACAAGATCAGGGAGGACAGAGGCGGAGGGAGATCCGCCATGCCAGCTCCGAGCACCCCAAAGCAAGGTCCTGGAAAACTAACGCTAATTAAGTATCAGACTCCTCCAAACTCTTCCACAGAGCAGCTTCCAACGAGGAGACTTCTGGCTCAGCTGGATACTCCCCCATTCACGATAAAGAAAATGAAGTTCACTCAAGATGAGAGAACTTGCTAGAATGACGGAAAAAGCCAGAAGGTGAGCCTCGTCCCCTCATGGGTCAGGCCACAGTTCAAAAGCTGTGTTCCCCCGACGCTGACCCTCTGCGCCTTCCCTCCCCTGGCCCCTGGTCTTGTGCAACTGCCTGTGCCTGGGTTGGACTCCAGGACAGCAGGAGGGCAGGAGAGGCCACAGCAGCACCCTGAGGAACAGTGACACAGCATCGGCTTCCAGATCCCACCCCCTCCAGCCCCAGGCAGTGAGCTGACAGTGATGTCTCACACTCAGGACAGATTCTGATGAAGACGGGAGACCGCGGCGATGCGCCCGAACACTGACAGTGACCATGGCTGATGAGGGGGTCACAGGTAATTCTAATTCCCTCTTTTTCTTCATGGCTCACATGTTCTGCGATAAGCATATGCTATTTTTAAAACGAGAAAAACATGACACGTCCTAATGACTGCATTGGCTTTCGAGCGCTAACGAAGCAGTCTGGTTGCTGAAGGCGCTGTGGATCCGCTCTAGAGACCTGAGGGGCGGCCCCAAGCCTGTGGGGCTGAGGGCCTACGCTAACACACGCTGTGGCATTTCCGCATGTGCGAAACACGCTCATAACATCCGCCTTGTAAAGCTGCGGGCCGTGAAGTCAGATTACAGCTGTAAAATGTCTAAAAGCTGCCCGGCACAGAGCCAGTGCCCAGTTTGCTGTTATTACCATCGTAATCGCCCAGCTATTATTATAATGGCTGCACGCGACGCCCAGAGCGTCTCCTGGAGATTTCCCGGGATCACACGCTCATTTTTATTGAATTAATTTTATTCTTTTAAAACTTTATGACCACATCTGCCTTGATCTTGGGCCACATCACTCTTAAATGCACCGTCTGGAGCAGCCTGGACTGCTCATCAAAAGAGAACCAAGCACAGGCTTGGGAAGCACCCGCTCAGGACAGAAAGGTGCTGGTGCCCGGGGAAGCACAGGAGAACACAGGCTCCCACAAGATGGGGGCAGTCATGCGGGCAACTGTGGTAGCTGCATTTAAGGCTGTCTGGAGGGGAGAAGTGAAAATGGGTCAGCTCTCAAGTGGTCATGGGCTTGAGCCGGGCTGCGGCCCATCAGTCTGATGCTGAGACCGGATGAGAACACTTCTGAGCAGACGACAGCCTCCCAGGGACCAGTACCTGGACGTTGGCCCTCACTGTCGAGCCTGCACACTCGACGCTGAAACTCCTGCTCTGCCCCCACGAAAAGCAATGTCTGCCCCCAGGTGACCTTGCAGTTCAGTCCATAAACACACTGAAGGCCATAGGAATGTCCCAAAGGTGGATGCTGATTATCACCAGCTACAAAGCTGGAGTCCTTACAGAACATTTATTGAAATCAAATGCAAGTACCAAGCAATCACTCAGTGCAGATACCAAGCAATCACTCAGCACAGGTACCAAGCAATCACTCAGCGCAGACACCAAGCAATCTCTCGGCGCAGACACCAAGCTATCAGTCGGCACAGGTACCAAGCAATTGCTCGGCAAAGACACCAAGCCAAATCCACACCAAATGAACCCCATCCCTGACATGTCAAACAACCATGGCAGTGCCACTTCTCCCTCTCGCTGGCTCTTTCCTATCAGCATTTATTTTTTATTTTATCATTTTTTTGAGACAGAGTTTCACTCTTGTCACTCAGGCTGGAGTGCAATGGCATGATCTTGGCTCACTGCAACCTCCGCCTCCCAAGTTCAAGCGATTCTCCTGCCTCAGCCTCCTGAGTAGCTGGGATTAGAGGCATCCTCCACCACGCCCGGCTAATTTTTTGTTTTTAGTAGAGACGGGGTTTCACCACATTGGCCAGGCTGGTCTTCAACTCCTGATCTCAGGTGATCCACCCGCCTCAGCCTCCCAAAGTGCTGGGATTACAGGCATGAGCCACCACACCCGGCCTCCTATCAGCATTTAAACCTCTCCGGGCTGCCCTGTTTCTCTTCTTGCCTTCCTTCAGGCATGGTCCTGGCACCAGCAGCAGCAGCACCTGGGGCTCCTTACACATCACATTCTTGGGCCCACCAGAGACCCACCAAATCAGAGTCTCTGGGGTGGGCCCAGCAAGTAAGGTTTAAACCAGCTTCCCCATGGGTGGGCGGCTTGCTAAAATGCAGACCCCTTCACAGCAGGTCTGAGCTCCTAATAAGTGCCTCGGTTTGGTGGGGGTCTGCACCCCTCACTCACCCGGACCCTCTGCCCACTGACCCTGCTACTTCTAAGGTCCCACCAGGGTCCTCATCTTGCGGGTGTCCAGGCAACACCTCACCCTGCAGGTCACTCCCTTTCTGCACGTTCCCTTGGTCCTACCCTCTACAGCTGATCCTCTTGGGTCCCTCTCAATGACGCACTCCCTGCCCAAGAAGTGCTCAGACAAGGGACTGCAAAAAGCCCCCAGACATGAAACGTGGGGAGGAGAGAGGTGGATGCACCCCTGCTCTCACCAACTAGGAGCCAACACCACCCAATCCGAGACCAGAGCCTCCTCCCACAGGCAAGGGTTCCCACCTCTCTCCTGCTCACCAGCCCCGGAGGTTGAGCTGACACTCATTCACAGAGGTGTCCCCCAGGCATCATCTCTTACCTGCAAGAACAGCATCTCCATCTTCCTCCTTACTGGGAAGGAGGTTATTCATTATCAGGAGAATCTGACATCCCTCACACTGAGCCCGTGGGGTGATCAGACAGCAATACTGCAACCTGGATCACCCACACTGGAAATGGCTTAATCTCTACTCCAAGGGTACTGCCTAAGACTCTTCAAGTACCTGAAAACATGGTATCAGAGTTCATAGAGGAGCAAACATTTCATTTGGCTCTGGGGAGCACATCAAAGGACACAGCTTCATTCTCGCCTGCCTTAACTCTCTGGGTTGAGTTACTCTGAGTGATCCTGAAGAGCATCATCAAAAGCAGCACAGCACAGTTAAGGTCCCTATTGGGTCAGCCTCCCCAGGCTGGGAGCCCGGCTCTGCCTTTGGCTAGTCCTGATGGTGGACAGATTGCTTGATTTCTCTGAAGCTCAGGGTTCTCATCTGTACAAGATGCCAGCAGGATCTTCCTCAAAGGGGCTTCTCCAAGGGTGGCAGGAGATAACAGATGTAAAGCATTTAGAGCAGTGCCTGGCACAGACTCTTGCTGAAAAAATGCTGGTTATGTTATTATGAAGACCCTTGAATTAAACTGTCTAACAATTAAACTGTAAGTCTGACATATCGAGCAGCCACCCAAGTGGTATCCCAAATCTGTAGAGAAAGGCCCTGAGGTAGGCTCCATCCACCCCAGAAATCTCAGAAATGAAACTCATCCTTCGGAAATAATTGAGCCCTGGACAGGCACCAAGCCTACGCACCTTCAAGACTACAGAGAAGCTGTACACCCGATGAGATCACGAGAAAGTGGTGTTCTGAGTCAAGTTACGGAAGATGGTCCGAAAACGAGGGCCTCCTTGAAAAATCTGGGAAGACAGTCACTTAAAGCATTTACGATTGGATTTTATTTCCTGTTCTTATCTTTGAGAGCCTGTGTGTGGTGGGAGGAGGCGACAGTAAAGGGCAGGTAGGCCATGTCTTGGGGCAGAAGAACAGTAGCCCGCAGGCTAAGGATGGGCAATCTGCCTGCTGCCCTGGCAGCCGAGTGGGCAATCCCAACCCAGACGGCAAGCTCCAAACTGAGGCAATTCTTACACAGCTCTGACAACCTCAAGTTCCGAAGCCATTTTTAAAAACAAGATAAACACCCTACTAACATGTCATTTACGTTCACAAAGGAACTAATTTTTATTTTAAAAAATGAACAGGCTCTAATTTTCAACATGGACAGAGCACCTATTCAGTGCCAGGCACTGTTCTAAGTCCTCATCTATTAACTCATTTATGCTACATCCTCCAAGGTAGGAGCCATTACCCACGGTTTCCTGTGAGGAAGGGGCAGAGCTGGGACCCAGGGTCGGTTCTAGAGCTGGGGCCATTAACCACTACGCTGTTTTACAGGAATCTGGGTGACTTCTGAGGGCTGCCTGGCTCTGGGGTGGGTGGAGATGATGCTGGAATCCAGGCACACAGGTAGGGTGGAAGGCAGCGTGCCTGGAAGGTGACAACCTCCTGCCATGAGGCACAAGAGTGTAACCCTGTCATCCAGGTGTACCCATGTCACCAGATTACCCAGCTTGTCAAACTTACCTATCTATAATCCAGTGAACCCTCAGAGGCGAAGGGTACCACCAAATGCCAAGGAAATCTTGGCATGATCTAAACTGGGGGTAGGTAGGTGCTGGAGGTGTCTTAGAAGAATGTGCATCTAATTTTTGCCAGCCAAGAGAATTAAAAACTAGATAATGAGAACGTTTCCTTTGGAAAACCTGCTCCAGACTGTCAGGACTCTGGGCTTTCTGATTCAGTCTCTTGCCTTTCCAGCACCTAAAATCTTGCTGAAGGGACAGTGAGAGACCCTGTGGTCTCTCGAGGTCTACCCACTGGTGACATGAGTGACTCGGGGAGCTGACCCAGCTGTGTCCCCGGGGAACCTCCAGGGTTGGCAATAAAGTGGGGCAGTAATGCCCTGACAATCAGCTTGCAGTGGACTGCTTCGGAACTGGAGATGAAAGCCTTCATAAAGCCCAAGCCCTTTTACTGTGAGTACGCGTACCCCTGGCGTCCTCTGCCCCATTTCCCTAAGTACCAACCTCGGGTGCCCTCCGCCCACCTCCCGGATGCTGCCAGGTCTGGGCAGAAAACCAAAACAACTCTTGCACCTTTGTATCTCCCGCAAAGTCCAGCTGGGACAAGATGGGGCGAGGGCCCACCCAGGCACCGGCTGAGGAGAGGCTGTTGGATGTAGGGCCACCTCCTGGTATGGGGATACAAGGGGTCCTCCACAGGAACCAAGTGAGGAAACTGAGGCAAGGTGGTATCGGCAGCGCCCGGTCGGGCTCGGGTGCCTGCGGGGTCTGTGCTCCAGCCACGAGTCTGGCAGCCCTTCACACAGGGT
>CM052657.1:114817840-114867452 GCA_028533165.1 Leontopithecus rosalia | reverse complement strand
CCTCGTGCACTGGTGGAGGTCCCCGTCCCTGCTTCGGCCTCGTGCACTGGTGGAGGTCCACGTCCCTGCTTTGGCCTCGTGCACTGGTGGAGGTCCCTGCTCCTGCTTCAGCCTTGTGCACTGGTGGAGGTCCCTGCCCCTGCTTCGGCCTCTTGCACTGGTGGAGGTCCCCGTCCCTGCTTCGGCCTTGTGCACTGGTGACGGTCCCTCTTCTTCGAACACCATCCTCCCTCTCCTCACTCATGTCTCCGGATCGTCCCCTCAGCTGCTCCCCAGCCTACTCCCGTGTTTCTGGGTTTTTCGTCTGTTTCCTGCTGCCCGTGCACCGGGGGCCCAGGGCCCAGCTCTGTCTCATTCATGGTTCTCCCAGGGCCCGAGGAGCAGTAGGTATGCAGGTGCCTGTAAGCTTGGGACTCACACCTGGCACGCCCTCCTCTGTGCTCCTCCAGGAAGTGGGCCCCCCCAAGAAGGGGTCAAGGGCCCCTCCAGAGCCTCTGGTTCTCCCACCAATGAATTCCAGCCCGAGAAGGGAGCTGCCCCTGCCCATCCCACATCTGCATCCCAGCCAGCCAGAGGCTGCCTCTTCAGAGGAGGAGAGGAGGCTGTTTACCTAACAGATAGCTCCCAGACTCACTGCCAAGCGATGCGGACAAAAGCCACCCCCTGGGCCCCAGGTGCTCCCCCCAGGATGAGGCATGGCTACCTCTGCTTCCAGATCGAGGGGCCGAGGCGGAGGAGACACCTGGGGCTCCTGGCTGGGGCTCTCACCTCCCCCAGCTCCTCCTGGGGCTCCTCCTGGGGCTCTCACCTCCCCCAGCTCCTCCTGGGGCTCCTCCTGGGGCGCTCACCTCCCCCAGCTCCTCCTGGGGCTCCTCCTGGGGCTCTCACCTCCCCCAGCTCCTCCTGGGGCTCCTCCTGGGGCTCTCACCTCCCCCAGCTCCTCCTGGGGCTCCTCCTGGGACGCTCACCTCCCCCAGCTCCTCCTGGGCCTGCTGCACATAGGTGGTCCCTCTCTGTGCCGGGGCCCCGGGGGTCTCCGACTGGCCACTGCCACTCTCGTTCTTCCGGCTGTGGTCCTGGGTCTCGGCATCTGACTCCTCGGGGTTCTCTCTCTCCGACTTGTCTGAGAATGCGTCGTTCTCCAGGGAAGACCCATTCAGTCTGGAAGGTGGATGGTGTCAGTGGGTCCCTGTCAAGGGTGAGACCCTGGCACACCCCTCTGGGCCTCCCAGCCCTCGCTGCTCGGCGCTACCCTACGTTCCGGCCTGTCATTGCCTCCACAACTCACGTTGGACACGATTAGCCCCGTTTTATAGAGGAAGAAGCCGAGGCTCCTAGGGTACGCTGTAATGTACACGTCCCTGCCTGCAGCCTGCAGCCCACCAGAGCGGAGGCTGGGCCGACCTCTCCCTGTCTTCCTCACCTACAAGGAGACCCCATGAGTTACCACCCCGTGCCCTCGTCTCACTCACGGGAACAGGTCTTGGTCTGGGTGGATGGTGGCCGAGGCTGGCAGCCCGCACAGCGATGAGGGTGATGCGTCTGGAGACGTCCCTGGCTCCCCGTCTCGGCCTGGCTTGCAGGTGCCCAGTCTCAGCAGGCTAGAGCAGCGCAGGGCCAGCTCCAGGGCATCCAGCCAGCAGCGGCCTGTGGGGGACACGGGGTGAGCAGGTCCCACCCCACCTCTCTACGTCCCCCATCCCCAAGGAGCCACCGGGAGGCTCCCCTCACTCTGACCGTTCAGGGACCCACCCCCTCCACCCCAGACCCAGCAGGGACTGGGTTCCTGGGTCCCCTCCCTTCCTGCACTCGCATCCAGCTGCAGATTGTGTGGGCGTGGACATGGGAACCCCTGGGGACTGAGGACTTCCCGAGCAGGCAGGTACAGCCTGGGGACAGCTGTGCTGAAGAGGCAGTCTTGCAGAGGCGCCAGGGGATGCTCACGGCACAGCCTCACCCACCTCCACCACCCACATGGCTGATGAGGGGCCATCGTGGTAAGGGACCCCTCCAGGTCACACTGGAGGCGGCCTTCCACCCTGACAGCCGCCCTCAGGTTTCTGCAGGTATAGTCAGGGAGGAGGGTCCTCCCTCACTGGGAAGCAGAGGTCAGGGTGCTGGGAGCTCCCGAGAGCCTGGAGTCGAGGCAGGAGGGTGGGGAGGGCTGAGGAGGGGCTTGCATACCAGGGAGGAGCCCTGCCTGAGGCTGCCCAGAGGGTCTGTGGACAGCAGTGGGGGCAGGGGCTGGTCAACAGCTCGCCTCCTCCAAGCCCTGCTCTGGGCTCTGAGCCCTGATGCCTTCCTGGGCAGGGTGACAGCACTACCCAAGGGTCCTCCTGGGGGCATGTATCCACCTGGGTGACACCCATGTCCTAGTGTGTTCACTAACAGCGGTCCCCACACTCACAGGAGCATCTTGCAGTGGCTTGTGACAAGTCACACTAAGAAGTGTGGGTTTTTTTGGTTTTATTTTGAGATGGAGTCTCGTTCTGGCACCCAGGCTGTAGTGCTGTGGGGCCGTCTCAGCTTGCTGCAACCTCTACCTACTGGGTTCAAGCAATTCTTCTGCCTCAGCCTCCCAAGTAGCTGGGATTACAGGTGCCTGCCTGTAAGTTTTTGTCGTTTTGGTAGAGACGGGGTTTCACCATGTTGGCCAGGCTAGTCTCAACCTCTGGGCCTCAAGTGTTCTGCCTGCCTCAGCCTCCCAGTATTCTGGGATTACAGGATTACGATTCACCGTGCCCAGCCTCTGGGCCATGCTGGGGGGAGCACAGGGCTGGAGAGCATTGGGGGCAGTTCTGTGCCTCTCTGAGCCTCTGCCTTTTGGAGCTCCTGGAGGCAGTGAGTTTCTCTCCCTCACTTTCAGATCCATGAAATCCTGCTCTCCGTGGAGCATCCCCCGGGTCTGGTGTGGGGAGGGGCCTGGACAGTGGCTCCTGGGTCTCTAGAGCTGGCCTTTTCGTCAGGGTGGGGAGATATCTGGGATCCTGCTGGTTCCATTGCAGGCTTGGTTTGGCGCCAGAGTGGCCAAGCCTGGGCTGACCACTGGGGCGGGGGCTGGGGCAGGGGGCAGGGAGCTGGAGAGGCCACAACTGCCGAGTTGGCCTCAGGGCCCAAACACGTGGGCTTTGTGGCTGCCACAGGACTAGACATCCTAAATATTATGCATCTCCTTTGAAGCTCATTCCAAGGCCTCTTACTCCTCTTCCTGGAAGCCCACCCTGACACCTACAGGGGCTGTGGACATCCTTCCTCCTGGACGGCGGCCCCCATCCTATCAGGGGCTCAGCTCATACGTCAGCCCAACCTGCCTTATCTGATGGTTGGTTACCACCTCACCCATGAGCACAGAGGATGTGGGCTGCCCTGTCCATCTGGGGGCCTTTGTAGGACCTGGCACAGAGTGGGGGACTCAGGATGGCCTGGGAGGGAGCACAGATGTGGCATTTGACCACCGGGGTGATGTGGCACCACAACTCCAAGCTGAGAGGCACCCGAGGCTGAGGCCAAGCTGCTCTAGGTCTGCATCACTGGTGAGGTGGGAGCCTCTCAGCCTGTGGCTCTGGGAAGCACCACCCTGGGGTTAGAAGAGGTACAGCAACCGCATTTACCCAGAGCAGCCACTGGAGGGCGCAGTGGGGCCAGGCTCCAACCCCAGGTCAGCGCCAGCCACGGGGGAGAGGGAATCACTCGAGGTGCGGGATCCCCACGGCCACGGCTACCTGAGCGACCACTGAGCACACCCCAACAGGGTGCAATGCATTTGGGAGTCAGGGAAATTCGCATCCGTGTCCAGGCCCTGGCACTTTCTTGCTGGCCTGTGCCTCAGTTTCCTCATCTGCCTCATGTAGATGATGAGTAGAACCTGTTGGTTCAATGGTGCCTGGTGTGGAAGAAAATCTTGGGCCCCTCAAATCGCTAAGCTAAAAGGAAAACCCAAGCTGGGACGGCGTGGGGCCAGCCTGCCTCCCATTTCATTCAGTCACCCCTCTGCCGAGACAGATGTGGATCCGATCGCCTCCTTTGGAGAGACTAGCCAGAAACGCAAAAGAATGCAACGATTTGTCCCTCATCTACCTGTGACCGGGAAGCCCCCTCCCTGCCTGATGTTGTCCCCCCTTTCTGGAACGAACCAATGTTCATCTTACATACGTTGGCTAATGTCTCCTGTCTCCCTAAAATGTGTAAAATCAAGCTGCTCTGACCACCTCAGGCCCATCATCAGGACCTCCCGAGGCTGCGTCACGGGTGCGTCCTCAACCTGGGCAATGTAAACTTTCTCAATTCACTGAGACCTGTGTTAGATATTCGGGGTTTACATTTTGGTGACCACGGAGGAGTTCTGAGTGCAGGTGCCCCTGACGTTGGACGAGTCTCCCAGTGGCACTTGGTACCAGCTTGAACTAACTTTACGGCTCAAACCAATAAGACCATTTGCTGAGGCCTGGAAGCACCCCCTCCAGAGAATCCCTGATCTCCCTAAATTCAGTTGAGAGCTAAAGCTTATTTTCCTGTACAATTCCTCCTTTTGGAGTTTTGCTTGCTTCCAACACAAGGCAGCAAGTTTTTCCCGCTTCCGTGACGATGGAACACAGGTAACTCCTTACGGAGTTTGAGCTCGCTTCCAACAGGGAAGATGAAGCGTTTTATTCTTTTCCCGCTTCTAGGATGGTGGAGAGTAGTTTTCAGCCTGAGACCCATCCCTGGGTATTAATTGCATCGTGCTCTGTCTGGGTTAAACTTAAGACTGAGAGCCAGCTGGTCGTAATGTCGCCTTTTCATTAGAGCACTCGGCAACCGTCTGCATTATATGATTGTTTTGCTGAACTGGTTTTTCTGTTGATTGTTTCTGTTTTGGTCTTTTTCCCATTGAACTCTCTGACTTGGTCAAATCCAAAGGAAGTTCCAAATTATGGTGAGCAAAGCCTCTGAAGTGGCTAAATTCCCTGATGGGAGGAGAAAAATGGCCAGCGAAAGGGAAAAAGAGGAAAGCTTTTGATTTTGACTGCCGGGGCTTTATTTATGTAACATGGCCACGTTTTCACTAGCCAGACCAAACTGCAAGAGTAGCGACCGTACTTCTGAAATAGCAGCAATCTGTCCTGCTCAAAATACGAAATGAGATTTAAAACTATATTTTTAGGGCCGGGCGCGGTGGCTCACGCCTGTAATCCCAGCACTTTGGGAGGCCAAGGTGGGTGGATCACGAGGTCAAGAGATCGAGACCATCCTGGTCAACGTGGTGAAACCCCGTCTCTACTAAAAATACGAAAAAATTAGCTGGGCACGGTGGCGCGTGCTCAGCTACTCGGGAGGCTGAGGCAGGAGAATTGCCTGAACCCAGGAGGTGGAGGTTGCGGTGAGCCGAGATCGTACCATTGCACTCCAGCCTGGGTAACAAGAGCGAAACTCCATCTCCAAAAAAATATATATATATATTATTATATATATAAATATATAAAATAATATATAATATAAAAATATATATAATATATATAATATATATTTTTATATATATTATATAATTTTTTATATATATTAATTTTTATATATATACTATATATTTTATATATATTATATATTTATATATATTATATATTATATTTATAATATATATTTTATATATTATATATATTATATTACATATATAATATATATAATATATATAATATATATTTTTATATATTATATATATTATATTATATATTATATTTTTATATATATTATATATATGTATTTATATATATATTATATATGTATTTTTATATATATTATATATATGTATTTTTATATATATTATATATATGTATTTTTATATATATTATATATGTATGTATTTTTATATATATTATATATATATGTATTTTTATATATATTATATATTATATATATATATAATATATATATTTAAGCAGCTCGGTGGTTAAGTCAGCTTAATTAAAAGCTAACATCCAAGGGGTGTGCGTGTGCGTGCCTCTGTGTGTGTGTGCGTGCGTGTGCATATATGTGTGTTTACATTTAAAAGCCCTTCGTGTTTTGTTTTTGCTTTTCCCCTAGGACCTTGTCTTTTTCTCAACACAAGTTTTTTTCTTCTCACTTGACTGAATTGTTTCTTCATTTACTTCTGCTGTCTCCCCTTTCTCTTGCACCCTCTACTGCACGGGGGAACTAAAATAATTTACAACAGCCTGGGGTTCCTTTAAGAAAACGGAGAAGGCACCAGACTCTGTTTGGGTAGAAAGTTGTTTTTTCTCATGAAACCCCAAGAATGTAAACAGACGAGTTCATCTCGGCTCTTAAGTTCCTTACTTTCGTATTGTGCTGTTGTTTTGTTGCTTTTTGACTACAATAGTTATTGCAACAGAGGTTATTCGTGGGTTTTTAAGAATGTGTTTTAGACACTTAGAAATGTCTGTTTTTTAAAAAAATTTAAGTGCACTGTAATAGCATCATGTGTCTAACCTCATAATAATTCTCAATTTTTGGAGACCCAGGATTCTGTGTGAGATCTTCCCAGAGCTCAGAGATCCAGTTAAAAGATAGGAAGTCCCTAGCTAAGTAAAACTGGTCTCCTCATACAAGCCTGTGATAGATTTCTTTTCTTTCTTTTTTTTTTTTTTGAGACGGAGTTCCGCTCTTGTTACCCAGGCTGGAGTGCAATGGCGTGATCTCGGCTCACCGCAACCTCTGCCTCCCAGGTTCAGGCAATTCTCCTGCCTCAGCCTCCCAAGTAGCTGGGATTACAGGCACGTGCCACCATGCCCAGCTGATTTTTTGTATTTTTAGTACAGACGGGGTTTCACCATGTTGACCAGGATGGTCTCCATCTCTTGACCTGGTGATCCACCTACCTCAGCCTCCCAAAGTGCTGGGATTACAGGCATGAGCCCCTGCGCCCGGCTGCCTGTGATAGATTGCTATGATTTTGGTTGACTTGGTATCCACCTTTAGTCTCCCTCTACCACCACCAGACCTTTTCTCTCTGTACCTAATAATGATACAAATTTTTCTATTTGATTTTCACCTGAGTTGTTTCCTTTCATATGCAAATTTAAGGATCTTTAGCTGACAACTCCCCATCTTGATAACCTGAAACAGGTTATCAAGAATCTGAAAGTCTAAGACAGGAAAAAAAGTTTTTATAAACCTGTGAGAGGTACCTCTGTTGGCATGCCTAATATGTCTATGTACTTATGTGTTGTGTACACGATGTTTCACTAGTGAGAATATATAAAAGGGCTCTAATTGATTGGCTTGATTCAATTATTAGATAAGCAGCACACTTGAATCAAATATGTTATCAGAAAAAAAGATGAGTTAAATGCTTTCTCAGGTTTATGTAACTTAAGTAAAATCTTTAATAAATAAGCTAGTTTTAAAATTATTGGCAAAGTAATATTAGAAATGTTTTAAGAATTTCCAGCATACATTTTGTTTGCATTTATTAATCAAGCAATTTCATACTTATCCCTGCCAAATACCATTAAGTCAAAATTTGGCATAGGGGTTATGAAACTATAAGCCCAGACCAAGATGGAATGATCTTTGCTTGTGTAATCTTTAATAAGTAAGGCATTAATATTGGTTTAATAAAAATAGCTACACCTTAAATTTAGTAAGATTATCATAACTTCTAATCTGGTGGCTTTAGGTGGTCTAGTCCACAGGCAGTAAGGTTTATTTTGAGAAAGACTGTTACAGTCTTTGTTTCAGCTAAACTATAAACCAAGTTTCTCCCAAAGTTAGTTCGACCTATGCCCAGGAATGAACAAGGTTAGCTTGGAGGTTAGATGCAAGATTGCATCAGTTAGGTCCATTCTTTTTCACTGTCTCAGTTATAATTTTGCAATGGTGGTTCAATAACTTTAAATAATGACAATTGCAGCTTTTATAAATAATCTAGGTAAATGTTTAAAATAATTGGGTAAATGTAATAGGATAAATACTTGTAGACAAACTCATCATAATTTAGAATCTAAAGTTAGATTAAATAACAGATTTCACTATTTGGATATTTTCCAATAAAGATATATTTGTAGGGAAGTATTCTTTCTAAAAAACAAAAGTGTGTCCTTTTAAAAAAAGGTGTACAATTTGTCTAATTCAAAGCTTAAAGGTCACGTATAAAACAAGGTAAAAGGAACCAGGAAATAAAAGAGTAAAAGAGATGTAAAGAAAGTCATAAAGAAGGTTTTTGTTTTTGTTTTTTTGATAAGAAAGCTTAAAGAGAAATGATTTCACATGAGAAAGAATCTTGTATGGTAAATTTAGTCCTAGAGTAAAACGACTGGTTATTTATGAAAGAGGGTTGCTCAGAACAAAGAAGAAGGCCCAAGCATGTCATGAATGGTCGGTGTAAGTCACAATAACAGGGTCTGTTTTAAAAAAAACAAAATGAAACACCCAAACCTCTTATGTAATCAAGTTGTCTACGATTAAAGGGAAATTATAGTGGTCTTTATAGATATTGGGTTTTATGTAAAAAAACAAACACTTATACACTAAATAATTGGTTAAAATTAGAACAATGACATTTTCCTAATGATATTTTCCTAATTTACCTGAACTTTAAATTTACCTGAATTTTAATTTACATGAACAATGACATTTTCCTAATTTACTCTTAATTTATTATAAGAGATTTAAATTTTTAAATTTTAACTCAAAGTTCAACTTTTATTGCCTCTCACCAGTTTCAGTTTTCTTTTCCCTTTTAAAAGGCATGAAAAGTAACACTCTCCTTCAACTTATTTTCAGCTTATATAAGTTCTATTTTCCTCCTCAGGTTCTGTTTCCTTTGTGGCCTGACACTAACAACGTTTTCTTAAAGAAAATGTTTTCTTCTAACATGATATTCTATGCATTGCAGAAGGTACTTTCTTTTACCTTTTGATAACTGGCCTAACAGATTTTCTATTTTATTGAAATAATTCCTATGCCATTATTATTAAGTTTGTTTTGCTTAGGAAAAACTGAGATTAATTTTTTTTTTAAATTAAGGTTATTACATTCTTTTATCTTCCCATATGTGCTTTTAAAGGCCTTGCAACATTGAGTTACAGGAATTTGACTCCTGGGTCTAAAAAGAACACCAAGTCCTGCTAAATCTTAAATATTGACAGCAATTAAATCCTCATCTTCAGGCCCAGTAGAATATGCCAATCAAAATAAACCGCATTCCTGAGGCACAGGGCCAAAAATTAAAGCTATTCAACTCCTCAAGGTCCAGGGACTATCTCAAAAGAGGTAGGCATGTGAGATGGTAAGAGCCAACTTTGAGAGATAAAATAAATTCAGTTTCTCTGTAAATTAATCGTTAATATCAAAGTCACACTGATGCAAATATGGGCCCCTGTGTCAGATTAACAAGGTTTTCTTGAAACAATAACTGACTCCTTAATAAAGGTTGTAAAGGCTTATGGAAGTTATAGCTTATGATCAAGATGAAAATTTTATAGACTGTAATTTTGGAAAACAGACTTAATTGGCTTCATGATATTATTAGGGCTTATTGTTTGGAAAATTAAGTTTCCTGTCTCCAAGAAAGAAGGTTTTTGACTTTTTTTTTGAAATCCTTGAGTTATCACTTTGGTCAAATGAATGACTTATTTTACAATGATCTGTAATCCTATTTCATATCTAGTGTTTTAAACCTTTGATATTTAGCAAACTTTCGAAAATCAAATCATAAATTATGTCTTTTTCTAACCTAATCCTTTAAGACATTATTAGTAGGTTCCCTAAAGTCCAAAATGACATATTTGGCTTATTTGGTATAAAAATTATACAGGAAGCATTATCAAATATAAAATGGTGCTTGGTTTTCTTTGGGGTGTATTTGCATAAATATGTCATTGGTATGTATTCCAAAATTACGGGAAATTCCTATAATTCTGATATGACTTAATATACATTATCAGTAATGATCATAATTGTTACGTTAAATTATTTTGTGCCACAGAGGAAACAAATTTTCTTGTCAATCATGTCTTTGCCTATGGGTGCCCTAAAACTTTTTGTCATCTACAGACAATTATTGTCTTGTTTTGGTGTTCTTTAGAAGGTAGCTTTATAATCAGCTATAAAACTCTAACAGGTACTCTTGAATGCTGGTTTCTAATAACTTTAGACTGTAACATCAGAATAGAGGAAAAACTTTCAGGACTCATGGAGAGCTGAAATGTTCATGAATATCAAGCAGAACAGGAATTAACTGCATGGACTACACTGATAGAAATGTGAGGTAATCTTTTTGACTTTTTGCTTAAAACATTGCTGATCCTTTGTTTTTCAGAGTCAAGAAAACTTTAAGTTATTTACAGTTTTTAACAATTGAGTAAAGTATACTCCTATGGAAAAAAATTGGAGCACATTTGTTTCTCTCTACCTGATTTCTACAGAATTTGGAAACTATTTGTGAGTATTCGTGACTTATGACAATACAGTTATTCGCATAAGTGCAATAAGAATCTGTTTTCATGGCTGGGCGTGGTGGCTCACACCTGTAATCCCAGCACTTTGGGAGGCCGAGGCGGGTGGATCACGAGGTCAGGAGATCGAGACCATCCTGGCCAACATGGTGAAATCCCATCTCTACTAAAAAATACAAAAATTAGCTGGGCGTGGTGGTGCATGCCTGTAGTTCCAGCTACTTGGGAGGCTGAGGCAGGAGAATTGCTTGAACCCAGGAGGCCGAGGTTGCAGTGAGCCAGAATCATGCCAGTGCACTTCAGCCTGGTGCCCAGCAACAGAGAGACTCTGTCTCAAAAAAAAAAATAATAATAATAATCTGCTTTCATTTGTAACAGGACACAATTGGAGAACTTGGTTATTTTACCGAGGCTTTGACTGGAATGATGTGCTTTCCTTTAAGGACTCAAACGTGACTTCCAGAGCCAGTGAAAGCCCCTGGAAAAACTGGCCTCATATTTTTGTCTACACAGTCCCTGTACAGGGCTCCTGACCTGTGTAAGTAAAGAATGTCACTCTCTGACAGGCCCAGGACCTCCAAATTTATCTTCAAACCTCAGAAAGACAATAATTCACCCAACTTATAGGCATTTAACGGTACAAATCCATGACTGGATTCAGCTTTAAAAAAGTCTTATCTGAGATTCCTTCTATGAAACAAAATTCCATCAAAGCCAATTAAAAAGCCTATGTAAAAAAAAATAATTATTCTTGGTGCACTGTATATAAGTAATGAGGCCAAGTAAAATAAAGCAAAGCAGTCCTACCATGATTCATCCCTAGTTAAAATGGGAAGCTGGATTGAAAAATTATGTTTCAAAAACTACAGTACAGCTGTTGTTAGATTCTAGTCTTGCCTGTTTTTCAATTTTTGTTATTTTCTACAGTTTGGATGAAATTCTAATTTTTGTTGGCTACAAGTCTTCAAACGAATGTTTTCAATTTTTTTCCTTCTTTCTTTTCCTACTTTGGAGTCACTGAAGATTAAGCTGTGCTTTCGTAAAGCCTGTGAACTGAAGCTAGGCAACTTAAACTTCAGAAGAAAAGAACAGCAACCTATTTACATACACACGCCACCTTCACACCTGCCCACTGATGTATGGACTTCAGAGTGGTGTGGCCTCTATTGATTTCCCAGGATTGTTCTTTCGTTTGTTGTTGTTTTTCTTCCTTCCTCCCCCTATTTTGTCTTCATAGGACATGATACTTCACAAACCTTCTAAAAGTGAGCTTTCCTAATAACTTGGGACCTACTTGTCTATGAATAAACTGTCCTAGCCACGAAATATCAGATGGAACCTGATACCAGAGACTTGTTTTCTTCTAAAATGCTTTCTCCAAAAGATTTTAAAAAAGAAAAAGGGGGGAAATATGAAAGAAATATCTTGGGTCCCCAAAATCACTAAGCTAAAAGGGAAAAATCAAGCTGGGAAGTGCTCAGGACCAACCTGCCTCCCCCTCTTTCCAAAGTCACCCCTCTGTCCACTGAGATAGATGCATATCTGATTGCCTCCTATGGAAAGGCTAATCAGAAACCCAAAGGAATGTGACCATTTGTCTCTCATCTCCCTGTGACTTTGAAGCCCCTTCCCCACTTTGATTGTCCCGCCTTTCCTGTCCAAACCAATGTTCATCTTGCATGTGTTGATTGATGTCTCATGTCTCCCTAAAATGTATAAAAACAAACTCTGCTCTGACCACCTTAGGCACAGGTGGTCAGGACCTCCTGAGGCCGTGTCACAGGCGCGTCCTCAACCTTGGCAAAATAAATGTTCTAAATTAACTGAGACCTGTCTCAGATGTTTGGGGTTCACACTGGCATGTGGCTGCTCAGTAATTGTTATATGGGTGCATTTACAAAGTCAGTGGGTACTCACAACATTGGGGCGACAGGTGGTATTTTCATGTCACATTTTACCATGGGGAAGCTGAGGCTAGGAGTGGGGGCTCCGTGAGTGCAGGCCTGCCTGGCTCTGAGCTGGGCTCATCCCGGCCAGACTTCAGGCTGGCCCCAGGCAGTGGAAGGGACTGGACTGGGGCCATCTGTACCTGAGCTACAACCTCAAAAGGGGGCCACTTCAGGTGGGGACACTGAAGATATACACAAGCTGGTGGGGACTCACCATCTGACTCGGAGGCGGCCCTGAAGATCAGGTAGCTGCTGGGCAGGGGCTGTGTGATGGAGCCCACACTCTCGCCTTTGGGGCCCTGGAGAGACAGATCAGGGTGTCACCTGAGGTAACACCCAGGGCCAGCTGCATAGACAGGTCAGGCAGAACCATGTGAACCCACAGCCAGGCCCACCTGGATACCCCCAGGGTCACAGGGCCACCAGGTGGGGCCAGGCACCTGGCCAGGTGGGGAGGTGGGGGAGCTCTGCCCTCAGCTTTCCAGCTCTGAGCCTCCCGACCCAGGATGCCCAGTGACATTCGAAGCCCAGAGAAAGCACCAGTAGCTTGTTGATGTTAAGTTTTCCCATGTGCAGCTGGGGTCACAGTTGTGTGAAAGAACCCTGATATTTCTCTGAAATCTAATGTAACCAGGTGCTCGGGTTTCTCTGGCTTCCTACCCCAGTTAGACCAGGCAGGGCAGCCCCAGCTTAGGAAGGGTGAGGGCCGGGTGCTGTTCCTCAGCCACCCCTGGGGAGTGGCCACTATCCTCCCTCCTGGACAGCAGCTGGGTAAGGGGCAGAGGTAACCTTGCTGGCACCCTGCCACATCTGTGCAGCCTCCTGTGTGCTTCGCATGGAGGACCCAGAACCACATCTGATCCCCCGGCCCACGTGGGGCTCAGAGAAGGTGAGAGACCTGCCCAAGGCCCCGAAGGGCCCATTTTGGACTTGACAGCTGGCTGGGTCCACCCTCCACCAAGGCCCCAGGAATGAGCCCCTTGGCCATGGAGGGCCTCTGTCTTCCACTCCACCCCTCCACAGCACCTTCACAGCCCAGACAGACTGGTCCAGCGGGTGGAAGAGCTTGAAGCAGAAGCCGTCCTTCTTGGAGGGGCGCTCAATGAGCTCACAGCAGTGCAGCAGCACCGTGCCCACCCACTGGCCCACCTTGGGCGTCTTGTAGATGAGCAGCGCCCCTGGCTTCAGCACGCACCACAGCTTGGTCCAGCTCTTCAGGGTGCCGCGGATCTGCAGGAAGGGTGCTGTGGTCAATGCCCGCCCTCCGGTGCCAGCACCCCTGGGGCATCTGGATGGCTTGGTGGGGAGCTGGGCACAGACCAGGGTGGGGTGCCAAGGGGCCCTTCTCTTCCCTCACTCCCTCACACCAGCTCAGAACTGGCCCCTTCCTCGCCCTCCTACTCCCTGGGGTGGTATCTTGTGCCTGCCTTGTGCCCGGGCAAGGGCCACAGACTGGAACTCAGGGCAGGGTCCTTGTCCATGTGCTACAGCGAATGCAAAGACATACGTGGCAGCAGGGACAGATTTCCTTGTGAGGTTCATGTGGGTCAAGTTCAAGGTCAAGGCCCTCAGGGAGGACCCAGCACCGTGCGGTGTGACTGTTGTAACTGGCGGCTTTGTACATTCTGAAACTAGTTGTCACTTCTTTTCTCATTCTAAATATCTTCTTTTGCACCTAACTTTTGATTCGTAATTTTGGTACGTGGGTAGAAGGGGCCTGCCTGAGCCAGGCTCTGCAGACTCCAGGGCTGGGCACGCTTATCTGGTATGTACTGCCTGGCAGCCTTGGAGTTGGGCAGTTTTACCCCCACTGTGTGCAAGGGGAAACTGAGGCTCAGAGGCTGAGTGAATGGCCACAGTCTCTGTGAGGTCTGAACACGGGACACCTGGCCCTGATGTGGGGTCCTCTCCCAGAAGCCGGAGCAATGCCTCCCTCCCCGGCACCCTCTGCCCGCAGGCCAGGCCACACCTTATTTGGAAATGAGGTCTTTGCAGACATAATCAGGTGAAGATGGGGCTGCACTGGAGTAAGGCAGCCCTAATGCCTACCACCGGGGTCCTTATAAAAAGGGGAGGCAGGTGGATACGGAAAGGCTGCATGAGGATGGAGCAGAGGCTACAGTGATACGGCCGGATGCAGGGAAGTGAATTTCCACCATTTTCGGCCACACCGGGTGTGTGGTCCTTTGTCATGGCAGCAGCATGGTGAGCTGTGTCCCAGGTGGCCGGAGGCTGGGTGTCGCCTACCTTCAGGCTGTCGGCCATGATGACCACGCTGGGGTCCGTCAGGGCGCTGAGCAGCTGCCGTGTGGCACGCTTCTTCTCCTGCCGGTAGTTCTCTTTCTGTGCCTGCGCCCGGGGCACCCGAGGTGGATCATAGGAAAAGGCACTGAGTTGCCCCAACTCCTCCCTTTGCAGTCCAGGGGTGGGTCCAAGGGCAGGGACAGGAGAGGAATCGGGGGCATGGAGGCAACCAGGGGCAGTTTGTACCCCTCCCTTTGGCAGGCGGGGAGGGTGGCCTCCCTGGCTTGGTGGCCATCAGTCTCACAATGACATGGCTGCGTCCTCCCCAGGCCCGGGCTCACCTTGAGAGTCTCCTTCTTGGTGACCCTGGCAGTGGGGGACACACACTCCTTGTCTGACCCGTTGCACAGCCTGTACTCTGCCTGCAAGAGAGAGAGAGGTGGGTGTAGGGGACAGGACATCGGGGCTGGTCTGGGGCCAGGAGCTCAGGTTGGCCTGATGCCACGCATATGACAGGCAGAGGTCAGAGAGGGGTGCTCCGCCCCCTTCCCACCTGGTACCCTCTGTCCCACCCACCAGTAGTTCCAGGGCTCCCATGGGGGGATGGAAGAACAAGGGTGGCTGACTAGAGCCCCTCCTTGTCACATGCCGGTGACAGGAGGGGACCCACCCTTCTGGGGCACCTGCCAGTGTGGGGCAGGGCAGTCGGGAAGTAGGGAAACATGGGGACATCAGGGTTCAAGGAGGACTTCCCACGGGTCTGACTGAGCTCTGAGGGACAGCCTCTTTGAGGGGACACCTGGGAGGCCTCAGAGGGAGGCATCAGGGCACCAGGGGGTGGAGCTCGCAGCAGGGGAGCTTGGCGGCGGTCATGAGATGGTGGCCACAAGCGCTTGGGCTGGGTCTCTGGACGCCAGCCCTGTATCCACCCAGAAGAACCACTTCTTCGCCTGGGCTTCCCCCCATGAGACACAGCACACACCCCCACGGTACCCAGCACACTCACCCTGGCCATTGCATGTGTGCAGCTCTGGGCAGGGCCGATGTACAGATGTACAGGTACACCTGATGTACAGGGGGTGTGCAGTGAGGGCACCCACCCCACCCCCAGGAGCCGGGGCCAGGGGTCAGTGTCCAGGCCCGCACCTGAGCCCAGCACGTGGCTGACTGCATGGGCCGAGGGCAGCAGTCCCAGGACCTTGGAGCCAGAAGGGGTCACGGTTGTTCTACAGGTGGGGAGCCTGAGGCCTGGCGGGGGCAAGCTGGGACACAGAAGCAGGTCTGAAGGCTGCAGTCTGCGACAGCAAGCTATGACCCGAACCCGCCCCTACGGACTCCTTCCCTGTGGTCTGCAAGCTAAGAACAGCTTCCACAGTTTCAGTAAGTTGAAAAAGAAAATCATAAGACTATTTTGTGAGATGTGAAAATTACATGAAATTCAAATTTGGAGACCGTAAAGGAGGTTTTCTTGGCACGTGCCATCCGTCACACATGCCATTCGTCACATCTGTCACACGTCGTCTGCAGCTGCTTTCCAGCTTGAACGGCGCACTGAGTACCTGGAATGGAGCCTGCGCCGTGGCGGGGCCTCCAGGCCGTCTCGCCTCTCCCAGAGAAAGCATGCCGGCCCAGCCTGGCTCTGGCTGGGTATCTGCGGGTGCTCAGCACTTTCCAGTGGAGCCTCCAGGATGAGGAAAGCCTCCCTCAGGCCTCCTCCTGGCTGGAAGCCCCAGGCGCTGGTGCCCGCCTACCACCCAGTCATGATGGTGCCAAGTACAGAGCTAAAGCCTTGTCCGCTGGGACACACCAGGTCCTGCTCGGGTGCTGCCCATATTCATCCCCCGAATTATCCAGCCATGCGTGAGGTAGGGCCAGTTATTGTCCCATTTTACGGCCTGGGAAATCAAGGCACACAGAGGTGAAGAGTGCCAAGGGTCAGGGCACGGAACTGTTCCATGGACTGGTGGTCCAGCAACACTGGGTGCCAGGATTGGCCTTAGATGCCAAGCTTAGAAAGTAAAGATGCCAGTGAAGATGCCCGCAGAGCTGGGACGGGCCAGGGATGGAGTGAGTGCTGTGGCCCTGCCATCTGTGCGGGGCTATAAGCACGTTAGATGCCACGGTTCAAATGGTTATCATGATCAGCATTGTGCAGAGGAAGAGCCTGTGCACAGAGTGGTCCAGACACCTGCCCAAGATCACACAGCTCGTAAGGTGGTGAGCTGGGACTGGACCCAGGCAGTGTTGCTCCAGTGTGGCACTGTCTTAGCCAAGTAAGAGCATCAGGTTTACAAGATGAAAAGGGCACAGCATGGGCCCCTGGGGGCTCTGACTTGGAAAGAGTCTTCGGGTGATGATGAGTGATAAGGAGGAGCCGGATCTGAGTGACGAGGCATGCACCAGACCTGGCCAGGTGATGGGCCTCCAGGGACCCCAGCTGACAGAGGAGGTATCCTAAGTTGCCCTCCTGGGAGTCTCCTGAGCTGGGGTCTTGTTCACGGTGCCCTTAGCTACCTTGGCACATGCTATTCCCAGCCTGGAATGCTCTTCGCTGTGGCCCGGTAGCCCCTGTTCCTTTCTTAGGCTCCCTGAACTGCTTCCCCAGAAGCAGGACAGCTCATGGCCCTGCTGGCACAGGTCCTGGTGACACACACCACCCTTGGCCCGCCCAGGACTTTTGCAATACAGCCACACAGTCATTCACAGCTGTTTCTGTGGTGAGCTGATGGCTGTCTACAGCTCCCACCAGGGGAGGCTTCTACCCTAGCACCCATTCGTGCTGGCAGCTGGGGCTTGGCAAGCATCTCAGATGGATGGATGGACGGGCGGATGGACAGACGGATGCATGAACCTGCTGCCAATTCCCCTCTGCCGCGCTTCCCACCAGATGCAGCTGAATGGAGCTGTGCTTGTTTCAGGTAACGGGAAGAGAGAGGCAAGACTGGGGGGCACGGGATAGAGCACTTATAACCCCTGCTCCCCAACTGGGTATGGCGCTTTGGGGTCTGGTCACTGTAGCCCCTGCCCAGCACTGCAGAGTGCCTTCCCACCCCTCCCTCCTGCAGGCCAGGTGGGCACCCAGTCCAGGCACGCCAGATCCTCCATCACTCCTCAGGCTGCTGTGCATCGGTGCACAGAATAAGGAAGCACCCTGACAGATCGAACTGCTGCTCAGAACCGGGCACCTCAATCTCACCAGAACTTTGCAACCTATAAAAAGTCTTTAAAGATATAATTTAGAACAACCTACGGAATGGGAGAGTCACTGCAAACTGCACCGGACAAGGCCCTGGTATTCAGAATGCATAAAGAACTCTTACAGCTCAGCAGCAAAAAGGCAAACAACGCGTTCCAAAACTGACAAAGAACTGGAATAGACACTTCTCCAAACAGGATATACAAACGGCCAGGAGCTGCACGAGGACCTCAGCGTCTCCCGTCATTAGAGATGCAAACCGAACCCACAGTGGGAGGCCACTTCATGCCCACTGGGACAGCCACCGTCATAATGCAGAAAAGGATCAGAAAATAGCCGGCGTTGGTGAGGAGGTGAGGAACTGGAACCCTGCGGCCGTGGGTGGCCACAGAAGATGCTGCAGCCGCTGGGAAGGAGCTTGGCAGTTCCTCCAAAAGTTAAACAGAGAATTCTGAGTTCTGCATTATCACGGAATGACCACGTGACCCAGCAACTCCGCTCTAGGGTTATACCCGAGAGAACTGAAAACAGATACTCAAATACACACGCATGCATGTTCACAGAAGCACCGTTCACCACAGCCAGGAGTGAAAACAGCACGAATCTCCAGCGGCAGCCCTCCCGGAGCAGCACGGCCTGGGACTGGGAGCTGTTTTCCCACCCAGAACGGGCCGGAAAGGCAGGCTCAGCTGGCCGCCCTGCTGTCCTTTTCCCCGGCCATTTCCTGCTGTCCCCCAAGCCAGGCTGCAGCCCACGGATGCTTCTACGCCCAGGCTCTTACCGGTGGCACTTTCGTGGTGGAGCTTGGGGTCGGGGGCCCTTCATCCCTGGGCAGTGACAGGCCATTGGGCTCCATGTCCTTCCCTGCAAGAGAGCATCGAGGGTGAGGACCCGGGCATGGTGAGCAGAGCCGGGCTACTCAGACTGGCTGCCTGGTGTGCTGCAGGCGAGGGTGGGTGCAGGCGGTCTGGGAGGTGGCGGCAGCAACAGCACAGTGCCTGAGAGGTGTGGTAAATGCCAGTGGCCAGGAGCTCTGGCAGGGCCTCCAGGACCTACGGGGAGGAAGCTGGGGCAGGAGCTGGCGGGAACCGGCGTCCTGGGCCTGCTGTGGGGTGCATTTGTCTGTAAGGCCAGAGTCCCTGTTTTCAGACAGAGAACGTGGCATCCAGTCTCAAAGGCTCACGGCAGGTTGGGGGTCCCTGGACCGTGCATCCCTCTGGCCGGATGCTGTGGCCCCTGTGTGCTGGGCTCTTGCAGGGAGAGCCTGTCCCTCATCCCACCCTGCTGTTCCTCATCCTGCCCTGGCAGGCCGGGTAAGGAGGAAGGAGGGGCGAGGGAGGGGACCCGAGGTGTGTCTGCATTTCCTGGGGAAACGGCCTCGCCTTCCCCGGCTCTGTCTGCTTTGGAGCCAGTTCCCCAAGGCACGATTCATGGACATGAGGAAGGAGGGGATGCTCACGGGGGAGGCCTGAGGCCTGAGGCCCGCCCTGGTCCCTGGCACTGAGACTCGGAGGCACTGAGGGCTGGAGTGAGCCCCATCCTGCCGAGGCCACAGCGACAGGCCAGCACAGGCTGGCTGTGAGGACAGATGCCCGCAGACCAGTGGAAGGCCTGGGGCCTACAGCTGCCCTTCCCTGACGGCCCAGGGCGGGGACCGGGTGGGGACGAAGACCGGAAAAGCCAGGCCGGGGGCCTGAGGAAGTGGTTCTGTCCGAAGGTCCTGGACGGTGGCCACTCACAGTCACAGAACATGGCCGCCCTCACCTGCAGAGCGCCGCGCCCTGAGCCGGGGTGCGGGGAGGCCAGCGGGAGCCCTTTCCTCTGGTGTTTGTTTTCTCATACAGTCCTGGGGGCTTGGCCTGCGGTGCCAGCAAACCACTCCCCTGGAGAGTACTGCCTCCTGGCCGGGGGGCTCGGGGGCCCTCAGAGCACTCAAAGGGGCAGGGTGCAGGTGCCCTGGGCACGGGGAGGCCAATGCTGTCCTTCTCCTCGAAGGCTGTCCACACCACCCCACTCCCCTGGCCCGGGACCTGCTGTCTCTGTTCCTCAGAAAAGGCTCTTCCCAGCCTGCGTTCTGCACTGCCTGGCCAGTCCCTCCAAAACGGACCAGTAGCCGGGACCCGGCCCTTCCCTTCCCCCGCCCCGCCTCTCTAAGTGCCTCTAAACCTACGGCCAGGGTCAACGTGACCGCAGAGAACACAGGGTGTGGGGTTTACCTCACTGGGTGTCCAGTGCCCCCCCGCCTGCCAAGGGACCTTCCGCAAGGCCATCTCTATTATGGGACCTGGTTTTTTCCAACTATTAGGTGGGACTTTGGCTGGGACCATCCCCAGGGCCCTGGATGGTAGGTCTGCCCAGTGCTCTCCCACTATCCCCCGGACAGGACAGATGACCATGGCCAGGCAGAGGTGGGGCTTCCACTTCCTCAGCCCCAAAGCAGGCAGTAGGAGGAGGGGGGCAGAGCTGGGGAGAGGCCCCCACAGGCAGGTGCCAGCCCCTGCCTCCTACCCCTCGGGGGAGCAGGGGAGGAAGAGCTGGGTTTTCTGGGGGACAGCAGTCACAGCTCAGCCTTGGCCGGGGCAGGGGTTGTGAATAGGCAGGTGCCAGGGAGGGGGCCTGGAGCGTGGCAGCACTGGCGGGCAGACGTCCCGAGTCTGCGCGCTGGGTGCTTTATCCACAACTGCATGAGGGCAGGCCTGGTTCGACTGTTCCCTCCCAGAGCCCAGGACCCTCGTGCAGCTGGAAGCAGGTACTAATGCTGTCCCATTGTACAGATCAGTCAACTGAGGCCTAGAGAGGTCAAGTAGCTGGCCTGGGGTTACCCTGCCAGGACTGGGGCTCAGGCCACCCGTCCCTGGAGCTTGTTTGGGATGGCTGCACCACATAACTCGCGAAATCTGGGCTGTAGGAGCCCCCTCCTCAACTGGATGGGCTTCACCTGGCCCCGAAGGGCAGGCCAAGAAACTGTATCACCTGGCGCTCTACCAAGCTGCAAACCCATACAGTCCCCAGCATGGAGGCTGGGGACCCCCACGGAGGGGCTGGGCTGCCTGGGGTCACCCCACCGGTCCAAGCTGGGGGCCAGGCTGCCCTGCCTCGGCCGCACTGACCTGGGCTGAGGGAGTCGAACTCATTGTCTCCACCGAGGAGCAGGTTCCGCGTGAGCTTCCGAGGATCGACTTTCTGAGGGGTGGAGGAAGGCGGGCACAGGGAGAAGCGGCGCCGAAGGAAGGCCTCCTCCTTCATGCTGCGGGCGCTCGGGGGCTTCTGGACGGGAGGAGGAGGGGAGCACGAGGTTACCGCCTGGGAAGGGACTTCAGAGCCGCACGGTGGGGTGCCCCCAGCTGGCACCCGGTCCCCTCTCAGGGGACTTCTGAGGCAGGGTGAGGAGGGCCTGGGCCCTGGGAGCCTGGCGGAGGGCAGTCACCAGGGCAGCCCAGCTCGGGCAAATGGCTTTGGCTGGTGCCAGCCCTTTCCAGGCCTGGCAGGAGCGCTGGACAGAGTCCTGGTCAGAGGCTCGTCACCCCCCTTGGAAGACGTTCCTCTTGGAACCCCACCCCAGGTTCTGAGACCCTGGCCGCAGCCGAGCAGGTTTTCCCTCTCACGTTTCTCTCCCAGGTGATGGGGCTGCCCGGTGGGAGGGGTCTAGAGCCTGTCTGTCCATAAAGAAGACGTGTGGGGGCGAGACCAGGTGGCCCCTGAGTGGCCCCAGAGAGTGACTGGCCCGCTGTCCACCTAGGGGTCCTTGAGCCCCTCCCCACAGAGCACCTCTGGTCAAGCCCGCCTGTTGCTTGGGTGCCCCAACGGTTTTAGTCACACCCACGTGCACCCCTGCAAGGTGGAGAGCTCTGGGCGCTCACAGCCAGGTGCACCTGCGTCCACACCCAGCCTAAGACGTTGCATCCCCAGTGGGAGCTTCCTTCCTGCTTCACAAAAGAGGGAGGACACAGCCAGGCCCCGCTGCCCGCCAGCCTTGCTCTCCCAGCCCCGCTCAGCGGCTTCCCCTGGGGGTTCAGAAGCAGGTTTCTTGTCTCCTTCCCTGGAAGGAGGTTGGCTGTGGACAACAGGCAGTCCCCTACTGTCCTAGCCCTGCCCCCAGCCCTACCCCTATTGGTGCTGGGCCAAGCGGAGGAGAATTGATTGCAGTCACACCTTTGCAGGCGCTTGACGCTGACGGCTCGAAACCCACCAAGGTCCCAGCCCATTTTACAGATGAGAAAATCGTGGCTCATGGAACGGAAGCCCTCACCCTGTAACTGTGACCTGGCAGGGGTCGGCAGAGCATCCCCTCCGGCTTCTAATCTTGTGTCCACTCCCGAAGGATGAGCTCCTTAAAAACGCCTATCAATTTTCCTCCCCCTCCCACCACGTCTCTGGGCAGGCCAGGAGCATCCTGCCAAGCCTGGGCAAAGTTCTCCATTTCTCCCATGGCTCTGGGTGTTCCTGGGCAGGGGCCTCTCCTGCTGTGGTTTCAGGAGTGGGTTGGGTGGCGCAGGGTGTCCGTGGTCCTGCGCTCTGTCCACTGCCCCAGAGCCCCCTCTGTGGCCCCAAAGAGTGGGAAGGGGCTGCAAGGCTGCGGCCAGATTGGGCCAGCCCCTCCCTCGCTCAGCACCTGTCTCAGCTCGAGACCTCGGCCGGCTTACACACAGGGAAACCGGCTTCAGAGAGGTTAACAGTCAGCACGGCCCGGCCTTGAGCAGGTGGAACCGGCCCTAAAACCTGGCTGCCGAGCGAGCGTCTGCCTGCTTAGTGTGTCAGCTCGGCTCAGCCAACCTGCCGCAGGGAAGTCCCGCCCCCACTTGTCAATCACAGCAAACCTGTCCTACTTGTCCAGGTGTGGCTCAGGCCAGGAGCCAGCACCTGAGCGGAGGCCAGGCTGACTCAGCCAGCCAGCTGAGATCTGAGCACCCAGGCTGGGCTGGGCACCGGGCAGCCAACCTGAGTCAGCTGCGATCCTGCTCTCAGGACCCAGGGGCTCCGGAACGTCCCCGGCAGCATGGTGACGGTGATGCCCAGGTAGGTGTCCCTCACTTGGAACCTCCTGGGGCAGGGAGAGGGGCTCACAGCCCAGCTGCAGCTGCCCTGTCTGGCTGTCTGCTCCAGCTCCACCTGGGCTAAGGTGCAGAGTGATTTTGGCTGCCTTTCTGCTCAGACCCCGCATGCCTCCTCCCAGCACCACTGACAGCCAGTGGGACTTGTTAGTCTGTGAGCGCCATCATCCACTCATCTACACACCACTCCCGGGCCCCCTTGCGCCCATCCACCGATATATACATGTATTTTCCCTTCCATGCATCCACCCATCCACCCATTCATCCATCCATCTTCCCACCCTCCTTCTCTCCCTCCCTCCCAGGCATCCATCCACCCACCTGCCCTCCCTCCCTTTGAGGCATCCCTCCATCCACCTGCTCACACGTCCACCAATCTGCCATCCCTCTCTCCCTCCGAGAAGCTTTCCAGCCGGTCAGTTAACCAGCCCAATTCCCACTTCCTTCCCATTCACCCCACACTCAGACATATCCAAGGTAGTATTCACATAATGGCTGAACCACTGATACGGAGCAGAAGCTCACCAATCCAAATGCAATACAGGCGTGTACCAGGGACTCTCGCTGTGTGCCAACACCCCCTGACCAGTGTCCAGTGCCCGGGCCCTGCAGACCCCTCTGACCAGCTCAGACAGGCTGGGGGCAGCTCTCATCACAGGGCATCCTGGTGTGTGGAGCCCTTCTGGAGACCCCCTCCCTTGGACTTCCCGATGTCCTACAGCTGACAGGTGCCTGCTGACTGTCCCTATATTGTCATCTGGTCGGGGGGAGGTGTTTTGTTCATTTTATTTTACTTTTAAATTTTATTTCTGAGATGGAGTTTCGCTCTTTTGCCCAGGCTGGACTGAAGTGGTGCGATCTTGGCTCACTGTAATCTCTGCCCACCCCCCACTGCCCATCCCCGGGTTCAAGGGATTCTCCTGCCTCAGCCTCCTGAGTAGCTGGGATCACAGGCATGTGCCAACACACCCAGCTAATTTTTCTATTTTAGTAGAGACAGGGTTTCTCCATGTTGGCCAGGCTGGTCTCGAACTCCTGACCTCAGGAGATCCACCCGCCTGGGCCTCCCAAAGTGCTGGGATTACAAGCGTGAGCCACCATGCCCAGCTTGTTCATTTTAAAGGTCACATCTCCCCATTGGCTCCTTGTGGCATTTAGAACAAATCCAGTCTCATCTCATCCATTCCCTAACCCTCCCCATCACCCCAATCCCCACACCACTCTGTCACCCACTCTGCTCCAGTCACACTGGCCCCTTTATGTTCCCTGAAAATGCCGAGCCCACTCCTGCTGAACGGTCCTGCCCACCATCTCCGCGTGGCCGGCCCCTCCCCGAATTCCACCCTCAGCTAAAATGTCACTCCCCAGAGGGCTCGCCACCCTGGAAGTTGATTTGGATTCTCCAGTGGCACTGGGAGTCCTTGGGGGGCTCGACTTTGCATTTCCTTGCTCTTCAGACGCTCTCTTCCCCCACCAGATGCAGTGCAGGCGAGGGGTGGCGGGCTGACTGATCACAGCCCTGTCCCAGCAGCTGAGGCAGGGATATACGGCGGGTGCTCCTGTGTGTTTGGATTCACACAGGCTGCCTGTCACGTGTCGCTCGACTCCGGGGTGGAGACCCTGGGTCTTGTGCAGCAGGCGTTCCCCAGCGGAGGTGCCTGGGGCGCCCACCTGCCACCTGCCTCCCCCGCACTGTCCCCGGGGTCTCCAGGTCAGGCCGGGTCCTCAGAGAGGTGAGCAGGGTTGGTTTTGGGGCTGCTTTCCACTGGAACCCTAGCGAGGTTCCCATCCCCGGGCATCCGCCCGCCAGGCTTGGCACCTGCAGGCCGTGAGCTGCTGAGGAATGAGGCCCTGCCCTCTCGGTGCTGGCAGGACTTTCACCCACTGCAGTGAAAGCTGAAGGCTGGGAGCCCCAGGGAGCACAGCCCGCCATGGGAACCCCCCATGAGGGGAAGGAGAGGGAGGGAGGGAGGGAGGAGGGAAAGAAGGATGGGTGGAGAAGGAACAGACATGCTGGTGAGACCAGAAGACCTGGGATCCCACTCAAGCGGGAAACTCAAACCGCCCACACTCCCCGCCCCGCGCTCCCTGAGGGAAGCCCCGGGCCAGGTTCCAGCCGCGAAGGGCTCCACGGGGATCCTGTGGGCCCAGCCCCCGGCCCTGGATTTTGCCTGAGGCACATGAGGGTCACTCTCATCAGCCTCCATGCCCTGGGGGGGCTGGCCTGTCCCTGATGCCAGCAGCACCTTCATCTCCATGCCCTGGGGACTGGCCTGTCCCTGATGCCAGCAGCACCTTCATCTCCATGCCCTGGGGACTGGCCTGTCCCTGATGCCAGCTGTACCTTCACCCCCAGTGACTCGTTGCTCATCTGTGCACAGCTGGGCCTCAGCCTGCAGCTGCCGAACCCTTTTCTGCTCCTGTGCCCAGTGCTGTCTATCTCCAGCTGTGGTCTCACCTGCCCCACAGTCCTGACGTCCAAGTGCAGGAGGGGATGCTGTGGGGCCTGGGAGGAAGGAGCTCCAGAGAGGAAGCATGGGCAATTCCAGTCTGAAAGGTCACATTTCTGCCTGGTAGGGCCCCAGCCCTGAGACTCCAAGGAGGCTCACTCTGGAGGCCAGGTCAGGAGGCCAGGGAACAGGGCATGGCTGGGGAAGAAGGCAGGGCTGGGGGGTAGTCACTAGATGTATGTGGACCCCAGTGCGCAGCTCTGGCCAAGGCTAGGACGAGGGACAGGTGCAGGCCGGGAAGCCACTGCCCGACCCCAGGTCCAGATCAGCCATCAGCTGCTGTGCAGCCCCCACTCCTGGGGACTGAGGAAGTTTTCTCTTCCAACATTGAGTCAGGTGCTGGGTCGCCTCGTTGGCCTCCAGCTGGCCACCAGACAGGACGGGAATGGCCTCCTGTGCCCCTCCAGGGGCCGTGTTTGCCACTGCTGCCGTCTGCTGGCCACCCAGCAGGCACGCTTCGAGCACGGGGGTTGCATGTGCGCCCCAGGAACCAATTCTCCAAATGCCCCCTGCCTAGGGGAGTGACAGGTTTGGCTCAGCTGTTGGGGAGACCTGGTGACCAGGGTGGGGCCACTCTTCCTTGTCCAGAGTGAGCCAGCCCCAGCCCCCAGCCTGTGACGTTCAAGGTGAGGCAGGGCTGGCCCCCACGCCCTCTCCCTGCTGGTGCCTGGCCCGTCTCAGGGGCTGCCCTGCCCAGCCACCCTTCTCAGTCACGACTTTGTGCCTCTTTGTGCCTTTTGGAGAGTGGGGGGGGCACCAAAAGGGAACACTTTGGACTTGGGATGGGGTGGAGACCCACTGTCCATGGAGAGAATGGGCTCTGAGCGGAGCCTCCTCTGTCACTTGGCAGGAGGGGCCAGGAGCCCTCGAGAGCTGGGTGACATGAGAGGGTCTCCTCAGAGGTCTGCTGGGACTTGGGGGTAGGGTGGGGGTGACCCTGTGACCCAGAGAGGGGCTGAGGCCGAGGGTCCGGGAGGGGTGAGTGTGGGTGCTGGGTGTAGGTCCATGGACTGTGCCAACCACCAGCCTGGGAGAGATGGCAATCCCGCCCCTGGTCCCGCTAGGCTGGAGGGGCACACGGGAAGCTCGGTCCATGGAAGACCCCCTTTCTCTGCACCCCAGCCCCCGAGCTGGGCTTTTGCCTCTGCCCGACCCCCCGCAGGGGCTCCTCCTTCTTCCTTGGAGACCCAGCCCTTTTGTCCAGGCACCTTTCCCCTGCTGTGTTCCTCAGGAGCAGCTGACCCCCATCTCTTAGGACTGGAAGTGCACCCTGACTGTGCTTCACTTTGGCCTGGGTGGGTTCCTCGGGGCTGGCTCCTGCTGAGGGCACAGGTCTGGCCAATTTCCTTGACTACTCAAGTGCCTCTGGACCCAGTTGGGCGGGGCACACACAGGGCCCAACGCTGCATCTCTAGAATGAATTCACTTGTGGCTGGAAGGGGCCCTGAGAGAGGCTGGGGAACGTTCTGGAAGGCCAGGGAGCAAGTGGGACAGAGAGCCAGACCTGTGGCAGCTGGGCCGAGGCGGTTCCTGGGGCCTTCCTCTGGGCAAGGCGGTGGATGCCCAGGCAGGCAGTCATGGGTGCCTCTTCCAGGTCCTCTCCTGAGACCCTAGCATCCTTCTTGGGCCAGCCTCAGACTCCTGCCCCTGCCTGTGCACAAGGCTGCCCAGGGCAGGTGGACACGTGTGGCTCTCAGGGACCAAAGGTGGCCATGATGGTTGGTGCAGCTGCTGTGCTCCTGAGGCTAGAGCTAAAACACTGCCCAGCCTGGCAGCCTGGGGGCTGCCCTCCCCCCCCGCAGCGTCCCACCCACGCCCAGAGACACTGCTTGACCGCCCTTCCTGTTGACCACAGGCACCTCCTGGTCCCCTCCTCGGGGCTCCCACTTCCTCTCGCTCTGCTGAGTTCTTGGGCCACCCAGGAGTTGCAGAGGGGACAGAGACGAGGGCACAGGAAGGGAGTGAGCTCTGAGTCCGGGCTTACCCCCCTCGCCCTCCTCCACCTACTGCGTAGGGCAGAGCAGGCTCTTCCTTCCATTTGCCATGAGTGTCATGAAAGAACCCTCCCACCACTGGAGGGGCAAGAGGTCCTGTGTGGTGCCAGCCCAGAGCAGAGAGGGAGGGACAGGTCAGGTTCTGCCCCTGCCTGGCAGGCCCTGTGTCCCAGAGGATGTTTGCCTCTGGACACCTGGGGAGGGGCCATGCTCTCCCCATGGCCTTGGCCATGCCAAGGCCAGCTGTTTGGCAGCATGGAGCCCAGCCCCCTGAGGGGCCCCACTCAGAGCCAGTGCCCATGGTCCCCTGCCTCCCCCAGCTGCCTTCCCATCGGTTAACTGGCCTCCAAAGCGCTCCCCACACCCTGCCTCCCTCCCAGACACTCACCTTCAGGCTGGAATAAAGGGATTCTTATAAAAACAAAAAGATCACTGGCGCATTGTCAGGCCACATAGAGCCAACAGCTGGGGCCACACTCAGCTGAGCCTCGTCCAGGGGCAGACACTGCCTCCGTCCTGAGAAAGGCTGAAGCTCTGGGAATGAATCCAACTGAGCGTGGACTCATTCCGAATCCTCCCTGCACCCAATTCCTCCCTCCCCCCCGCAGAGGCCCGGGGACCACAGAGCTGGGGAAAAGGGCCCAGCCCAGCCTCCAATGGCTGTGTGACCTCGGCTGGCCTCATTCATCTCTCAGGCCCTGTTTGTAAGTCAAGGCTTGCTCTGAGCAGGGGAGATGATGTCCCAGGCCCTGGGGAAGGCACCTATAGAGGTGAGAGTGAGCCCAGCCGCAGCCCCCTCCATGCCTGCGTGGCCTCCTCACCCGCAGTCCAGAGTGACGGGGCTGGGCCAAGCTGCACTGGAGGGGAGAGGAGGCTCTGGCCATTGGAGTGCCCATCAATTGGCAGAGGCCAGAAAAGCAGGAGCTCGAAGCCAGCCTTCAGCAGCAACATCTGGCACAGATACTTCTGCCTAAACCAGGTGGTTCTTTGCAAATGGGATAGAGAGGTCAGTGGGTCCCAAGGAAGGACAGCAGCCATCGGTTAAAGGACAGCAGCCGTCATGTCAACACCGTACATTTGCATTCCAGAAACTTGCTAAGCTCCCAGTGCAAGTGACCATGAGGATCCTGCTGTGAGGACACCACCCAGGCCTCCTGAGTCACCCCAGGGAGACCACAGCAACAGATGCCTTTCCTGAGAGCAGACACCAGCACAAGGAACCAGGCTGCTGTGTGTGGGTGGAGCGAATGCCCAGTGCTAATGTGGGCAGCCTGACCACCCCTGCAGGGGCAGCAGCCTCTTCAGAGCCCCGCGGCATGCACTTCAGCTATAGCATCGGGGCCCTGAGGGCTTGGGACAGAGGCTTTCCCGGGCATCAGCTGCACAGATGGACGTTAAAGCCCCCGAGGCCCTCCTGGGTATTCTGTCCCACCTGATACGATTCTCAGAATGCTCTAGAGGTGTGGGGAGCAGGGGTCAGCATCACATTTTAAAGACGCAGTGGGCTGGGGGCGGTAGCTCAGGCCTGTAATCCCACACTGCGGGAGGCTGAGGTGGGCGGATTGCTTGAGCCTAGGAGTTTGAGATCAGCATGGGCAACATAGCGAGATCCTATCTCTACAAAACTGGAAAAAAAAAAGCCAGTTGTGATGGCACATGCCTGTGGTCTCAGCTACTCAGGAGCTGAGGTGGGAAGACCGCTTAGCCTGGGAGGTCAAGGCTGCTGTGAGCTGTGGTCATGTCACTGCACTCAGCCTGGGTGACAAAGTGAGATCCCTATCTCTCTCTCTCTCTCTCTCTCTCTCTCTCTCACACACACACACACACACACACACACACACACACGCGCGCGCGCGCGCGCGCACGCACGCAGAAACTGGGGCCCCAAGAGGGGAAACAGCCCATCTAAGGTCTTGTGGGCCACGCTGTGCCTGGAATCCACTTGGCACTGTGGAGATAGCTGTGGAGGTACAGGGGAGGGCAGGCGCCCCTCTGGGGAGACATTTCTCAGAGGCTGCCATGGAGCGGGTGAACCTCAAGAGGGGCACAGGAAGTGGCCTGCCCTGCTGAGGGCGTGGCGCTGAGCCATGCCTGGGTGTTGTCTGGGCTGCCTCAGCTGAGCCCTGTGCCTGTGGGGCCAGCCAGGTCAGCCCATCCCCTGGCCCTGTCCACCCGGCCTCCTGACTGACACCACTGAAGGCTCAGAGCAGCTACTGGGTCAGCTGGCCTGGGTATGCGCCCCCCCCCACCCCCGTAGCCGACCCCTCCCCCACTAGCCCTAGGAGGACCTGGCTGTGGTCCCAGCCAGACCCCGCCCACCTGTCCCAACAGAAAGGAGACTATTTTCAGATGCAAGCTGCAGCCAGGTGACAGCCGGGGTCAGGCAGGGAAGGGGTGAGGGGGTGCAGCATCACTTGGAGGCAGTACAGCTGGAGGAAGGGGCCTGCCGGGGTTGTGGATGCAATCTCAAACCAGCCACACCTAGCCTCAGCATTCACACGGCAAACAGAACAGGAACCTGGGCCCTGGACACCCACTTCCAGAAGACAATCGCCTGACAAGCCATGGGGCTGGCCTGTGTTCTGAACGTCCTCAGGCACACCTGGGCCTCTTCCCAGTGGTGCCCGTGCCCCCTCGCCTGGCCCTCCTGGGAGGCTCCACGCCCAGTGGACAGCCCTGCAGGCTGCTGCCTACACAGGTGTGGGGACTGAGGGAGAAGCGGCTGGGCGCAACAGCCTAGGGACACGCGGCTGAGAAGCTGGGCACACAGCTGTGTCTCCTTATCTGGCCTCAGCCTGCTCATCCTCCTAATTCCAGGGCAGCTAGGAGCCAGGCATGGGGGCAAAAACTCCAAGAAGACCAGAGAAAACAGGGCGACACAGCTGCTCTGGGCCAAGACTGAGGTCTGTCTCCGGCCTCCAGGGGCACCTGAGCTCCAAGGGCAGGGACTGGGTGACTGGCTGTTGCTGACACCGAGTGGGGAGCCTGGGGTGCCAGCAGGCCCGCACTCTCCCCCAAACCCCTCGATTCAGCCTCAGTCTCCCCCACTGCCCACCCACTGCCACCTCTGTCGGGACCTTCTGCAGCTGTTCCTGTTCCAGGGACCCTGGGGTGACTGCGAGGCAGTAGGGCCAAGGCTGAGTGGGCCTGAGAGCCGGGCAGGTAGCAGCTTCCAGCTGGAGGAGAGTGTGGTGAGCAGAGACCAAGAAACCCCCTCACCCCGCCTCCCTTCCTTCAGGCCGCACTTCCGCCTTCCCTGCTGGGGTCCCTGTGGCCCAGCCAGGCGCCCTGACGGAACACCAGCTCCTAGGTACATTCACTCGCAGGGGCTGAAGGTGGTGGCAGGGTGGGGTGCTCACGGCCTGGCCTTCGGTTGGTCCTTCTGTCCCTGTGTCCAAGGACACCAACGGGAGCTCTTCCCTACAGCTCCCAGCAGGCCTGCAGAGGTGGCCCCTGCTCTCAGAAAAGCCAGCCTCACAAGAACATGCATCTCAGGCTCAGGGCCCACCGCTGGGCTATCTATGCAGCATGGTAGTGGCCTCTGCAGCCATCTGCCAAGGAAGTCCTCCAAACTGCAGCCACCATCTCAGGCTGTATTAACAGAGGTTGAGTCCTCAGAAGGAGGGAGGGGATAATTGCAATGGAGCCTCCCTGGGCAGCAGCTGGGTTCAGCTCCAGGTGCCTCAGGAAGAGGCACCACAGCAATGCTCTCTCTGAAGGGCCAGTGTGATGCCATGCAGGAATGATGCCAGCCAGGAGTGACAGACACAGCCACGCTCTCCCCTGTATCCCTTGGGCTGGACAGGCAGGGTGGGGCTCACAGCCGGGCCAGGGCCAAAGTGGCCCAGGAAAAGCCAGCATGGCATTTCCTCCTGAGAGGTCTTCCGGGAACTCCGGGGTCCCAGTCTGATGGGAACACAGCCCTGACCTTGTAGCCAGGGGCCTTGGGTAGGGCCTCCCCCAGCAGAAAGAAGGGGAACTGAGGCAAGCCAGGCCCCCAGGCAGTGCCCTCTGTCACGCAGGTACATGGCACCCCAGCAGTGGACAGGCATCGTCATCCTGGCTCCCCCTCCCCCCAGGTCACATTACCCAGAGCCTTGTTTCCAAGACCAGGGAGGTCATAAGGCCACCCGCTGCCCACACACCCCATTCCAGCCCTCCTTAGGATCTGTGGGTACCTGGGGCAGCCCCTGGGTGTTTCAAGGTGAGGTGTCCCACCCCCACCCCCACCCCCCCACACAGCCACTCCTTCCCCGATGCCATCAGTCAAAGGCCAGGAGTCACAAACTGCAGACAAGAGAACACAGAGCCTCACAGGTCGGACCCTGGGCGCACGGCTGGGGTGGGGAGGTCGGCCCAATGCCTCGGATGGAGAGGCCCCCAAAACAAGAATAAAAGCCACCCTAACAACAGAAACAACCAAGTCTGCCCGTAAAGCCTCACTCCAGGCCGTTTTGAGTGCTTCGCTTCTGTCAGCTGCCAATCTGCCCCTGCCCAGCAGACAGTATTGTCATCGTCCCTGTGTGACACAGGGAGGGCGCCGGGGGATGCCACTGAGTGGCGACTGCTCCAGGACCCGGCACAGCGTCCCTTGACCAAGTGCCTCCCACTCTCCTGGGAACGGACCCTCAGGTCCGGCATCCTCCATATGGCTCCACAGTGGGGAGGGCATGGACTCCAGAAACCCCTCCTGCCCCAGCAGGCCAGCCCTGAGCCTCCTTGTCCCCCTCAGAACAGAGCTTCCAGAAGGGCGCCCAGTCTGTCTCACACAGGAAATGGGAGGGTCTCAAACAGAAGGATCCCAAGTCTGTCTTCCCTGGTGGCGGAGGGCTTGCCATGGTGTTCGGGAAATGGCATGAATGGGGTCCACTACTGGCTGGGTTGCAGAGAGGACGGGGGGGGCTCCACTGTGGAGGGGATGGGGGGCTCCACTGCAGAGGGACAGGGAGGGCTCCGTTTCGCTGACCTCCCAGGAGAATCCTTCCATGAACGGAAAGCTAGTGCCTTGCTCCGTGGGCTGCTACACGAGATGCCCATGCATCCCACGCTTTGCTGAGGTGCCCACACCACCCTTGCGCTTGCGTCCTTCCCTGGGCACAGGATGCTAAATGAGGTGGCAGCAGGAACACCCGCCTGCTGCCCACCACCTACCCAGTGCAGGACTGAGGGGATTCTAAGCCTTGGAAGAGCGCAAATACTCCGTTTCCCCACTTTCTCTCCACTTTACAGCTGCAGTTTCTTTTCTCTCTTCCCTCCCCTCTCTCTCCCCTCCCTCTCTCTCTTTCTCTCTCTTCCCTCTCTCTCTCTCTCTCTTCCTTCCCTCTCTCTTTCTCTCTCTTCCCTCTCTCTCTCTTTCTCTCTCTGTCTTCCCTCCCCTCTCTCTCTTCCCTCCCTCTCTTTTTCTTTCTCTCTCTCTCTCTCTCTTGCTTGCTTGCTTTATTTTTCTTTCAGATGGAGTCTCACTCTGTCGCCCAGGCTGGAGTACAGTGGCACAATCTCGGCTCACTGCAACCTCTGCCTCCGAGGTTCAAGCGACTCTCCTGCTTCAGCCTCCTGAGTAGCTGGCGTTACAGGTGCTCGCCACCATGCCCAGCTAAATTTTTTGTATTTTTTCAGAAGAGACGGGGTCTCACCATGTTGGCCAGGCTAGTCTTGAACTCCTGACCTCAAGTGATCCACCCGTCTCAGCCTCCCAAAGTGCTGGGATTATAGGTGTGAGCCACTGTGCCCGGCTGACAGCTGCAGTTTCTGAGGCCAAGAGGGGAAGCTGACTCGCCCAGGGCCACACAGCAGGCGAGTGCAGAAGGTGCTGGGCCCCTGGCGTCACCCCAGAGTCGACGGGGCTGCCCACAGCTGGGGGAGTGCCATGCCCGGGTGGGCCAAGAGAACACCTTCTGGGCTGCTGGTCTGTACAACCGGGAAGCCCCTGCCTTCCCACCACGACCCCTCCCCTGCTGCCACCACAAGGGCCCAGGACCCCTCCCCACTCGCCGCTCAGTGTTCCCGGAGGTCCGATTTCGCCCAAATGTTTAGCTCCCTCCCATTAGACAGATGGGGAGGCTGAGAAGCAGGGAAATTAAACTGACACTCGGTCCTACGGCCTGGCCCACAGGGGCCTGATTGGCAGCGTCTTGCGGGTAGCCTGGGCGGACTGCTGGTTTCCTGCCTCTGCCTCTCCATTTAAGACCCGTTCCCGTGGAGACCTGTCCTGCCTGCGTGTCCTCGGGGCCTGGAAGGAAGTCCTGTGTGGGAGGGGAGGCTGGCAGATTGACAGGTCTCACCTCACTTGGGAATCCCTAAGCCCCATGCAGCCTGGCAGGTGGAAGGCAATGACTGTCCACCCTCTGCACACACAGAAACAGTGAGGCAGGAGGAAAAGGACAGACCCGTCACCCAGGACCGGAGCTGGCACGCAGGGTGTGTGCGTGAGCAGAGCCCCTCGGGACCCTGCGTCTCGGTCTGGACCGTCCTGGTGCCTGCAGAGCGGGGTGGGAGGCAGGTACAGCCCAGTGCATAGACAAGTGACCAGGCCTCAGGGGCCCAGGGGGCTGCACTGTGGGCGAAACGCGCGGATGCAACACACCCCAGAGAAACGAGCACACGCCCCGGGTGGCACACCGTGCTCCCAGCACACGGCGCAGGGCCATCAGAAAGCGGACACGGCCAGACGTCCACGCGGGTGAACGATAAACAGGTGACCCATCTGTGTGACGGGCGTGTCAGCCTCCGAGAGGAAGTGCTGCACTCACACACGCCTCAGCCCGATGAGCCGCAGAAACGTGTCAAGTGAAAGGAGCCCGACACCAAAGGCCACGTCTTGTCGCTTCCACGTCCACGCAGTGTCCAGGACACGAACGCAGACTGCGGGCCAGGGCCCGGCCTGGTTCTTTCCTGGCTTCCCGTGGTGCTTTCGGGAAAGGGCAGGGCTTTGGAGCCCACTGTGACTGGGGGGTGATGGGATGATTCTGGGACCCTGTGCCCTGGGTTTGCTTTACCACAGCCTGGGGGGTTCCTCCCAGCTCCTGGTGGTGGTCACAGAACAGGGCAAGGCGCCGGGCTGCACAGTGCACAGCAGATGCTGCAGAATCGGCAGCTCGGGCTCATCCTGTGTGCTGGGAGCTCTGGGGTGGACCTTGGGTTCGGGCAGCAAGAAGGAGGGTCGATGGCCTCAAGTCACCCCGATGCAGCTGGCAGGGGCCAGCTGCTCCGACACCTACTGACGCCAGCAAGCCTTGATGGCTCCTTCCATCCTCAGGGGGTCCCACAGCCCTGAGACCAAACATGGGTTGTTTGTGAAGTGGTTCAAGATGGCTGCGTCAGGACAGAAACACAAAAAATCCATCGGGGAGGAAGTGACAGGCAGATGGGGACAGAAAGTGTCCCCTCCTCTGCAGCTCACACACTGGGGAATACAGTGAAACCACTCACAATGACAGCCCCCAGGGAAGTGGGGTGCCATGGTGCCAGGGAGCAGGGTGGGCACCCTCAGCATGGTAAAGCCCCTGTCACGGGGAGCTACAGCGAGCAGAAACGCTGGCAGCGGCAGACTTTGGGTGACCAGTGCTGTTTCTTTAAAATACAAAGTGGAATTTCCACTGCTCTTCATGTACCAGTCAATGCATTGATTGTGATCACAGCCAGCAGTGAATGCGCCCGGCTCCGAGGCCTGGACCAGCCGACCTCTGCAGGGGAGCTTGGGCAGGGCACATCCTGACCCCGTTCTACAGACACCGCAGACACCGGCCCCGAATCCCACCACCTGCCACTGGTGGAGCGAGCAGCCACACGTGCGGGTGGGCTGACTTTGGGGACACCACATGTGATGTTGCCTCTTGGGGATTGTTTTTATAATGGGAAAAACACGTCCCCCTTATACATCCTGCAAGTCCGGAGTCTGCAGGAGCCAACCGCAACTCACCCCTCAAGGGCATCAACACACTCAGGCAGCCACCCTGGCGGAGGTCCAGGCTGGGCTGGGCTGCAGCCCATTCCCCAGGCCCTGCGAGGACACTCCCCTGCACCCAGATACTCCAGAATGGCTTCATACCAAGAGCTTCAGTTACACCAGCAAAGACCTGGATTCCAAGCAAGGCCATATCCACAGGTACCCGGGGCTGGGACCTGCAAAGACCTGGATTCCAAGCAAGGCCATATCCACAGGTACCCGGGGCTGGGACCTGCAAAGACCTGGATTCCAAGCAAGGCCATATTCACAGGTACCCGGGGCTGGGACCTGGACACGCTTTGGCGTCCCGCCCGCTACAGGCAGCTTCTACAGCATCTAGCCCAGCGGGGGCCTTCTGGGGACAGCGTGGCCCTTTGCAACTCCCCACAGAAGGGACACTGCACTCCCTCAGCCACAGGAGCCCACCCCTCCCCACTCTGCGTGGCCCTCACGCTCTCCACGTGTGCCTGTGCTGGCCCCATGCCCCTACGTCTCCTACCACCTGTGGCAAAGCCACCTTTCAACCCCGTCAGCCCTGACAAACCTCCCCCAGGGCTCTAGCCTCCCGATGAAGCCTCAGGCCCTGCCCCTCCCTCCACCACCAGTGGTGCCGGCTCAGCACCTGCCCCAGCAGGGTCCACAGTTCTGTCACGGCAGCCCCTGCAAGCAGCCCACAGGAGCTCTGAGAGCCCCACTCCCTCAGTCATACAACCCCTCCCGGGCCAGCAGTGTCTCCGTCTGCCCCACAGCCTCCACTGAACCTTCTGAAGCCACCCCTGCCAGCAAGTTGGCACTCACTTGCCTGCTGTCCTGGCCATGACATTCTTGGGGTGGAGGTCTGTCCTCAAGGGCTGGGAACAGTGGACCTGGCTGAGTCCCTGCACCAGCTGAGAGCCACAGCTGGGGGCTGCTTCCTGGAGGACATTCACTGGCCTGCACCCTCAGATCCCAGACCAGCAGGGCTGGCGTGGCATTTAGAACACCTGTGCATTTTACAGATGAGGAGAGGGAGGTCCTGGTAGGAAGTGGGCCTGGCCAGCCAAGACTGGCCCAGAACCCAGGCCGGTCGGCCTGCAGTGGTTGGCAGTGGGCACCCGGCACCCACACCATGTTCACTTAGCTTTGTTACCCGGAGGAAGGTCACAACGCCTCAACGCTCCCAGGTGATTCTGTGGGGGCTGAGAGTAACAGGGAGGCTTGTAAATGCTCCCGGGGTGACAGTCGGCAAAGACACTCTGAACACACCCTCAGTTCCACCTGCAGATGGGAGGATTCGTTTGGGGACTCCTCTGCCCTTCCGGGGCCAAGCCAGACCCGGTGGCCTCGGGCCCAGGAGCCCATGGAGGCTGGGCGTCATTTCTATCCCAGGCTCTTCCAACTCACCAGAAGCTAGGGGTACAAAGAGAAATAGGCCAGGCTCCTGCAGCTCCGTCGGAGCGCTCAGACCAGGGCGGGCAGAGCAGTGAGGTGGACAAACTGCCCTTATCAGCTGTGCCCCCGCACTGCCATCTCTGGGTGGGGCGTGGTGGCGAGAAGCCCCTGCCTGTGGGCACGGCTGCTGGACCCAGCATGGCATGGCTGAGACTAGGGACCCGGTGTCTTTCTGGCACCCAGCTTCCACCGTACCCGGTTTCCGGCACCCCATCGCTGGCCTTCTGCAGAGCCGCTGAGCCGCTGGGTGCATGGCCACTCCTGGGTTTCTGCGGAGAGGTCACTCCAGGCTGCAGGCTTCTCTCTGGGGACGGGACGATCCTGGGACACCTCTGGGGTTTGGGAGGTGACTGTTGGCCTTTGTACAGCCTGTTCTGAACAGGGTCTGGCACAAGGCAGCACAGACTGCTGGGTCCCCGGCAGCCAGGAGCCCCTTATTGTGGCTGGAGCTGGCGTTTCTATTTACAATTTGCCTCTCACACCCCTTCCCAGCACACCCAGCTGGTCTTGCGGAGGGGCTGGGATTTTCAAGGTGGCTCAGCTGGGGGCACAGGGTCTTGGGAGCTGCCCCACCCACCCTGAGCTAAATGCACAGCCAGTGTCTTGTTAGCCCTGGGCGGGCGGAGGCTCCAGCTCTGTCCTGGGATCCTTCCCAGTCACCCTCAAGTCCTGGACTTCAGTTTTCCTCAAGGCAGAACTGCAGCCCCGTGACCCACATGTCTCAAGGGGGCCGGGCGGGTGTGCAGGCTGCACAGCCACTGTGAAGCCTGAACTTGGGATGCCTGCTCCAGAGTCAGGGGCTGGGGCTGGGCAGGGCCCACCCAGGAAGACGCTGGCAGAGGCCCCAAGGGTGGGGGGCGGGCATCAGCTCTGGGACTGGATGTGTCTGACACTTACTCTGTGCCCCACAGGGCTTGCCACAGGGCTGGGCACAGCTCCTGCCTCTGCTGGCCAACCTGGCTTGACCTCAAGCTGCCTGGGCCGGGACAGCCACAGCCGAGGCCAGCCCACAGTGACAAAGCCTGCTTCCAGGCTCTGTCTCATGCCCCGGGCTATGGGTCAGCCCAGTCAGCTCTGCTATGGGTGTATAGCCCCGTGCTGGCCCGGCTGGGACAGCGGCGACGCAGGTACAGCCACTGACCTCTCCGCGGGCCATTGGTGAACTCGAATTGAGGTGTCAAGTACACATGTGTCCTTTAAGCCACGGTGGACTTCTGGAAATTTACCCTTGGGACTAAAACCCCATACAATCAATATCTGCCGGAAGAGAGGCGGATGGCTGGCAGAGGCATTTATGGGAGTGAGCATGGGGGCAGGGAGCGCCCGGCACGGCCCTAGACCAGGCGCGGAGGACGCAAGGTGCTGGGGGGAACAGGACCGACCTCGGCGAGCGTGAGTTGATGTGCACGGCCAGGGTCGTGCCTGGGTCTCCACCACCAGGAGCTGCCAGGTTTCCATGATAGCAGGGCAGGGACACCTCCTCTTCACCTTTCTACACCTTTGACATTTCCGATCACCCGAAGCCAAAGAGACGCCACAGAGTTCTCTAGAAGGCACAGGTGAAGGGAATCCACTCCCCAGATGGAGAGGAGAATTACAGAAGAGCCTTAAAGCAGGAGAAGAGATGAGCTAACAGCAGAGTTGCATCCCCACAAGGGAGGCTGAGGGTTTCTATGAAGGTAAAGGTGACAGCCAGCTAGGTAAGAGGCTTCACACAGGTGAAAAATCAAGTAAGCAGCACAAGATGACGGGGGTTATTAAGATAAGTGGATTAAGACTCAGAATGAGCTTCAGAATGAGCAGAGAAGGAGCTGAGTGGCCACGTATCCTCCGTGGGCTGCAGCCTCCAGAGAGAGCACGGACCCTCAGAGGCTCAGAATCTGTCTCAGCCCTGACCTCCCCACTGGGCCCACCGCAGAGCCACCTTCACACATCAGCTGCCAAAGCCACCTCCCCGCCCCTCCAGCTCTGCATCTCAGCAACAGACCCTTTCCAGAGGCTTCCAGGCTTCTTGTAATGGCTGTCCTATTGCCCAGCATGCATCAGATTCGAAACAGGCCCCCTGCGGGTCCACACTAAACCGTACAGGAAGCCCCCGAGGCCGGAATGCAGCAGAGGCCCCGAGTCAGGCCCCCAGAGCTGTCTTCGGTTCCCACAGGTGTGGGCTGGGGGGGGGTGCGCCCTTTGGGAGACCTACCAGCACCCCTACCTTGTCTGGTGGCCGGGAAAAGGGCAAGATCTTGCAGTGTGCTGGGCTCTGGTGAGGGAGGCCGTGGGCGAGATGACAGCGGCTGCCCCTCTTGCCTGCGTCCTCCCTGTCCCCATCAGCATCTCCAGAGTGCTTGCCCCTTCGTCAGCTTCCCCTGCCCATGTGTGCCGTGGAAGGGGTGTGGCCTGCACAGAGCGCGGGGGCAATTCCCACGTCAGGCAGCAGCAGCAGGTGCCCACGGCAGCCTTGCCCAAGCTCCTCTGATCTGATTTGCTTCTCACAGTTGTCCTGGGAGGCAGGTACTATCGGGACATACAGCTTCCAGCACACAGCGGTGCTCCCCAAGGCCCCTGCTCCCTGTCCCTTCTTCCTCCTTGATCAAACCACCCCAACCTCACTGACCAGTCAGCGGGTGGTTACTGCCCTGGCAGGCACCACGCAGCCTGGGGCATAAGGGCCAGCTGTGGCCACTGCTGACTGTTCCCTGTGTACCAGGTGCCGACAGGCAGGAGCGCAATGGTGGTCTTGCATTTCTCTCATCCTGACTGCTCACTGCCCCTTTCCCAGGCACACACACACAGAGATGCATGGACACCACCATCACGTGCACAGCACACACACACGAACACACACACACAGACGCATGGACACACACCACCACCACGTGCACGGCACACACACATGAACACACACAGAGATGCATGGACACCACCACCATGTGCACGGCACACACACATGAACACACACACAGACGCATGGACACACACCACCACCATGTGCATGGCACACACACATGAACACACACAGAGATGCATGGACACACCACCACCACGTGCACGGCACACACACATGAACACACACACAGATGCATGGACACACCACCACCACGTGCACGGCACACACACATGAACACACACACAGATGCATGGACACCACCATCACGTGCACAGCACAAACACATGAACACACACAGAGATGCATGGACACACACCACCACCATGTGCATGGCACACACACACGCACACACACATTCATGGACACACACCACCACCATGTGCATGGCACATACACATGCATGCACACACACCCAGATGCATGGACACACCACCACACGTGCACAGCACACACACATGCACACACACAGAGATGCATGGACACACCACCACGTGCATGGCACACACATGCACGCACACACACAGATGCATGGATACACACCACCGTGTGCACAACACACACACACAGATACATGAACACACAGAGATGCATGGACACACCACCACCATGTGCACAGCACACACACACGAACACACACAGAGATGCATGGACACCACCACCACGTGCACGGCACACACACGAACACACACACAGATGCATGGACACACACCACCACCATGTGCATGGCACACACACATGCACGCACACACACACACAGATGCAATGGACACACCACCACACGTGCACAGCACACACAGAGATGCATGGACACACCACCACGTACATGGCACACACATGCACACACACACACAGATGCATGGATACACACCACCGTGTGCACAACACACACACAGATACATGAACACACAGATGCATGGACACACACCACTGTGTGCATGGCACACACATGCACAGGCACACAAACATGTGTGCAAAGATGCATGCATGTGCACACGCATAAGCACACAGACATACATGCACACACAGACACACAAGTACACACACTCAGCAAATCAGATGCTGAAGTCCACCAGTGGCTGCTTCCCCTGTCAGCATGGCCGCTGCCTCCCAGGAGGGCACTGCTGCCCAGAGGCCCCGGGCAGGAGGACCGTGTGCCTGAGGCTGAGGTAGTCCAAAAAGGCAAGTCACACTCCAGCGCCAGGGTCCCCAGTCCATGGGGGGAGCAGACAGTGCTTTTTTACCCTTCGCTTTTTAAAGGCAGCTTTTTAAAAAGAATGTTTTTTGGTCCCCAGGTAAACATGTCTGATGCAACCAGAGTCCTGTCCAGGTTGGCTTCCAGGGACCTGGGCCAGGCTGAGAACCTCGAAGCCTGGGGAGGAAGCCAGCAGCCCCCAGGTGGGCCTGTCCCGCCTGTCCAGGCTGGGTCACCACTTCATCAGCGTGCAGGAGGCACAGTGGGGCCATGCTCACATCTCAAGGGCTAGCCAGGGGTCAGGAGGCCAGGGGACCAAGGTGTCCCACCCACAGACACAGAGGCCAGTGGCCTCACTGGACAAACGTGCCTCCAGGGGGAAGCAGAACTCATCCCTTCCCTGGGGTGGAGTCTCCCAGTGGCCACACCCAATGTTCATTCCCAGCTCACTGCTGACGTCCTGGGTACCTCAGGCCGCTCCTGGTTTCCTGGAAGGCCTCACTATTCTCCTCTGTGAAATATGGCAACCCTCTGCTCCCTAGCCCGGCTGCTGGGAACCGAACTTGACTGTGATCATGCATGCCTGCATCTGTGATGTCATCCTCATGCCTGGGAATGCCACCCCTGGTCCTTCTACAAATTCCGATCTTAGTCCATCTTCCCAGGAGTCACGGCAGGCTGCCCGTTGTGGCCACCCTCTCCCAGTGATGGAGGGCTGAATTGTGTCTTCATGAAAGATGAGTCCAAGTTCTAACATCAGGACCTGTGACCTTGACCTTGGAAAGAGGGTCACTGTGTGGGGTCCTCACCCAGTGACTGGGGTGCACATGTGAAAAGACAGGGAGGAGACACAGACAGAGAACGTGCTGTGAGGACAGAGGCGGAGATCGGAGCCATGTAGCCATGAGCCAAGGACACCTGGCGCCCCCAGGAGCTGCAAGAGGCAGGAAGAGTCCTCCCCCAGAGCCTTGGCAGGGAGCTGGGCCCGCTGGCACTGGGATTCCGGACTTCTGGGCTCTACTGCTGTGAATGAATCTGTGTTGTGCTACGCCACCCAGCTTGTGGTCATTTGTTACGGCAGCCCCAGGGCACTCACGCCAGGGTTCAGAGCTGGGAGCAGGGAAGGGCCTGTCAAAGGTGCGAACGCCTCTTCCTGAGCCCCTCTGCAACCGGCATGGAAGAAACCGCAGGAAAGCCGCCTGCACCCACACACACAGCGGGCCACCAGCCGGACCTGGCCACTTCCTGAGAGCACAGCTGTCTTTCCCACTCCCCATGTGCTGGGCGTGCATTCAAACTGCCCCTCGTCCCCCAAGAAAAGCCAAGGGGTTGAAGATGAAGCCTCACACACCTTTATGTCCCCCATGGCACAAAGGACGGTTCTTCCACCCCTCTGGGATCCCTGCAGAACACACCGTCCTGGCGTTAACCCAAAAAGAGAAAACCAGTGCCCCCTTGGAGAACGTTCTATGACTCCAAAGACACCAGACTGCGCTGTAGGAAGGGGGCTCCAGGCAACACAGCCGCACTCTGCTGGGAACCTGGATGGGCCCTGTCATGGGGTCACCTCCTCCTCCCTGAGTGGGCTCTGCAGCCCCAACAGCTGCCTGTTCCTCTGGCTGATACTGGAGAGGTGCCCATTCTCAAATCCCCTGGAATTGGCCCCTGAAACCCCCCCGCCCCCGCCTCTCAAGCCAGCTGGGAAGAATGCCCATCACTGATGCCCCCGGGTAACACCAGCAATACAGGTGGTCTTCGCCACAGGACACAGTGAGAAAGCAAGGTCTTCACCGGCATCTTCCCAGCCTCCTGATTACACCAAGGGACCAGAGTGTGGGTCTTTACGGTGGCTCTGTCCCTGCTAATCTCTCTATTTAAGGGAGGAGGGTGGCCCTGGGGGCAAAGCTCGAAGCAACCAACGTGGGTCCACGGGGCCAGAGCACCCAAAAGCTGATATGTAGTCAGGAGCTCGCGCGTGTCGTGCACGTCTTCAGGGGCTCGCGCGTGTCGTGCACGTCTTCAGGGGCTCGTGTGTGTTGTGCACGTCTTCAGGGGCTTGTGTGTGTCATGCACGTCTTCAGGGGCTCACATGTGTTGTGCACATCTTTAGCGTTACCTGCAACTTGTCACAGGTGACGTTGATTTTTTAACTGCAGCAATGATTAACACGTCTTCTAGATATAAATGTACTTCAAAAAGAAATGAGTTGATTTAAAGATCCAGGTCTTAAAATAACAGTGTAGGTGACGCTGGGTTGCCACAGTGGTCTGCGGACACTGAAAGCCGTTCTAAAAATGCTCAAAGTGTGGGGCCCCTTCCTGACCTAGAGGCGCATGTGTTCCCTTCTCCTGCAGGCAGGGACCAGGCCTTGGTTTTTACCAGGTCCTCCCGGGGCCCCACCCAGAGCAGCAGCGGGGGCCTGCAGGCTTATCGGGAGCAGCCTGCAGGGTGCCATGCGCTGTCTCAGGCGAGGCATGTAGCGCCCCTAAGCCTGGTTCTATCCTGAAAGGGCACCTAGGCATGAACAGAGCCGGTGCCTGCAAAACCTGTGGGAAGGGCTGGATACGTGTGGGCGTTTGTTCGCTCTGACGGCTGTCAGTACCGTGTGGTCCACACCAGATGCTGAGTGAGGAACACAGAAAGGAAAAGACCCCCCAAACAGCCCAACAGAACATCACAAAACACCGCGTGCTGGGTCTCATTCGCGCCTCGCAGGCATGTCCCGGTGGGCCTGCCGCGGCTGCCCGCTCCTGGTTTGCTCACTTTTCTAACAGCCTTACTCATCCGATTTCCTACACAGTACTGGGGACAATGATCCGACAGCCCCCCAACAAGAAGGAGAAGAGGCGGAGTCTGGGCCACTTCCTACAGCGAGAATAACATCCCCCTGGGCACCAGGCGTCCAGCTACGAGGCGAGCTGCTTCCCATCCCGGCCCTGTCACGAGGGGTGGGTGACTCTGGGCAGCCTTGTTCACCTCCCCAAGCCCCAGTGTCCCCATCTGTAAAATGGGAACCATAATAGTACTTAGGACCTAGGGTTGTTTCAGGGATTCAAGGAGATAAGTCATTCCAAAAGCCTCAGTAAAATACATGTCAATCATGATGAGAATTCACCATTCTAACGGCACAAGTCAGCAGGAAAAGGGTTGGGGCGCTTCTATTTATACCTAAAGGTTGCATACGCCTTATGCGATATCCACCGAACGGGGCAAACGTGTTTAATGAACCTCAGTGGGATAAGCTGCTCTGTTCTGGGAAGGCCCCTGTAGCCTGACGAGTTACCTCCCCAGGTCACACATTCCTGGGGCTATTCCTGTGCTGGCAAGCTGTGGGGGCTGATGACGCCAGCGCCGTCGCTAGGGCTGAGGCCCAGGAATAATGAATGTCCACAGCCGGAGAACAGGCACCCACCAGAGGCAAACGGCATGTTCCTGCACATTCAAAGCAGACACGGTTTAAAAATAATGAACAGGGCAGAGGACGGTCATTTGCCTGCAGTCACTCGTTAAACTGCAATTTAAAAACTGACCACAGGCTCCGGCTGCGGGAGCACAGCCCCAAGGTGGAAGGACTCCTGGGCGACCCACGCCGGCTGCGAGTGGTGGGTGGACGTCTGCTATGGCTGCTCAGGAGTCTTTCGTTTTCCTTTCTGCTGCGCTTGGAGTTCTTGGCAGACCTCCGGATAGCAGAGGCTCCATATAAGTGAAGCCCAGATAGGGTGGCTGCAGCTGGGAGCCCTGCGGTTACCTGCTTCCAACAGCACACACACACAGCAGGCAGCTCCAGGAGAGGCCCGCAGGCTCCGAGGAAGGTCTGTGCCTGGGAAACACGCAGCGTTCAAACGGCCACTGTTGTGTGGCCCCTTATCCGTCTCCCCAACACACCAGGAGGAAAGGCTCCGTTTGGTGTCCAGAGGGCCACTGTAGGAGGTTTTGCCGGACTAGGCCAGAGAGCACAGGGGAAGGGGCAGCTGACACCTCCAATCCTCGGATCCCGGCCCAGATGCTGGGACCTCGAGAGCACGGCCCTGCTGCAGCACCTGCCCGTGGGCAGCGCCCGCCGGTGGGCAGCAGGACGCATCGCCGAGGGCTGGCGAACCCCACACACGCGAGTGACCCGCCTCCCGGCCTCCCGGCCTCCCCACCCCCTCTACCGGTGGGGCAGAGCAGCTGAGGGCGTGTGGCCGGGAAGGGTGAGCCCTGAAGGGTGAGCATGCTTCTGCTGACGCTGCGTTCACCGGCAGGAGTCTCTAAAGCTCCCCCAGGTTCTGTGTGAGCCAGGGCTCCCGGAAGAACATAAAACGGTCAAGATTCAAGAACTCTGAGAACATTTCACACACTCACGGGGGCGGAAGGCTCTGATCACATCAAGAGCGTACTCCCGGCAAACACTCGGTGCTCACAGGAGATAGAAACACAGCCCGCTGACTCCAGCGGGGCCAGGCCCGGGAGAGCCTGGCCGCTCCACCACCCACGGGTATAGGCTGAAGTGTGGCCCCCTCAGTCCATATGTTGATGTCTTAGCCCCAGGACCTAAGAAAGTGACTGTGCGTGGATGGAGTCTTTAAAGAGCCTATTCGATGACAATAGGTCATGAGGGTGGGCTCTAAACTGGTGTCCTTCTCAAGAGAGGAGATGAGGACACAGGCACACTGAGGAATGGCCCTGTGAGGACACGGGGAGGCGGCTGTCTGCACCACGAGGAGAGAGGCCTCGGGAGAAGCCAGCCTGCAGGGCCTCCAGCACTGAGAGAGCAGGGCCGTCCGTGCTGCTTAGCTGTGGAGGCCCCAGTGAACTCACACCCGCCCAGGACGGCCTTCCTAGACAGCTGGGTTACAGCTCCAGCTTCCTTGGGAAAAGGGGCCTTCTCCCTGGCCACATCTGGAGGAGCCACAAGGCCCCTCTCCCGGGAATAATGCCAAGCGGACTTGGGCTCCAATCCTGCCTGGGCCACTTCCTAGCTGGTGACCCGGGGTGATCCCAAGCTCTGTCGGGAGGTGGGTGCCCAGCTCTGCCACTCATGTCCCACGCGGCCAGAGGGCCAGGGCAGCAACCCCTCTGCCAGCGGTTCTCTTCCACGTAGCCCAGCCCTGTGGGGATGCCACGGGCCTCGGGCTTGGCCCTCTACCCAGGCGCTGAGCTGGGAATGGCTTTGAGCAGACCTGCAGAGCCATTGGCGGGACCCCACGCTTCTCACGCTCAAGCCTCTATTTCTGCTTTTAATTAACAAAGTGTGTTGGTCACTGAGAGGCTGCTGGGGACGCTAGCAGACATCTCTGTATGGTGTGTCCCCTGGGGACCAGGACTCCTCCCGAAGCCCTGTGCTGAGGCAGAGTCGGGGGGTAGGGATGATTCCCACCTTGGGAAGAGGGGGAGAGGGAGGGGGAGTCGGCACTGCGTTCAGGAGTGACCAAGGCACAGCCCGCTGGGCTGCTGACCCCACCCCAGCTCAGTCCCCGGGGAAACCTGAATGCAGACCTTGCTCCAGGGAAGGAATGGAACTACGAGAATGTTCTTCCCAAGGATGGAAGTCCGTGTGATTTATGTACATAAAGCGAGGAGAATGTGCAAGGAATACTGAACCACACAGACAAAACGAGGCTGCGGAGGGCAGTGAACTACTGTTTTCGCGACTTCTCTGCGACTCTAAAACGATCGGAAAGAAGAAAGGACGTGGGCGGCCCGTCAGTGGTCACGTGGCATCTGCGACACCAGCCAAGGGCGCCTGTGTGTGTTTACGGATCCATCCATAAATAGTCAAGCCTAAAACCCGCCTGGGAGCCTGAGCCTGGAAATCCAGGATACGGTTCCCAGGGGAAGAAGCCAGCTCCGGGGCCCTCCCCACACGCAGCTCGTAGCTTCAGAAAGACGCCTAAAGCAGATACACCAGGTGCCAGGACCTTGGCAAGGCCGGGGTAGGTTCTGTCATTCTGTATGGAAGAGCCTGTGGCTCTTTCACAATCATTCATTGTTCATGAAGGTTTTCACGATGATAGGCGGTGGTCCCCCCCTGCTGTGAGAGCCTGCGCCACTTCCACACAGGTCAGGGGCCGGCACCCAGGGCTGGCCTATGTCCCGACACATCCCCGAGGCACCTCCAGGAGGCTGGCCCTGCGACGGCCCATTTCACAGACAGGGAAACCAAGGCCTGGAGCGTTAGGACTCACCCACGGCCCCACAGGCTGTGGATTCCCACCCGCTTCACCAACTGCTAGGCCCACGTCCTAAGCACTGCGCCGCTGTCCACGAGGTCAGACGGGTGACTGCTCGGGGCCCCCACGGGCCACACGCTCCCAACCGGCACAGGTCAGAATGTGAAGAGGGCGCCTTTACAGGGCAGCGCTCACGGCCCAGGGCACCTGGCCTCACACGCTAGCAGAGAGCCGCGTGCCTCTGTGCAAAACACCCAGGCCAAACACCTGGGAGCAGCAACTCACGGCCCACGAGGGAGGAAAGCAAGCAGCACCTCCCGAGCCCGTGGGAAGAGGCCGGCCTTGTGGGGCCAGATCTGAGGGGGTCAGGGCCAGCAGCAGAGAGACCCTGGCCCGAAAAAGGGTGGGAAGGGGCAGATAAGGAACGAGGCTGGACTTAGGAGCGGTCACCCTGATGAGACAGGGTTCCTGGACGAGGTGACGTCCCCGGGAGACACGGGGAGCCCAAGCCGGGGCCTGGGCACCAAGCTACCTAACCTAGATGTCTGGTGGGCTGCAGGTACTGAGGCTGGGCCTAGATGGAGGCAGGTTTTGCAGGCCTGGGACGGGCCTGTGTTAGACAGAGACGGGTGAGGCGCTCCCGCCAGCTCGGCTCCACGACCAGGATGGCTCCACGGGCCAGCCTGTGCTCAGCGGGTGGGCACCACCAGGCCGCTTCCTGCCACCCCACGTCACTTTAGAGTGTGAGCACCCAGCAGCTCCTGGAGCCAAGACGAAGGCGGCCCCACCCCCGGCTGCTGGGGACTGAGTAACTCATTCTCCTCTGCTCACAGCAATCAGATGAAGGAGAAACCAGCCCAGCCTGCTAGGCTTGCAGCAGCCGGAGGTTCTCCTGCCTGTTGGTGGGCACCTGCCAGCAGGGAGAGTCTGGGCAGGAAACAGTCATACAGTGCGGGGGATGAGGGTGGGGTCCCTGATGGCCTCGACGACAGCAGCTGCGGGTGTTCAGCAGCACACTGGGGCCGAGCACCCCGAGGGTGGCCCTTGGGTGCCAGTCACCAACAGAGAACACCTCTGTCCCCCTCTCTCTGAGCGCCTTCGTGAGAGGCTGGCTGCCAGGCCGGGGAGGATGAATCACTGTGGCACTGTAATGGGACAAGCAACCAGGGCCTGCCCCGGAGCGGCCTCACCCTCAGGTTTCCTGACGGGGCCCACATTCTGACATTTCTAGGTGTTTTTCAGGCTCCAAACTCTCCCAGCCTCCTGCAGCCAAGTGGCCTGCCCGGGCCTGGCCTCTGGGGACAGCTGTGCCACTGAGACGCAGAATCTAGGTCTCAGAGCCAGAGGGATCTGTGCTCTCCTGCCAGAACTGGGCCCAAAGTAGAAACCCAGCATGGGTGCCGGAGTGGGCGAGGGTTCCCTTCAAAGCTGGCTGCTCTTTTCCTCTGCCCCAAGGAGATCAGAGGGTGCCATGTGGCAGCATGCACTGCTACAAAGCACAAAAGGCTCGTGATGCCCACACTGGCACCTGCTTCCCCCTTCTGCAGAGCCCTCTTCCTGTCCTGGCCTCAGGACGTACAAGACAGCAGGGCGGAGCTTTGCGGGAAAGTGGGGCGTCCTCGGCAGCATCCGGCCAGTCCACCACCCCAGAATCAGCCACGGGGACACCCCTCGTGCACAAGCTAGACTCATTGAGCTTTAGTGACACATGAGACCTCTTCCGTGTTGCACATTGTGCATGAGAGAGGGCAGCGGGAAGGAGAAAGAGTTCCAGTCACTCGGGCTCACAGTTTTCAAACCTTTAAAAATTAGTGGACACTTCTTTCTGCCTAAAACTATAAAGCAGCTCAAGGAGCAGAAGCAGATGGACGGGAGCACTTGGATAAGTGGGGCCTCGGGAGTGAATAGGGAGCCCTAGATGCCCCGGTTTCCGTCTCAGTTCCTGCCGGGGCGGTGCCTGTGTGCAGGAGGGAGCCTGAGCCCCACAGGTTTGGGGATTTCGGGCAAATGTCAGGGATGGAGGTGCCTTAAAGATGGGGAAACTGAGGCCGGGTGAGGAACAGCACTATGATCCTGCCATTCTTGGGCCCCATTTCCTCTGTGTAGAGAGGACCCTGTCAGATGCTGTGAGCCCTCGGGCCAGCCACCCTCTGGTGGTGCAGCCACCACCTGCTGCAGGGGCAGCAGGGTGAGGGCACAGGCAAGGGTACACATGCACCCCGAGGCCACAGAGATTGAAACATGAGGGCCAGTTTTTGCCCAGGAGATAGGTATGCTCTGGAGCTGGTTGGGGGAAGGGGTAGAACTCTTAGGTCTCCCTGGCGATGAGGGATCGCACTACCTCTACAGATCATCTTTGAGCATCAGTGCTGAGTCCCAGGACCCCGTCCACAGCACCCCAACCTCAAGCTAACAAGGCCTGGTACCCAGCCCACAAAGTGCTGGCTGGTAGGGAATGTGGGCGCGGGGAGGTGGGGGCAGGAGACTAAGGCATCCCAGCTTTCCCTGGCCCCACACCAGGCCTCTCGATGGATCCACTGCCCTCAGGGACACCGTGCGTGATGATCCCTGCTCTACAGGTGAGGGCAGCAGCCTCGCAGAGCCCAGGCCGACTACTTCACTTCCCATGGACTT
>CM052657.1:114804480-114817740 GCA_028533165.1 Leontopithecus rosalia | reverse complement strand
CCCTGGCCTCACCAGGCCTGGCCTCCAGAACAGGGTCACATGCCCCACCCCGTCCCTGCTGGCAGGCTTGAATTTTGCTAAATTTGGGTGACTTCCTGTAAGAAGGGCCTTCCTGCCCCATGGCCAGCATCGGGGTTCCTCTCCCTCTGGCCAATGCGGGGGGCCTCCCTAGAGTGCTCCCCTCCCACCCAGGACCAGGAGCTGCCCCAAAGCTGCACAGTGCAGCCGGCAGAATGCCTGCACCCTTTAAGCGACCTGACTGCTGTGCCGTATTCACTGCAATAGGCGGGCACATCGGGACGCACAGCTGCCGGACTCTGGCACTTTAAGCGACCCATACTCCCTGCGTCGCATTCACCCTAATACGGAGACATAGAAATGCCACGGCTTAGGGTGGCAGCCCAGTGAATGGGACCCACAGCGGAGGACCCTTTAGTTGACTCTGTCGTATTCACAGCAATAGCTGGTCATGAGAAATCCCGCTGGATTTCTCATGAAAAATCCAGGAAAGGGGCCAGAGCTGCGGATGCCCCGCCCCAACACCCACGTCTTTCCCTGCTGACCATCCCCAAGGGCCCCTTTAAATGACAACCCCTCCCTCCACCCCCACTCCCACACCAAGCCCGTATTCACCCCAATAGCATCAAGCCCTCAGCAGCGCCGGGCCACTGAGCTCCCTCCCCTGGCCGAGGAAGGCCCTTCCCCAAGTGGGAGGCAGCTGAGTGTGAGCCAGCACCAGCCAGAGAAAGGACAAAGGCACGGGTGACAGAGCGCCCTCTGTGCTGTCCCCAGGCGCCTGGGGGCCGTTCCCTCCTGGCTCAGAAGCACAGGGCGCTTCCTGAGGGGCCATCCATGGCCAGCAGTCAGGGGCCTGCTATCTCCAAGCCGGGGTGGTGCTTCTGCTGGTCCAGGCACAGCAGGGCCTACCGCAGGTCTGGATGAAGGGAAGGCAACCCCAGGCTGGTCACAACGGGCAGCCTGACCAGCTGCCTGCAGAGGTGGGGTATCCCCCAAATCCCCTCCCTATGTTCCAACTTAAACTCCCTGAGAATGTGCATATTTAGAGGCAACACGGTCCTGTCTCCCTGTTGTTGTTGGCTTCATGTCTACAGGACCAGAGGGGAGCCCACGGCCAGTTGAGTTCACCTGCATTCACCACATAAAATATTAGGCGTCCCGTGGAGGTGAGATCCCCCTCCAAGGGCTCCATTCCGAAATCAGAAATGAGGGGACCCTGGGAAAAGTCACACATGCTCTTGTCCTGCCATCCTAGGGCGTGGAGGAAATGAGCCGGTGCCGTCCCTCACCAGCCAATGCTGGTGAAACCAGGACGTGGTGGGTGGGACTTGCGAGATGCGGGCAGCCGGTCTCAATCTCCCCATCTCCCTGGGATGACACAGTCTGATGGCTTTCCATGTGTGCCTCTCTTGACTGTGGAGCACCTACTGTGTGCCAGCCCCTGGGAAGAGAACTCGGAGCAAACGTCCAGGCCACCGTGCAGGGGAACGGATGACATGCACCATGAACCTGGCTTATCCCGGTTGCTTTCTCCATAGGAAGCCATTCAATTAAATGAACGAGATCATTTCGGTATAAATACAGAGAAAACAGGCTGGACATGGTGGCTCATGCCTGTAATCCCAGCACTTTGGGAGGCGGAGGCAGGCGGATCACCTGAGGTCAGGAGTTCGAGACCAGCCCAGCCAACATGGCAAAACCCTGTCTCTACTACAAATATAAAAATTAGCTGGGCACAGTGGCAGACGCCTGTAATCCCAGCTACTCAGGAGGCTGAGGCAGGAGAATTGCTTGAACCCGGTGGGGCAGAGGTTGCAGCAAGTGGTGATTACATCACTTAAGAAAAGAAAACACAGAGCTGAGAGCTGCTTTGGAATGGGTATCGGGTCAGGAGCAGAGGGTCTCAGGGAGGTGGCATCCGAGCTGGGACCTGAATTAGATGGAGCCCACCATGTGCAGATCTGAGGAGGGGCTGAAAGCAGAGGCACCTGGAGTGCAAAGGCCCTGGGGTCAAAGCCAGGCCTGAGGCTGGACCCCTGTGAGCAAGGAGAGGAGAGGGAAGGGAGAGGGAGGGACGGGGAAGAGAGGGGAGAGGAAGGGGAGAGGGAGGGAAGGGGAAGGGGGCGCAGGGGAGGAGCAGGAGACGGGTGTCTCAGGCCTGTGGGGTCTGGAAAGGTGTCAGGACTTACTGAGACCCCTGGTGCCTCTCAAAGGCTCTAAGTGGGCACATTACATGAAGCGGTTTATCGTTTCCAAGACCATGCTGGCTGCCGGCTGGGGAAAGGCTAGGGAGACCACAACAGAGGAAGGAGCCTGCTAGGCAGCCACGTGAAGCTCCAGGCTGGAGCTGGCAGGGCCAGGAGGGGAGCGGAGGCCAGTCCTGGAGGGAACAGCCGGATGTGATGTGGGCTGGGAGGCCAGGCAAAGCATGTGCTCTCAGCCCAGGGGGCTCTGAGGTTTTCGACAAAGGCCCTCTGGGAATTCTAGATCACTCTAAGCCGGCCAAGAAGGCTCATGTCCCATGCCCTCAAGCCCTGGTCCTGAGGAATGGCTGGTGCCCACCTCACTTCGTGTAGATGCCAGCACACGGCAACCCCACACCCTTGTGCACGTGCTTCCAGAGGTCCTGGCTCAGGACAACTGTGACGCTGAAAGAACAGGGTGGCCCCTAGTCCAAGTCCTTTGCACTCAGCTGCGACCCTACCACCCTCCGGAGAAGCTGCACTACCCGCCCGTACATCTCCACGGGAAGGTTACCCAGCCTCGGGCAAGACCCAAAACCCCTTACAAATCTTCAGCAGCCCGGGAGCCCCATCCTCGAGTTGTTAGCTGTCTCCTCGAGCTGGGGGCTCGGTAAGTCATCAAGCAGAGCTGGCATCGGGAACGATACTGTTTCCTTTGTGCCGGTCACAAGCAACATGAGGACATCCCGGGCGGTGTGCTTGTTGCTGTGGGGACCCAACATCTACGCCCCAGCACACCGGCGTGCTCCCTGGGCACCTGCCAACCCTGCCAGCGGTGGGCACTTCTCTCTACCTGGCCCATGGATTCCACCAGGGGGTCAGCACCTATGGCTCCATCCCCGGACAGCTCCCTTCCCATCGCAACGACCGGATCCTCTGGCGCTGTGCACCCCTGTGCCCCCGCCCCTCTACAACCCCCTGTCCAGGGGGTCAGAGCTTCCAGCTCCCCAGACCCCTCCAGGAGAACCCTGAGCTGGATCCACACACTCAGATTCACTGGTCCCTTGAACACTAATTGGGATGTACCTTCTGTCATCTGGGGTAAGTTCTCCACCTGCACGCCGAGCCTGTGCGTGCACACGTGTGAGGGCTTAACCACAGAGTCAGCCGAGAGCACCAGTCCCCAAAACACAGCTGTCAGAGACACACGCAGCCTTCCACCCGCCAGCTTGTCACAGAGTGCTTCTCCCTCCCCCAAGCATAACATGTCAGATTACTATCACAGCTCACAGCCAGGCTGGGATTTCAGTGGAGAAACTGATCCCAGGCATTCTCAGCATTGTAAATACAATCCTGGGTGGGGGCGGGGCGGGGGTCTTGCATTCACATTCTGTGAAGAGCTGAAAGAAGTCCTTTGAATAACTTGCCTATGGCCCAGTCTGGAGCCAGCAAGGAGCCTCCACTGGACACGAAGGATGCTTGCCCGGGGTTCAACATCTGCAGGACAGCCTCTCTGGGGCCAGGCCCAGGACTGCGGCCGGAGGCTCCACACCCGGCCCATCTGCTGTGTCACCTTTCCTAAACACAGTCTGGCAAGACAGACACACGCGGCGCCTGCCTCCTGGGCACTCCAGGCCGGCCCCACACGCGTGCAGCAGACAATGGGATCGGCAGCTCCGGAGCCTGGGCCCTGGAGGGAGCCACCAGACACCTGCGCCACCCGGGTTGCCCCAAACCTGCCTGATGCCTGCGAAGCCCCCTTCCACCTGGCAGGTTCAAGGAATGGCAGGGCCCTGTGTAACAAGGAGGTGGGATACAAACGGGCAGAGGAGCCTTACTCCTGAGGGTGGGGGCAGGGTTTCTGTTCAGTCCGGGATCTGGATCAGCCCTGGTGCAGGCAGACCCAAGAGCATCTAGCTAGGATCCCAAAGCCTGGCCCACTTCTCCAGGCTGTGGGAGGCTGTCTCAGGTGGGGTGGGACCCTTACCCACGTCTGCCTGTAAAAGGCACCTTGAAGAGACTGGGGTAGACACACAGAGGGGAGAGAGTGACAAAACGGCAGGAGACCAATCCACCCAACTGCTTCAGCAGGGCAGACCCCTCTGCCCAGAGACAAGGGAGGGGCAGGGAAGCCCACCCTGCGACCTTTCCACACCCCTAGCAGCCACCCCAAAGCCCAACTCCACTTGGCTTCGGACAGGAGGCAGCCCAGCGGTCTGGGTGGGGGTCGGGAACGGTGCCTGGGAAGACCAGGATGGGCCTGGCGGGTGGGAGTGCAGACTCTGGCCTCCTCCCTGCATGCCCCACCCTCCCGCACCCCCCCCCCCCGCCAGGAATCTTCAAGTGCAGAAGACCCTCTGGAGGACTCAAGCACCTCCACAATCCCTGACGCTCCGGATCTTGAGGGGGTGCGTGCCCCAGAGATGGGGGCTGTGGGCAAGGGTCCTTCCCTCGCCTGTAATCCAGGCAGCCCCTGCCTCTGCGGACTCAGACACGGCCGCCCTCCCAGGCCCGCAGCTGGGACGCCAGACTCGGATCCCAGACCCCATCCAGACCGCCCAGACCTGCCTCCTGAGAGCCCGCGGCGGCCGAGCTGGGGACACAGACCCCCTGGTCAGGGTCTGCGGCGGTCCCGGCTCCTTTAAGCCCCACCAAATGGGAGCGGGGCCAGGCGCGCCGCCTCCCCACGCGCGGGCCGCACCCGCCCCAACCCGCCCGGCGCCGACCCGCCCTGGCCCGGGGCGCCCCGGCCTCCCCCGCTCCCCAACTCCCCCGCGCCACCGGCCACTGCCAGGGTCCCCGCGCCGGACCCCGCGGCCCCCGGTTCGCTCCGGCCCTGCCAGGCGGCGCCCCCGATCCTTCCGGGTCCCGCCGCCCTCTGCGCCCCCGCGCTCCCCGGGCCGCCGCGCTCCTACCGTGCCGCGGGCTGGGTGCTCCGGGCCGGCCGGGCGCGCGGGGGCTCCGCTGCTGGCTCCGCTGGCGGTGCGGGCCGGGCTGCAGGAAATGCCAGCAGATGGTCCCCCCGCGCGAGGCGGAGCGAGGGCGCGGCGGAGGGAGGAGGCCCAGGAGCCCGGGGCGGGGGCAGGAGGCGCGGCGGCCGCAAAACCCGGGCCGAATCCAATCGCCGCGCGGAGCCGGCGCCCAGGCCCCCCCCACCGGCTGCGGCGTCTCCTCGCCCCCCAACCCCCTGCGCGCGCCCCGGGGCTCGCACTCACCCCTGCGGTCGGGACACTCCGCTGAAAACGGCCAGGAGGCTTGGCGGGTGGGGAGTGGCGAGGGGGTCAGCTTCGTGGGGTTCTCCAGTGTAGGGGTGCGAGCCCCCAGCCAGCCTAGCCAGAGTGCAGGGCGCCTCCTCTCCCTTTCGGAACCCAAGAAAAGGTCGCTGTTTCTCCCCCACTTCATTCCCCCCCACCCCCGCTCAGGAGCCGTCAGGACACCCCAGGAACCGCAGACGTCCTAGCCCGCTGTCCCCGCCCCTCACGTGCTAAAAAGGACCCCTCAGTCACACTCCAGGTTTCAAACTGGGGTCTTTCTCAGGACTCTTTGGACAAGAAGCCACCCTCATGCGCACGTCTTCCTGCGTTTCCTCCTCACCTTTTTCTACCCTCCAGAGACTTTTTAGAGCCCCTAGTTCTGTTGTATGTAAAAGACATTCCAATTCCCCTCCACAGCCCCCACCACGAGAGCTGAGGAGTCCTCCCCTGGCCCTGGCTCCCTGACTGTTGACCCTAAATTGGGTATGAGCCCAGGGTTGGCCCCAGGGCGTTTCCAGCCGCAGAGTCCAAGCCTGGAGGTGCCCTGCAGGGCCTTCCTATGCTGTCTCTCCCCAAATGGCCAGAAAAACTAGGAGCTGGGCTCTGGCATCCCCAGATGTAGGTAGACCACCCCCCAAGAGGGTGTGCAGCCTTTTCTAAGCAGAACTTTAAAAGGGACAGGGCAGGCCCTCCACAGAGAGCCCCGGGCTCCTCCCTACATAGACCTGCCACCGACCCGAGTTTCCACGGTTTCACTCTTTGCCGAGCTGCAGGTGCATTCGAGCAACCCTCAGCCTGGCTGTCACGGGCGTGTGTAAGACCTCCAGGCAGGGCTGCCGAGGGAGAGCCGCCCAGGAAGCCTCCTCCAGCCCCTGAAGGCGGAGCGGCACAGCATGTGGGTGTTCTGCCCACAACAAGCCAGGCCCTTCCCCTCTCAGCCCAGGCTTCGCCCACCGCGTTAGACCAGGTGGTGGGTCTCCTCCAGGGGTAGCAGAGCCAGCGCCTGTGTGCCGATCACAGAGGCGCTTATGGAGGCAGGTGGGCTGCTCGGACTTGCTCTAAGCTTACCCCCAGGGCTAGCCTCGCGGTTCCATAGTCACCTTTCGAGGCCTTGGGATGCAGAAGTGCTCAGTCAAGATGCTCAGGGCCATGGTGGGACCCTGCTTGGCGTGGCCTGTGGCAGGCAGCCTCTCCCTCTCCAGGAGAGGGTCTGTGCAGCCTGGAACCACGGACACCTGCCAGCTCTGCTCTTCGAAGTCTCCGCCCAGAGCTGGGGTGCTGCTGCCTGGTGAATTGCTGGTTGCCAGGGCCCATCCACAGGGAATTAGGGAAGAAAATAAAGCCCTTGTCCCCTAGGGCGGAGCTCTCAGGGGCCTAAGTAGGTTGCCGGTTGCTGGATACTGGCTGTCTGTGGCCTGGGTTTCATGAAATGACACTGCTGAGGGCAGAGGTCAAAGAGGCACCTGACAGCGGGTGGGAAGGGTCCATCGATGACAGCAGGGCAGGGCTGGAGTGGAGCGGGATGAGGGCTGAGTCTCCCGCCGGGTTGAGTCCGACAGCCAGATGGCCACACGAGAAATGAAGAGCATGCCACCTGCCAGGCACAGTGACAGGTGTCAGGTGTCCGCCCTGCTTCCCAGCAGGCTCTGCACTCTTCCAGAAAGCCCCATTCCCAGCCTCGTGCCTGGTTTTGGACAGGCAGCAAGCTGAAGAGGTGGCCCCAACAAGAGGTAGGTCTGAATCTTGCTGCTGCCAGAAAGAAGCTCCGTCGCTAGGCAGGGCTGTTCCTCCCCAGCCGCCACTGCCTCTCCTATCAGGTGGACACAACGTCTCTGTCTGGCCGCCAGCGCAGGAAGTGAGGGTGTCAGAGGTCTCAGAGATGGGCAGAGCCAGGTGCCAACTGCATGCCCAGCAGGCCCTCCTGTCCAGGAGCTGTTGAGCCTTGAGCAAGTTCGTGCAACTGCCTGTGCCTCAGTTTCCTCCTCTGTAAATGGTGATGGTGAGCAGAGCAGTTTCCGCTGCATGAGCCGCCGTGAGTCCCCAGTGAGCCAACAGGCTTTCCCAGCGCTGGCCGTTGCCGGGCACCGCAGACCGTGAGTGAACTGCGGGAAGGAATGGCTTGCAGTGCCCAGCTAGTTAGTTTGGAATTTATGGTAATTCAGACAAATAAGTCTGTGATAAATAGGAATTTAAAAAATGCTTTGCAAGCAGAGTGCAATTTAAAATCAGGACAGTTCCAATCCAATTCTCCAGAATGGTAGTTCTCTGCCAGGGGCGGTTTTGCCTCTGGTCTCCAGGTGGCATTGGGCACTGCCTGGAGACAGCTGTGGCCGTCGTCATTGGAGGTCCCTACCGGTGTGTAGTGGGTAGAGGCCGAGGATGCTGCTAACACCTTGCTGTGCCCGGGACAGCCCCCACAATAAAGACTGACCTGGCCCCAAATGCTGGTCATGCTGAGGTCAGGAATCCCTGCTCCAGAAACGAACACACGCTCACCTGTTGGAATCACTCCTTGGTTTCAAGTGGTTGGTCTATGGGGATTGCAGAAGCCCCCAAGGCCTCCTGCTGATGGAACCCCTACCCTGCCCCAGGTTCTGTGCACCTCATCTACTCCTCCTGACACCGACTGAGGGGTGCATAACACAGCTGTCGGCACCTTTCTCGTGCCAGATACTTTTCCGAGGGCTTTAGACCCTTGATGCATTTAATCCACCTCACAACCCTATGAGCAGGCACTGTTGTGATCGGCTCCAATTTACAGATGGGGAAGCTGAGGCACAGCAGGGAAGGCAGTCGCCAACCTGGTCCCAGAGCTGTGCTCTGATCCACTGTGCTCTGCCACCTGGTTCATGATGAAGACCCACTGGCTCAGAGGAGACCCCCCAAAGCCCCTGCCCCTTCTGCCACATCTGGCTGCCTCCCTGGGAAGAGCTGGGGTGCCAGGACACGAAGGAACAAGGCTGGGCCCAATCCAGAGGAGATGCTACCAGCCAGGGATGCCTTGCTCAGGGCTTCGGCCACTGAAGGGGCCAGCAGGGCTGGGTGTGGCCCCCTAGGCCGAGCCCTGAAGCAGGTGTGGGCCTGCGAACCGTCACACTGTTACCTCCTGTAGTCCTTTCCAAGCCTTCTGAGGCAGCAACAACTGCTTCTCTCCATTTGACAGATGAGGAAACCACGGCCCCAGTAGTAAGGGGCACACCTGGACTTAGGTGGGTCTCCGACTCCTGGTGGGTACCTGCCCAGTTACCCTGGGCAGCAGTGGGGAGACCCAGGGGCGTGCCTGGGCTCCGCTGCCCTCCTTGCTGCCCCGAGGGCACGTCCATCCCCAGGTGTGGCCTCTTGTGGGAGCCTTTGCAGCTAGTTGTTTGCTTTCGTGTACAGGGGGCAGGATAACATCACCCATAAGCAGTGGGGCGTAATGAAACTCACAGTGCCCAGATGGTCTCCAGGACACAAAGGTAAGCATAAGAACATGGCAGCACGTTCGGACTGCTTGCCGTGCACCTGGCGCGAGGTCCTATACGTGACCCAGTGTGTTGTCCACACTGTTGGCAGGCCTGTCGTTATCCGAATCCCCAGCTTACAGACTCCCAAGTGGGAAGTCAGGGAGGAAAAGCCACCAGCTCCAGGCTGGCCACTGGGGAGTGTCTCAGGCAGGACTGGAAGCTAAGCTGGTGCTCAGATTCCTGGAGGCTGGCTGCCCCCTCTGTTCCCTTCTTGGGGCTGGATGTGGCTGCCACTTTTGGCCACCAGCCATGGGAGGGAGCCAAATCTTTCCTCTCCTGGATCCCACAGGGATGCCAGGGCTGGGGCCTGAGGAGGAGCAGGGAGGCACTGTGTTCCCCAATGAGTTCCTCCTCCTCTTCCTAGGGAGATTCTGTGGTGGCATCTTCACGGGCTGAGTCACGAGGCCAGGAGTGGGGAGCAGGGTGGAGCAGGGGCTGTTTTCTGTTCTTCCGGTTTTTTTCCTGGGCCAGACTGCAGGCCTCCCTCTCCGCCTCTGGGCCGCACTGCTCACACTGCTTCCTGAGCAGGCCTGCTGCCCGCAAGGCTTGCTCGGGCTCTCTGGCTCTGTCACTCGGTGTCTCTGTCTCTCTGCGATGCACACATACACTCACACCCACCCCTGTCTTCCAGAAAGCCACGTCCAAACCCGTGATTCAAGCATTGTAATATGATCGTAATGAAGACATGGACTTTCCCACCTCTCTTGGTGGCGGCATTTGGACTTCTGCCCGAAGGGACAAGCAGGTGCTATTTATGGGGCTGAAACCTCCGCAGGACTCAGCGGGAGGCTGAGGTGGCTCCGGGGGCTCAGCATGGGCACTGCAGAGCGGTATTGAATATGTGGGATCAGCTCATGCTCAGACGTCCCCATGTGTGCGGGGCCAGTCCTCAGAGGTGACCCCCAGGGCGGTGGGCTCTGCCTGCGGTCCTGCCACGTGCAGCCAGCTCTGTGGCATCCTCCACCACATCTGGCCAGGAAGAGGAGCAGGGCCCCGTGGGTGCTGCAGTGAGGTTGGTGATGCACCCCAGAAGCCTCACGACGTAAAGGAAGAAATGCCCAGAGGTCCCCAAAGCTGGCTTTGTGAGGGCAGCTGCTCCTGGGAAGCTGGTGGCTGGGGGCACTGCCTTGGGCTCCAGTGGGGCCTCTTCTCCGGGTCAAAGCCATGCCCAGCTCAGGAGGAGCTCCTTGCCTGTCACCCTTGGCCATGGGCTGCATCGGCCACAGTTGTGGGCATCCACCGCCCCACCGTGGTGCTGGAGGCCAGAGGGAAGGCCCAGAGGGGGCAGTTCGGGGGGACCCAGGCTCTTGCTTGGAGCTCAGGGTAAGCTTCTGTCTCCACTCTGAGGAGGGAGGCAGCGATCCTCCCACCCAAGGAGCAGGCACAGCACATCAGGCAGCCATGGGTGTAGAGAGAGAGCCCTGGGCAAGGCCACGGAGACCTGGGGGGTGGATCTCCTCAGTGCTGGTGCCTCAAGGAGCAGACCAGGGGGCACGTGGAACAGACACTTCTTGGAGGGAGGCACATGGCTTCCGAATTCTTGCCCAGAAGGCCCGGTGTGTCCATTTGGGAGCCTGCAGACCCTGGAGCTGGAGGGCAGCCCCTAGAGCCTCTCACCCGGGCGATGCTCCCTGGCACTGATTCCTAAGATCAGAGCTGGGTCCTGAACCTCCATGCTGGCCTGGTGAGTGTCTGCTTGCAGGGAAGCAGACCCCTCCCGGGACACGGACGAGGAGGAAAGGGCGAGAAGCAAAGCGCAGACTTGCCTCTGCATCACAGGTACATGTGCCCCTGAGGAAGCCAGAAGCGTCTCAGCCGGCGCTGGCTCCAAGTTAATGAGACCTTGAGCCTTCCTAGTAGGTCGCTGACACCCCATGAGGACAACTCCGTTCCTCAGAGCGCTGGTGCCTGAAGACCAGCAGTGACCCTAGAGGATGCGATGAGCAGATGAAACCTCAGAGTTTCTCCCAACTGAACAGTGTGCTCTCTTCCCAGAACCGCCAGAAGAAAGAGCCACCACGTGCCGGGGGCTTCAAACAACAGGAATTGGTTCCCCCACGGTTCTGGGGTCCGGAAACCTGCCCTCAAGGGAGGCTCGGGGGGAAAGTCCTTCCCTGCTCCTCCCCAGTTTCTGGTGGCCCGCAGTCCCTTGTGCTCCCTGGCCCGGAGATGTGTCCCTGCAGTCTCTGCCTCCATCCTCAGCATGACGTTATTCTCTCTCTGTGTCTGTCTCAAAATCACCATCTCCTTTATTTGATAAGGGCACCAGTCATATGGCCCACTGGGATAATCCTGGATGGTTTCATCTGGAAACCTGCATTTGATTTACAGCTGCAGAGACGCTATTTCCCAAAGCTGTCACCTTCGCAGGTAGCAGGGGCTTGGTCCTGGGCAAGGAAACCTTGGCAGTGCTGCGCTGGTTTTCCTGGTGAGTGCCATTGGCTTCGGTGAGCCAGAGGAACCTCTTTCCTGTCCTAAAGGCTTTTGTTCTGGGTCTCTGTTGAGCGCACAGCCTTGGGGCCTGGAAGCCCCAGTGGAGCAGATCCTGGTTCTGTGCCTCAAGCTGGAGGCTGTTCCTGGCTCCTACTATTGGAGAGGGTTGAATGGGTGGGTGGGCAACTCCCAGAGCGGTGGACGGTCTGCGCTTCTGCTGGAAGCTGCCCTTTCGGCTTGGCCATTTCCAGCCAGGAAGAACTAGATACCCCGAGGGGCAGGATTTTGGCAAATGTACATTGTGGGAGGGAAGGCTGGCTTCCCTCCAGGGATCTTCAGACTGCCCTTGGGAGGATAGTGGGGAATCTGGCGCGTTCTGTCTTCCACCCGTTGGGGAGGGCTTGGGCTGCTTGCTGGTGACTCACAGTGAACTGGTGGGGAAAGGAAACGTCCATCCCAAGGCAGGATGTGACCTGAATCTGCAGGCTTAGTAGCTGGCCTGTGATGCCTAGGGGAGATGCCACCCTTTCCTCTCGGGATACAGAAACCCCACACTGCAGATTCACATGGCCAGGTCTGTGGGGCGTTGTGGGGGTGGGGGTCCCAGATGCTGCAGACCCTGCTTGTATTCACAGGGCCACCACTGAGAAGTCATTTTCTTATGCAACTGGAGTTGGTTAGCAGGTGTAACTTGCACACTGAAGTTGTGGAAAGGCCCCAAAGATGATCAAGGTGGGTGGCGGGGAAGGGTCACCCAGGACTCAGCACAAATCAGTACTGGGGGCATCCGCGACCCACGGCTCTCCTGCCACCCCTGCAGGAACAACACAACAGCCCCCAGCTGGAGATGGCTGCCCATTTAAAAGAGCTAGAGCAGTGATTCCGAGTGTGTGCCTGGAGTCTCACAAGTGGGCAGACTCAGCCTCCGGGAGTCCTCCAGACCCTTTCAGGAGTCCATGAGGTCAAAGTCATTTTCACTGTAGTGCTAGGATGCTGTTTGCTCTTTCCACCTTTATTCTTGTACAACTTACAGTGGAGTTTTCTGGAGGCTGCGTCTGTGTGACATTGCAATGGAGAGAATACAGAAGCAGATGCAAGGACCCAGCTGGCTTCCGTTGAGCCAGGCATTAAGGAGACTCACAAAAATGTACAACAAGGCCACTGTTTTAACAAAATAGTTTTGTTTTGTAGAATATGGTTATTTTTCATAAATATTGAGTTATTTGCATTGACAATGTGATGGGTTTATAATAGTTACTTTTTAAACGGATAATTAAATGCGGATTTTAAAACATTTAGTGAATATTGATAGACATAACCTACAGGAACTAATGTTCGTTGTGGGTCTCAGTAGTTTTTGAGAATATAAAGGACCTGAGACCAAAAGGCTTGCAAACCACGGATGTAGAGGCTGCCGGGAGGCAGAGTAAAGAGATTCCAGTAAGGCACGCTGGAGAGGGCTTGAGCTTTGGGGTCAGAGCTGGGTGTGAATCTAGGCTTTGCCACCCTCACCTATTCCTCTACTAACCATTGTCACCTCAACCACCACCGTCTCCATCACCACCAGCACCACCATCATTACCATCTTATTATCGTCAACCATCATTGCTTTCATTATCATCAGAATCACCATCACTGCTGTCATCATCACGATCCTCACCATCATCATCATCATCACCATCATCATCATCATCACCATCATCATCATCACCATCACTATCATCACCATCACCATCATCACCATCACCATCATCATCACCATCACCATCATCATCATCACTAACCTCACCATCACCATCACCATCATCACCATCACCACCACCATCATCATCATCACCATCACCATCATCATCACCATCACCATCA
>CM052657.1:114751855-114803980 GCA_028533165.1 Leontopithecus rosalia | reverse complement strand
CAGCACCTACTGGGTGCTACATAGTGTCTAGGCATGGGGACATGGCTGTGAATGGCACAAACAGGACTCCTGCCTACATGTTGCTCATGAACTTTTGTGACAAAGACAGAAAATGAGTGCATGAACACAGCAGCAGCGACGTTGTGAAGGAAAGCCAATCCGGGGCAGGAGGTAGGAGGAGGCACTGGGTGTTGAGTAGGCTCAGAGAGGGTGGCCAGGGAGGACTTTTTCTGGGAAGAGGACATTTGGGCAGAAACCCTCATGAAGCAAGGGAGTGAGCGAGCCATGGCACCTCAGGGTTCAATGTGTCCCAGGTAGAGGAAACAGCAGGCACCCAGGCACCAGGAGGCCATGAGCTTGATGTGTGTATGTAATGGCCAAAGGCCAGTGTGGCCAGGGGGAGAAGGGCAGGAAGTGAGGTCAGGCAGGCTGCAGGGGCCCTCGCACCCGGCTTCCTGTGCCCCAGGTGGTTTGATTTTGATTGTGATGAAAGCCACTTCGGGGGTTCTGAGGAGGGAATGTGATGGTCTTTATTTTTGCTGTAGAGACAAAATGGAGACAGGAAGTCTTGTGAAGTCCTGTCTTATGAAGACAGGAGAGTCAGTGTTGTTTAGGCTTATTTTAGGATGCCTGAGTGGGAGGTCAGAAGTGGACATATTCAGGTACATTTCGAAGCAACCAAACCTGACATCCACCCAAACACGTGACCTTAGGGATGGAGGGAAAAGGTTTCCAATCAAAGGCAGTGAAGGCAGCAGAGCCTGGGAGAGCAATTAGGGTTCTGGCTGGCTCTGCCATTAGCTAGATGGTTTTAATCTCTTGACGCCTCAGTTTCCCCCCTTGTCCCTAGATGGTAATATGTCTCCTAGCTCTAAAGGGAGTACTGAGACTCCAGTGAGGTAACAGATGGGAATCACACTTTCCATTTTTAAAAACATCTTCTTTTCCAATGTGGTCAGATACAAGCTCCTCGAGGTCAGAATCTACATTTTTCTCCCCAGTGGGTCTCCCCTGTGCCTCGTTCAAGGTAGGTGCTGCAAAAGTGAATGTGGAACTACAGACCATGAACCCTCATGAGCATAGATGCAACAATCTTCAATGAGCTATCTGCAAATCAAATCCAGCAATATATTAAAAGGATAATATATCATGAACAAGTGGAATTTGTTGCAATCACAGGAATGCAAGGCTGGTTCAACATTTTGAAATCAAGCAATATATTTACTATAGCAACAGACCAAAAAGGAAAAACCATATAATCATCTGGATAGTTGCCATTAAAAAAACATAAAAACATCTGATAAAATTTAATCCATCCAAAATTTATCCATTCCTGATAACAGCTATTGGAAAATTAGTATTAGACAAGAACTTCTTCATCCTAATAAAAGGCATCTATGAAAAACCTACAGCTAACATTATACTAGTCATGAAGCCTGGAATACTTTCCCCTTTAAACTGGAAATGAAGTGAGGATGTCCACTCTTATCATTTCTATTCAACAGATAGAAATGATAGTGCAAAGGGCAAGAAATGGATATAAAAGTATACATACTGGAAAGGAAGACATAAAATGATCTTTGTTTGCAAACAATATAATTATCTATGTAAAACATCCTAAAGAACAAATGAAAAAGCTATTAGAAAGTGTAAGTGAGTTGAAAAAGGTCTTAAGATAGAAGGTCAATGTGCAAAGATCATTGGAGATCAATTTCTGTGTACTGGCATGGAGCTGTAGAGCTATATGAAGTTCATGAGTTGGCATGCTCAATATTTTCAAGATGTTCATTTGCCTCTTGCACTGATGAATAGGTTCAATGCGATCCCAATCAAAATTCCAGCAGGAATTTTTGGGTAGAAACTGAAAAGCTGATTCTAAAATGTATGTGGAAAGACTAACTAGAATAGACAGAATAATTTTGAAAAAAAAGAAAGAGTTGGAAGACTTATATACTGATTGATTTTAACACTTAACATAGAATGACAGTGATCAAGACAGTGCAGTATTGATATTGGCAAGAGAACCCACATGTAGATTAATGGATCAGAGAGGAGTCCAAAAATGTGTGGTCAACGGAATTTTTGCAAATATACAAAAGGCAAATCAATAGAGAAAGGATAGTCTTTTCAACAAACGGTGTTGTAAAAATTGGTGACCTTACGCAAACAATCAAGTGAGCAAATAAACCTTGACCTATACCTTGTGCTCTAAAAATTATCTCAAAATGGATCATGGACCTAAATGTAAAACCTAAAACTAAATCTTCTAGAAAAATACGTAGGAGAAAATCTCTGTGAACCTGGATTAGGCAACACCTAACACCTAAAGTCATATAACGCCACAATCCATACCAGAGTAAAGTGATAAACTGGACTTCATGAAAATTAAAAACTCTTCTATGAAAGTCACTGTTAAGAGAATGAAAAGACGGGCCACACACTGGGAGAAAAATCTTTGCAAAATGTGTGTCTGATATCCAGGCTATAGGGAGGACTCTCAAAACTCAATAAGAAATTTAAAACTGGGCCAGAGATTTGGACAACCTCCTCCCCAAAGAAGATATTCATGTGGCAAATAAGCACACAAAACAACACTCAACACCACTAGTCATTGGAGAATTGCAGCTGATACCACAACGAGAGACCACTACACACCCACTAGAATGGCTGGAGTAGAGTAAGTGCCACGTGTTGGTGAGGACGTGGAGCTTCAGCGACTGCCGGTGGGAATTCAAAATGGTACAGCCCTTGTGGGAGACAGTTCAGCAGTTTTTGGTAAAGGAGAACACACTGACCACGGACCTCACCATTCTGCTCCTGGACATTTTAAGTTAAATGAAAATGTATGTCCATAAAAAATGTGTGTAAATGTTTATGGTGGCTTAATTCACAAATGCCCAAGACGGAAACAAGCCAAACACCACCTTTCAATGTGAGTGGATAAAGAAAATGTGGTACATCCATTCAATGAAAAACTATTTAGCAATCAGAGAAACCAACTACTGACACCCATAACAGCGTGGATGAATCTCAGACACATCCTGCTGAATGGAAGAAGCTGGACAAGAGTCCGCATTCCGTATGACTCATAAGACATTCTGGAAGAGCAAAAATGTCGGGATGGAAAACAGACCAGTTTTACCAGGAGCCGGAGGTGGCAGCGAGAGGAGGGTTGACCACAGAGAAACACCCAGACGGTTTTTGAAACGTTGGAAATTTCTGTCCCTTCATTGTGGTGGAGGTTACACAACTGTATGCTTTTGTTAAAACACGTACAGCTATTCACTAAGGAGAATTAATTTACAGAATATAACTGGGTTTGGGCCACCATCCCTGAACACACAATCCCAAACACTGTAACTAAAAATGTTGGCATCCTGAAAGATCAAGAATTCCCAAAATATAATTCAGGAAAAAATAATTTATAAAAATATATATATTTATATTTGCTTGGTGGTTTTTAAAAATATTTAAAATATATATTTATATTTGCTTGGTGGTTTTTTTGAATATTTAAAATATATATTTATATTTGCTTGGTGATTTTTAAAAAATATTTAAAATATATATATTTATATTTGCTTGGTGGGTTTTTTTTGAATATTTAAAATATATGTATTTATATTTGCTTGGTGGGTTTTTTTGAATGTTTAAAATATATATATTTATATTTGCTTGGTGGTTTTTTTTTTTTTGAGACTTGAGCCCACTCTGTCACCCAAGCTGGAGTGCAGTGGCATGATCTCGGCTCACCACAACTTCTGCCTCCCAGGTTAAGCGATTCTTGTGTCTCCCAAGTAGCTGAGATTACAGGTGTGCACCACCAGGCCCAGCTAAGTTTTAAATTTTTATTAAAGACGGGGTTTCACCATGTTGGCCAGGCTGGTCTTGAACTCCTGACCTCAAGTGATCCACTCACCCAAAGTGCTGGGATTACAGGTGTGAGCTGCTGTGTCTGGCCTATATTTACATTTTAAAAGGTAATTTATTTGAGGAACATAAAAACATGACAGAACTTTCATAGGCCACTTTGCGCAATAAAATAGGCAATAGTAGGATGCATATTTTTGCAGATATAAACCATCAGATTTACTAACAACAAGTTTGAGCAGACAAACCATATTCATAAAGAAATATGTCAAAGCCCGGCACGGTGGTTCACATCTGTAATCCCAGCACTTTGGGTGGACAAGGTGGACAGATTGCCCCGAGGTCAGGAGTTTGAGATCAGCCTGGCTAACATGGTGAAACCTTGTCTCTACTAAAAATACAAAAAAATTAGCCGGGTGTCGTGGCATGTACCTGTAGTCCCAGCTACTTGGGAGGCTGAGGTGGGAGAATCCCTTGAGCTGAGAAGGCAGAGGTTGTTCTGAGCTGAGATCGTGCCGCTGCACTCCAGCCTGGGCGAGAGTGAGACCCTGTTTCTTAAAAAGAAATAAATATGTCAAAAAGGGAAAGCATAAATGCATAGCACTCTGGCTGGTAATGATGTACAGCTTTATACCTGCAGCCATCTGAAATACCATGACAGAAAACCTAAGTCTTTTGATAGGATCTGTCAAAAACTGAGATGCGTCAATGCTGCATATGCAGTTCACCAAAAAGTTGAGATCTTTGGAAATTTTATCTTTCACAAGTGCAGATATAAAAAAAATGACATCTCAGCCGGGTGCAAAGGCTTATGCCTGTAATCCCAGCACTTTGGGAGGCCAAGGCAGGTGGATCCTGAGGTCAAGAGATTGAGACCATCCTGGCTAACATGGTGAAACCCCGTCTCTACTAAAAATATGAAAATTAGCTGGGCGTGGTTGTGCGTGCCTGTAGTCCCAGCTACTCGGGAGGCTGAGGAGGAGAATCGCTTGAACCTGGGAGGCAGAGGTTGCGGTGAGCCGAGCGGACAGGCTCTGTCCAGCCTGGCGACAGAGCGAGACTCCATCTCAAAAAACAAAAAAAGACATCTCTTCATTTATTGAGGAAGTCTGAATGTTTTTACACATATGCACACTGCTTACACACAAAGTCAACAATGTGGTAATGCACGTTCATGGAGCCAAGTTTGCAAAAAATGCATAAAATAAACTAGAACACTCTAACGGTCTGTATTAGTCTGTTTTCACACGGCTGATAAAAGGAGCATACCTGAGGCTGGGAAGAAAAAGAGGTTTCATTGGACTTACAGTTCCATGTGGCTGGGGAGGCCTCAGAATCATGGTGGGAGGTGAAAGGCACTTCATGGTGCCTTCATGCCCACATGGTGGTGGCAAGAGAAAAAAGGAGGAGGAAGCAAGAGCAGAGACCCCTGATAAACCCAGCAGATCTCGTGAGAGTTGCTCACTATCACGAGAATAGCACAGGAAAGACCAGCCCCCATGATTCAATTACCTCCCCCTGGGTCCCTCCCACAACACGTGGGAATTCTGGGAGATACAATTTAAGTTGAGATTTGGGTGGGGACAACCCAAACCATATCACAGCCTTTACATAATCTATGCCTCCTTGACGTAACTCGTGCCTCCAGTGTTGGAAATGATAGGGACGTACAGTACTGCACGGCAAATTGGCACTACCCGTGAAGGGGCAGAAACTGTACATGATTGGATAATTTAGTGGAAGAGACTTCTTAAATTTTTCACCTGCATTTTTCACTTCCGTGATCTTCGAAACACTTGCTGTACTTGGAGAGTGGCTGTGGTCTACAAATTGTGTCTCTGCTGTCCCTTTGCAAGTCTGGTTGTTGATCAACGGTCGCAGTTCACCAAGTTGTGCTTTCCCATTGAAATCTTTTCTCTTCCACCATTAAGTAGCCTTGGACACTCATCACGGCCTTTCTGCGAGGGAATACTTTCACAGCTCTGTTCCACGTTGTGAGAAACACAGAAGGAATATTTGACTTCCCCAGGGCCAGATCTATATTAGGCTTCTCCAGCGAGACAGAACTGATAAGATATGTATTCAGACATAAGAGCAGGGATTTACCTGGGGAATGGGCTCACACGATTATGGTGGCTGGGAAGTCCCAAGATAGGCAAGCTGGAGACCCCACGATGCCAGGGGCAAAGCTCAGTCCAAGTCCAAAGGCCTCAGAGATGCCAGTGGTCCAGTGGTCTCTATCTTTTGTGAGTCCACAAAAGCCTTTCCTGATGGCTGCCGATGTATGTCCTGGAGCCCAAGAGGGCTGCCGATGTATTTCCTGGAGTCCAAAGGCTGGCAATCCTGGATTTCTCATGTCCAAGGCAGCAAAACAAGAGTCTGTCCCAGCTCTCAGAGAAGGACTGATGTGCTTTCTGTGTCTGCGTTTACTCTTTCTACGCCCTGGTTGATTCGCCGGTGCCTGCCAACACTGAGGGCTGCTTTCCCCCGAGTTCGCTCAGACTCATGTGTGAGTGAGCGAGGTATTATCAACTCTAAAACAGGGCTGATCATAATCACAGGATGAAGACCCACTTGTTCAATGCCAGCACAAAAGGTTTGCAAGGGCACGTGTTCATTCCTGCTAGTCTCGGGTTTATGATTGCGCAAGTGCGTTTGGATCTGTTTAGCTGAGATTGTTTCCATCTCCATAAGAAATGCCCTCACAGGTGCAACTAAACTTCTGTCTCACCAGATGTCTGGGTACTTCGTAGAGAAGTTGACACCTGCAATTAAGTCCACAGGTCCACCTCTCGTCAGCCTGGCGTCCACATGCCTCTCCTTAGACTTAACTTCCAAATAAAGACCTAACAGGTTTGTAGTTCGGCCCCACACGGCGCAGCTGTCCTGTGTACAGACAGACGGGCAGCAATCCTTTCCCCGGGACTGTGCTTTCCAGATCTCAGCATTCGGATTTTAATCCGACATGAGGGATTTTAGATTTAGGGATTTCAGCGTTGCAGCTTATGGAGTTCAGGACTGTGTCTTTGGGGATTACAATCGACCCCTCAGAAAAGGCACATGACAGAATGGTGAAGAAAGGATGCAGGCCCGAGGGCGGCCCGTGCTCAAATCCTGTCTAATGCACAGACCGCATTTGCTGGCTTTCAAATCGTTGCCTATTACTCATACGTGCTTTTAAAAAGCAGCAGGCACCGAAAGCTCTCTGGAGGTGATCCTCTCTGGAGACACCTCGGTCCTGGCGTGCTGGGGTCTGGTCATCAAGGCTGTGCTGGGGCCACAACCTGTCTGCAGGTGTGCTTTCTGGGTCAGGGGGTGAGGAACCCACAGAGGTTGGCCATCTGTGGAGGGTAACAGAACAGCCCCAGGGCCAGCTTGAACCAGGAAGCCACGGATGCCGGCAGGGGAGGACAGCCTGAGCACCTCTACAGGACAGGCCAGGAGCCGGATGGGCATGGCCACTTCAAAATCTCTGAAAGCGAATGTGGAACCTTGAGTGAGTGTACGGCCGGGAAATGACCACAGCCTTACCCTGAGCTGGGTGGGGGTGGGTCTGCCACTGCAGGGCTGAGGGGATCCTCCGTCTGCCCCTTGCCAGAGGAGCTTGGCAGTGAGCGTGAGGTGGCCCTCTGAGAGAGCAGCAGCTCCTGGCTTGGGGTCTGGCCCATTTCCAGACACGAGTGCACGAAGACAAAGGCCACGGGTCAGGTCCTGCCCTGTCGCTGGTGTCCTGAGCTGTTTGTTGGGTGCTGGGTGTGCCCCGGCCAGTAATTGAGCTCAGTTGTTCCACCTCATACTCTGGCCAAAGATGAAGGGGCACACGTGGCCTGCAGGGCTGTGGGACAGTGCCGCAAGGCTCGGCTGTGGTGGGGCAGGGGGCAGTCACCCTCTGTCTTGGTCCTTTTTATGTTGCTATTACAGAATAGCAACATAGGGTGGGTAGTTTATACAGAAAAGAGGTTGGCTTATGGTTCTCGTGGCTGAAAGGTTCAAGATTGGGCAACTGTGTCTGCTCAGGGCCTCAGCGGCTTCCACTCATGGCCCAAGGTGGAAAGGGGCAGGATGGGCAAGGAAACCACAGGGAAAGAGAGAAAGCCAGAGTGCCAGACTTTTTTTTTTTTTTAACTTTTAAATCATTATTTTTAGAGATAGAGTCTCACTCTGTTGCCCAGGCTGCCGTACAGTGGCACTATCGTAGCTCACTGCAGCCTTGACCTCCGGGGCTCAAGTGGTCCTCCTGCCTCAGCCTCCTCAGTGACTGGGACCACAGGTGTGGCCACCATAGCTGGCTAATTTTTTTTTTTAAGAATTAAGGTCTTTCTACGTTGCTTATACTGGTCTCGGACTCCCGGCCTCAAGTGATCCTCCCACCTCAGCCTCCTGAAATCCTGGGATTACAACTAGACTCTAACAACTGCTCTCCAGGGAATGAATCATTTCATGAAGAACTCACTCTCTCCCTCGGGGGCGGGGCGGTGTCAATCCATTCATGAGGGATCTGCCCCCATGACCCAGAACTTTCCACTAGGCCTCTCTTCCATCACTGCCACGCTGGGGTCCCCATTTCAAGATGAGTTTCGGTGGAGACAGACCACATCTGAACAACCTTTTCTGACCCTCTCCTGGTGCCAAGCTCTCTGGCCAGTGAGGAAAGGGACCCTCACTCTTGTGTTTGCCGAGGGTGGAGGCAAGAGTGGGCTGGGAGAGCAGCTTTAGTGAGGACAGAGGAGGAGAGGGGTGATTACGTCCTGCCTCGGAAGCTCTGTGTCCCACCCTGGCTGCACCACGGCCGGGCCACGCTGGGCCTGCAGCGTCTGGTCCTTGCCTTGACCTCCTCAGAACGGGCAGTGGACTCAGAGAAGGCCTTGCCCAGACTCCAGCAGTGCCCATCCCATCCTTCCTCCTTCCTCATGGACACCACGTCCTCTTCAAAGTCCACGCCCTCTGTGGGACAGAACTGTAACTCTACCTGCCAACAGCTGACCGTGGTTCTCTTCATTTCTATTTGAGGACCTGTTTTGTGGAAACAATCTTAGCCCATTCAGAACCTGTAAGCATTTGGGAACTTTCCTAATTCTGGCTTCTTGCAACCCAAAAAAGGTCAAGAAAGTCCACTGGCTCTGGTCTGGTAGGACTTTCCGAAGTGACGACGGTGTCCCACACGCTGCCTGGCCTGCTGTAGGAGGAGCCAGCTGAACGCAGCTCCTGAGCTCTTAAAATGGGCCTGGTTTTAACCAGGAGCTGAGTTTTAGTTGATGTTGTCACTTTAAGTAGTGCTGTGTGGCCACTGGCCACACTATGGACAAGGAGGACCCGGACTCTTAAAAGTGGTTTATATGGTCAGGCACAGTGGCTCAAGCCTGTAATCCCAGCACTGTGGGAGGCCGAGGTGGGTGAATCGCTTGAGGCCGGGAGTTTGAGACCAGGCTGGTCAACACAGTGAAACCCAGTCTGCTAAAAATACAAAAATTAGCTGGGGGTGGTGGTGCGTGCCTGTCATCCCGGCTACTCAGGAGGCTGAGGCGGGAGAATCACTTGAACCTGGGAGGCGGAGGGTGCAGTGAGCCGAGACCAAGCCACTGCACTCCAGCCTGGGTAACAGAGTGAGACTGTCTCAAAAAAAAAATCTCTCAGCCGGGCGCGGTGGCTCAAGCCTGTAATCCCAGCACTTTGGGAGCCCGAGGCGGGTGGATCACGAGGTCAAGAGATCGAGACCATCCTGGTCAACATGGTGAAACCCCGTCTCTACTAAAAATACAAAAAATTAGCTGGGCCCGGTGGCGCGTGCCTGTAATCCCAGCTACTCAGGAGGCTGAGGCAGGAGAATTGCCTGAACCCAGGAGGCGGAGGTTGCGGTGAGCCGAGATTGCGCCATTGCACTCCAGCCTGGGTAACAAGAGCGAAACTCTGTCTCAAAAAAAAAAAAACATCTCTCACAAAAGCTTGTAACAGAGTGAAAGTGTGAATGCATGGGAGTGGGGCTAGCAGGGTGCTGGGTGGTTTGTGCATTGCTGAGATGCAATGAGGAAAGGCATCCTGGGAGGTGGCATTTGAGCCAAGTGTGGTCACCCGAAGCAGCTGGCCTCTGTGCTCGGCTCTCAGCCCTAGGAGGAGAGGTCTGGCAGGGGTGGTCCTTGGCAAGGTTCTTGCAGGGCCCCTGAGACTGGTTAGCCAGTTGCCTCCACCAGCCGCTGGGCCTGTAGCAAAGGCTGCCAGGAGCGCTCCCTAGAAGGCCTGCAGCTTTCCTTGTGTGTGTTTGTTTATGCAGTCAGGCTCTCACTCTGTCACCCAGGCTGGAGTGCAGTGGCCGGGTCAGGGATCACTGCAGCCTAGGCCTCCTGGGCTTAGCCATTCCTCCCACCTCAGCCTCCCAGGTAGCTGAAATGATTTACAGGCATGCATCACCACACTCGGGGAATTTTTTGTAGAGATGGGGTTTCCCCATGTTGCCCAGGAGGGCGTCAACTCCTGGGGTCAGGTGATCCACTCACAGAACACCACCGCCTCGGCCTCCCAAAGGGCTGGGATGGCCGGTGACACCGTGCCAGCCTCCTTTGTCATGGTGATCCACTCACGGACCACCACCGCCTCGGCCTCCCAAAGGGCTGGGATGGCCGGTGACACCGTGCCACCCTCCTTTGTCATCTCCAGTGTCGTTGCTAGTTTTTCTCGGCAGGGGGTAAGTCACTTGCTGTGTTGTCACTGGGTAACTGCTGCCCAGGCAGGGCCATTTGTTTTGGTGGGGGCGGGGAGGGCTTTGAAACTTCATTTAGATGCTAATGAACTCTGGCGGGTTGGGCGGTGGCTGCACAGCCTGGAAATCCCCCTGAGCCCAGTCCTGAGACCCAGCACACAAGCAGCCCAGCACTTTTCTTTCTCACGAGTCTCCCTTTCCGCCAGCTGCTGGCCGGCCCGGGGACCTCCCCGCCACGGAGAGCTGCTGAGTGGTCAAGTGCACGTGAATGACGTGGCCTGGAAGGCAGGAAGGATGGCCCTACCGGGGCTGTCACGTGGCCTTCAGCACAGCCGATGCCTTTATTCCCTTACTGGCGAGGATGTGCAGCTCAGAGAGGGACAGTGACCTTCCCGGGGCCTACAGCCCCAAACGGCGGGTGAGGCGCTCAATTCCAGGCTTGTCTGCGGGGTGCCCTCCCCGTGCGCAGGGGCTGCCGACTCTGTGTGAATGTGATCACCACGAAGGACACTGGTGAGAAGGCCGAGAAGCCTGGGCGCTGGTGGCCGTGAGCTCCTCAACTGCAAATACAAATAATGTCCAGAGGCGAGTCTCACTGAATCGTGATTGGGGCAAGGGGTGCACGTGTGCACGTGTGTGCGTGCACACACGTATGAAAATTTACTCTTTGGTCATATTAACGGGGTTACAGTGTGCATAGCATAGAGGTGACAGTCCCAATGTGTTGTAACCTGATCAAATCACACCTGAGCTCTTCCGTCAGCAATGGGCACAAAGACACAGGTAAATAGGGTTGAATGCAGAAGAGGCTGGCTGGTGATCGATCACTCCACTGGGTTTTGTGGGGGGATGTGAAGGAAATGGGCAGCTTGCTGCTCCGTTTTGAGGGCTCCCTGGAGCAGAACTGGGCCTGGAGTGTCCTCTTGAGGATTCAGAGACTACAGCCAGGCTCAGTGGGAAAGATTGCATCATCGGCTCTTGGAGTCTGTGTGGGTAAACTGAGGCACCGCTGGTCCACCTCCGCTCAGGGAGACCATAGCTGGATGGCGAGCCTGGCAGCGACCTCTGTATCCTTTCAAGTCTAAGATCCAACTAGGAAGGTGTAGATGGCGAGTGTTTTAGTCCACTTTGTGCTGCTCCAACAGAATATCTGAGACTGGGCAATTTATAGACACAAATTAATTTTCTTGCAGTTCTGGAGGCTGGTATGTCGAGATCAAGGCTCCAGGAGGTTTGGTGTCTGGTGAGGGCCCCCATCTCTGCTTCTTCCAAAACGGTGCCTTGTTGCTGTGACCTCTGTGGCGCAGGAGCGCTGTGTCCTCACGGGCAGAAAGGATGGGAGGGTGGAAGCCGGCCAAACCTCTCCGGCAGAGCCCTTTGCAGCGGCATCAACCTGTTCACGGGGCAGACCCCGGAGATGGACACCTCCCAAGAGGCCCTGACTCCCAGCACAGTCACCCTGGAGATTACGTTTCCAACACATTCAGTCCACAGCAGGACGTTTCTCCTTTGAAGTTTTGTTGATTAGTGAAAATAAAATGGACTGAAAATGGATTCATGGATTTTAAAGCCATCAGATTAGGGAGTTTATAAGACACCACTGACCTGGAAGCAGATGGTAGCATCAAGTGCAGGGACAATTGCAGCAAAATGCAACTTTCCGATTAGATGACGATTTTATGAAGTCACAGGCGAATGCCGCAGGTCAGCTCCCCTGCCACATGCGTGGCCACCAGCTGTGGCAGCCGTGGTGAAAAGGTAGAGAGAGGGCAGGGCTGGAGGAACAGGAACACTTGGGGCCTCCACCCCTGTTTTAAGCAGAATAGCTCCATATTCATTGCTTGCTTAGTAGTGTTGCTTTGGTGATGTTATAGTGAACCCCAAGTTTCTCTTCAAAGAATCAGTGTGTTCACTCGCTTGTTCTTTAAATCTCTATTTTAAAGTTGGGCTTCCCTGTAGTTCTGGTAAACAACCTTCTGCACGGGTTCTAATCAGTAGTCCACCTGTTTCCCTGGCCCCTGCTCTGTCCTGACTCATCCTGGTCACCTGCTCCAGTCACCGTCTTCGACCTAGGTCACCCCTGGCTACCTGCTCTGACCCGCCCATAACCATCCTTCCCGCCAAAACACCCACCCTGCCACTCTAGCTTGGACTCCTGCTCTTTTTAAAATAGCCAATCGGGATTAGTCTAGCTTGTGTGGTCTAACCCTAGCCAATAGGGGAGCCGCACAGCAGGAAGGACGACCCCCGTCAGGTGTAAGTGCCCCGTCCCACTTTGTCCGAGCATGTGGCTGCCCATTGCTCCATCTGTGAGCCGCACCCTTCTACAGAAGTAAACTGCCTTGCTGAGAGGATTCATCTTCCAGTGCTATTTCTTTTGCAGCGTCAAAATTTTACTTATAACAGTGAGTTTTTAGGTGAAGGCCAAGGCCAATCCCTGTCCTAGGGAAAGCATGAAGAGGCCCTGGACTCTATTAAAATATAAAATATCGGTACTTAGTGTTGGGGGTGGTGCCTTTGCTCAGCAGCCCTTAGGACATACTTGTGAGCCAGCAGAGGCTGTGGTCTGGTGCCAGGTATGCTCTAACGGGGGTTCTGGTGGCAGGGATCCAAGGGCCCACAGCCCAGAGACCATGAAGGCAGACTCCAGGGTCCCAGTGGAGAGGCCCCAATGTCTGGAGGGGACCAGGGAAATAGCATTTTCAACAAAGGTTCAGGTGAGTCAGCTTATTCAACTGGAAAACCACAGTGACATGGTTTGGATCTTTGTCCCCACCCAAATCTCATGCAGAATCGTACTCTGCAGTGCTGGAGATGAGTCCTTCGGGGAGGCGACTGGATCCTGGGGGTGGATTCCCTGCCTTGGTGCCGTTTCTGTGATGGCGAGTTCTCCCCAGATCTGGTTGTTTAAAAGTGTGCAGTATCTCCCACCCCCACCTTGCTGTTTTTTTCGGCCACGTGCGGCTCTGGCTGTCCCTTTGCCTTCCCGCATGATTGTAGGTTTCCTGAGGCCTCCCCAGAAGCCAAGCAGATGCCAGCACTGTGCTTCCTGTACAGCCGGCAGAACTATGTGCCAATTCAACCCCTTTTCTTTATAAATTACCCAGTCTCAGGCAACTCTTTATAGCAACTTGAGAATGGCCTAATACATGTAGCGCCAGAGGGCAGCCCAGACAAGAAGGGAAGGTTCTGGAAGGGTCCTCAGCCAGAGTGGCTCTGACAGAGGAAGGGAACAGGCCTCATAAATGGGGGAGCTACTTGGGAATCGGTGGCTTCTGCAATGAAGCTGAGGGACATGGATGTGGGAGCTATGCATGAGGGCACAATGGCTGGAAAGCCATGAATATTCAGGGAGAAAGTGTAAAACAGTGGAGAGGCATAGCCTCCAGCCGGTGTGTTTCTGGCATCCTCCACAGCAATGCACCTGCCCCTTCTCTGCTGCTTGCAAGCCTACCCCTCCTTCAGCTCTGGGTTCTGCCCTCGCCTCCTCCTGGAAGCCCTCCCAGATCTTCCTCCTAGTTCAGCTCACCTCCCTGAAGCCCTGGGGTTGGAACTGGGGGTGACTGTGGCCGTAAGCCCTGGGTGGACACACCCTAGTCTAGGTTTGCCTGCCAGGGTCTGAAGAATGTGGGGTTACTTAGCAGGACTCTGTGTCCAGCTGAGGCCATAGGACTTGGGGAAGGAGTGATATGGTCAGAAGGGACTCTGACGTCCTTGTCTTTGGGACTTGTTACCCTCCTTCTCTCCCAGCTGGGGTGCTTGTGCTTGGCGGCATATTCACGTGTGGTATGTAAACAGGAATGTGTTCCCTGCAGCTGGGGCTGGCTGGGGTAATCACCCATGCAGGAGGGAGCATGCGGTAGAGACTTGTGAGTTTCAGGTGGCAGCGTCCTTTCCTGACAGCGTGTCTTTTCTCCTCCCAGCCCCTGCCTCTGGCTGGTCTCTTGCCTCCCCCAGGGACCCAGCTCAGGCCTATGGCTTGTCAGCCAGAGCTGAAGCAAGTGGGTGTGCCCAGGTCTGCCCTGTCAGAGAAGATGGCACAATGGGCCTCGGTGGGGTGACCCAGCTGCCTCCCAGACAGCCTCTTTTGGGGCCACTGCTGCCCCTCCACCCTCCAAGCCAGGTCATTTGGGCTCTGGTGCTTCGGAGAGTGTCACCTTCTTTCCATAGAGCTCCTCGCGTCAAGCAGTCCCTGCCCGCAGACAACACCAGCTGCCAGCCCCCGGGATGCACCAGGAGAGGGACTCCCTCCCAGCTCTGGGATTCCGACTTTATTGGTGGTGGCACTTTCGAGGTCCAAACCTCAGGGGACCAGCTCCCCAGTGCTGTGGACATATAGTCAGGGTGAGAACTTAGGAGTGGGTTCCCTTGGGGTTGCCGGAAACCCTCAAACTGGACAGGGAGGCTATGTCGAGCTAAGCCCCTGACACTCGGGGGGACACAGGTCAAAGGGAAGATCCCTCTAACTTCTGAAGGGCTGTGCAATAGAAGGAGCTGGAGTGTGGGTGGCTCAGCCCCTCCAGGGCCACAGTCGGCTGGAATTGGCCACTGTCCTTTCTCAGAAGCAGAAAGTCCAGGGGATGTGGGCACACCGGCTCCCCAGCCCGCGGTGCACACACAGATGCCCCTCTATGGTATGAATAGGCACACACAAAATGCTGTGTGTGCACCCACTGGGACTTCAGCTCCAGGCATGAGGGGGGTTTGGAGGGCAGAGGCAGCATGAGAGGACCCGCCCGTGTCTGCAACCCCAGGAAGTCACTGCCCTGGAACCTCAGGGAGTCCCCCTTCCCTTGGCTGTAATGATTTTTGGCTTGGAGCTCGACCCGCCTCCCAGAGGAGGAAGTGGCTGGAGAGGATGTTTGAGATGAGATGGGAGGCCGGGCCTGAGGGGCCGGTGGTGGTCTGCGAGCACAGTCCCCGCTTCTCCCTTCTCCAGGGACACGCCCCCCAACACTGCAGGGGCAGAGCCCCTGGTTGCAAGGCCGGGCAACCACAAGGGGGGCCACTCCCAGGCCTGTGGCCACCTCCACCTTTTCCCACCTGGCCTATTTGCTCTTTCCAGCTCTTTCTAGCACTTTCTGGCCGGAGTAGAACTTTAGAAGTCCTTGATGGATGAAATCCTTCCTGACTGAGAAGGAGGCACATTACCCTTGTTCCCCACCGTGGTTGGGCCTCCACCTTCCTGGCCAGAAGGAGGTGCATCAGGAAGGTGACCCTCCCACAGGGGCGCATCCACCCCAGCCGGGGTCCATGTGTCTGTGGAAGGGACTGGCTTCTCTGCCTCACCTCCCCCGCCCTCCTCTACCCCTCTGTCTCCTTCCCTCCTTCCAGGTTGGCCCCGGGACCAGGCCCCTTCTGAGACAGGGATGTGGGGGATGCTGAGCACAGAGGGTGTCTCAGGAACCAGAAAATTCCGTCTCTGCAGGCCTACAGCACCCGGTCCCATGGTGTGGGCGGGGAGGGTGATGTTCCTTCTCCTTTGGGGCCGGCTGTGCTCCGGCTGCCTCATAGGTTCTCTTGCAGATTGTGCCTTCTGCATGGAGACCCCCTCGAAATCCAGGAAGACGCCCACTGCTCTGCCTCTTCCTCTGCTGTGAGGTGCTCCCTAATTCTCACTAGGGTGTGAGTGGTTGCTACTCGGTTATCTTTAGTCTTTGAGAGGCTTTTGCATTCTTACTGAGAAACAAACCCTTCAGTCCCTTGACCCAAATAAAGTGCATGGTGACCGTCTCCTCCCCTGAAGAACAGCTGCTGAGGGCTGGGAAGGAGCAGGAGAGGGACGCCCCACTGGGGGTCTCTCGAAATCAGCCTAGCAGACACCAGCAGACTGTTTAACCTTCCTGGGCCTCAGCCTTCCCATCTGTAAACCGAAGTCATCCAAGCACCTTGGCAGGGTTTTGTGGGTCTGACGAAGGGCGGCCAGGCATGCCGGGGTCCTGAGCCCAGCAGGCATTGGCACTCCGTTCGTGCTCCACTCACCCCTGTGGTGGGGACGGTGTGCACCAGCGCTGGGAAGGGCCGTGGACCTTCACAGCAGACCCCCTCGTGACAGTCTGGCCTCAGAGTCGCCCCAGCCCAGGCCACAGCGTCACTCACTGAGGACAGGGTGGTCTTTGGGCTCCTGTGCAGCTCCTGTCTGGCTTCTCCCACCGGCTCTTCCCGGCAGCCGCCTTCGCCAAACCCTCCCACACTGACCCCTGCCGGGGAGAGAGGAAGCGGCTCTGGGAAAAAAACTCATCACACATCGCATATCGCAAGAGCAGGCTGCCAGGCACCAGCGAGGCCTAAGCCTGGCCGGCTGGGAGACTTCTCCCACAGCCCCAGCCTTCTGCGACTATCATAAGCTGCCAAAAGTCTCCCTGTCACCGCACAACACAGAAGCCACCTCCTGTAGTGCCTGTTGCTCAGCTCACCTGCAGGAAGCACCCGCCTGGGGACGCTTCTGCCCTGGGCTCTGGACCTGCCCCGGACCCCCGCTGGTGTGGGGAGCAGAGCAGGCAGGTGGCAGGTCTTCGCTGCAGACCTTGGTTCCTCCCTAGCCAGTGGGATGGGCTTGGGGTCCGCCTTGGTGGCCTCGGGGCCAACCTTGAGCAGTCAGAGGCAGCCTGGTGTTCAAAGGCCTCCTTTGGTGTAGCTCCCCTGCCTCTTACCTCTGGCTGGAGCCCTGTGGGCTGTCCCCGAGGCTAAGAACAAATTCCGCCTCACAATCTCAGTAGGACTGGCCTTGCCAACACCTTGACCTCAGACTTCTGGCTTCTGGGCCTGTGAGACAATAAGCTCCCGTGGCCCAGCTCACCAGGCTATGGACTTGGTGAGGACCGGCCCAAGGCACTAGTGCACAGCCCGGCTGTACAGACTGATTGAAGGCAGAGGCACCAAGGTGATGATGAGGGTCTCAGGACCCGTGAGCCGGGGCAGGGAGGGAGGGCAGGCGGGCTTGGGTCACGGCCGTGGGTCACTGATGTAACTCTGGCTTTTGCCCACAGGCTGCACAGGAGAAAGTGGGAGGGGCCTCGCATGCAGGAGAGAAAGGGGCTCTGTGGCCCTGTGTGGGGACCCCTCGCCCACTGTCTGGAGGGGCCCAAGCCCGCCCCACCACCTCCGTGGTGAAGGCACAGAGGCCAGGTGGGTGAGCTGGCATGTGAGCAGCTGGACAGGTCCCCTCTGTGCCAGGAGGCCTGCACGACCATGCTTCTCCTTCACAGCCCAGACAAGGATGGCTCACATGAGGCCTGTGACACGGCAGGCTGCAGGGCGCAGTGATGGGGGCATGTCCCTGGGCCCGGGGAGGGAGGAGAGGACTCCAAGGTCTGCAGAGCTGTGGCTCCCACTGTCCCTGGGTCGGGGGCACCGTCAGAGCTCCGGCCCAGGACGGGCTGACCTGAGTGGGCCCGGCCCTGTGGGATGGCTTTCCTCTGCCTGGGTGGGGTCCTAGGGAGCCCCATCTTCTCTCCAGGTGGGCTAGTGGGCAGCAGTCCAGTGGTCAGTCAGTGTCAGGTGTGACTTTGGGCTGCCTGGGACCAGGCACCATGTGCTCCTATCCTAGAGCCCTGCCTGGCGGTGAGCAAAGCAGAGAGCGTCCCACCTGCTGGGGCCGCCGCAGGCAGCTCAGGAGCAAGGCCAAGCTGGCCTGGGGACCGCACTCAGCAGCCCCTCCCTGCTGGCTCCCGGCAGCCGTGGCAGCTTTGCTCACCGCCCTGAGTGGCACAGGGAGGCTCCAGCGTAGCCAGTCCCTGGATGGCAGGGCAGGGCCCCCACAGACCCAGAGGTGAAGTTGAGAAGATGTTCAGCCTCGGAGGCCCCAGGAGGGGGAGGAGGTGTCAGGACATGGGCTGGGGGTATGGGCTCTGAAGTCGGCAGATGGGCACTCTGGGGAGATGGGCACTCACGTGACAGGGATGAACCATAGGCCAGCCAAGGACAGTCATCCTGAAATGCAGGCTCCTGACGCAGCCACCAGCCAAGATGAGATGCTTGCCAGCTGGAAAGGAAGGCCCAGGAGGGCCCAGGTTGCATCTCAAGTCCCAGGGTCACCTTGAGGCAGGTTGGCCAAGGTGGGTGCGGTCTTATCTGACCCACAGAGTGTCTGTCAGGCACCATGAGGCAGCCAGGATCTGGCCGGAGGCAGTGCAATGTCGAGGGGGAGGAACCCCAGGGCTGAGGGAAGGGGCATGATTGTGAGTACCCCATTGGGCTGTCCAGGCTCAGGGATCCCTGGGGGGCCTGTGGGGGACCCTTGGGTAAGGGAGGCAGGAGCCCAGGCTGGATGTATGGTTTGGGGCTGCTCAGCTCTCCTCTAAATGCTCCCCCCTAAGCCCTGCTCCTCCCTGGCAGGCACCAGCCCAGCTGTACCCCTGAAAGTCCCTCCATAGTCTCCTCCTTCCCCTGGCTCTTACCAGCTCCCAGACCCACCCCTGCCCATCAGCATGGCTTCCAGTGAGAAGAGCCTGGACTTGACCTCAGCAGCCCTGGCTTCCACCTGAGGCAATTCCAGCTCTGCAGGTCCCTCGCAAGAGAGGCCCACTGAGGCAGGGCAGCATCTGGGGATGCCTGGGAGAAGCTGGCAAGGGATACCCAGGGAGGCCTTCCTGCCTTCTGCCCTCTGCCCTCTCCCTCGGAGCACCAGGCTGTCTCGCTTCCCTGCGGTTCGCCCTCCCCTTCCTAGGATGAAGGAGAAGTGCTGGAGGGCAGGGCGTGCGCTGGACCCACTGCTTTTCCTCTCCTCACCTCCTCCCTCCCTGCAGGGTGGGAGCCCCAGGCAAAGGCGATGTTGAGGAACGGAGGTCCCTGAGGGATTGTGTCCAGGGGTTCAGCCTCCTGGGACCAGCAGACAGCATGTCTTGGGAGGGTCCAGCCCAGGGGTCCTCTGGGGAGATGGGGAGGTGAGAACTGGTGTCCCCTTTCTGTATGGGCAGGGAAGCTTCTTGGGGGCTGGGTCCCCTTACTCCTAGCTGCTGGGGTTTGAGGCTCAGACCCAGGACTGACACCGCGGAGCATGTGGGTCCCACCCCCTGGGGACAGCGGCTCCTGGGGCAGACCCCAGAGCAGACAGGCCCTCAACTGATGCGGGGAGCCCTACACTATGGAGCACATTGCTGGGCGGTGGCCCTGGAGCCCCGGGGCTTTTCACTACCCAACCTCCTATAACTTGGGCCTACACGAATTTCAAGAACTATTGAAATGTCTGAGACTTAAAGTTGCTGGCTCCCATGATGAGCAGAAAATGCAACATCGAAATTCGTTATCCAGGAACATCAGCCACCCACACAAAGCATCAGATTGTGTGCCAGGCACCACACACAAGGCAGCTCATTTAGTTCTCAGGGAGACAGCGAGGTGACATTATTAATATCATCTCTCACTTCACAGACGGGAAAACTGAGGCAGAGAAAGACCACAGGCGCTTGCTCAGGGACAGACGGCTGGGAGGCACCCAGGCTGGGATTTGAACTCAGGCCCTGTGAGCACAACCTTCACCCTGCTGTGCCTCACCGAAAGCCCCTGTTCAGTTAGTAGAGTCTGACTTGGCTCTTGTGTTCCGCTGGGTGAGGGGAGCCTCCTGGCGGTGCAGAGGATGGCAGGGGGGTTGCTGCCGCTCTCCACTATCGACTCCCAGAGCCTGAGAAACGGGGGTCCTGGTGGCCCCTCATCTAATCCACTGAGTTCAACCATTTTCTCATGGCGGCAGCTGGGTCCTGGGTCGCAGGTCCCAGCCTGGACCACATCACATGAACTGACCAGCAGTCCCCGCTGCAACGCACAGCTGACCAGCGGTCCCAATTGACTTTAAGTCACTAGCTTGAAAAGCACCCTGCTCGAAGCCTCGGGCACCACCTGTTCCTCTCCTCACAGCCTCACGGTTCTATAGCGGAGCCTTTTCTCCCTCTCTACAGAGAGGCTCAACGCCCCGCCCGAGGTTGCACCGCTGCGACTCACACCCAGGTGCTGGGCCCCCCCAGGGTGCCCTCTGCCTTGAAGCAAGTTGGTCAGAGAGGCATAGCCCTGGCGGTGGACTGCCTGGCAGAGGCACCAGCCACTCTGCTGGGACCCTATGAGGCCTCCTCTAGGGAGTGCACCTGCGGACCACGCTTCTGTAAGCACTGGAGCACGGTGGCCTCCCTCAGGTGTGGGGACTCTCCGCTGGCTCCTGGGACTTGCAGCTGAGCGGATGCAGCGTGGCACGTGAGAGCACAGTGGCTTCTGCGTGGAAGCCAGAAACCCAGCAGATTAAGCCTGTGGGGCATGTGGTGCAGACTCGGGCAGACGGTGTGCAGAGCTTGCCATCGGCGTCCCTCCTGGCCTCTGGCCATCGTGAGGCCAAGCCTCTGACCTCTCCCAGCGCCGTGAGCATGAGGCCCTGAGAAGCCACCATCACACCCAGGGTCCTGTTTGTCACGACTACCTGGCGTGCTGGAATCCACATTTGACACAGGAAGATGTGGCCTCTCTGGACCTGGAGGCTGAGCTGGCGGGAGGGAGGGAGGTAGGGTTCCCACCCACACCCGCCCCTTCCCTGGGGATTTGCTGGTGGGACGGACAGGGACAGGTGGGGGTCCAGCATCGCTGCTCCTCATGCGCCCCTCAGCAAAATGTTTAGAGCCATGGGGAGCTGGCCATCCTTTCTCAGAAGACTTTAGGCCAAAGGACAAAAAGGTGACACTGCCCCACCCCCATGACACCAGGGACACTGGACCTCAGGCCAAGGGTCAGCACCCCCATGATCTCAGGCCTGAGGCTGGCTTCCCTCGAGGGGTGTGGTCCTGCCAGGGTGTCCTGGACAGCTCAGCTCTCTCCAAAGGCCCTGGTGGGGGCGGGGGGGAGCTCTGCTGGCCCCACACTCTACTCCCAGAACTCCCTGTCTGTTCCCGAGGGTCTGGCTGAGTCCCCCGCCAGCCCAGGGTGTGTAGGGGACCCCTCCCTCTTAGCATAGACTCCGTTCTGACAATGCCATTCTAAGTCAGAAATTTAGAAACAGCCCCTTTCAAGTCTGTTTCTTAAAAAATTGCGAGGAAAGAATTCAAAGCCAAAGGCACAGGCGGCAAACAGATGCTTCAGAAGTGACGGTACAGGGCACAGGGCGGCTTCTGGGTCCTAATCTCCAGTGTCCCACCCCTGGAGGAGGAGGGGGGCTGGGCAGTCCCCTCACTGTCTCAGTGGCGGTGCTGCCCAGGAGGGAGCAGGGCACGGGGATGTGGGTACAATGCAGCATCCCAGCCCTGTGGGCACCTCCGATGCTGCCCTGGAGCCCGCTGCCTGCCCTGGCTGCCCACCGGCTCCTACCAAGCTGGATACTGTTGGGGGTCAGTGGGGAGCAAGGTGTCCAGACAGAGCTAGTGCCCCACTAGCGAAGGTGCCAGCCCCCAGGAACTTTGAAGAAGTCAGCAGAAAACTGGCTGACGCAGGGTTGAGGGGTGGTCTGCACTCCGGGACAGAGGCTGCTCCAGCCCCCTCCCCACCACGCGATTCCAGACCCTTGAATGCTTCCTCAGCAGTGTCCCCTCTGACACCCACCAGCCCCGTGGAGAAAGGAAGCCCTGTCCCCAGATGGCGCGTGGCTCTCAGGCGACGGGCTGGGGGCTGCCCAGGGGCAGCACTCACCGTGCAGCAGGGCATGGGGGCGAGGCTGGGGTCCTTCCTCCGGCCGGTCCTGTGCCTGCTCTGCTCTGCTTTGCCACCTGCCCGGTGGGCTGTGCTGGAGGCTCGACCACTCCCTCCTAGGCTGACCGGCTGCTCCAGAAGGAGTATCCGGAACTCCCTGCGCCCGGGTGGGCATTTCAGGACAGCGAGCTGGGATGTGTGTGTGGGGGTCACTGCAGGTGACAGTGGCTCTCAGGGCATGCCCAGGAGACGCGCATGGGAGCTGCACCCACAGCCACCCCTGCGTGCGCTCACCTGGGGTGCCCGCTGTCCCTCCCGCAGGACCTGCTGCTGCAGCTGCCTTCTGAGCACTAGGTGAACCTGGCTGCAGCCGCTGCGGTCCTGGAGCTTTACAGGCTGCTGTTACCTAACACCTCGGAACTGCTCCGTCTCCGCGGCAGGCTCACTTAGGGAATGCGGTGGGAAGCAAATGCTGCATTGAGAAACGCCAGGAAGACCCCCATGGCGCCTCAGGACCCCCCATGGCGCCTCAGGACCTCCCATGGCCTCTCACCTCAAGGGGAGGTGCAGCAGAGCAGAGATGGTGGGCGACAACCTGGGGCCACACAGCAAGCTAGCTGCCCACCCACCCCCCATTTCAGACTGACTTTCTGTATTCTAGCATTATTCCCCATTGCCTGGGCACCCGGCTCCCTCCCTGCCCAGCCCAATTCTTCCCCACGCCCCCTATGTTCACCGTCCCCAGGGAATGCTTGTAGCTCCAGGATGTCTATTCTGGGAGGAGGAGCACGGAGGCTGGGCCCAGGGAGCTGCTGGCACCCAGGCACCCAACACACAGGTGATTGGAGGCTGCCTGTGGGCGGGGGTGCCTATGGACAGGCCATCTCACAGCCTCTCCCTTGCACTGGGAATATGTTGGCTGAGCCATCCCTGGCCTCTGCTGTGGGCATCTCTGCCTCCTGTGTGCCAATGTGGGGGAGGACCGCCCTCTCCTTAGTACAGCTGGACCTCCTGTGGGGCCAGATGCCGCATGACCACTTCAGCGTCTTGTGGCCGCAGCCGCAGGAGCCAGGGCTGGAGGGGGCTCCAAGAGGAGGCCCTGGCTTCTGTGAGCGGTGCCCAGCCGGCCCCCACCCTCTCTGCCAGGCACCATCCTGTGAACATTCTGTGAACACAGTGCTCAGACCACGCCCGCACCCATCAAGGAGGGAGCAGAAGGCCTCGGAGGCCACAGCCTGGGCTTTGCCATCTGCTGGCAAGGGGATCAGGGGAGGTGATTTCTGTAAGGAAGTATGGCCCGGTTCATGGCGTGTAATCAGGCTCACCAAGTGCAGGCAGTGACACGCTCTCATTCGATCTCACCAGAGCACGGCCTGCCATTCACCCAGTTCCCCATTTGACAGATGTGGACACCGAGTCTGCGTGAGGCCCACTGACTGGTCCTGGGTCCCTGAGGGAGGGTGGCTCAGGGGATGGCAAGTTTCATGCCCCCCATGTACCTGAGCTGGGACAGCTAAAGCAGAAGGAGGCTTCTCTATGGGGCTGGATGTAGGGAGGTGGTGGAGTGCAGCAAGGGGCTTGTCCCTGTGACATTATCTGTCCTTTTCATTTTCATCTTGTCTATTTCAGGGAATCCTGACATTCTAGAACATTCTGCACTAACTGGCCAGAGCCAGGGGCTCCCCGCCCCAGCCACGGAGAGTGCCTCCAAGGTCCCTGCATGGCCGCTCCCCTGTTTGGCCCCAGCAGAGAACCCAACAGGACAGACGTCCTGTGAACTCATAGAAGCCAGAGGGGCCTGCTGGAAGCTTCCAGATGCCACCAACTTCACCAAGCAGAGTGTGGGTCATTGCCAGTGTCCTGCTCACTGATAAGGAAACAAGGTGGTTGACGGCCACCACCCAGGAGCAACAAGGGTGGGAGTGCCGTCCGGCAGGTCTGAGGGAAGGGGCTTGGCCCACCCACCGCACACACAGCACAGCGGCCCATCCTGCGTCTTTTCACACCCACGGCAGCCATGGGAGCTCACTGACAGGTGCTGGGGCCGGAGCTGGCGCAGCGTGGCTTTCTCCAGGGCTCACTGGCCCCGAGTTCCAGAGTTGGGAGTTGTTGCAATGGACTTCGGCCACAGCATCCTCCATGATTCGATGGACACTGAGGATGCCTTTAGGGTATCGGGGAATAGGGAAAACCTGCATCTCGTAAATGGAAACACGAGGAGGTTCACTGTGATTCTGGTCTCCTTTTATTGAACTGAGCAGACATTTTATTCTCTCAGCCTCAGAGAGCCACAGGGTTTGTCAGTGGCCCTTAGGCTGCATGAGGCTTGGAAAATTTTCACTTTCCAGGGAATTTCTGAGTCTGAGCCAAGAGCAAATATTCAGTCTATTCTTCAGGCACCCTGTCCCCTCTCTTTCTCCCTTCCCTCCTTTCTCCTCCTTGGCTTCCCTGCTCTCCTCCCTTCCTTCCTCTCTGCCCCTCCCTTTCTCTGCACTTCTCTCCTCTCCTCCCTCCCCCTCCTTCCCTTCCCTCCTCCCCTGCTTCCCTTTCCACTTCCCTGCTCCATCCCCTGCCTCCTCTGGTTTCCCTCTCATCCCCTCCCCTCTCCCTCCCCCACTTCTGTTGGGCAGTGGCTGAGCCTTGGCAGGCCTGTGCCTAGTCCTGGGAGCCCCAAGGTAGAAACGTAGCCCCTGACTCCAAGTGCACCTGAACTTGGAAACAAGTGAATACACCTGCCAGGGAGGCTGGGGTCAGGGCAGGATGTAAAAACGGATAGGGTCAAAGCTGAGGAATTTGGAGGCCTGAGCAGTGAAAGAGGCTGCTTGGGTGTCATAAGCGTGCGCCGAGGTGCTTGGAGGTGGTATAGAGCTGGCTATGGGCTGAGGCGTGGGGTGCGGAGGAGGTATGGGTGGCATGTTTTCTCCCTCATCCCTTCTTCCTTGGCAGAGAGTTGGGAATACTTTGAGGAGGATGTAGAGAAGGAGGAGGAGTGACAATGGTGACTGTGATCATGATGGTGGTGGCAATGATGATGGTGATGGTGGTGGTGGTGATGATGGTGATGGTGGTGGTGATGGTGATGGTGATGGTGGTGATGGTGATGGTGATGGTGATGATGGTGGTGATGATGATGGTGAAGGTGGTGGTGATAATGGTAATGGTGGTGATGGTGGTGGTGATTTGGTGATGGTGGTGGTGAGGTGATGATGGTGATGGCGGTGGTGATGGTGGTGATGGTGGTGATGGTGATGGTGATGGTTATGGTAATAGTGATGATGCTGATGGTGAGGGTGATGGTGATGATGACAGTGATGGTGCTGATGGTGGTGAGGATGATTATGGTGATGGTGGTGACAGTGGTGGTGCTGTTGATGGTTATGATAATGGTGGTGATGGTGCTGATGGTGGTGGTGATGATGAGGGTGATAATGATGGTGATGGTGCTGATGGTGGCGAGGTGATGATGGTGATGGTGGTGATGTTGGTGATAGTGGTGGTGATGATGATGATTATGATGATGGTGGTGATGGTGAGGGTGATAATCATGGTGATGATGGTGGTGAGGTGATGATGGTGAGGTGATAAGAGAAATGGGTGCTATGTCAAACACCTGGTGTGAGGTGGCATCACTGACCTCGGCTCTCCTGGAGGCCTAGTTGGTCCCCCACTACCTCTCAGCATAGAAGCTGGGGTGACACTTAACTTTGAAAACATGGTTTCTGGCCAGCCCTGGTCCCAGCCCATGTGTGGGACCTGCCATTTAGCTCTCTAATTTGATGGCTCCATCTATCTCATCTTACCCCCAAAGTGTGATGTTAATGGTGGAATTTCAGATCTCATGAGACAGTGGAGGCGATATTTTGGGGGTGGGGACAGCCCTGTCTGCAAATCAGCTCAAAAGGCTGCCTGCCCTGTGGAGGGGCTTGGCGCCTCTCCCTGGGCACATGCTCAGCAGCCTCGTGATGACGTGCTGAAGAGGAGGAAGCCTGGCTGGCTGCAGAGGGGACAGCTCCATCTGTCTGCTCTGGGTTCCCAGCCTCTTTGGCGAGACTGGGCCTGGCTCCCTGCAGGAAACTGTCAAATATTCTTATTCTGTCTCTGCAGCCGCCTCCCTCCTCCCGTGGGCAGCCTTTTCCAGGCCATTAGCCCGGCCACAGGCCACCTGCCACCCTTGCTGGAGCCCCACATGTGTGTCTGGGGGACAGGGCTGGGATAGCCCATCTTTAGCAGGCCAGAGCCCACTAGATCCTCAGGTGCTGTGAGACTGAAACATACAGGTCCTTGTCAGAGCCCGGGGTGTGTGGCTCTGAGCATCACCGAGGTGCTCACATATCAGTCAGAGGAGGGCGTGGCTGATACAGCCTCCCAGGCACGGCTGCTGGGCATATCTCTGCTGCTGCCTGGCTGTGTGACTTGGGGCGGGTCTCGCCCTGTCTGGGCCTCAGTGTCTCCATTGCAGAAGCATGGGGTCCAGACCCAGGGGGCTGAATTCTTACCCTGGCAGGGGGATTTAATGCCAGACACATCTTGTGACCTACTCATTACATCCACAAAGAAATAGGCCAGCTCCCATTTTTTCCTGAAACGTGAGGCTTCTGAATCTGTTTCTCTCCACTCTCACAAAAAATGGTGCAAAAAAACCCCACTCAATTTTTTCTTCAGTCTAGAAATGAAAAGCGCAGCACAGGGATGGGTGACCTGGGACTCAGGGTGACAGTAGAGAAGGGTCCTGGGGGTGGAGGGCCTGCCTGCCTGATGCCCAAGACTCTTTCCAAACCCTCCTCTTTAGCCAGGTGGTGTTGAGGCCCAAGTCTGCCAGTCTCTGAGGAGAGGCTAGAAAGCTGGATTTTAATGTAAACTCTTATGTTTCAGTGCTGGCAGCTAATGCCAAAATACTTTAATCACTGAATGCCAGCCAAATGCACATCCGCAGGCTCCACTGGTTTGGTGTTTGGGTCTGCTGACCTCTAGCCCAGGGGGATGGCCCATGAGGGTCTGCCCTTTGCTGTGATGCATCTGGTGAGCTCTCTGGCCAAACAGGATCTCTCTGATGCCCACTAGAGACGCCAGATGGCCTCGAGGTATGAAGTGTCTTCTGGGAGCAGCTCCACACGATATGGAGGAGCTGGGCCTTTACTCAGGGCCCCTGCTGTGGGGCTTGTAGCTGCTGGAGAGGATCCAGTGCAGATGGATGGGTCTCCGGGAAGCTCTGTTTGGCTAAGGTCAGCCAGTAGGTGGGATGCCAGGAGGCAGTGCAAGGGCAGGGCAGGCAGGTGGGATGGCACGGGGCGTCCCTGGACCTCAGAACAGTTTTCCTTCAGATCCAGCATCTATTTACTCTGCAAACCCTCAGCTCCTGCCTGGGACTGTACTTCTACAGCTGTTGGCAGAAGAGAGAAACTGACTTGGCCGTGTGGCTGCATGGAGGAGGAGGCGCTGACTAACAAAGACAGAGGAACGGGGCGGGGCGCCATTCCGGCACCCCAAACCCAGCCTGCCATTAAGTCTGGTGGGTTCACCTGTAAGTGACAGGCCTGCATGCCTCCCTTTTATTCTTCTGACCATAACCAACATTCCTGAAGGCCCAGTTTATGCCAGCTTCCTGTAACGCCCTTGTGAGGTGAACTTTCCCATTTAACCCCCACACATCCTGTGACATCGGCACAGAGCTGCAAAGCCTTGGGGACCCACGTGCTTTGGAAGCAAAGAATGTCCTTTTCACTTTAGAAAGGGTAACGTGGGTTCCGTTTCTGGTAATGGCAGAGAAGCCTGGCTGCTACTAAGTAACCAAACCGGGAAGAATCGAAAGCAACCGTTTGAAGACATAGGAGAGCAAGTAAGAGCAGGCAGGAGCTGGAAGGGCCGTGGCCGTGCGCGTTTCCTGTTGCTGATGTCACAAATGACCATAAACCCAGTGACTTAAAGCAACACAGCTTTATCATCTAACAGTCCTGGAGGTCAGCAGTCTGAAACCAGCCTCACCAGGTTAAAGCCAGGGTGTCTGCTGGGCTGTACCCGCTCTGGAAGCTCTAAGGGAGAGGCCCTTCTTTGCTTTTTCCAGCTTCCAGAGGCTGCCTGCCTTGCTTGGCCCGAAATCCCGTCCTCACATCAGTCCAGCCTCTTTCTTCCTCCATCACTCCTCCTCCTGCTCCCCCGATCTCCTGCCTCCCTCTTACAAGGACACTTGAGGTTGCCTTGGGCCCACCCAGAAAATCTAAAACAATCTATGCATCTCAAGAGCCTTAATTTAATCACAGCTACAAAGTCCCTTTTGCCATAGAAGACCACATTCACAGGTTACATGGGTTAGCACATGGATATGTTTTAGGAGGACTTTGTTTTCAGCCCACTGAAAGCATATCTATTTATAGTTGCGGTGTCTCTTGATGGACTGGCCCTTTTATGATGGTAGAATGTCTTTGTCTCTAGTAGCAATTTTTATTTTTACTTAAGGTTTATTTAGTCTGATATCATTATGGCCATTTCGTGTCTTTTGGTTGTTGTTCACATGGAATATCATTTTGTATCTTTTTTTAAACATCATTGAGACAGGTTGGAGTGCAGTGGTGTGATCACAGCTCACTTTTGATCTCTTGGGCTCAAGGAATCCTCTGGCCTCGGTCTCCCAAGTAGCTGGGACTACAGGTGTGCATTACTGCACCTGGCTAATTTTTTATTTTTTTGTAAACAAAAGGTCTCACTCTGTTGCTCAGGCTGGTCTCATACTCCTGAACTCAAGTGATCCTCCTGCCTTGGCTTCCCAAAGTGCTGGGATTACAGGCATAAACCATTGTGTCCAGCCTCATTTTATATATTTTTACATTTAACTTATTTGTGCCCTTGAATCTAAAGTGTGTCCCTTGTAGGCAGCATATTGTTGCCTCATAAAAAAATGCCTATTTTGGTAATCAGTGTTTTTGTATGGAGTGTTTCTGTATTACAAGTGGGTGAACATCTTTGGAGGGAGCATTATTCAGTCTATATGAACAGATTTAAAAGGAATGATCTAAGCTGCTTAACTCAAAAATCTAGAAAAAGGAACAAGTGTGACTTTCATGAATTAGAAGGAAAGACAGAAGATAAACAGAAGTTAATTAAATAGAAAACAGATGAACACTTAGAAAAATCAATAAAAAGTGGTTCTATGAAAAGATCACTAAAATCGATAAAGCCCTAATGAGAATTATCAAGAGAATATGCAAAGTACCCATAGTACAAATAAAAAAGAGATATATGAACTCGACAGCGATGGACAATAATGATTAATAAGGGGATGTCGTATACAACTTTATGCTAACAAATTCAAACTCAGATAAAATGAAGTGGACAAATTCCTTGACAAACAAAACTGACACCAGAAGAAAAAGAGAATCCGAATAGCCCTATATTTGTTAAAGAAATTGAAATTGCCTTTTAGAGCCTGTTCACAAAAAGCCAGTTGGCTTCACTGGTGAAATAGTATTGGTTTTATCCAAACTCTTACACAGAGTTGAGCAAGAGGGAATAACTGGTGCCCCCACCTAAGAAGGACGTCACAAGAAAATTAATGAGGCACCAATATCTCTCATGAACACAAATGCAAATACCCTTTTCAAAATATTCTAAAATCAAATCCACCAGTATATAAAAAGGGTAATACATTATGACCAAGTGAGGATTATCCAAGGAACACAGAGTTAACATTTAAAAACAAATCCGTGTGATTCCTCCCGTTAACAGACCAACAAAGACAGACCACATGGTCACCTCAGTAAATGAAAGACCAAAAAGTGGATGCAGTTCAACACTCATGTGATTTTAAAAAGTCAGAAAATTAGGAATAGAATCATGTCAGTATGATGAGGGGCACATACAAAAATCCTGCAGCTACCATGTTTAATGGCAAAACATTGAGCACTTTCCCGAGAGGCTGGGAACGAGGTGAGGAGGTCCACTGTTTCTGTTAACATTGTATGGGAGTTCTTAGTGACTGACACAAAGCAAAGAAAAAAAAGCACAAAGACCGGAAAGGAATGAGTAAAATGTTTTCTAATTATTATTATTTATGATAACTATTCATCAGGTGTCATTTATAATTATTAAAATTCTTCCTAATGCTTATTATTTATAACTATTAATAATCCTGTATTATTTTAATGATTATTTACAATAATTATTCAGTATTTATAATAATTATTTCATGTCATGAAAATGATATAATTGTATACACAGAAAATCCTAAGCCGTTTTCAGAAAGACTATTAAAGTAAGTGAATTTAGCAAGTTCACAGGATAGCTGTTAGATAAATATAAAAAATCAAAGTAAATATACAGAAGTAATACAAGCTATCAGCATACAAACAATATAGGGATGATCAGTGCACAGCTGGAAAAAGCAAATAAAAGCTTTTTTTAACATAGCATTGGGGAACCTTCAATAACTAGCAATGCATTTTTACCAGAAATGTATAACACACATACAGTGAAAACTACAGGAGACAGCAGACAGAAATGAAACAAGGGCACAACAAACAGAGAAAACCCTGTTCATAAACTGGTGAACTCAGTGCCGGGACGTCCATTCTGCACACATTTATCCAGAGTCATTGAATAGAGTCAGTGCGATCCCAGTCAAAACTCCAGCAGACATTTGGATACATTGTCAAGCTGATTCTGAAATTGATATAGAAATTTAAATCACGAGCTGGGCGCGGTGGCTTGTGCCTGTCATCCCAGCACTTTGGGAGGCCAAGGCGGGCGGATCACCTGAGGTCAGGAATTTGAGACCAGCTTGGCCAACATGATAAAACCCCATCTCTACTAAAATACAAAAATAAGCTGGGTGTGGTGGTGGACACCTGCAATCCCAGCTGTTGGGAGGCTGAGGCAGCAGAATGGCTTGACCCGGGAGGAAGAGGTTGCGGTGAGCCGAGATTGTGCCACTGCACTCCAGCCTGGTGGACAAGGGCCAGACTAGGTCTAAGAAAATGGGAAAGAAATGTAAGTCATGACGAAGAAATGTAAACTTGTAGGAGTAACACCACTTGATTTCGTAACTTAATGTGAAGCTACGGTAATGAAGATGGTGCAGCGTTGACGGAAGGATGGTGAGATAGAGCAGTCAGCAGAATTGAGTCCGGAAGTCGGCCAGCTGATCTGCCACACAGATGCCAATGCAGTCCAGTGGGAAAAGGGATCCTGCCAGAACAAGCAGGTGCCCATGGGAAGGAAACACACAGAACGGACTTTGATCTTCATCTCTCACCATCTACATTTATTTAGAAATGAACGTAGGAAATGCAAACCTGAGGGTTTCTCCCTCGGCCCCCTGGGGCGTCCTTTCTCCAAGTGTGATATGCCCCTGTTCCCATCCCAGGAACAGCTGCCAATAGCCCCTCTCAGGACCCACAGCCCCCTCTCAGGTCCCACAGCCCCATCTCAGGACCCACAGCCCCCTCTCAGGTCCCACAGCCCCGTCTCAGGTCCCACAGTCCCCTCTCAGGTCCCACAGTCCCCTCTCAGGTCCCACAGCCCTGTCTCAGGTCCCACAGCCCCCTCTCAGGACCCACAGTCCCCTCTCAGGATCCCCGTCCTTCTGTCCTTCTCGGCAGGTGCCTGTGTTTTATGTTCCTACCCTTTCCCTCTCTGAAGCCTCCTGACTTCTTTTCCTGATCTGACCTTGTTCCACTGCAGATTCTAACCTCCCGCTTCCCCCAGGCCTCAGATCCTCCCCTGCAGCCTTCCTGCTGTTGTCCTCTTTCGAGGCTGCCCCAGCTCTTCCCCTTTCCCCGAATTGCTGCAACAGCTTCCTGTGTGTCCCCTGCCCAGCATGGACCTCCTCCCCGGTTGCTTGGCCCCCTCCTGGCTGTTAGTTTGATGTCTTTCATGTATGTCTGATATAATCCCTCTCTGTGTGCAATCCATTTGCAATCCCCTGTAGAGCAGCTGAGTAAAAGCCATGCCCTTCATCACTGTCCTTTCTTATCTCCCCATTGTGTCTTTGGCTGCCTCGGTTTCCTTACTGCCCTTTGGCATCGGGTTCCTTCTTCCTCGTGGCGCCCAGGGTGCACCTCTGTACCTGAGTCTGCCTTGGCTCTGTTTCCCTGGGAGGGTTCTGCCTTTTCTTCAAGGTTCTTCTTAGACTGACTTGGCTGTGCTAGATGGTCACCCCTTCCTCTTCGCCCACAGAGCCCTTGGAAGGCGCAGACACCACACCTCTGGGAAGCCTCCTTTGCATTCTGAGTGTGACCATGTGACCCTCCTGCTCCTCTAAAGTAGGGCCATGGGATGATGTAACATCCAACTGGGCCCTCGCCAGTAAAGGTGGAACTAAGGCCACTGGGCCACAGCTGAGAACTGGGGGCGCTGAGGACGAGCTGGGACGGATGGTGGATCTAAGGCGTCTGTATGCCATGTGCATCCTCAGCATGCTGTCTTTGAATTGTGTTTGCATCTGTCCTTCTCCAGACACCAAGCTCGCTGGGGGCAGGGGTCAGACATGGTGGGTCCACATCTCGAGCACTAGGCCAGGTGCCCAGCATGGAGCTGACTTAGTGATGTCTGTGAACAATCCATCCATCCATCCATCCAGTCATTCAATCATCCATCCATCCATCCATCCATGCATCCACCATCCACCCAACAATCCATCCATCAATCCATCCATCCATCCATCCATCCATCCATCCATCCATCCATCCAACAATCCATCCATCCATCCATCCATCCATCCATCCATCCATCCATCCATCCATTCAGTCATCCATCTGTCCATCCAACAATTCATCCATCCATCCAAAAATCCATCCATCCGTCCATCCATTCATCCACCTGTTCGACCATTTGACAAGCACTCATCAAGCCCCTGCACCCGCCACTTCCAGGGAGACAGAGGCAAATCAGCTGCTGGCTCTGTGCCCTCATGGAGCTCACCTTCTAGGGAGACAAGGACACTGAAGAGGCAAACACAGGAGTGAATAAGCAGGGGCGGGAAGCACACGGGAAACACATTGGACTGTGTTGGCTGCAGCGGGGGCTGCTTGGACACAGTGGTCACCGTGGGTGCCGACAGAGGAGCTGAGAATTCAGCGTCTGCTGCTAGGAAGCCCTGGGCATCACAGAGCAGGACAGGCAATCACAAGGACAGGCCCCTGAGGGCTGGGGAAGACGGTGCCAGGGCAGAGACACCAGGAGGAAGCCCGGTGGGTGTGCCAAGGTCAGGGCGGGCCAGACACATTTGGAGCTCTGCAGAGGTGGGACAGGTGATGCGTCTGGCCTTGCAGGTTCAGGCGGGCCGACCTCTGCCAAGGCCTGGATTCCCTGTCATCCTGGCAAGGAGAGCTTGCCCTGATGTCTCACAGACCTGGGCTCAGAGCAGTCAGGTGACATGCTGGAGGTCACCGCGCCAGAGAAGAGTAGGCAGGATGGGAGCACAGCTCTGCCTGGGCTGTAGTCCAGCTTCTGCGGCTGCCTGGACCCCGACCAGCCCAGGGCAGCCATGTCCCTCCATGGGGCTATAGCTTCTCCAGGCCCAGGACACGACATGCTTGTCTCTGGGCTCAGCACTGATGCCGGGGCAGAGTCCTCTCACTCTCCATCTGTCTAGACTGGGCTATTTGTCATGCGCCCCAGACACCATCAGCAGCCAGCTGCCTTCCTGTCCTGATGCTGCACACAGATGGATGGCCCCACAGGGCACCCTGCAGCTATTTCCTGGGCTGGGAGGATGGGACTGATCCTGTAGCGTTTTCACCTCTGAAACTGTCCCCACCCTTATGTCGTTTCCAGATCTTCCAGGAAGGAGGCCACAGTGTGAAGTGTCGCAAGAATGGACGACCCCTCCCCCACTGCCCCCAAAGCCTGTCACCCCTGGCCATGAGGGCTCAGGTTCCCCTCCTTCTGAGCCTACCAGATGGCCTTCAGACTAACAGTGCCCACGCTCCACACTCCCTACTGAGCTGCCTAGTGCCGAGATCATGGTCTGCGGAGAACTGGCAGTGAGCAGGGGCAGGGGGACTTGGCGTGGCCAGAACCATGTTCATCCCGGGGAGGGGACAGGGGACAGGGGCAGGGGGACTTGGCATGGCCAGAACCACATTCATCCTGGGGAAGGGGCAGGGGCAGGGGTCTTGGCGTGGCCAGAACCACATTCATCCCCGGGAGGGGACAGGGGACAGGGGCAGGGGGACTTGGTGTGGCCAGAACCATGTTCATCTCGGGGAAGGGGCAGGGGCAGGGGCAGGGGGACTTGGCGTGGCCAGAACCACGTTCATCCTGGGGAAGGGGCAGTGGGCAGGGGCAGGGGGACTTGGCGTGGCCAGAACCATGTTCATCCCGGGGAAGGAAGAAAAACCAGCAAAGGCACATGTGTCTGGGTTGGGGGACTGGGGACTATATCAGCTTTTCTTCTTTCCATTTTTGAACATTCTTCAAAGTTCCCATAAGTGAGCAACATATTACTTTTCTGGTGGAAAAAGAACAACTTTATTCAAAGGCAGCTGCAGAATGTCCCACCCGGCTTCGACAGCGCCCATTGAATACCTTCATTTGGGCAAAAAAGAAAATGTCTTCAGGTCTTTATTTGAGAAAAATACACGACTGGAGTGCTTTTCAACAAGAGTGTCACCATCTGCGTGGAGAAAATGTTGGCGATTTATCTTTTTAGTATTTTCTGTAGAGCTTGAATATTTTAACAAGGACCAGAAAGTATTTTATTTAATGGACAGAAACGCATCAAATGATTTGTGCTTTGAAAGTTTGGCTTCGCCTCCCTCAGTCCCTTTCTCTCTCTGCCTCTTTCCAAAGCAAACCCTGGGGGCAAATCTCCAGATGACCCAGGGCTGAGGAGGGAGAGTGAGAACATAGGTGGGAGATTCGAGTACCGGGCGGAGAGCGGATGGCCCTGGGGACGCAGGAGAGGCCCAGTGGGGACGGGTATGGGAGGGGAGAGGAGGGGACGGGAGGGGACGATGGAGGTGCCTTGCCCGCCGGCCCACGGGGCTGGGGCTGGGTCTGTTCTGTGCAGAAGCAGCACCACCTGGTGGCCTCTGCTGGTGACATTGGGCACCTGTAAGTCCTGGGCCTCGGAGAGGGGGACAGAGCCCTGGGTGTAGTCTACGTAGGGTGGGCAGGACACTGATGGCTGAGGGGGGCGGGGAGCAAGGCGCAGTTCCCGCCCACATGCTCTGCAGTGGGAGAATCAGAGCCTCAGCCAGCAGGCGGCGTGGAGGGTGGCAGGAGCCTGGAGGCCTGGGTTCCAATCTGGCAGTCCCCACCATGGGCTGGGGGCTGGCTCTGTTGTACTTCAGTTTTCTCTTGTGTGACTCAGGTGCAGAGGGTGGGGAGGGGCTGGGTGAGGGGACCTGGGCGGGGCCTTGGGGGTGCGGTGCTCACCCCTGTTCAGGAGGCTTCTCCTTTCTCCCACCTGGCCCGACCTCCCTCCAGCCCCGGTTTCCTGCCTGCCTCACCCTCAGCAGGCTTGGCTGGTGGGTGGTCAGGACCAAGTCTCTCCAGCTGTGTCCAGCCCTTAGGTGCTCAGGGTAAGAGCTAGGTGGTGGGCCGGGCTCCTCCCAGCCCTGGAAGCATCTGGGTACAGGGTGGGTGAGGGTGGGCATCTCCTGGGAGGCCTTCTGGGCGGGGCAAGCCCACCTATAAGAGGCCCATGGGCAGCGCTATCCCAGTGCCCAGCCCGGTACCCTCCTCCAGGGCCCTCCGCAACACCGCCCGCAGCGGGTCCCGCCTCCTGGGCTTCCGGCCCGACGCCACGTAGATGAGGGGCTTGGAGCTGCTGTGAATGCAGGCCAACAGCATGGCCAGCGGGAAGAGGATGGGCAGCAGGAAGCTCAGCAGGGCTCGCAGGCTCCAGTAGAGGACCAAGGGCAGGCCACAGAAGAAGAGCAGGAGCAGCATGCCCAGGACGGTGCCGTAGAACCTGGGCTGAGGGCGCGTGGAGCAGCAGGCCACCCAGACAAAGAGGACCACGCCGGCCACACAGGCCACACAAGCCAGCAGCAGGAGCCACGCGACGCTGGCCACGTGGTAGCGCAGGCAGGCCAGGGGGCGCATGCTGGTGCGCAGCAGGCCACAGGCGTTGGCAGGCAGCAGCACGGCCGGCAGGCTCAGGGCCCACGCCAGGGCGCAGAGGACAGCTGAGGTGTGTCTGGGCCGGCAGCCCTGGTAGCAGGCAGGGAAGAGGTCAGAGAGGCAGCGCTCCACACTGAAGGCTGCCAGCAGCCAGAGCCCCGCCGCGAACCACAGGAAGGTGAGCACGAAGTAGAGCGTGTCCTGGATGCCCAGGGCAGCCTGGGCCACAGAGAAGCCCATGTGGCAGGAGAGGAACAGGAAATCCGAGGCAGCCAGGTGCAGCAGGTAGACAGAGAAAGGCCCCTTCTTGATGTGGAGGCCGAGGTTCCACAGCACCAGCCCATTACCGACCACCCCACCGAGAGCCACGATCAGCGTCAGATAGAACAGCACGCTGTCCAGGGTTCTCCAGATGCTGAACAGCCCGAGCATCCCAGCCGGCTCAGAGGGCACTGGTGAGGGACTTGCGAGGCGGACACAGACGTGGTCCTCAGGCGTCTTTTGTGCACCTGCTGGGGGTGCAGGAAGTGGCGTCTGTGGCTCTGCAGGTGCCCACCTGGTGCAGCCCCCAGACCACCCTTCCCTGCAGTGCGACCTCAGCCGGGGCTCAGCCCTCTGCACCTCAGGTCAGGCGTGCCTAATGCCTCCCCATGCTTCGGGCAGGCCCCGGGCTCCTGGAGCGAGCACTAAGGTGCTCAGAAGATGTCCACGTCCCTCCGTGGATGTGGTGAGGGCGACGCTGCACCCTCCACCGTGTGCCAGACAAGGCTCTGGGGACAGAGGGACATGCGTGGGGAGCCCACTGGTGGGGCCCTCATCCTCCCACAGAGGTGGGAGCTTCTCCACGGTGGACCCTCAAGGGGCTCCCACCAATGGACCTAGACCAGCCTCCTATTGAAGTTCCCTCTCCAGAGGGTCTCTGGAGGTGTCCAGGGAAGTAAGTGCCCCAAGGCAGAGGCTTCAGGTGGCCTGAGGAGGGACGATGGGGTGCAGGGGTGTGAGGAGCTGGAGGGAGCCCCCAGCCTCCCTGCCCTCTCCCAGCCTGAGTAGAGGCTGAATCCCCGGCTCACGCTGCCGGCGGTGCACCCGGGAGGCTACTCTGAAGCCTCAAACCAAGGGAGGGGCTTTGGTGGCAGTGGCAGGACCCTGGGGCCTCTCCAGGAGCCGCCGACACAAGGGGCGGGGCGGGTACAAGCGGCCACTTGCAAGGAGCAAGGCCGAGCGTCACCGAGGATGTTCTGGGGCGGAGAGACAGTGGCTGCCAGAAGCTTCAGCGGAGCGGCCAAGGGTCTCAGAGCAGTCTCTCCCTTCCAGCCGGCCCCTCCCGCAGGACCAACCCGGGTCCTGTTCTTAGTTCCAGGAGACGCGTCAGGACCCAGGCTCTGCAGCGAGGGTGTGGGGGGTGACAGACGTGAGAGAGAAAGGACACCAAGAGACAGAGACAGAGACAGAGAGATATAGACAGAGTCATGGAGAGGCAGGGACAGAGACAGACAGAGACAGGAAGAGAGAGACAGAGAGATAGACAGACACAGAGGGACAGAGGAGAGACAGACAGGATGAGAGAGAGACAGACAGTGGAAGCGCAGTCGAGCCCCTGACACGCACCTGGAGCCCCCTTGCTGCACCTTTGCCTGGGCTGTGTTCCCACCTGCTCACTGACCCAGGTCCTGCCCTACTTCAAGGCTTTGCTCCTGCACAGGGGCCTGAACCCTCTGCAGCTCCTCCGCCCCCTCCAGCCCCACCTCATGCCCGAGCCCTCCCCACCCCGCTCCCCCGCACCTTCTTTGTACTTGTCCTTGTCCCCAGTCGGGCAGGAAGCGTTTTCAGCTCAAGCCTCAGCTCCTGTGGCTTGTCGTGGCCGGGCACACGGTGATGGTGGCCTGTCCTCCAGGCCCAGCCACGGGGAGTGGGAGACCTCGGCCGGACCCTGGATCGTGGTGGTGACCTTCGCAACCGGGTGTTTCCACCCTTCTGTGAGCCTCAGTTTCCCCGAGGAGCTAACCAGATTCTCCTGGCTGTGCTCTGGCCCGGCTCGGCCTGGTTCGGAGTCTGAGGGTTGTGGGTGAGGCCAGTGCTTGGGCCCGTGTGCTGGGATGAGGTGGGCCCTGTTTCTGGAGAGAGAGTTACAGAGAGGAGTGGCATGGCAGCAGGAGGGCCGACTTCATTGTTATCAGAACAAGTCACCTGCCGGGCAGCTCCGGCAATGCCCTCGAGCTCTGAGAGATCCGGGTCCACACATTTCAACTCAGTCCATGTTCCCACCCTCAACCTGCCTGCCTTCCCTTCCCAAAGGAAATGCAGACGTCCCAGCCAGCCCCATCCCCCTGGGAGCCAGGGCAGGAGCAGAGGCCACTGCAGAGGGCAGGAGAGGGCTCCAGTGCCTCACCTGGGGTGTGGGGGGGCAGGCAGAGCCTTCTCACCTGTGACAAGACTGCCCGGCTCTCTCAGGCCCGTCTCTGCTCAGACCAGCACTCACTGCCTGGAGGCTCCTTCTGATTCCTAAACGCTTTTATGTCCTGTGGGGCCCAGCTGTCTGGATGGAGGGCACCAGGCCAGTTCCCTGGAAGTGGCAGGGTGTGGCACTGCTCACAGAAATTTCAGGAGTTAGCTAAAACAGAGATGTCCGTGTGGGCTGCCTTTCCCTTCCTCCTTAGCCCGGCTGGCAGGGGAAACTGAAGGCACCAGGCAAGCAGCCTCCCTCTGCCCCCACCTCACCTGGTACCTGGAGAGAGGGAGCAGAATGGGGACCCTCTGTGCCCAGGGAGGCCAGAGCACCTTCCAGCTGCCCCACTGATATTGGGCTGCTCCTGCCAACCTTTGGTTTGCTGCGGGCACAGGGGGCCTAGAACTGTGGGCAGGGGCCTGGCTGTGTGGCCTTGAGAGAATGACGTAACCTCTCTGTGCCTCAGTTTCCCCCTTTCACTGGACTGACCACTTATGGACAGCTCGGTACCTAGGTGCCCAGGCTTGGGACTGGCTCCCATGATGGGTCAGCTGACCAGTGCTTCCGTGGGTGGTCTGAGAGGTGGCCCCCCAACTTCATAAAGGGACCCCCTCCCCATCCACCCATCTGCCCCAGACCAGAGAGACTTTTTCCTTTCACAGACTGCATTCCACAGCTCCTGACTGGGGTGCAGCGTTAGCTCAAGTCTGAAATTAGGTCATAAAGATGATGTTTCTCCTCAAGTTTCTCAAATGGGCTTGGCTTCGGAAATCACTTCTGAAGCACAAATCCGAGGTCCGTGGAGCTCTAGGCGGAGGCCTGCCGTGGCCGCCAGCACTGTTCACGTGGGAAGTAGAAAAGTTCCTCTTCAAAGTTCCCTTTCTTGTTAAAGAATAAGTGAGCTAATAACTTTGTGAAGCCCTATCCTACATAGCTGTTAGACACACCATGCTCATAGGCGCGTAGTACATTCTATGCCCTGGTGCTTTCACCAAGATATCTGTGCTAGATGTGCTCACAGGCATGTCCCAGCTCTCCGTTGCTTTGACCTGTTTAGAAAAGTTTTAAGTTATTAGCCAATGGGGTTTTAGTTTAGATGGTGAGGTCTGGCTCCAGCCAACGGAGATCAGACACAGCGGTAAGGACGACCCCACATGCGTAAGGGATAAATCTGTGTGTTTTCCTTTGTTCATTGTACAATGAACTAGTGAGGGTGCCCTTCCTGCAGTCCAGGAAGTATACATTACGTCGCTGAAAGGGCCTTTGTCTCAGTGCTAATTTTTCTTCGTGGCACCGAACATCGATTTCCAACAGTGCATGTGGCTTTGAAAGGCCCTTATGGCCTAGGGGCCCTCCTGCCAGCTCCACCCCAGATGCTGGTCCTCGAGGGTCTCCAGGGCCTCTCCCCTCAAGGCTCCACCTCTGCCTCAGGGTCACGGCCCAAGCCTGCTGTGTCACCTGGCCTCCGGTTTGAGTGAAACTTCGAGCCCTCTATTAACTTACTTGGGTCCCTCCTGGCCACCTCACCATCGGGTGGGTCGGGAGCTTGGTGTCAGCAACACAAGCACAACGTGAGAGCTGAAAAGTTCTGGTTCCTTGCGGACCCTCCAGCCAGACAGGGCCCAGGAGTGGGGCTGTCTTGTAACCCAGGTCTCAGGCAGCAGCTGCAGCCCTGGCCCCCGAGGGCTTCCCCTGTCTAAGGGCCGTTGAGGGGTGGGGTGTCTTAGTTTCTGGGGTCGCTTTCTATGGGACACTTCAAAAGTGCTGGGCACGGGCAGTTGTTTGAGGCAGCCTGAAGTGAAGCGTGAAGCTCTTTGGAGGGACATCCATGCCTCTTGGCCAGCCCCGGCCAGGCCCAGGAAGCCGCTGACCATGGTTTCTCCATCACCCCAACCCCTCCCGGAGCCCTTTCTCGTGTCTGCCCACCGCCTAGGCTGTGCGTTGCCTTCTTCACCTGGCCAGGTGTCCCCTGTGGAGCACGGGTGCTGGCCCTCTGAGGCGGGGCTTCAGTCCATCTTATTCTCTCTGGGAGGGGCCTGGTGCAGGTGCAGTGCATGGAGGGAGCCTCGGTGGGAGAGGGGAGCAGCTGTTCCCAGTGCTGGAGGAGGACTGACCCAGCGCCTGCCCCATCCACAGCGTGGCCCGCGTGTCCAGTCCCAGTTGCTGGCACCTGACTGGGGAAAAGGACCTTTGCAGATGGGTGGACTTCAAGACGAGCTCATCCCAGAGAATTTGTATGGGCCCCAAATCCAATGACAAGTGTCCTTATATGGGAAGGGAGAGGAGGGACACTGGAGAGCAGGGAGGGACACTGGAGGCCACGTGAGGTTGGAGGTGAGCGCGGGTCACACAGCCACAGGCCACGGAGGATGCAGAGCCACCCGGAGCTGGAAGAGACGAGGAAGCACTCGCCCCTGGAGCCTTTGGGGAGCACGGCCCTGCCTCCCCCTTGATGTGTGGTCATCTGTTCCGGCAGCTACAAGCAATGACCGCAGGGCAGGCAGCCGTGCTGGTGCCATTGAGTGAGCCCTCTGAGTGCGTGCGTGCCACCCCACTGGGCCTCTCACGCCCCCGCAGCGCTGTCTGAGATGCTGACCTCCTCAGCCCTGCCTACAGCTGGGGAAGCTGAGGTGCCGGACACTTAACTTGCTTGTCCAGGTGGTACAGACGCCCAAGAGCAGTTTGTTTGGACACAGCCACCCTGAGCTCGTGTGATGGTTAGAGCTGCGAGCGGGGCTGTCCCGCCCGTGTCCAGGCTCCGCTCCGTGACATGGTGATCTCACTGCTCAACCTGCAGCAGCTCTGTGCCCTGGCCAGTGTCCCAGCCTGAAAGTGCAGGAATGACTTGATCCCATCCAGCGTGCTGTGGGGACACAGTGATGGTCTCTGTGGGGGCTGTTGGGGGCCCCTGAAGAAGCAGGAACAGCGCGGGATGCGGGAGGTTCTGGCCGCCGGGAACCCGCCTCAGTTCACGGGGTTTTCACGCCATCATCCCATCTGACCTTCAGAACAAAACTGGCCTGACTCAGCCCAAGGCGGCCCAGGTCAGGTGGAGAGTGGGGGCCGGGGGTCCAGCAGAGTCCCCAGGGCAGGTGGAGAGTGGGGGCCGGGGGTCCAGCCGAGTCCCCAGGGCAGGTGGAGAGTGGGGGCCGGGGGTCCAGCAGAGTCCCCAGCCCAGCCCGGCTGCATGCGGACCCACCCTGCCGGTTGGTCTGCAGAGGAGCTCCGTGTGGGGAGTGTTGCATATGAGCTTTATTTTTACTCAGGCAGGCGAGGCCAGCAGGTGAGGAGACCCCGGCATGGAAGAGATGGTTCCTAACTCACAGCTTCCAGGAGGAGGGGGAGCTGACCCCATGGGGCCACGTGGTCAGGAGGCAGAGGGAGGAGGAGGGGAACTTCTCCTAGGAGCTTCACCACAGTTTTTGTAGGGAGGAGCAGGCGAGGCAGGCAGAGCCGCTGGGTGTAGGGTTTGCAGTGGGAATACTTTCGGAGCTCTGGGTCCTACAGCCTGTCCCTGGTGGTCTGGAACCTGGCTCTGGAGCCATGAGGGCAGGGACAGTGGCCAGGAGTGTGGGAGCCGGAGAGAGGAGGGGTGGGGGTGGGGGTGGGGGTGCATTTGCGAGGTGAGCTCATGAAGGCGTTGTCACTCTCTGGGAACTGAGGGACCCTGGGAGGGGCCGCCCCTCCTGCGTCTGCAAGGGCCTAGAGGCTGAAGCTTCACAACAGAGAAAACAGGACGCAGGTGGAACAGGGAGTAGTGGGGGCTGCTGGGGGCTGTGCACTGGGTCTGAGGCTGCCCTCTTTCTGCCTCCCTCCCTCCTTGTTCCCAGGTCGGAGTCTTGCGTGGCTGGGAGCTAGGGGCTCCCATCAGGGGACACCCAGCTTAGAAAACAGAACCCCTCAGTGGCAGCCAGCTCTGGGCTCGGCCATTTGGGGTGGTGGCTCCTGCCAGGCGCTCTCAGTATCTCGAAGCCTCAGTGCTTGAGAAGTTCATGTGACCTCATGCACGGTACACGCGTGAGTCACGACTTGGGACGCACTGGCTCTGCTGCTAGTGAGATCCAGTAGCTGAAGAGAAAAATACCCCTTCATGAAATCAGCGGGTCTGACACGCATCAGTGACCACACGTGGGGGTGCTGGGAAGCCGGGGGCGAACGGACTGGAAGCCCCGTGGCCAGCTGGGCATCGTGCGGGCACCGTCAGGGTGGGCGGGTGGGATGCGCTTCAGAGGAAAATTTCAGGGCTGTGAAAGAATTGTGCAATTCCACGACAGAATACAAAAGGCAACGTCATGGTTTAGGGATGTGCTTCATTTTTCCAGCGTGTGAGCCGCTGAACCAGCCCAGAGGGAGCGGGCCTTGCCCCGTGAGGATTCCACACAGCACAGGCTGATTTACAGACTCACACGCGGTGCTGGGGAGGGGATGGGGATGCTGCCACAGGCCTGTCTCTGTCCCTGTCGTCACACACACAGGCCTCACAGACAGCCTCCCTGGGCCCTGAGGAGGGAGCAGGTTACAGAGGCTCCCTGGAATGTTGGCTGCCCCCAGCAGGAGCCGCCTGTTCCTGGGAACTCTGCTGGCTGCAGCAGCCCCACAGGGACCTGGGGACGAAGGTGGGCAGGGTGGGCAGGGTGGGCTGGGCCCTGGCGGAGGAGCTTTGCCTGTCACCAGGGGGGAGATGTCCTTTGAGTGGGGCGGCCCCAAGGTCCTAGAGGGTGGGGTCTAGGGGTTGAGGTCAGCCAGGGGTCCCTGGTGGAGCCCTGTAGCTCTGGGGGCAGAAGAGGAGGCGCCGTAAGTCCATCCCCCTGCAGCCATGCCTGCTGCTGGAGTGGGGACAGGCTGGGCCCAGTTTCTGTGGAGACCTTGGATGAAGCCACATTTCCCGGACTCCTTGGGAAGGGCTAATAAGCAGGCATCTAGAGCTGCCCCTGATCCCCTGGATGCTAAGGCAGGCTCTCTGGGAGGGAGGGAGCATTCAAAGGGTCCCCAGTCTGTCTGGACCCTTTTGCAGCAAAGGGGTCTGGGTGGGGATGGGGCCAGGATCTGGGGAGCCAGTGTGGGGCTGAGGGCACCTGAGCCTGCCCTGGTCCAGGTGGTGGAGGGTGGGCTGGGAGTCACCTTCTGGCTCTGCCACTTCCTTATGGTCCTGAGCGCCCACATAGCCCCTCTGAGCCTCAGTGATCTCATCTGGAGAGTGGGAGCAAGTTCCTACATTATTACAGGGATTCCCAGGATCGTGCCCACGGCAAGGTCACGTCGTGAGATTCATTTGTGCTTTTCCTCCCGGTTCTTCCTTGTTCTGGGGGAAGTGTATGTCCTGGGGCTGAAAGTGGAATTTGTGGACAGGCCACTTCCCTTTCTGTCCTCGTTTTGCCAGCTGAGGAATTGAGGTTGCTAATCCTGTCCTAGAAGCAGGGAGAGAGGGCCCTGCCCAGATCCTGGGCTGGGGATCAGTTGGGAGGAGGTAAGTCCCCGAGCAGGGCTGGAGGGGCTGTAGGAAAGGTGGGCCTCGCCCCTGTGGGTCCCAGTCTCCAGGCCTGCCAGGGACGTGTGGGAGCCGGGGGTGAACGCACTGTGTGGGCTGGGGCGGTCCCAGTGCAGGCCCCATGGGGTGAGGAGGGTGGTGGAGCCAGACTCTAGGGTAGGGTGCTGACCAGGGGTCTGCGACCCTCACCCAGACTCAGCAGGGACAGGCTCAGTCATGACCGGGAGGGAATGTCCCTCCGTCACTGGGCATGGAGGCCGGAGTCAGAGGTCAAACATCTCAGATGCCTCAGTCTGTGGCTTAGAGTGGCATTGCAGACTTGGGGTGGGGCGTTGGTGGCAGCGGAATTGACACCCGTTTCTCTTGGGCTCACGAGAGGCTGGCAGGCCTCACAGCACTGGATCTCATATTTTACAGACGAGCAAGCAGAGGCGGGGAGGCAATCAGAGACTGGGCCTCGGTGACTCAGTGGGGTGGCCAGCAGGGTTCAGCCCAGGCTGTGGGCTCCAAAGCCCCTGCACCTAGCACCCCCTGGCAGATGCTCCAGGGTGGCAGCCAGGCCCGGCACTCAGGGGAAGCTCAGAAGCCTGCTGAGGGTGAAGCCCGGGTTCCTTCCTTAGAGGGATCCTCTGGAGCCGACCGGCCTAGGACAGGGGGTGGGCTGCCTCACACGGGGCGGGCAGGAAGCTTTCCAGTTGCGGAAGGCCTGGGCCCCATGGGGAGACAGGACTTCGGGCTGCTGCGTGGGGTTGTAAGGAGCCTCTCCGCCCACCCAGGGTGCAATATCTGGGGACACCCATGGGGCCGGCTTTTCTGAAGCTCCAAGCGAGGGTTGTATTGTTCAGGTCTGAATGGTGTGCCTTGAGCAAGGGGCCGATGACCAAGGACAGCCCCACGGCCTTTTAGAAGCCAGCCTCAGCCCTGCTTTTCCTCACAGCATGTGTGCTGGGGTTGGGGGTACAGCTCTGGATCCACGTACACCCTATGCTGATAGAATGAGTGGCTTTGTGGCATCACTGCATTTTCCTGCTTAAAACCCACGACATGACCGGCCCAGGACAAAAAGGCTTCGGGCCACTTTGGACACAGTTCATCGGGGCCGGCAGTCAAGTTTTGGGCAGTCTTCAATTTTAGGGTCAATTTAGGTGCTGCAAAGGGGACATGGTGAGCTGAGGGATGGTTATGTTCTCCGTGGGTGCACCTGCAGCATGAGGAAGCACGGGCAGGAGGGAGGTGACTCCGGGAGGGTCTGCACCTGCCCCTCACCTGGTGCCCAGCCCGGCTTCCTTCCTTTCCAGGGTCTCCTCACTGCAGCTGAGCAGGGAATGGGTAGCAGCAGTGGCTCTTTAGTGCCTGTGCATGAACTGTCAGGGAGGTTTCCCAAAAATGCATATTCCTGGGCCTTCTCCCCAGAGACCCAGCCCACCTGCCTGGGCAGGTAGAGACCTCACCTTTCCAGCTGCCTCCCAGGGGAGCCTCGTGCCCAGGAGCCAGGGTCACAGCTTCGACAGCACATGACCAGGTCACCCACCAAGGCCTCCTCCAGGTCCGGCTGGCCCCAGCCTCTGACCCCACCGTCTTCCCGGAGGCAGGAGGGTGACTCCTCCTGGATCCCGGAGGCTGAGCTGGGGTCGGGGCCCCCAGGGCTCAGGCTGCTATGTCCACCAGGCCCCGGCGGGAGGTCTCCCTGATGGCCCCCAGCTCAGCCTCGTCTCCCAGTGCCCGCTGGAGGACCAGCTGGAGAGGCAGCCTGCGGCCCTGCGCACTGCCCAGCCAAAAGTAGACGACGGGCTTGGCAGCGCAGTGCACCGCAGCCATGAGGAAGCTGACGTGGTAGAAGTAGTGGGGGATGTGCCAGAGCAGGTTCCGGGACAGCCAGTAGATGCCAAAGGGCAGGCCGCAGAAGAGGAAGAGGAGGACGGCGAGAAGGACCAGTGTGGGGAAGCCCCGGGGCGGGGGCCGCTGGGGGCCTCGCTCCAGGCGCAGGAGCAGCAGCAGGCTGGCCCCGCACATGGTGCAGCACAGTGCGGCCAGCAGCACCGCAGCCGCCAGCCACAGCGTCTGGCACAGGTGGTGGCTGGGCTCCCCGAAGAGCTGGGTGCAGGCGCTGCTGAGCAGCAGGTGCAGGAGCAGGCAGAGGGCCCAGGTGAGGGCACACGTGCAGGTGGTCAGGTGGCGTGGGCGGCGGCATGAGTGCCAGGCCGGGAAGAGGGCAGCCAGGCACTGCTCCACGCTGACGGCCCCCAGGAGGCTCAGGCCCACGATGTAGCAGAAGAAGCGCAGTGTAGCCAGACTGGTCTGCACGAAGTCCGGGAAGTCCAGCCGGCCTGGCAGCAAATCGGGGACCACGGCCACCATGTGGCAGCCAAGGAAGATGAGGTCCGCACAGGCCACGTCCAGGAGGTAGATGGCAAAGGGGTTTCTGTAGACATTGGAGCTGAGGAGCCAGAGGACCGCCCCGTTCCCCAGCAGCCCACCCAGGCTGAGCCCCTCGGTGAGGGACAGGATGACGAGGTTGAAGGCCACATCCTCCTGCGTGCCGTCGGTGGTCCCCCCATGCTGCCCGGCTTCTCTGGGGTCCATCGTGGGGTGGGGGTCAGGGGGTGCTGCGGGGATGCGTTCCGCTCTCTCTGTCTCCTGATGCCCCTGCAACCACAGCAGTTGAGTCTGGGGCTCAGGAAGCCGTGCCCCCTGCCCCTCTCTGCATCAGGGGAGAGGAGATAGCTAAGGTTGGGGGGTGGCCAGGGGAATGGTCACACCCCCAGGAGGAGGCTCCTCTCCCATTTCCACCCTCAGCCACCTGACCTCAGCTGCTCTTCCCTGAGACACTTGGGGGGCAAGTTCCCCCTTTCCTCCCCTTCCTATGGTGACCTGGCCTCAAGGGCCTTCTGTGGAGCTGGTCCCTGCAGGCTGGGGTGGGGGCAGGGACCAGGAGATGTGGGAAGAAGGGCTAAGAACCCTGGGGCTCCCTGTTGCTAGTGGTGCCTTAATGCTCAGAACAGCCTTATCTTAAAGTCAAAGGCAGAGTAGGATGCACCGCCCATGTCTAATGAGTGGTGTGACCACAGAGGGACAGCTTGCAGTGGCTGGGTGGGCTTTCTGTCATCATCTTAAAGCAGCTCTCAACTCTCAGCCTTTCCTTGACCTAACACGCGGGGCTGTTTGCCAGCGGGATTCCGGTCCCCAGCCCTCCAGCTCAGTACACCATGAAGCCACATCAGGACCCAGGAAATCTGCCTCTCCCCTGGCCATGTCCCTGCTGTCCTATGGCAGGACTCAGCCCTCTGTAGGGTAGGGGGTCTACGGCAGGACTCAGCCTCTGCGGGGTAGGGGGTCTACGGCAGGACTCAGCCTCTGTGGGGTAGGGGGTCTAGGGCAGAACTCAGCCTTCTGCAGGGTAGGGGAACCTAGAGCAGAACTCAGTCTCTGTTGGGTAGGGAGTCTGCGGCAGGACAGCCTCTGCGGGGTAGGGGGTCTACGGCAGGACTCAGCCTTCTGCAGGGTAGGGGAATCTAGAGCAGAACTCAGCCTCTGCGGGGTAGGGGGCACATGGAGGGGCTGCATCCTGCTCAATGTCACCTGCCCTTTCCCCGTGGGGAGAAGAGGGACCTGTCTGGTGATGGGGCTGGGAGTGGCCCTGAGCTTCCATGGTGTCTTCAGCCTCCCTCCATCCCCTCCCAAGGCAGTTGGCTCATGGGGGCAGGTCCTTCAGGAGGGGTGCTGAGCCCTGGGAGGCAGCACAAATACCACGGGAGCTAGGGTGGAATCGGAGTCTTCATCACAGCTCTGCCAGAGATACAGCAAGTAATAGACATGATAGGACTCCCTGGTGCTCAGAGCCAGAGACACACCTGCAGAGACGTGACCTCACTGCCCCTGTGGTTACCTATGGTTCACACTGTCCCTGTGGTTACCCGTGGTTCACATGCTGCCCCTGTGGTTACCTGTGGCCCCACGCTGCCCCCTGTGGTTACCTGTGGTTCACACGCTGCCCCCTGTGTTTACCTGTGGTTCACACGCTGCCCCCTGTGGTTACCTGTGGTTCACACGCTGCCCCCGTGGTTACCCGTGGTTCACGCTGCCCCCGTGGTTACCCGTGGTTCACGCGCTGCCCCCGTGGTTACCCGTGGTTCACGTGCTGCCCCCGTGGTTACCCGTGGTTCACGCTGCCCCCGTGGTTACCCGTGGTTCACGCGCTGCCCCCGTGGTTACCCGTGGTTCACGCTGCCCCCGTGGATACCCGTGGTTCACACGCTGCCCCCGTGGGTACCCGTGGTTCACGCTGCCCCCTTGGTTACCCGTGGTTCACGCTGCCCCCGTGGTTACCCGTGGTTCACACGCTGCCCCCGTGGTTACCCGTGGTTCACGCTGCCCCCGTGGTAACCCGTGGTTCACACTGCCCCCGTGGTTACCCGTGGTTCACGCTGCCCCCGTGGTTACCCGTGGTTCATGCTGCCCCCGTGGTTACCTGTGGTTCACACTGCCCCCGTGGTTACCTGTGGTTCACACACTGCCCCCGTGGTTACCTGTGGTTCGCGCTGCCCCCGTGGTTACCTGTGGTTCATGCTGCCCCTGTGGTTACCTGGCCCATCATGTGTCCCTGAGTGTTTGGTGACCCCAGCTCCTCCTCTTGGGGTTGGGGGAGATGGGATGGGGCCTTGCCTCCCCCAAGAGGCTGACCGAGGTCAGGGGCCAACAGCAGGTGCCCCTCCCAACTTATTGGTGGCTGGTCCTCCTGTGTCGTGGGAGGGCTGGGAGCTGGGATAAGGAGGGTGGGGTTACAAGCAGAAACCTCCATGGCTGGTCTTAGCAGCTTCTTCCCACCTCAAGGTTGTGCTCAGACCCTGCTGTCTCCCTCCAGGGACAGAAGGACCTGAGGCCATGCAAGGGGACACTGTGGTGCTGGGATGCTGGAAGAGGTGACCGGGGCAGGGCTATCTCTGAGCACAGAGGTGCTGGCCGCCCGGCGAGGTACTGGTCATCTCCTTCTGCTTACCCTCAGCTCTGTGATCTTCGTTTGACTGGGGTGAAATGGTAGCCTGAGGTTGTCTCCACCTCAGGGGTGGGCACAGAGGGTGGGGTGCTCAGTGAAAAGGAGGCCCCTCAGGAAACTGAGTGCTGCCTGTGGTCCAATTGGGATCTCCTGCAGGTGGGGTCAAGCCTGGTTGGAGATAAAGGGCTCTTCCTCCTGGTCCTGTGCCCGTCCCAGTACCCAAGGCCCTGGGAAGGCAGGTGTTGGGTGGGAGGTGAGGTGGTGGAGGAAGCCCCACCTGGGCCAGCATCATTAGGAGGATGTCTGGAGTGGGGCTGATGAGTCATCACTGCCTTGACAGGTGGGGAGGGGTGGGGAGGTGGACAGCTGCTCTCCTGCTCAGGACAGCCTGGGGGCTCCCAACCCTCAGGCCAGGAGGGAGAAGGAGACGAGTTTTGGGAGGTCATAAGTCTGTGAACTTAAGACCCCACAAAAGTTTGAGACCCCAGCAAGCTCTGGCCCCAAAGCAGCAGGTGGGGTTTCTCCAGCCTGTGGCCCTCAAGGGGTGTGGTCCCTCTCCTGTCTCACCCCCTGAATGGCTGAGGAGGACACGGGCCTCTCGGGTGGGCCCTAGGGAGAGAGCATGGCAGGGAAGGGAGAGGCATGAAGAGACGGGGGACAGGGAAGGAAACAGGGAGAACGGGGCATGTGGGGGTAGAGCTTCGGAGCTCGGCCAGAGGCTGTCCCTCTGCCGTGACACTGGAGGATGTCTCCCTGTGGGGCTCAGCGGGGAGGCAGAGCTCTGTAGGAAGGGTCCCCACAGTTGGGTTACAGGACTGCGGGGAGTAGAGGAGTTGGTTGCATCCTCGGAAAGCAAGAGGGGAAGACAGGGAGGAGGAGGAGGGGAGGGGCAGGAAGGGCCATGGGAGAGAACAGGAGGAAGGCCTGGCGTTCCCTGTCCCCGGGTGGTCCAGGAGCGGCTGTGCATCCTGCCTGGACGGTCAGTACTGAGGAGCCATGAGGCTGTCCAGAATCAGCGCCCGGTGTGGCAGGGAGGACAGGGCCTGTCTCCAGCTGTCCCCATGACCCCCTGGAGAGTCTGCACCTGCATAGAACACTCTAGAGCATGGGGGCAGTGGGGCAGATGGGAGACAGAGCTACCGGAGGGGGGAGTCACCCAAACCAGTGTCCTCTTCCAGTGTCAGCCCAGGGCTGGCTGCAGACCAGGTGGCACAGCCAGTCAGAGGGCGGTGGATGCAGCCTGGAGAGCTCCCAGTTGATAGCACCCGCTACGGCCCCGCCCTGCCCCGCCCCTGCCCCTCTGGCCAGCACAGGAGCCCAGAAAATGCCCAGCACCTGGGCCGGCCCCAGAGACCCACCCTGATCAGCCACCTGCGCTACTCACCGTTGGGGGCAGAGGAGCGGCCAATCCTGCCTGCTCTGACCCTGGGCCTTGGATCTGCCCTGGCTGCCGCCTGGGGCTCCTGTCCTCAGAGCCTTTTGGGGGCTCCAGTCCAGTGTCCACCAACTCTGAGTCACGTGGTGTCCGGCTGGAATGGAGCCGGTCAAGAGGGACCCCTTCCCTTCTGCTCAGCTCTTGCCTGGGTGTGGACAGCAAGAAAAACCCCAACCCTCCCTGCAGGCTTCCAGGCAGCCCTGGCAGGCAGAGGAAACCACGAGGTCTCTGGGTGGAGCGCAGCCAAGCTGTGACCTCATCGGCACTCTCGGCTTGAAGCGCCAGCCCCTGTAGGGCACTTTAGGGACCACTTCTCTCCATCTGTGCCTCAGGGTGGCCGGCTGAGGGCCGGCTACCAGTGGGGCTCGTCCTCACAGGAAAAATGTGTTTGTCCCTCTGCAGAGCAGAGGCTGCTGGCCGCAGCTCCCCGGGCAGCGTGGGACCGTGGGAGCGCCCGGTGCTGCGGGGAGGAGTGGGAGTGTGTGTGAGGCTGTCCCTCTGGCCTCACTCACAAGCACACAGAAGATGGCTGGTGTCAGGAAGCTGCCTCGTGGTGCCTGGCAGAGGAGACTCAAATGCATCCAGCAGCATCAGGCTCCGTGAGACCTTGTGAATTCAATGATTTCTGCATGTCTCAGAAGGAAAAAAAGTCCCATTTCAGGCGGTACCTTTCCTACCAGTACACTGCCTTAAGGGACACTACAATTGACGTGCAAAGAGAAAGAAACCAAGGTCATTTTTGTCCTCTGTTCCCCCCAGAGTCCAGGTCTTAGCAAGTCTTTTCTCATATTTGTCTTTAGAAAAGTCTCCGAGGTACAGAAGAGCCAGGAACAGCCCGGATTTGCTGCCTGACGTCTTCTCTGGTGGAGTCCAGAGAGCAAGGTTCCCACGTGTGGCCTTTGACCTTCACGACAGCGGGCGCCCCCCAGGGCACTGGCATCCTCCTTCATCACCTCATTGCGGGGCCAGGCGCAGGTCGTGTGGTGTGCATGCCACGCTGGTGCCTGCCGTCCATGCCGTCCTGTGCTGGTGTCTGTGCCACTTCCTGAGTTGTCCCTCAGCTCTGAATCCTCCTTTCCTAAACCAGGATCCCAGTTGCCAGGCGCCCGGGGCTCTGCAGACCGTGCCTGGGCTCTGCCACAGCTCTGGGAGGCCCTGCCAGTTGCTGTCGCCAGAGGATGGTCCAGGGGTGAGGGAAAGTGCTCCCAGTCCTCCCAATTGCCCACAGGTTCCAAATATCTCACCCTTCTAATTGCCACAGTGCTTTCAGCTGTCCCACGCGACCCACAGTGCCCCCCTTCCAGTTGTCCGTCCCACCCTTTTGTAAGTGCCATTGTCTGACACCTTAAAATTATCTCAGTCTTCCAGTTAGCCCTCCCTTCCAAAGGCCCCAACTTTCCAACTGCCCCACTCTTCCAACTACCTCACCCCCCAACTGTCCCACCCTCCCAATGCCTCACCCCCCAACTGTCCCACCCTCCCAATGCCTCACCCCTCCAACTGGCCCACCCTCCCAATGCCTCACCCCTCCCAAGTG
>CM052657.1:114680015-114742956 GCA_028533165.1 Leontopithecus rosalia | reverse complement strand
CTGTCTTGCAGTCAGATGGGACCTGTCAGTCAGATGGGACCTGTCAGTCAGATGAGAGCTATCTGTCAGATGAGAGCTGTTTGTCAGATGGGAGCTGTCAGTCAGATGGGAGCTGTCAGTCAGATGGGAGCTGTCAGATGAGAGCTGTCAGATGAGAGCTGTCTGTCAGATGGGAGATGTCAGTCAGTCAGATGGGAGCAGTCTGTCAGTCAGATGAGAGCTGTCAGTCAGATAGAAGCTGTCAGTCAGATGGGAGCTGTCAGTCAGATGAGAGCTGTCAGTCAGATGGGAGCTGTCAGTCAGATGGGAGCTGTCAGTCAGATGGGAGCTGTCTGTCAGTCAGATGAGCTGTTGGTCATATGGGAGCTGTCTTGCAGTCAGATGGGACCTGTCAGTCAGATGGGAGCTGTCAGTCAGATGAGAGCTATCTGTCAGATGAGAGCTGTTTGTCAGATGGGAGCTGTCAGTCAAATGGGAGCTGTCAGTCAGTCAGATGGGAGCAGTCTGTCAGTCAGATGAGAGCTGTCAGATAGAAGCTGTCAGTCAGATGGGAGCTGTCAGTCAGATGAGAGCTGTCAGTCAGATGGGAGCTGTCAGTCAGATGGGAGCTGTCAGTCAGATGAGCTGTTGGTCATATGGGAGCTGTCTTGCAGTCAGATGGGACCTATCTGTCAGTCAGATGGGAGCTGTCAGTCAGATGAGAGCTATCTGTCAGATGAGAGCTGTTTGTCAGATGGGAGCTGTCAGATGGGAGCTGTCAGTCAGATGGAAGCTGTCAGTCAGATGGGAGCTGTCAGATGAGAGCTATCTGTCAGATGAGAGCTGTCTGTCAGATGGGAGATGTCAGTCAGATGGGAACTGTCAGTCAGTCAGATGGGAGCAGTCTGTCAGTCAGTCAGATGAGAGCTATCTGTCAGTCAGATGAGAGCTATCTGCCGGTCAGATGAGAGCTGTCAGTTAGATGGGAGCTGTCAGTCAGATGGGAGCGGTCTGTCAGTCAGATGGGAGCTGTCAGTCAGTTAGATGGGAGCTGTCAGTCAGTCAGATGAGAGCTGCCTGTCAGTCAGATGGGAGCGGTCTGTCAGTCAGATGGGACCTATCTGTCAGTCAGATGGGAGCTGTCAGTCAGTTAGATGGGAGCTGTCAGTCAGATGACAGCTGCCTGTCAGTCAGATGGGAGTGGTCTGCCAGCACTGTAGAATCCAGCAGCTCCTCACATTGAGTCATTCCTGGGGAAAAACGGGCTCCCTGCTCCCAAATCTCTCCTCCTTGCATTCCCCAGGGAGCAGGAGCCTGTAGAAACCACTTTTGTTTTATCATAGAACTCCTTTGAGCACCTTTATTCTCATTCCCATGGGGTTAGCTTCACTTAACACCCCAGAGAAAGCCAGAAAATGCCCCTCTGGTGGGAATTCTCTAGTCCAAAGTCCCAGCAGTTGTCATTAGGAAGTGCTCACAGGCTTTTGCTGGAAGCCTCAATGAACATGGAGGGCTACAAAGGGTCTGTTCCGACTAGCACCCCAGCTTCTACCCTACATTCTGTGGGCTCAGTCATTCTTACCAGTTCCCAGTTAACATTTCTCCGAGGGCAGATTTACATGCCTTCATTTTCATAGTACTTGGTAGGAGAAATACCCCCCCAGTCAGATGTATAAATCAGACAGTATCCGGAACAAATCTCAATCAATTTAGTTTATTTTGCCAATGGTAAGGACATGCCCATGGCACAAGCTCAGGGGTCTTGGTGACATGTGCCCAAGGTAGTTGAGCCACAGCTTGGCTTTATGCATTTTAGGGAGACATAGGCATCAGTCAATACATGTAAGATATGCATTTGTTTGGTCTGGAAAGGAGGGACAACTCAAAGTGGGGGCCTCCAGGTGACAGGTAGATAGAGCAATTGTCATATTGGCAACTGGCTGAGTTTATCTAAAGATCTGGATTCAACAGAAGGGACTGTCTGCGTTAAGATAAGGGTTGTGGAGACCAAGGTTCTTTTTTTTTGAGACAGAGTCTCACTCTGTCACCCAGGCTGGAGTGCAATGGTGTGATCTTGGCTCATTGCAACTTCTGTCTCCCAGGTTCAAGCGATTCTCCTGCCTCAGCCTCCCCAATAGCTGGGATTACAGGTGCAGGCCACTACAGTCAGCTAATTTTTGTGTTTTTAGTAAAGACGGGGTTTCACCATGTTGACCAGGCTGCTGTTGAACTCCTGACCTCATGTGATCTGCCTGCCTTGGCCTCCCAAAGTGCTGGGATTACAGGTGTGAGCCACCATGCCAGGCTAAGACCGGGGTTCTTATTATGCAGATGAAGCCTCCAGCTAGCAGTCTTCAGTGAGAATAGATTATAAATGTTTCTTATCAGACTTAAAGGGTCTGTTTTTTCAATCTTAAGGTCTGTTTCTTTTTCCTTTCTTTTCCCTTCCTTCCTTCCTTCCTTCCTTCCTTCCGCCTTTCCTTCCTTCCTTTCTCTTTTGAGATAGGCTCTCACTCTGCCATGCAGGATAGAGTGCAGTGGCACGATCTCAGCTCACTGCAGCCTCAACCTCCCAAGCTCAAGCAATCCTCCCACCTCAGCCTCCTTAGTAGTTGGGACTACAGGCATGCGCCACCACAATTGGGTAATTTTTGCATTTCTTGTAGAGATGGGGTTTCACCATATTGCCCAGGCTGATCAAACTCCTGATCTCCAGTAATATGCCCACCTGGGCCTCCCAAAGTGCTGGAATTATAGACATGAGCCACCACGCCTGGCCTAGAATGAATTTTATTTTTGGTTTACAGATACAATACCCATTTTCATAAGACATTTAGGTAAAGGAGTCACAACTACTTTACATAAAACCTGTTTAAACATCACACAATCCATAATTCTGTCATCCCTCACATTCTTATGTTCTGGTCCCAGAAACTTTTTTCTTCTCTACCCCCCAGACCATTTTACCTTTCTTGGTGAAAAAATATTTGAGTTCCCAGCAGGAGATTGAGCCAGGAGACTCAGGTCCTTTGTGAATCTTTCTCTTAATTTGCCTCAGCATTGCTCCAGGTAATGTCAGCTGTCTCACTGTCACCTTTGCCTTTCGATCCTTCTTAAATTTCTCCAATCTGGGGCAAATGCAGAAAATTGGCATGGGGCCCTTTAACACTGGGAGAGTGGCAGGAGCTCCCTTAGGTTCACCCAACCTGTAGGGAACCAGCCCCACACCTCACCCATGGGTACCCCAAGTTCGATGGTGACAAAGGAAGGAGAAACAGATTAAGAGAGAAAGCGGGACCAGGGGGCCATCACTCATTACTGCAGGAGACAGTGAAGGCCCCGAGCTCTGATCATCCACACTATTTATTGGTTACAATCACTTGGATCTATAGGGTAGGAGTGGAGTGATGGTGGGGAGAGGGTGATGTGATGGTGGAGTGAATCAGTGAGCTGGAACTGGTGCATCATCCTCAAGACTGAAAACAGTAGTGGTTTCAGGAGTTTCACAAAACAAGAACATGAGGTTGTCTTTAGCCTGTTATCTGTGTGCAGCTGGTGGAGTGCAGGCCTTACAAGGAGCCTACAAGTCTGGCAACGTCACAGTGCTACGAAGGGGATTTACATCCTTGAGCACCATGTTCATGGTAAGAGCCGAGGTCACCCTGCACAGGAACGTGAGGCATGCAGAGGTCCTCTTCCTCAGAGGCCTTCTGCGGCCTTCCGCAGTTTGCTATTCTTTGATTATATGTTACTCATGACCAATTTATGTGGGCGCTCTGTAAGTCCTTTCGCCTTTGCTGCTTTTCCCAACAAGGTTGAACTTTATAAAATTGTCAATATTGGGCTGTTTTGGATCCAAAATATGGCAACCTCATATAGTTAAGGGTACATTTAGTCTTGAGGAAGGCTGTAACTGAATTGTCTTTGAACCTCCCTGAAAGGGCTTTGGCAACTGATTGGGGTGGTCTGCACGGGGTGTGACAGCTGCAATTCAGCAAGTGTTCCAAGCACTCAATGGCTTTGAGAGGCAGACGTGACGATGATGTTCTCAGGGATATGATCTCCCTCTGCTCTAATCCCAACCTTACTAAGCCTAAGCAGCACTAGTGATAGGAATGTGGGGATCCTCTTCCCTGGAAAGATATGCATCTCTTGGCATGCAGCCTTACTATCCTTCTCTGAAGAGTTTTGTTAGCAAGACACAGCCGGGGCTGGGTGCGGTGGCTCACACCTATAATCCCAGCACCTTGGGAGGCTGAGGTGGGTGGACTGCCTGAGCTCAGGAGTTTGTGACCAGCCTGGGCAACATGGTCAAATCTCATCTCTACTAAGAATATGAAAAATTAGCTGAGCATGGTGGCATGTGCCTGTTGTCCCAGCTACTCAGGAGGCTGAGGCAGAAGAATTGCTTGAACCTGGGAGGCAGAGGTTGCTGCGAGCTGAGATCATGCCACTGCACTCCAGCCTGGGCAATAGAGCAAGACTCCATCTCAAAAAAAGAAAAAGAAAAAAGGCACAGCTGGAAGAGTTCTGGGTGAATAGACAACATTATGCTTCAGGCCCTACAAAGCCACGGGTAACCCTGAAGTGTGTGACATCACATGCTAGCACCTCCCCTGTGGGGGCACGAGGGGCAGCCAGGCTCTCTGTGACATGATTCCTGAGAGGTCAGCACCAGTTAAAGGCACAGTGAGGAGAGTGGACCTCAGAAAGATCCAGGACAAGAAGTAGGACCCCTCAGCAGCTGTGGCACAGAACCAGCCAGCCTGGTGCTCCAGCAGCCCTTCTGATGTGGCTAGGAAAAACGGAATATTTAAGCAGCAGCAGAAGAGTATGTTCCCTGCTAGGTAGGATTGACACAAATCTTGAGGCAATAACAACTTCGAGACTGGACTGGGGAGTCAGTAACCCCAGGTTATTCACTCAGTAGCAGAGTGCCGATAAAGTCCCTAGAAAAAGTATCAAATGCATTGCTTCAGAAAGAGTTTTTGCATTTTCAGTGTCTAAAAAAAAACCCCACTAAAATAAAACTAAAAATCTGAAAATTAAATGGGGTGTTTACTTTTCCTTTCATTTAAAAAATATTATTATTATTATTATTATTATTTTGCCTGTTAGGAAGCTTTTTCAGTACAAGAAAACTATACTGTAAACAACCAGCGAGGGACTCCCCTGAGAAGAGCACGGAAGAAGGGGAGAGCATTAGTTTGCCAGGGCCGTGGTTACAAAGGCCCAGAGTGGGAGGCTTACGCAACAGACATTGACGGACTCACAGCTTTGGAGGCTGGAAGTCTAAGATACAAGTGTTGGTAGGCTTTCTTCCGTTAAAAGGTAAACTTCAGTTGCACTAAATTTAGCACTTTACTGGCCTAAAGAATGACTCTTGAATAGAGCAGCCCTCAGACTAAGCAGGTCAGACAGCCCCACCCAGCAGTGTGATCAGAGAGCTTTTACAGGCCAAAGGATGTAAGCAGAGAAATCACCTGATTGGCAGCAGCTAGGCATTTGCCTTATTCTGATCGGCTGAAAAGTAGCTTTTATTTTTTTTTAACAAAAATGTATTCAAGTTAGGCTGTGTCCCTCTGCTTAGGAACTCTAAGTATGGAGACAGCCTTAGGCCAACAGCCGCCTACTGATTTAAGTCAACACTTACTTCTGAGGGCTTCGAGGGAGAATCTGTCCATGCTCTTCTCCCAGCATGTGGAGGTTTTCTGGCAATCTCTGATGTCCTGTGGCTTGTGGAAGCATCATCCCAGTCTCTGAATCTCTCTTCATCTTCACATGGTCTTCTTCCTGTGTGTGTGTTCTGTGTCCAAATTTCCCTTTTTATAAGGACACCAGTCATGTCCAATTACACCCCCATCCTACTCAGTTATGACCTCACGTTAACTGTTAAACACAGTAAGAAGTTACTCTTCAAAGGTTTAGCTTGTTCAAGTTTCCTTGTCCTTTGTTCCCTGCTTTCAAGGCCAGACTTCCTTACTCTGTATCTCCCTGTCCTGGTCTCAGTAAGCAACTTCCTTGCCCATCCTTAGCTATAAGGCCCACATTCCACTCACTCTACAAATTGCCCCTCCTGCCACCACAGTTCCTCCCACCCAAACTGCCCTTCCCACCAGTGTAACCCCCTCTCTGCACCCTTCAAATTATCCAACCAGAACCAGTTTAGATTGTGCAGTCCAGTTCCAGCCAATGGAGACAGGACACAGTAGCAGAAACCCGTTGCATCAGGAATCAAAACCTCTGCTTTCCTTTGTTTGTGGTGCCCTCACAATTGGTCCATCCACCAGATTCACCCTTCTCTAGAAGTAAATTTGCCTTGCTGAGAAAATTTATGTTCAAGTGCCCTTTCTTTTGTGGCACCAAAAATTTATTTCTAACATTAACTAATTCCATTGGCAATGACCCTGTTTCCAAACAAGATCACCTTCTGAAGTACTAGGGGTCGGGACTTTGAGATATGAATTTGGAGGGCACAATTCAGCCTCCAACAAAGAGCAATGGTCATGATTCACACCTAGGCCTCTGTGAACCCGGAAACTCGGAGACAGGTCTCAGTTAATTTAGAAAGTTTATTTTGCCAAGGTTGAGGACATGCCCATGACACAGCCTCAGGAGGTCCTGACCACAAGTGCCCAAGGTGGTCAAGGCATGGCTTGGTTTTCTACATTTAGGGAGACATGAGACATCAATCAATATACATAAGAAATCCATTGTTTGGTCTGGAAAGGTGGGACAACTTAAGTCACAGATAGGTGATACACAAACCATTACATTCTTTTGAGTTTCTGATTAGCCTCTCCAAAGGAGGCAAATCAGATAGGCATCAATCTCTGTGAGCAGAGAAGTGACTTTGAATAGAATGGGAGGCAGGTTTGCCCTAAGCAGTTTCCGGCTTGAGTTTTCCTTAGTGATTTTGGGGGCCCAAGGTATTTCCTTTCACACCTCCCAACTGCTCCTCCTCTGTTCACTGTGCCATGGTTGTTCCCAACAAAATACAAAATGCATTAAAAGTAGACTCTCCGAAGCAAGAAAGGCCTCCAAAGGGGTATAGAAAATCTGATGGAGAATCACTGGAATTAGACAATACCAGGTCACAGGAGGTGGCCTGGCCTGGGTGTGAGAATGTGGGTTGTAGCCCTGGTTCTGACTATTCCGCTAGATAAATTTGAGCAAGTCAGCTACAGTATCCTGCTCTGTAGGATGGAGGGGCTGGGCAAGCTGGCTGTGCCACCCCCATTTACTGAATGCACCAACCACGGCTCGCAGAGGAAAAAGTGACCAAGATTACTCACCAGCTGAGCTGAACCAAGACAGGAGCCCAGGCAGATCGCTTTCTGCCTATTACTTTATCCACTGGACCTACATCGCTGAGATTCTAAGGCCAACCTCTTCAATGCTGCAGGCTTTACCTCTGACCTTTCCTCAAAACCCCTGACCCACACTTTAAGATTGGCAAGTCACTCCATAATCTTTCCAGAAGTTCTGTGGTGGATTGCCTCCGATTTCCTTGACTGGCATTTCTCAGCCCCAGGGAGCTGAGAACCACCCAGGGCAGGACCATTGCTGGTGTTTAGTAGACTCTGGGTTTGCATTTCCCAGCAGATGGTTTTCCATGTCCTTGTCTGGACACCGTATGTCAAAGCAATAAGATGTGTGGGCAATAAGATGTTCGTGTAAGGTCAGACCCAGCACATCCCTCTCAGCTCCAGGGGCATTTCTGCTTGAAAATAGGCCACCACCGCAGTTGATAAGTGCCCAGAAGGAAGGTTTCAGCCATCTCCTCTCTACTGCAACTCTTGTGGCCAGCAAGAATTTCCAAAAGCGTTCTGCACAGCTGAAAACAGAAAAGGCCCTGACATCTCCGCTGTTTACATTTCTGTTAACTGTCAGCTGTTTTCCATGCTCCCAAGAAGTGTAAGAGGTCCTTTGCCTTCCTCCCAGTGAGAACATCAGCAAATGGTGAACACAGAGTGCTGGTTTAGCAGTAGCCAGAGGGAGGGAAAATGTAGGATATTAATGTTACTCTTTGATGCAAGCAGTGTGAGCATTTGAAGTAATAAAGTCTTATTTGAAGGGTCACACACCACAATATGTGCATATTGCTAATGAGCACAGAACAGGCAATGACAGCTCAAAATAAACTGTCATGGGATGGCCAGTAAGTGAGGAGCCTCTCGCCTTTAAAATGGACAGTGGGCCGGGCGCGGTGGCTCAAGCCTGTAATCCCAGCACTTTGGGAAGCTGAGGCGGGTGGATCACGAGGTCAACAGATCGAGACCATCCTGGTCAGAGGATGTGAAACCCCGTCTCTACTAAAGATACAAAAAATTAGCTGGGCCCAGTGGCTTGTGCCTGTAATCCCAGCTACTCGGGAGGCTGAGGCAGGAGAATTGCCTGAACCCAGGAGGCAGAGGTTGCGGTGAGCCGAGATCGGGCCATTGCACTCCAGCCTGGGTAACAAGAGCGAAACTCTGTCTCAAAAAAAAAAAAAATGGACAGTGAAGAAAAGCATATTGTGTGTAGCCCGCCCTTGGTGGACGGAGGTACAGCAGACATGTTCAAGACTCAGCTCGTGTCCTCACTTTTATTTCTGGCGTAGCAGGAAGGCACGACCCTATAAAACGCTGGCAGGAGCAAAACCTATAAACACAACACCAGAGAAATCCAGAATTTTATATCTGGAAAGAACTCTTGCACCCCTGAACCCCAGCTTGCCTAGCCCTCAACTTGCTGTGGCTTGATCAAGATTACCCAACAGCAAATGCCCACAGGAGTCTTCCAGTCTGAGGAAGTTACAGTTTGGGGTCTGCCACAGAGGACACTGGCCTGGAACTGGGGAGTCCTCCATTTCTCCCTGGCTCTGCCACTGTGTGACGTTGGATACATCCTTACATCTCATGGGGTATCATGTTCCTCTGTAAACAGAAGTGGTGGCAACCCTCACGGTGTTGCCATGACGATGACATGAGCTCACCTAGGTAGTACAACTTTGTAAATGTAAAATGACATTAAATGAGACCCATCGAGCCAACCCGTGAGGATGCTATATTTTTAAAGTGATATAGTTACAATGATTATTAATTCTCAGAAAGCCACTTGCTATCCAGGTTAAGAAACATCTCCATTTTTGCAGCAGAAATAATTGCCCTGGCGTCATAATAGTACTAGATATCCATGCCATTCCCGGTTACCAAATGTCTTGAATACAGCTGTCTGTGTTCATTCTCACTGAGGAAACCAAGCAGTACCCAAGGCTCAGAGCAGCCAGCAACACCCCCAAGGGCACCGAGAGAATGGCAGGGCTGGACTTCCCACGGTAACTGGGGACAAAGCCATGACGCCTCTGGAAAGAAAATGCCTGGTCTCGGCAGCCTGGCATCCCAAACGAGTTGTCCATTGTTGACAAAGATCCTTTAGGACCCAGGACCATTGCTGGGCTGTTTTTAAACATCACATGGAGGGTTCCCAAGGGTGGGGCTGAGCACCCAGCCTATAGAGCAGCCACCTCCCCGGGAGGCCCAGCACTCCCACAGTCTCTGGAGTGGGAGACGCCGCCCAGGGCACTGGAAGGTGAGCCCAGCGTAGCTGTGTGGTGTCCCTGAACTTAGATCCTCCTTCTAGCTGGCAACACTTCTTGTCCTTTCCAGTCCCTGATCCAGAATTCCAACAGGACCTGCAACAGGGGCCCGTCGGTATTGACACAAGACGATGGCCAAGGCAGGGAAGACATCGGAGTTCCTGGCTCAGAGTGCAGGCCATTTTCCATGGCTGCATGTAGCACCCAGCTCAGACCCTGCCAGGAGCCCAGAAGTGAGGACCTGCCACAGCTGTGGCCTCTGCCCCTCCACACGGCCCCACTTTATAAATGACAGCTATTTCCACACCCTGTGTAGGAAGGCGACGACCGAGATGGCCTGATTTTACCTAATTAAATAGAAATTCAGTGTTCTGGGGCAGCAACAATGTTCCCCTGCAGTGATCCCTCTGCTCCATCACGATGAGATGACTGGGAGTTCTCCCCTTGATTTTCTAATCTGTAAGATGGTGAAAATGATGGACCCTGCTTTCCACAGCCTGTATGTCCATTCACGGAACCTGGTCTCGGCACCATCACTATTTCTCCCTGGAAAGCATTTTCCAGTCAGTTGTGAGGAATGCATCAAGAGTGCAAGGTCAGTGTGCACAATCGCTAAATGTGCAGGAAGAGCCTGTGGTCTCGAGTTCATTCCAGACAATGAATGCAGCATCGGCAGGTGGGCTTGGTGTGGCTCACCTTCCTTCCTCGCTCGTGACTCAGCTTTCGGCATTTCTGGAGAACCCCGAATTACTGTAGTCCATCAGCGACTTCCACAGAAATCTCTTCTTGGGTATATACTTGTGGATTTCTGGCACTTAGAGGAGAATGATCATAAAAGTGGGTTGCATATAAGCCAGTCTTTTTAACACATTTGAGTGCTCGAGAAAAAAAATAACACTTCATGCAGTCTCAACAGCAGAAAGATAGACGTTTTCAAATGCAAACAAAATAAGAAACTGTGAAATGTACCGTGAGTTTATTTGAGGGAACCCTATTACGGCTTAGATTTTAAAACACCAGCTTGGGGCAGAGAAAAGCCACCTGCCTGCAGGTTCATCTAAATGCACTATGCTGAAACAGTCACATGCTTTCTCTCATAATGTCCTAAAACCATGAATCATCCAGCCAAGGACTGAGTCAGATGCATTAACAGCTAATTTAAAATAACCTGGCATGTTCCCTGCATACTACGGTCTCAGCCCAGGGATAGAAACTGGATTTCAAGAGGCCCTTCCCCCAGTGTTTCATTTGAATTGCATGTTGATGAAGTTAGTAATTCCGATCAAAGTGGGAAGAAGGAAAAAAAATACATTTCCTCAGTTCATGGTCAATAATTTTATACCCCTGTGGACATTAGTGTTCTGTGGCTTCTCACTAGCGCACTGGAAGGCTTCCATCTGATAATGGACGGTAATGGATGGACGGCAGATTTGTGCAGCCTGTGGTCCCCAGGGTAGACGACGGGCTGGTGACTCAGAGGATGGGAGCCTCACAGGGCTCCCAGCACCAGGAGCATTTCCACCCACAGATAGGCAGCAATGGCAGTTTATAAACACCCAGAAGGGAGTGTTCCGGCCATCTCCTCTGTCGTTGTGTGAAGAACCAGGCAGAGATCTGTAGTGACAGGAGGATGGGAAGGGAATCCGTGGGTCGTGCCTCTTCCCAGGACTCACTCCACAACTCCTGGGAAAGTCAGCTGGAGTGAACCTTGTCGGGGTTGGTTATTAAAGGAAGGAAAAGGGGCTGCACGTGTCAGTTGATGTTGGTGGATAGACAGAAGAATGCAGGGGAGGAGGGATGGTGCAAGGGAGTAACAGGTGCTGCAGGAACAATAGCAGGCTGCCTGCAGGGTGCTGTTCTGGAGCCACCATGGCCCTGCTCTCCTGGAAAGCCTGCAGGACCAGTACTGGCTCCTCTGTCTCAGGGCAGCTCCTGGAGGTGATTCATTGTTGAATACAGTAAGAAATTCTTCTCCAAAGGTTCAGCTTGCGTGAGTTTCCTTGTCCTTTGTTCCCCGCTTTCAAGGCCAGACTCCTTACTCCCTGTGTTCCCCCTGCCCTGATTAAAACAAAAACAAAACCTTCCCACCAATCCTTATCTACAGAGCCCACATTCCACATCTGCTACCCACACCGTGAATTGCCCCTCCCATTGCAACAGCTTCTCCTGCTGAAACTGATCTTCCCACCTTCCCACCAGTATAACCACATTCCTGCACTTTTCAAGTTAGCCGACCGGGTTTAGCCTAGATTGTACAGTCCAACTCCAGCCAATGGAGGCAGGACACGGTAACTGGGATGAGCTGCATTAGAGATCATAAGACCCGATTCCTTTGTTTGCGTGTGCTCTCGTGACAATCGGGCTTCCGAGAAGCACCCTTTCCATAGGAAGTAAAATTGCCTTGCTGAGGAAATTCTTTTTCTGAACACTAGTTCTTTTTGGCACTGAGGAACAAGCATTTGCTTCTAACATTCATTCATCTGCCAACTTTGCTTTACCTTCCTACATTTCACTTGAAGTCAGAGAAAACTGTTTGTTTGGGGGTAATTATGGAGCATTCATCATTCTTGGGAGTTAAGCAGGCTTGAACAGCACCCGAGCCAACTCTGCTGTTTTTACGTAACAACACAGAGGCCATGGTGAATAAAGGACCACTGTGAGGCACCAGCCACTGGGAGAGGGCTTCTGACAGAACAATGCTATGTCCACCCCCACAGGGTGCAGCCCTTTTCTCTCCCATCTGATGAGCTTCTGGGGCTCCCATCACTCTGACTGGACACAGATTCCCTGGAGGCAGCTCCCAAGAGCAGAACACACAATGACTCTGAAATTCCTGGAAAGTCAGCAAACTAAACAACACAGAACTCAAATGACATTTCACTTTGTTGTGTTTGAGTCAAGGTCTTCTCTGTCGCTGAGGCTGGAGTGCAGTGGGGCGATCTCAGCTCACTGCAACCTCCACCTCCGGGACCCAAGCGATCCTCCCACCTCAGCCTCTCCAGTAGCTGGGACTATATGCCCACGCCGCCAGGTCCGACTCGTTTTTTTAAAATTTTTTGTAAAGATGGGGTTTTGCTCTGATGCCCAGGCTGGTCTCGAATTCCTGGACTCAAGCGACCTGCCCACCTGAGCCCCCCAAAGTGCTGGGGTGACAGGCTCCAGCTGTGTCATTTCACACCCCAGGACACAGTCAATGAAAAGGAAGGAACCCCGCAGGTCCACAGTATACTCACGTGGCTGGATTGATGGCTGGGAAACCCCAGCAAGAGGAGCCAAAAGAGCAGCCACTGCAGCAGCGTGTTCTGGTCCTATCAGGGCACCCTGAGGTGGCCAGGACAGAGGTAGGGGTGGCTTAGGGCTGGGGAGGGAATAGGAAGCTGTTAACCACGGTAATGGGGATGTGGGCGGGATGGCAGTTGGAAGAGGGAGGGAGAGAATGGGGGAGGGGAGGAATGGAGGGAAGGAGATGGGGGAGTGGGAAGGGGGGCTGCTGGGCTTCTGGAGGGAGAGAAGGAGAACAGGGTCTGGGAAAGGATCCTGTTCAAACTAAGTCCTCAAGCACAGGTGGGAGGTTCAGCTACAGGTCAGTGGGAAAGTCCATCAGAGAAGCAGCAGGACGCATGGGGTGGGGCAGCGGGAAGCTCCAGAGCAGCCTGAGGGAGACCAGGGCCCTGGTGTCCACCAAAGCTGCTCCTGTCTGGGTGCTGCCCCGGCAACCCTGGGGCTTTGTACTCCCCCTCCACCAATCCCCGGCCCCAGTGGCTGGTGCCTCACAGTGGACATTCAATGAGGTACCCGTGTTCTGCCAACACCTTGGCCCCAGGCACATCCCAAGGACAGGTCCTCTCTGTAAGCTTCCGGGACCTTCTGATTTCCGGTCCTCCCCAGCCCAGCTCCCCGTCCCTGCTGCTGGGCCGCCCCTTCCTTCCTGAGCTCCCAGGGCTCCTCATGGCCAGTCTTGGCTGCATCACATAAAAATCATGACGGCAGGACGGCAGGAAGGAGCTCGCACAGAAGCAGTGGAGGCTCCCGTCAGCCATTCGTACCCTAAGCACAGAACACCCGCGGGGTGCAGAAGGCCCTGGCAGTCACCATCGCCCTCACATCACGTCGCCTCCGTCCATCTTCCTCCCACCTCGGGAACTCGTGCTGCAGATACAGCCATTCTTAGCACACATGGTTCACTTCCAAAATGAACCCGACTCGCACCGTTCGTCAAGCAAATCTCAATCTATTTCAGAGGACCCCAGTCACGTAGCATGCTTCTGATCATGTAACTGTGCCGAAAGTCAACGATAAAAGCTCACCAAAAACCCTTACACGCTTGGAAATTCAAAGAGCCCGCATAAGTAAGATATAACTCGAGAAAGAATCCAAAATGAAACAAGACTGCCTTTGCCCTCGATGACAGGATTGTGACATGGCAATCAAACGTCTCCCTCCAGCCTGGGAATTCCACTTTGCGGCACAAGGCTGTGTGGTCTCAAATCATCCCGAACCCAGCTAGACATCCGCACATCTGAAACGGGGTGATGATGTCACTTACTATGTCATCCTGCTGCCCGTGAGCGTGGACTTGACACTGAACCCTAACGAGGGGACGGAAACCTAGCGGACTCTCACCGGTGACCTCCCAGGCTCGTCCAAGGAATCTGCGCATTTCCAGAGACAAAGTTCATCACGTCTCTCCTGGGGAATGTGCCCACTGTACCCAGAGGGCTTGGCAGCACCAGGAGTGATGGGTGGGGAGTGCCCAGCAGGGGCCAGCAGCCAGGAGCCCGGTGACCAGGACAGACTCCCACTGGCCATCACCGTCACTGGCCTGTCCTCAGCTCAACTTCCCAAGTGGCTTCTTCTGCCTGATGGCAGACTGTGCCCAAACTCACTCAGGCCACGGGCAGCTGAAAACCTCGACTTTAAATCCCGTCACTATTTATTATGACGCAGTTGCTGTAAACAGGAAACATTCTATTCATGCTACCAACGGAGAGCCAGTGCCTTTACCACAAATAGAAGAACCCTGGGAAACGAGCAAAACGAAACGGGGACAACAACGGATTGCATTCTGTTTGCCTGCTGCTGCCTGCACGAGGAGCTCCAGATTTGGGGTGTCTTGGTTGGAAAAGACACCAACTAAGCTGGGGCTAATTTTTGTATTCTAGTAGAGATGGGGTTTCTCCACGTTGGTCGGGCTGGTCTTGAACTCCTGACCTCAGGTGATCTACCCGCCTCATCCTCCCAAAGTGCTGGAATTACAGGTGTGAGCCACTGCACCTGGCCTAGGGCAAGGTTCCTGAATAGCCTGAGTCACCCAGCCTTATGAGGGAGCTGGAGAATCACTCTTCCTTCCCTCTCAGGCTCTGGGCAGCTGCCAGGGCTGGGGTGAACCACACCCTTGAGTTTTTTGCTTTGGAGGGTCACATTTTCCCTTGGCAAGGAGAGTAAAAGTCATAGGGAGCGAGAGACCCATGGCCTGCCTGCGCCACCAGCCCAAACTACAAGAACTTGAACGCTGTATGCTAAAAGTCTGAGGCTCGGGGCTCCCCGGGGCTCCTCCCCTCACAGGCTCCACTGAGGGAGGATAAGTGCTGTCCTCCCAGAGCATGGCGAGCTTGGAGCACGCAGCCTCCCCAGCATAACATCACTTGGAAGCCTCAGACTTGGTCTTAAATATTTGTGCAAATTTTGCATCTTATTTCCCATGATGTCAGCATGTTTTAGAAAACAACCCTAAATTTTCCGAAACATACAAGAGAATGTGGTACTGTAGGACATTGTACCTTTAAGAAAATGGTGCCGTTTTAAAATCTTCCCCACCCTCTTTCTGCCCTCCAAGACTGCCAAATCCTTACTGAACAAATATTAGGAAATGCTCATTATTGCCAGATGTGATTCATGGTATCAGGGTTATTAGCAGAGAACAAATACCTGTGTATGAAATAATCTGTACAACAAACCCCGGTGACATGAGTTTACCAAGATAGCAAACCTGCACCTCGTACCCCTGAGCATAAAGCAGAAGAAAAATAATAATAAAATAAAATAAAGCAGTGGTCTGGAGTCTGAGCCACACTTTAACCCCCTGGAGAGCTTTTAATTATTTATTTTTTTTGAGACGGAAAAATCTCGCTCTTGTTACCCAGGCTGGAGTGCAGTGATGTGATCTCGGCTCACTGCAACCTCCGCCTCCTGGGTTCAGGCAATTCTCCTGCCTCAGCCTCCCGAGTAGCTGGGACTACAGGCACGTGCCACCACGCCCAGCTAATTTTTAGTATTTTTAGTAGAGACGGGGTTTCACCATGTTGACCAGGATGGTCTCGATCTCTTGACCTTGTGATCCACCTGCCTCAGCCTCCCAAAGTGCTGGGATTACACACCAGGGATTCTCATTTAACTGGTCTGTGGCAATTTGGCCTTGGGAAATCCTAAATACCCGCTACCTCCAGGTGATTTTATGTGCACAGGGCTGCAAGCAATCGATTCAGGATAATGCATGGGTTCACTGTACCTGGTTTCCATGTGTACTGATGGGATTTGCCCCATGGCTGCTCCTGGGTTTCAGGGCTTGAAAAACAGCTCTTTTCTGTTAAAAATCAAAGGACAACTTCAAAAAGGACTCAGGTGTTTGGATAAATTGCTGCAGAAAAACAAAATCTTCTCAGCAGATGTATCTTTAAGTCATTTCATTTCAGAGTAAGAGGTTGTTTCAGACACAGTACTTTTAGTTAGTGTTGAAAATGATAAACAGCCTACGTGCCAAAAAGTATGAAAACATTACAGACATGCAGGATACATTCTGTTTTTAAATCGCTTCTGTGTTTTTGGGCTTTGATTTCCTAATGTCTTCTATCAGTCATTTCCCCCAGATTATTCCACATCCTTCCTTCAAGAAGCTTCCGCAATTTCTTGAGGTAACTGATTATTCCCAATGGTAAACAGCACCACATGGGCCCAAATCTAAAAGGAATTCTGCTTCTATTGCAGAAGATCACTCTCAGAACCTCCAAGGCCTACAGAAGCTGCATGAACAGCGCACTCTATGCAGGAGTAAGGGCTTTGAGCCAGGCAGTGTGGACCCCGAGTTCCAGCCCAGCTGCTTAGTAACTGTGGGGCTTTGGGCAAGGCTTTTTTTTTTTTTGAGGTGAAGTCTTGTTGTGTCACCCAGGCTGGAGTACAGTGGCATCATCTTGGCTCACTGCAACCTCCGCCTCCCAGGTTTAAGCAATTCTCCTGCCTCAGCCTCCCAAGCAGCTGGGATTATAGGCATGCACCACCATGCATGGCTAATTTTTGTATTTTTAGCAAAAACAGGGTTTCGCCATGTTGGTCAGGCTGGTCTCGAACTCTTGACCTCAGGTGATCCGCCCACCTTGGCCTCCCAAAGTGTTGGGATTACAGGTGTGAGCCACTGCACCTGGCCTAGGGCAAGGTTCTTGACTTGAAGCAGTAATATAAACCTCTTCTGCAAGAAAGGACAGAATAATAGATTGCAGGAGCAGCAGCAATTCTTCATTCCTCGCTGTATCCATGCTCTTTATTGTGAGCTTCTCCCATGAAGAGGCGGAACGTGTTTCCCAAACCTTGCATTTTGCTGGCACTATTTGCTCCGGCCCATAGAAAACTGTTGTGTTAGTTCGTTTTCACACTGCCGATAATAAAGACATTCCGCAAACTGGGAACGAAAAAGGTTTAATTGGACTTACAGTTCCACATGGCTGGAGAGGCCTCAGAATCACGGCAGGAGATGAAAGCCACTTCTTAACATGGCGACGGCAAGAGAAAAATGAGGAAGAAGCAAAAGCGGAAACCCTTGATAAGCCCATCAGATCTCGTGAGACTTATTCACTATCACGAGAAGAGCAGGAGAAGAGCAGGAGAAAGACACGCGCCCTTGATTTGATTACCTCCCCCTGGACCCCTCCTACAACACGTGGGAATTCTGGGCCATACCATTCAAGTAGAGATTTGGGTGGGGACACACCCAGACCATATCAACGGTGAACGTGACAGCTTATGTGCTAGTTTGGGCCTAGGCTCAGAAGGTCTTAAATGCTTCTGTTTTCCTGAGAACCTTGCTGTCTTTATGCGATCAAGCCATGTGAGCCAGCTGGAGGATGACACACCATGGGGAGGAGGAGGGAGCCACTGTTGGTAGCCATCTCATCCCCAGAAGCAGAGTCACCTAGTCAACCAGCAGCTGACCATACACACATGAAGGAGTCCAGTTGTGACAAGAATAGCTCAGTTGAGTTCAGCCTAAATGGCTGAGGAACTCGGTCATGACGTATTAAGTTTCGGGTGGTTCGTTATGCAATGGCTAACTAATCCATGCACCCAGGCCGGGTAGGCTGCCAGGACTCAGTGAAAGCCAGCTTCCTAGTTACCTGCAAGAAAAAAACATTCTATAGGTACGAATTCCGCCCCATCCAACACTTATTAACAGTTGGATCTTTTGAAAAAAATGTTCCATCATAAAGAAATGGATGTACACGTGTATATATGTGATTGGGGCTTTTACTAACACAGCCACCACCTCCAACCACAGGAAGAAACCGTCAGTCGCAGCTTGATCATTAGGGCTAAGGCCAAACAGCAAGGTGAGCCTGCCTTTAGTCCATTTCCTCCACATCTAAATGTTGGCGATCACGGCTATGGACACATCTGAAGATGTGTTCTCTCCTCTTGGGAGAGCAGCCATCCTCCACCCGTGGATATTTTCCTTTGCTCTCCTCTAAGCTCTCTAGAGTCACCATCTCATCCACCCTCTGACCACAGGAGAGATGTTTGTAGGGAGAGGCTGTTCCCTCACCTCTGGCTGAAAAGGGACATTCAGAACCTTCACCCTGTGACATAAGGGAGGTTAGACCCCTCAGAGCTGCACTTCAATGTTGCAGCCGTTGCTCATGTGTGGCTATTGAGTATCGGGAACGCAGCTGGTCTGCACTGAAATGTGCCGAAAAGCTAAAATACAGAGTGAGCTTCAAAGATTTCCTACCTCAAAATATATGCGTCCTTACCAACTATATACTGATCATATACGAACATGGTTACATATTGGGTTAAATTATTACACGCAACTTCACCTGTTTCTCAGTACCTTTTAAACTGTGGCTTCTAGAAAATTTAAAATTCGCACGTGGCTCACATTCTAATTCTTGGAGGCTTGCGTCCTGTTTGAAATTTCAGGCTAGCCGGGCGCGGTGGCTCAAGCCTGTAATCCCAGCACTTTGGGAGGCTGAGGCGGGTGGATCACGAGGTCAAGCGATCGAGACCATCCTGGTCAGCATGGTGAAACCCCGTCTCTACTAAAAATACAAAAAAATTAGCTGGGCATGGTGGCGCGTGCCTGTAATCCCAGTACTCAGGAGGCTGAGGCAGGAGAGTTGCCTGAACCCAGGAGGCGGAGGTTGCAGTGAGCCGAGATCGCGCCATTGCACTCCAGCCTGGGTAACAAGAGTGAAACTCCGTCTCAAAAAAAAAAAAAAAAAGAAATTTCAGGCTGTCTGTTCAAAGGACCAAAAGCCAGGAAGGACATAAAGTATGAACATTTAAAATGACTGTCATTATTTTCTTTCCATTGGTGAATAACATACATTTATTTATTTATTTATTTTGAGACTGTTGTTACCCAGGCTGGAGTGCAATGGCGCGATCTCGGCTCACCGCAACCTCCGCCTCCTGGGTTCAGGCAATTCTCCTGCCTCAGCTTCCCGAGTAGCTGGGATTATAGGCACGCGCCACCATGCCCAGCTAATTTTTTGTATTTTTAGTAGAGACGGGGGTTTCACCATGTTGACCAGGATGGTCTCGATCTCTTGACCTTGTGATCCACCCGCCTCGGCCTCCCAAAGTGCTGGGATCACAGGCGTGAGGCACCGCGCCTACATTTATTTTTATAAATGAACCCAAGCACAGTCACAGGGTGAAATGCAAATATCCTCTAGGTGCGGCCGGACTGCGCAGGTAGGAAGCCGTGCTCCAAAAGACCGCAGCTGGCACCTGTCATTGCTCTCATTCGGCCCTTTGTCCGATTACAGCTCCTGTCACTCAGGGCCTCAGGGGCGGGGCGTGACGCCCTATCCAATCAGAGGCGCGGGGGCGGAGACTGTCCAATCAGGCACGCGGGTGGAGAGAAGAGGACGGCTTCCGGGATGTGGCGGGGCCTTTGTCCGGACCGAGCTCCACTTCCTGTCCCCGCAGCTCTGTGTCGTTAGCTTGCCGTTGGCCCTGGGACCCGGATGCACCGGGAGCACCAGAAGTGAAACGCAGGCTCCCTGGAAGCCAGGAGATGGTGAGTGTCGCGGACAGGCCTCCTGAGACACGGGGAGGGGCGGGCTGGAACCCGCGGTACCGGCTGGGGAGGAACCGCGCTGCCCGGGCGGGTTCCGGGCTCCGCGGACCCGAGGCCCCTCCAGCCGCAGCATGGCGGCCAGCCCCGCCCGCGCGTCCCGGCGCATCCTTGCAGAGCGGCTTTGCCCGAGCCCAGACCCCTCTCCCCGCGCAGCTCTTCGCCCGCGGACCCGCGTGTCCCCGAGTCGGGAAGGGCGAATCCCCGCCCGGGGGTGGTTTGTGCATAGGACGATGACCGGAGGCCTGTGGGGCCGGTCCCGCCGCTCTCCCGAGGGAGTCCCTGCAGAAATGCGTGGGAGTTTTATTTGAGCGAAGAGCGGCTCCTGAATGGCAGAGGACCCAGCCATAGTTTTTTTGGTTTGGCCGCCCCGCCAGCCGGCCCTGAAGGAAAGGCTTTTATCAGGTGCGTGAGGAAGCAAAGCACTTTCATTCGTTAGTTGGTACAGTTCTGTCGCCTCTGGATTTGAGCTTTCTAGGTTGAAATTTTCTGGTCATGTAATCAGAGGTTAATTAGAGGTTCGGGGTTGATGAAGCCTGAATTTTGTTTCTGCAAGATAGTCATTTGCAAGAAACGCATCCGAGTTAGATTTTTTTTTTCTTTTCTTTTTTTTTTTGAGACGGAGTTTCGCTCTTGTTACCCAGGCTGGAGTGCAATGGCGCGATCTCGGCTCACCGCAACCTCCGCCTCCTGGGTTCAGGCAATTCTCCTGCCTCAGCCTCCCGAGTAGCTGGGATTACAGGCACGCGCCACCATGCCCAGATAATTTTTTGTATTTTTAGTAGAGACGGGGTTTCACCGTGTTGACCAGAATGGTCTCGATCTCTTGACCTCATGATCCACCCGCCTCGGCCTCCCAAAGTGCTGGGATTACAGGCGTGAGCCACCGCACCCAGCCTAGATTTTTTTTTTTTTTTAACTTAAGAACCCACAGCACTGGAGCCACGTAAGCTGGATTGCCTGCTGTTTAATTATTTCAACACTCCACAGAAACCTGGTTTTTCCCTGCACTTTCCAAATGTATTTCAAGCAGGGTCTCAAAACCACCACCGCGTTCTTCAGGCCTGCAGTAAAATCCTAAATTTCCTGTTTCTTCCAGACATTTCCACATGCTGATTTCCCCTTTCTAGTTCACAACATTATCGACTATTCATCCTTGGCTGTAATTTTAGACACAGTATATTAATGAATCATTTTTTTCACAGTGCATTGAATGACACTTTTTTCTTTTTTCTTTTCTTTTCTTTTTTTTTTTTTTGAGACGGAGTCTTACTCTATCGCCCAGACTGGAGTGCAGTGGCGTGATCTCAGCTCACAGCAACCTTTGCCTCCTGGGTTCAAGCGATTCTTATGCGTCAGCCTCCCGAGTAGCTGGGGATTACAGGCATGTGCCACCACACCTGGCTAATTTTTATATTTTTAGTAGAGATGGGGTTTTACCATCTTGACCAGGATGGTCTTGAACTCCTGACCTCATGTGATCTGCGATGGCCTCCCAAAGTGCTCATACTGAATTACAGGCGTGAGCCACCGTGCCCGGCCTGGATGGCACTTTTTAAGACATTTCTGTTTGTAATCATTCCACATGACAGGAAAGCAGAGAATCATCCCTGACACTGTGGTAAAAAAGTCTTTGTGCCTCACTCTCCTCCTTTTTATTTTCCCTTGGCACAGACACCTTATCAGAATGTCTTTGGTTTGAGGTTCCACTTTGGAAGCTTTACAGGGTGATTTGTTCTTAGCCACCCTCTGGACTTTTCCCTCGGTTTCAGTATTGCCTGGGTCTAACAAAAGATTCCCACCATGGCCTTGTCTGCTGGAGCATCTGGTGAATTTCAGCGCCTGGGTTATTTCTTCTCAGAGGACAGCCTGAGGTATGAAATGTGGCCTCTCCAGGGAGCAGCTGGATTCCCTGGGCTGAGAGAAGTCTGGTCCACTCTTCTCTAAAGAGGTAACCACTTGGGATATTAAGATGGTCCTCACCCAACCCAACTTTCAATCCTTGGAGACACATTGCTGATCAGCCAATCAGATGTTGCTGTCGGGGGAAAAAGACTGAAATCATTTCTGCCCTTTGGAGTCTCTCAGATTCGCAAAGGGAGACAAAGTGTTTCAAAGGACAAGAAAAACCCACCCTCATGAGGTGGTGCAAAAACCTGTCAAGCAGAATTCACCTGGGCCACTCAGTGGGGCACAGTGCCGTGTATCGTGGGAGGGGGTCATTGAGCTCTTTAGTGAACAGGATGGAGGTGGGAGGATCTCCCCAGTAACAGAATAGCCTGACGTGGCACAAGTCATTAGACACGCCTGTTGCAGTCAGCCCTACCACTGCCCTTCTGTCACCTTTACATAATGCGTTCACTTACTGCAACTTTGGTTTTTTAATCGTAAATTTACATTTTGTCAGTAGAGCCTGAAAGGTAAGAAAATACTTTCAAAGGCCATGAAGTACATACGTCCATTTCAGAAAAACAGTTAAATATCTAGTCGTGTAGCTTTCTCTTCTCCAGAGTGGTTAAACGTAGAAAGTTACCTGGGTCTGTTCTTTTTTGGGAAATGATTTCCAGCAGAATCCCAGGGCTTAGCTTTGGGAATGATACCAGGGAAAATCTTTGATAGCTGTGGAGGATGTTTACATTTTCTACAAAAAATTATGGTAGATACAGAGCTTCATCAAAACACTAGCTCCTCCTTTTGCAGGGGGAGTTTGTTGTAGTGAATATCTCTGCTTTGTAGATTTTGGAGTGTATGCTAAGTTGTAGGAGATGAACTTAGCACTTCTAAAAGTGTTCACAAGGATTGTTTACTATTTGATTTTTTGTGGAAATGATAAGTTCCTTGTTTAAAAGCAATAAACACCTGCTTTTTCTGTTGATGTGAAAAGTGTGAGTGCTCTACAGTTCCCTTTTCTTCTGGAAACACTGTTTGAGCGATTTGGTTGGATGTTTTCAGCACTGGGTGTTTTCTTATTTCAAGCTAAGTGGATAACCCTGATGGGGAAGTAGAAGCCCAGGAACAGTGACTCCAAGCTGAGGCCAGTATTGAGCCTGCAACAGAAGGCGACTGGAGGCCTGGCTCAAGCTTGTCCGGCCCGCGGTCCTGGGCTGCACGCTGTCCTGGGCGTTGAATGTGGCCCAACACAAATTCATAAACTTTCTGAAAACATCATGAGTTTTTTTGTGTGATTTGTTTGTTTTCAGTTTATCAGCTCTCATTAGTTAGTGTATTTTATGTGTGGCCCAAGACAGTTCTTCCCCTGTGGCCCAGGGACGCCAAAGATTAGATACCCCTGGCCTAGCTGGTTCCTCCTGAGGAACCTCCCCTGCGGGTGCCCCAGCCTGCTCACAGCAGCCTTCGAAGGAGCCTTTCTACATAGAAGCTGCAGAGCCCGGGAGCCCTGGGGAGCACAGGCAGATGCAGCTGGAGTTGGGATGGGAGCTGCGGAGGTCTTCCTGGGTGTGGGATTGTTGTTATCCTGGGGCTGTTTCTAAAGTAAATGGAGCTTTAGGTCGGAAGTTACTTAATTCTAAAGGAGGATTAAGTACCTACCCGGACTATCAGACCTTTGAAGACCTCCAAGGTCAGGCAGACAAGGGCTTTTTTTGTGTTTTTATAGGGAGAAGGGAGTACAAGATAGAGGATGGGAAAACTGGGTTCTAGATCCCTGAATGTTTTACTCTGAAATCAGTGTGTTCTTGGGAGGGGCAAGAAGTGGGGTTGTATGTTGGCTCAGGCTGAGGGTAGGTCAAAATTGAGGGACTTGTGGGAAGGAGAGAGATTTTTGCAGATTTTGATAGAGAAGTATTTTGTTTTGACCACTGAAGATGGAATTGTTCAGCCGATTGTTTATGTGGAAAAAAAAATGGGAATTTTCAAGCGTCTGTATCTGGCTATGTGGTAGGTAACAAAGGGGACGTCATCTGAATCTTCATAGAAAGGGGTTTCTCTTGATTCAGCTGTTCCTGGAGAACACAAGGAAGGAGCAGTTCTGTTCTCAGGACTCTTGGCCAGAATCCTTGAGGCTCTCCTCCTTCCTCACCGCTTTCCCCTGCTCTGCGCAGCTCTTCTCCCCGTTACTGATACGTATCTTCTTTAGCAAACCAGTAAATGTAAGTACAGTGTTTTGCTGAGTTCTTTGAGTAGTTTTATTGAATTATCTGAACTCGACAGGAGGTTATGGAAGTACCCATTTTCTAGACGGTAGATCAGAAGTATAAGTGGGTGTCCCAGGCTTGTGACTGGCATCTGGGGTGGGGCAGTGTTGTGGGACTGAGTCCTGAACTTGTGGGGTCTGAGCTGGCTCTAAGTGGTGTCACAATTTAAATACCACACACTTGGCCGGGTGTGGTGGCTCATGTCTGTAATCCTAGCCCTTTGAGGCCAGGAGTTGGAGACCAGCCTGACCAACTTGGTGACACCCCATTTCTACTAAAAGCACACCACTGTAATCCCAGCTGCTCGAGAGGCTGAGACACGAGAATCGCTTGAGCCTGGGAGGTGGAGGTTGCAGTGACCTGAGATTGCAACAGTACTCCAGCCTGGGCGACAGAGCGAGACTCTGTCTCAAAAGAAAAGTTAGGCAGTCAGTTGGTGTTGAAGAACTGGTTGGGGTTGAGCAAATGCCACACATTTCGAGTCAGGAGAAAGGCGTCTCAGGCCTGGGTCGGAGGGAGACTGGGTGTCTGGGAAAGCAAGGACGTGTTCTGCACACAGGCCATCACGTTGCACCTTGTCCTGTGATTCTGGGTCCCTGAGGGTGAGAGGGGACTGAGAACTTGGAGGGAAAAGGTGCTTACAACAGACAGCCTCCTCCCCAGCTGTCATCACGATTCCCACCCACTCAGGAATGCTGCCTTGCCCACTCCGCTTCAAAGACTAGGCATTCCCTTCAGGAATTTCACTACAGCACCTTTGGAGTTAGAATTTCCCACCCAGAACCCACACAGGTGTCTTCAGGACCTCTGGTGTATCCTCAGCCCCAGAAACGGAATCTGCTGCAGGAGCCTACGTCTGCCACCAACTCTGGGTCCCCCAATTGTACTCTCTTCGGCCTGCAGGGACACAGCCCTGCCCGGGCCGCGGTCTGTGGCACAGCCAGTTTTCCTGCTGACTTGGCACTCTGCCACACTGCATCCTGGAGAGCACCTTTCTCTCTCTCTCTCTCTGTCGATTTGTTTTGCCCACAAACCCCTTTTATGTGCACCTGGTGTGCACCCCTTTGGTGCATGAATCTAGTGCCTGCTGGAATTAAGATATTCAGAATTTCAGGACCATGGCCCTAGACCTGGCTGTTGCAAGAGCAAATACAAGTTAGAAATAAGAGGCTTCATTCTCTCACTCAAAAATAAGGAAAAGATTTTTTTCTGCTCCCATTTCTGAAAAGATTTTCTTTAGGACACTTTCGTCTGCAAGTTTTTTCTCTGCTCTTCTGAAATACATGGAAGTCACTTAAACAGGTCACTAAGGCTTTTGTCATTCTTTTAATTCAGGATTGTCTTTGTTTAGGGCCCGAGAACCATTACTTAGTTTTTGTTTTTGATTTGGCAGATAATTTATTTTTTTCCATTTTTAGTCTTTTCAAATAGACATAGATTTGCTTAGAATGAAGAGTACATGGCAGTGGAGCGCCACGCTGAGGATTAAGTCCAGCGATGCAGAGGGATGCAGGGTACAGGATGCGAGAGCCTTGGACAGAGGCTGGTCGTCCGCAGTGACTGCTTCAGGTCTGGAGGCTGAGGGGCTTATGCTGACTGCCCCAGCAAGGGCAGCTGAGCGTGTCAGCTAAACGGGGGAGATTGCGGCCGCACCTTCTTTTCTACTTATTACTTAGGAACAACTAGCAGAGTTTTATGCCGTTTCTAGTAGACAACTTGCATCCATTTAAATTAAACAATATTTTCTACAATAACGTGAACATAAAGGCATAGTACTTATTTTGGAAAAAAACTCTTAGTCATTTTAATATCAATGTTATTCATTCTTATGAAATATGAAGTGTTGTAACTGAATTAAAGTTCCAAAGAGTTTTTAAATACCACCTGCATCATGACGGGCATATTAAAGTTATTCATACTGAGATATTTATATTTAATATCCGAAGAAAATTCACTACCCAGTGTTTCCATTTTCTACTCAGAGTCTGCCTGCATCTCTCCTGCCTGGATCGCCATAGATTCGCAGAGGGCGCCCATGCAGGGTCACGGGAGCTCTGTCACCCGCACCTGGTCTTTCAGACATCCGTCCGCAGGTGCGTCATGCAGACAGGCGCAGGACGACAAAATGAGCTGTCTGTGCTTCTGTCTTAGAATAAGAGGAATGAGTCCCCCAGAGTGTCTTCTTCCCTCAAAGAAGAAACCTCCTTGGCATCCAGACAGGGATTACTCCAGTTTTCTGATACTTGAGTAAAAAACAAAAATGAGATCTGGAGATTGAAACTGGTGAACTAATTGGTTCCATCATGTGTAGCATTAGAAAAACAGAAGGCAGTCATGGCCTGCAAACCAGAAACTCCGTTTCCAGTAACTGGATGAATAATTGAATTCAGCCTTGGGGGTTAGCACAAAGAAAGGAGTGGTCACAGGGGCTGAGGCTTCTTTTGGGCCATTTTCCTCCGGTGGTTGCTGTGAGTTCTGATGTCACCAGTTGAAGGGATATCCGTAGACAGAAAAGGTGGTGGTGGTATCATCATTTCTGCTGCTTTTGCCCTTCTAAAACTAAATATTTAGCTTCTAACATATATGTCCTAGAAACTTCTAAAGATTTTGGTTAAATTGCTTGTTATTTTATGTGATAAAATAGACAGGGAAGTGGCTCACATAGATTAAGTTTCTACAAACCCTGAGGTTTAAATTTTTGGGGGGCAATTTTAGGAAAAACAGTTGTAAATACTTCGTAGCACAGAGATCAGAATCTGCAAAGCGCCCTCTCCCTACACAGACATGCCGCCCCTCCTCCAGCCTCACCCAGGTCTGGCCTCACCCTGGAATCTCCTCCGATAGAGTTAGCTACCCGGTTAAATCAGAGTTTTGGGTGGTGACTCCTGCTGCCTCTCCAGAACTGATAGTCATAATTTTCTGAAACCCCAAAGCAGATAAATGGGATCAAAGCACTGTCTGTTTTGGGGCCTTCATTTATTATTATTTTTGTTTTTACTAATACCAGTGCTTTTGGAGGTACCGCATACAGCAGCCTGTCTCTCAGTCCTGTGGGCCTAATAGCTGCTTCACAAGCCACAGGAAAGTGAATGTAAACGCGGCAGTGGAAAATGCCCCCGCACTAGACTTCCACCTCTCTGCGTCCACTCCATTGGTCCACGTGGAACTTTATACACTTTTCAAAAGTCAGTGATAGAAAAACAGAAAAAGAAATACAAAGCCTGGGCAGTTGGTCTATATCTTGAGAGTTGCGGGACACTTGGTGCCATCACCCAGGCTGTGACGGGCATTAACTCACGTGACGTGCGGTGCCCAGCGCAGTGCTCTGGCGCATGTTCTGAGCACACAGTGCCTGCTTCATGGACACTGCATTCATATGTGTGCGCAGTTTTCCAAATGGAGACAGATTCAGACAGTGCTTCCTTCTCCAGCCCTGGAAAACTGTAAAGAGCCAGAAAATAACGTAATCTTTCAAGGTGGAGATTGGCCGTCTCCATTTGCACCAGAAAGAGCTTGTGCCGTGGTAAGAGGGCTGGGCGTCAGGGCCCGTGCAGGGGTCGCTTCCTTTAGCTGAGCACGAACGTCACCGTCGATGGCAAAACTGTTAACCAGTCCAGCCCATGAGCCCTTGGTAATCTTCAGAAGCACAGGACCCAGAGTGGGACCAGAATTACCAGATGGTTTCTATGCACGTTGAAGCTTGAGAAGCTGGGCTTAGCTAAATGGTTCTCAGCCAGCTTCTGATTAGATCACATGGGCAACTCGGAAAAATGCCCTCCCCGCAGATTCTGTTGGTTTGGGTGGAAGCTCCAGTGCTCTTTGAGTCACATGCTTCATGGCATTCTGAGGTGTGACCAGTCAGTTACGAGGGGATTCAGATGCTTTTGTGAGTTGAGTTCGGCCTTGATTCCAAAGGGAGGTCACAAGGCCTCCCCTGCTTAGGTTTCAGAGGGGCGGTTCCGGGCAGCTTACATTCCTGTTGCTGTAGCAGAATTGCTGCTGTTTGTGGCGGGAGGGCGCCTGAGAGCAGGAGGAGAAACTCACATTTTGACGTCCAGGTAGAAGTTTACTGTTCTGAATCTCTTCAATAAAGAACAGAAAAGCGTGGACTTTTTTGTGTTTCTAGGTCTTCTGTTGATGGGTGTTGGTGGTGGCAGGTGAAAGGGTTGTGCTGACACCTTTAAAGGCATATTCTCACGATGCAGGTGTGATTTGTCCAGAGAATCTTACCTAAGAGGAAACCCCAGAGAAGCAGGAGAAAGAGAAAGAAATGGCTGGTGCTCAGGTAAATGCATCTCAGGTCAGGGCTTGTGTCTGCTTTTGCTCCTGAAATGTTATGTGTTACAATATGGAAGCCTTTACTTTTCTGCTTACGGTGTTTCTGTATGATAAGTTTGTTTCAACTACTTTTTTTTTCTTATAATAATGAAGGGTCGCTGAAAATGTTTCTTTTCTAAATACCAAAGCCTTCTCTGTGTTCTCTTCACCTTGACTTCTTCTATGCCATGAAGAATTCTCGCCATGACTTTATGATCTGCAGCATTAAAAATGTTCACTTTGTGGCCCTGAACATGGGGAGGTGTGGATGCCCAAGATTCCTCTGAGGTTGGGGAGTGGTTTTTGGACGTCAGCGAAGAAGGGAAACATACACCATTTAGGTTTCATCTGGATGCTCCGTCAGTTGTACCCAGAACAGGGTTAATAAACATTTAAACCAGATGGCATTTATTGCCCAGAATAACTCAGAACATTCTGGAAAAGAGAAAAATGAAAAGACACTTGTTTTTTAGAGTGCTAAAGAAAGACTGTTTTATTACACAATTAGAGATTACTGCTGGGCACATTGGCTCACGCCTATAATCCCAGTACTTTGGGAGGTTGAGGCGGGCGAATCACTTGAGGCCAGGACTTCTAGAGCAACCTGGCCAACATGGTGACATGGTGAAACCCCTGTCTCTTCTAAAATAAATAAATAAATAAATAAAAGGCTGGGCGCTGTGGCTCACGCCTGTAATCCCAGCACTTTGGGAGGCCGAGGCAGGTGGATCACAAGGTCGAGAGATCAAGACCATCCTGGTCAACATGGTGAAACCCCGTCTCTACTAAAAATACAAAATTTAGCTGGGCCCGGTGGCGCGTGCCTGTAATCCCAGCAACTCAGGAGGCTGAGGTGGGAGAATTGCCTGAACCCAGGAGGCGGAGGTTGCGGTGAGCCGAGATTGTGCCATTGCACTCCAGCCTGGGTAACAGGAGCGAAACTCTGTCTCAAAAAAAAAAAAAAAATTAGCTGGGCGTGGTGGCACATGCCAGTAGTTCCAGCTACCCAGTACACTGAGGGACGAGAATTGCCTGAACCAGGGAGGCTGAGGTAGCAGTCAGCCGAGATCATGCCACTGCATTCCAACCTCTGTGACAGGAGCAAGACTTCGTGTCAAGAAAAAAAGGAAAGGGATTACAGAACATGGGAGAGACTTGTCTCTTCAACTTTGCATAAAACTGATTTTTCTGTATGATTAGGTTCAGGTTACAATTTACTTTTTGGCCAGCATCATGTCTTCTCTGTGCATTGGCACACGATAAAAATCTGTCCTGTTACAGTTGCTGTTCATTTTATTCAGTTGGTTAAAGAGCTCTCTGACAGATTTTTCCATTGTAGATTTTAATTATTTTTTCTCTTTATTGTTAAGTACGTTGAGATTTACTAATTAATGTTTGTAAATAATCACATTTAATCTGAAAGTTCTTTGCTTCTTAGATTCTTTTTTGCATATGCCTTGCTTTAGAAGGTAAAGAATCTCGTCTCTGTTTATGGTTCATAAAAACTGGGCTAAACTCAGGCTCTGCCCCTTACAGGATGTTTGACAAAATATTGGCTTTGGACCCAAAGAGCTGGCATCACTGGTGAGCATGTTAGAAATTCAGAAGCTCAGGCCTGATCTCAGATGTGCTGAAGCAGAATCTGCACAAGACCTCTAGTTTATTGGCCACATTAAATTTGAGAGGTGACTTCTGACCCTCCATGACTTTCCTGTCCGAGAAATAGACACGCCTTACTCATGTGATGTAAACGTGGCACTCAAAAGTGGACATGCCATTGTTGATGCCCTTGATTTTACACTTGATTACCCAGAAGAGCACTCTGTGTACACTGCTTATGTGGATCTTACGCGATTCTGTTTCCTCAGCACTAGAGAGTACATTAGAGAAAATTCTTGCGCTAAAAATTATCTTACGGTTTAATTCCCGCCACTTGTACAAGTCAGAACCAGTTCTCTTCACACACTCATTTCACCTGGAGTCAAATTAAGGACCTGCCCAAAGCCACTTGGTAAGTGTTTGCTCCTGTTGTTGTTTCTTCTTCAGAAAGTGTTGACGTTCAGGGATGTGGCCATAGAATTCTCCCTGGAGGAGTGGAAATTCCTGGATGCTGCTCAGCAGAATTTGTACAGAGATGTGATGTTAGAGAACTACAGAAACTTGTTCTCCATTGGTGAGGATGACTTCGATTCGTAACTCCTCATAAGCCCTAAAGAGTTCCCTTCGTTCCTTTGCAGAATGTTTTTTTGGGGGTTTCTGTGTTGCATGAATGAGTGTCAGATCCCTGCTTTTAAGAAAAACATGGGGATTTGTTGACGTTAAAAAAAAATCGTCCAAATGTGGTTCATTTTGCCATAAACCTTCCTCTTTTATTCAGCTGATCTGTATGTTTAACTCTAGTGGTAATTCCATAAATTTAGTGGCATGAAATATTGTTGCCCGCATGTTAAAATCAAATTTCCACCACCGATTTTTGATTCAGCAGTACTGAGTGGTGAAACTAAGAACCCACAGATTTAAAATACTGAATATTCTAAAGGTTATGTCAGGAATCATTTTTGGATTACTTTTCTAGAATATTCTACAATGTTCAGTCTACTAAGCATAGTACAAGGTTGGTAATTGGTGAATTTCAGCATAATGTCACTTTTTTCTAATAAAACAGGTCTGACTGTCTCTAAGCCAGGCCTGATCACCTGCCTGGAGCAAAGAAAGGCACCATGGAATCTGAAGAGACGGGAGGCAGTTGACGGACATCCAGGTGGGTGGGACTTAACAAAGCAGGTATCCCGGTGAGAGGTCCAGGGGCCGCGGAGGAAGCCAGACCTTAACATGTGGCTTGGGAAGCTCCACTGTGATGGAGATGGGTTCTGAGAGCGTGTCCCCTAGGAGCGTCTTCTTTTTTTTTTTTTTTTTTTTTTGAGACGGAGTTTCGCTCTTGTTACCCAGGCTGGAGTGCAATGGCGCGATCTCGGCTCACTGCAACCTCCGCCTCCTGGGTTCAGGCAATTCTCCTGCCTCAGCCTCCTGAGTGGCTGGGACTACAGGCACGCACCACCATGCCCAGCTAATTTTTTGTATCTTTAGTAGAGACGAGGTTTCACCATGTTGACCAGGATGGTCTCGATCTCTTGACCTCGTGATCCACCCGCCTCGGCCTCCCAAAGTGCTGGGATTACAGGCTTGAGCCACCGCGCCCGGCCTGCGTCTTCTGTCTTACTCTCTTACATTGTCTCCAGGTTGCGCTTCCCAGGTAGCGATCTTCCTTCAGGTCACAATAAACATCAGAGCGCCCCTCCTGCTGAGTAAGGGCCTGTGTGGTCTCACTGCTTGCTTGGCTTGGCTTTTGAGAATGTGCATGTCCCTGCACACTTTGGAGGAACTCTGTGAAGTGTTTCTTCATTTCCGCTTTTGCATCAGGTCTGAAATGTGTGAGGGGCGGTGATGGGGTTTGCTTCAGAAACTCCACAAGTCCCGCAAACAGATGTTGTGTTTTTTCGGCTTTGTGATTTTGTATCCTTCAGAGGTTTCACATGGGAGTCCACGGAAAGTTATACTCAGTGATTTTCTCCACACACTAAGCATCTGCCCCAATGCGAGATAATCTGGTCATTTTACTTCAAAATTGTGTTTTTTTTAGTATGAACTGAGGTTGGTCATTTGAACTCTGTATTCCCCAGTGTCCAACTGTAATAGTTACAAGATTATCATTTTATAATTTCCTCTTTTTTAGTATGAAGCTTATCAGGACTGTGTCATTCATGTGCATCTATGTGTGTGTATGTTTATATGTGTGTGTATATATCATGTATGCGTATGTATCATATATCAACATATCCTGTTGAAGTGATAGGATTTCATTCTTTTTTATGGGGGAGTAATAGTCTGTTGTCTCTTTAAATCATATTTTCTTTGTCCATTCATATATATACACACACACACACACACACACACACAGGTGTGTGTATATATATGGGCATATATATAACAGATTATTTTAGAAATAAAAATTGTGTATACATTGTGTACAGTGTAATAATTGGATATGTGTATACATGGTGAAATAATTAGTGCAATCACGTTAAGGAACAAATATGTTACTTCACATAATCACCTTTTCTTGCAGAGAGAACACTGAAGGTCTGCTGTCAGCAAATTTTAAGCATAGAAAACATTATTAACAGTATTCATAACACGACTCACTGGATTCCCCAAACACTCATCTTACAACTGAAAGCTTGGACCTTTGGAACATCTCATTTTCCCCAGCTCCAGGCCCTGGCAACTACCATTGTCCTCTGCTCCTGTGAGGTCAGCCATTACAGATGTCCCGTCTGAGGGAGAACGTACAGTCCCTGTGTTTCCGGGCCTGGCCGAGATTATGCAGCATCGTGTCCTTCAGAGTCATCCATGGTGTTGAATGACAGGATGTCATTCCCTTTTTATGACCAAGTAATATTCTGTTGTCTATTTAGGTCATATTTTCTTTTTCCATTCAGCATCCACAGACATTCAGGTGGTTTTTCTATGCTGACAGTTGTGAATAACGTAGCAGTGAACTTGAGGGAGCAGATAATTCTTCGAAGTACTGCTTTTACTTCCTTCAGTGATGTACAGAGGGGACTGCTGTGCTGTAGGGTGGGTTTCCTTTTTTTAGTTTTAAGTAGCCTCCCTCCTGGTTTTTGCTTTACATCCTTGTCACCATTGTTATTAGGCTGGTGAAGTTGTGTGTTTTTTACCATTTAAAAGGCGAGAACCACAATTACTTTACTCCCCATTCTAACGTCAAAACGCTTGATTGTAAATTGTCTTTGGTGTGCAGAAGCCTTTTAGTTTAATGCACTCCCGCTTGTTTATATTTACTTTTGTTGCTGTACTTTTGGTGTCATACATTGCCAAGACCAGTGTCAAAGAGGTTTTCTCTTAGAGTTTTTAAGGATACGTGTTTTACATTTAAGTCTTTATTTCAAGCTAATTTTTGAGTATGGGGTAAGAAAAATTACCTATTTCACTATTTTGACTGTGGGTATTCTGTTTCCCCAGAACCCAGTGTGGAAGAGACTATGCTGTCTGCATTGTACGGTCTTGTCGCCCCTGTGAAAGACGAGTTGAGTTGATACGCGGGAGTTTAATTCTGGGCTCTCCGTTCTGTCCACTGGTCTCTGTCAGTTTTCTTCTCTGCTCACGTACCATCCTGTTCTTATGACTGTGGTCTTACAATGTAGTTTGAACTCAGCAAATATTATGCCTCTCGCCTTGTTCTTTTTCCTACACATTGCTTTGGCTATGCCAAGTTTATTGTAATTCCATATAAATTTTTGAATTATGTTTTCTATTACTGTGAAAAAGGTCCTGGAATTTTGGTAATTTTCAATGGATCTGTAGTCTTGGTCTTCAGCAGAATTTTACAACCCCCACCTTGGATTCCAGAGCTCCACTACGGGCATTTTTTTGACATGAGGTTTCTCTGTATCACCCAGGCGGTTCTGAACTTCTGGCCTGAAGTGAGCCTCTCCCCCCGAGGTCCTGAGTAGTTGGGATTATAGGCATGAGCTGTGGAGCCTGGCTGTCTGGGAAAGGCATTTCCGTCCCCAGCAGACTGACACATTTGTGTTGCTGTTGGGGTTGATATAAGCCTGGGTCACCCTATTTCACCACCTTCATTTTCACTTTCTCTCTTGTTCCATTTCAAATTTATCTGTAATTTCAAATTCTAATATTCAGAACGATATGCTAGAAATTAGCATGTTCTGTCTGAATTAAATTCTTTAGTAAGCACTCCATATTTATTAAATTACTGCTGGCAAAAAGAAACCACAGCATTTTATCCTGTTTCCCCAGTCTGTATATAAATGGTAATATGATTTATTCCCACATGTTTATATGTCAGTGACTCTCACCATATTTTACATGATTTATATTTTTCTCTTTATTTAGAAATATAAGGTTATTCCTTGCTTCTGAAAGTTGGATGGCAGCATTTTTATTTTGCAGAAGAACAGCATCAGTATAGTAAACATATAATAACAATTATCTTTAGTATCTTCTTGTTAGTCATTAAAATGTTCTCAGTAGAATCTTTCATTAATGATTGTAGTGCATTTTCTCTGAGATTTTACTGCTGTACACTGCATGCCAGTGATTCAGAATACCTGCTTTTCATGATTACACAGTCACAGTTGGGTATCGTAGTTATCGAGACAAATTCTTTTTTAATGGTACATCACTGTTTCATAGCAGATGTCCTGACTAACACCTCTCAGTGTTTTGTAATTCCATGACTTTTTATGGTTGAATAGTGTTCCCTTGTATGTGTATGCCACATTTCCTTGTGTGTGTTCATCACTTGAGCCTTCCCCCATTTGAATTTTCTGAATAGTAGCGCAGTAAACATGGGTGTGTAAATATCTCTTCCAGGTTCTGAGTTGCTTTGTGTACTTTTGATAGAGACCCAGAAGTAGGATTGCTGGATCATATAATTCCATGTTTAAGTTTTTGAGGAACATCATGTTTTTTTTTTTTCAGGGTCTCACTGTATTACCCAGGCCGGAGTGCAGTGGCACCATCTCAGCTCACTGCAACCTCTGACCCATGGGCTCAAGTGATCCTGCCCCTTCAGCCTGCCGAGTACCTGGAACTACAGGTGCACACCACCACCCAGCTAACTTTTATATTTTTAATAGAGACAGGGTTTTGCCGTGTTGTCCAGGATGGTCTCGAACTCCTGGGCTTCAGTGATCCACCCGCCTCGGTCTCCCAAGGTGCTGGGATTCCAGGTGTGAGCAGCGCGCCTGGCCTAGGCTGTCTGTCTTTGTGGCTGCGTCCTTTCTTTCCTGCCAGCAGTGCCAGTGGTTTTCAGTGTCTTCACGTCCTTGACAGATGTGGATCTTTTTAACAGTGGCCATTCTAATCACTGTGCGGAATACCTTCATTGTGATTTTGTTTTGCATTTATCTGCAATGAGTAATTTGGGCATTCGTTCAAGTGCTTGCCGGCCGATTCCATATCTTTTCTGGAGAGATTTCAGTCAGTCCTTCATCTCTTGTTAAGTGCAGTTACTTAAATTTTGTTTTTGAGTTGCGAAAGTTTCTTACCTGCTCTGAGCATTAACTCCTATCATATTTGGGATTTGCAAGTATTTTTTTCCCATTTCTTAGGTGGCATTTCCATTTCACTCATTGTTTTCTTTGATTTGCGGCAAGTTTGAAGTTTGATGTAGTTCAGTTTTTCTGTTCTTTTTTTGTGCTCATGTGTTTGATCTCCTATGTTTTCTTCCAACAGTTATATTCTATTTTTATGTTTAAGTATTTCATTTGAAATATTTCTGAATATGGTACAAGGAAGAATATGACTTCATTTTTCCATGTAGACATCTAGTTTTTAGCATCATTTGTTGAAAGGAACCTTTTCTCCCTCGTGCGGTCGTGGAGACCTTGTGGAAGATTATTTGGTTTTATCCCCAAGGCTTTGTTTTTTGGACTCTTCTGTTTCATCATGTAGTTATCTGTCTGTGTCAGTACCACATGGTTTTATTTTTATAGCTTTTTGTATGTTTTGAAATCAAAGTCTAATGCTTCTTTGTAAAGAGTTTGGGCTAGTGATCTTACACGAATTTTAGGGTTAAAAGGATGGAAAAGTACCATTGGCAGTTTGATAGAGATTGCACCAAATGTGTATGTCAGTGTGGGCAGTACTGGCACCTTAAAAAGACACACTGAATTACCTGACCGTGGAGCAAGAATGTGTATGTTCAAGGGTGTTACACGTTTTTGGCTTTGCCACTTTAGCTTTTGATTTCTAGAATAGTTACATTTTGGTCAGAAGACAAGTTGTGTGACTTCAGTCTTAAGGAGTCGTGTGTTCCGGCAGGAGGCGCTATGTGCAGTGGAGAATATAGCAGATTCCGCTTCTTGTGACTGGAGAGTTCTGTGCATGTCTGTTAAGTTTGTTTGGTTGGTAGTGTTGCCCAAGCTTTCTTACTGTTCTGTGTGATTTTCTATTCTGTGTTGAAAATGGGGTCTTAGAGTCGATAATTATTTTTTTACTGTGTATGTCTTGCTTCACTTCTCTCCACATTCGCTTGATGTATCTGGGAGCCCTGATGCTAGATCGAAATGTAGGCAGATAAACAGATGCAGATTCCTGGCTAATGGTCACAGTTCACCGTAAGATGCTCTTAATCTTTGTCTCCTGTGACAGTTTTAAGATGTATTATTGTGTCTGTCTAATATCATGATGACCACCCCACCCGATTGTGGTTACTAATTGCATGGAATTTTTAAAATTCTTTCAGCCTATGTTACTATTTAAGGCTAGAGTCTTTCGTAGATAGGATATTGTTCTTGGTCAGTTCAGCTATTTGAGTTCCGTTCGTTAAGTAGGTTAATTTATGTTTAAAATGGCGTCGGAAGGAAATGAAGTCCCTGTTCCCATCTTGATGGTTGTTTTCTGTCTGTCTTGTAGAGATGTTTTCCCTCATTTCCTCTTTGACTGTCTTCATCATGTGTTGCGTTGGTTTTTGTTTGGATGGCCTTTCATTTTGTGCTCATTTTGTTTTGCAGACCTTATAAAGGTATTTTCTTTGTGATCACCTTGAAAAATGGAGAGTACATAAAACACCTCAAAATTATAAATACAAATTTTAATCTCACAACTTCATTGAATACAGAAACTGTAACTCTTTACACCCTCCAGCGTGCTGTTAACATAACAAATCATTATATATTTTGTTTGTGGTAGCAAAGATATATGCAGATATTTTTTCAGATAGAGTCGAACCCTGAGTTTTTACACTGTCATATGAGAGTAAAGTACTATGTATCTGCATATATAGTACTTACGTATCCACCTCTAACAGAGAGGTTTGTATTTTCAGATGGTTTTATAATGCTGTCTAGCATCACTGTATTTTTAACATAATGGAGTCTTTTCAGTACTTTTTTATATATTCTAGAAATGGGGTCTTGCTCTGTTGGCCAGGCTAATTCCTAACTCCTGACCCCAGGCAATCCTCCTGCCTTGGCCCACCCAAAGCCGGTATTATGGGCATGAGCCACCATGCCTACCCAACCTTTAGCATTTCTTTTTTTTTTTGAGACGGAGTTTCGCTCTTGTTACCCAGGCTGGAGTGCAATGGCGTGATCTCAGCTCACCTCAACCTCCGCCTCCTGGGTTCGGGCAATTCTCCTGCCTCAGCCTCCCGAGTAACTGGGATTACAGGCACGCGCCACCATGCCCAGCTAATTTTTCGTATTTTTAATAGAGACGGGGTTTCACCATGTTGACCAGGATGGTCTCGATCTCTTGACCTCGTGATAGCATTTCTTATAGAACTGTACTAGTGGCGGTGAATGCCCTCATCTTTTTATTTATTTTGAAAAGTCTTTATTTTTCCCTTGTTCTTTTGAAGTAAAATTATTCTAGATCAAGTGTTCTTGGTTAGTAACATTTTTATCTTACTGAAATTTGGAAAGTTAACAGCATGTTTTTCTTCAAATAATGCCTCTACTGCTTTTCTGCTATATATTTTTTCCATGACTTCTTTCATGAATATATTGGTTTACGTCATGATATTCAATAAATTCCATATTTTAGCTGTTATATTTGTTTTACAGTTTTATTTCTGTTTCATTTTTAAATCTGTGCTACAATTCTGTCTAATTGTATATCTTTGTACCAGTACCAATCTGTTTTAATTACAGTCACCTCGTAATGTGTTTTGAAATCAGGCAGTGTGATACCTCCAGCATTGTTCCTCTTTTTGAAAATTGTTGGGTGCTTTATGGTCCCTTGAGATGTCTTGTGATTGTTAGGTTTTTGCTTTTATTTCTGCAGGAATCGGATTAGAAATTTGAAAGAGATTACATGGAGTTTGTAGATTTCTTTGGATGGTGTGTCCATCTTTGCAATATTAAGTATTTCAGCCCTTGAACAAGAGCATGCTCAAATATGTTGTTGAATTGCCATATATTTGTGAATTTTTTTTTGTTTTGTTATTTCCAGTTAATTTTCATTTTGGTCATATGTAGTAATGCGGAAGACTTCAGTTTTTTGAAATTTGTTAAGACTTAATTTTGTCCAGGTGGTGTATCCTGGATGTTTTCTGAGCTCTTGGGAAGAGTGTGCCTCCTGCTGGTTTTGTGTGGAGTGTTCTCTCTGTGTCTGTGAGGTGTAATTATTTGGTAGTGCTTGCAAGTCCTCCATACAATTATTAAGGCTTGCTTTACTATTCATTATTGAAAGTGGGTTGTAGAAGTATGCTACTATTAAGCCGGGCGTGGTGGCTCACGCCTGTAATCCTAGCACTTTGGGAGGCTGAGGTGGGTGGATCACCTGAGGTTCAAGACCAGCCTGGCCATCATGGTGAAACCCCATCTTTAAAAAAAAAAAAAAGAGAAGTATGCTACTATTGTATTGCTATTTCTTGCTTACATGCAGTAATTATTTGTTTTATAAAGAACTTGCAAAATTGAAGCAAGAAATAGCAATATAATAGGAGGATATGTCAATACCCAAATATCTATACGAATATACACACGTTTGTCATAGGTTCCCGGTTTATTTTCCTTTTTTTCATTGCTTTATGTTCTTGTTTTTTGTGAGTTCTGACTTGAAGTATGTTTTAGGAAGTACGACAGTTTTTGACTTAAGGTGTATTTTGCATCGTGTAACTGTAACGTCTTCTGCTCTCCTTCATCAACATTTGCATGAAATGTGTATTTCCAGCTGGCCACTTTCAGTCTTTCTGTCACTAGATCTCAAGTGCGTCTCTTGTAGATTGGCTGTAGTTTGGTCTTGGTTTGGTTTTAAATTATTTAACATATGCCTTTTGATTAACTGACCCTAAGTAAACAGTTTACTGAAATGAAAGATGCCCTTTAGTCATTGTTCCTCTTTCCTTGATTCTTGTAGCTTTTTCCTTCTCTCCCTTTTGTGTCTTGTACTTTGTATAATAATAAGCTTTGACTCCTTTTTAATTTTCTTTTGTGTGTAGATATTTTCTTAGCAGCATATTTTCCTGTATTACCATGGAAAGTATATTAAACATCTTACCGTTATAATAAGACATTTTATACTGGTAAATACTTAACTTTAGTTGTATATAAACATTTTGTTTTGTTTTTGTTTTCTGAGACAGAGTCTCTCTCTTTCGCCAGGCTGGAGTGCAGTGGCACAGTCTCAACTCGCTGCAACCTCCACCTCCTGGGTTCAAGCGATTCTCCTGCCTCAGCCTCCCGAGTAGCTGGGATTACAGGCGCTACAAAAATTCCTTCTTTTTAAATCTGCCCTCAACTTTGTTACTGATATCACTAAATCATTTAATGTTGTGTATCCATTAACAGACATTTATGATTATTTTTCTGCTTTCATCTTTCCAATTTTAGATAATTAAAAGTGATTTCTGCACCACTGTTATAGTACCACAGAATTTTATTTTCCTGTACATGCGTATCTTTTTCATATATTTATGTATTGACATAATTATATATTTATTATGTATTGACATAATTATATTCCTAGCATCACCTTATTTTCAGTATGAAGGATTCCTTTTTCCATTTCTTGTTTGACATGTGTAGCCCTTGGTTATCTTAGAATGTCTTTATTTTTTATTACTTTGTGGGACACTGGTTATATTATTCTTGCTTGGAAGTTTTCTTTTCAGCAATTAGATGGTCTCATCGAGTTCCCTTTTTGCTTCAGGTTGTCCCTTTTTTGGGACAGAGTCTTATGGAGGGAATGTATTCTCTTACCAGGTTGGTGAGGGGGTGTAATTTTAAGGGGAACAACTTCCCAGTGCCATGCCCCCCCCCATCTCTCTCCATCCAGGAGATTTAACAGTTCTGCGGGCGGGGAAGAATCAAAGTCAATCACTCCAGAGAAAGTTCTAAGGAACTCCTTTCATTGGCCTGGGGTCTTAGAGAAGGTGGGGTTCCTCCCAGGTTAAAAGTCCCCTTCTTCCACACCCCTTTGGACTCCATGTTTGGATCTCCTTCCATGAACAGTGGAAGCTGTTTTTCTCTATCCTGGATTTCCCCTCTGGAGTCCCATTCCACACTTTTTGTGGAAGTTTGTCTCTCTCCTCCTTTTCTTCCCCTCTTTTCTCTACCTAAATAAAATCACCTTCCTGCAACACTTCTTGGGTTCGGTATTTATGAGCTTACCACGCACCTGCTGTGGTCCCGTCTCTCATTCCTGAGAGGGCAGAGACCAAGAACCTACAACATTCTCTCAGGGGCGCTGTGTCTCACCAGCACCCCAGAAACCCGGTTATATTACTCTGTCACTCAGGCTGGAGTGTGGTGGTGTGATCATGGCTCACTGCAGCCTCAAATTCCCAGCCTCAGGTGATTCTCCCTCCTCAGCCTCCTGAGTAGCTGGGACTACAAGTACAACACCATGCATGACTAATATTTTTGTGTTTTTTGTAGAGTTGGGATTTCACCATGCTACCCAGGCTTGTCTCGAACTCCTGGGCTCAAGCAATCTGCCTGCCTCAGCCTCCCAAAGTGCTGGGATTACAGGTGTGAGCCGCCACGCCCAGCCTGGCCTTGAGGATTCTGTGGACAAATTCAGTGGTAATCTCATGAGAGCATGTTGATAAATGACACATTGCTTTTCACTTGCTGCTTTCAAGATTCCTTTCTCCTCTGTGACTTTTGAAACTCTTATATTGTGTCTTATGTCCTTTCTTGTTTATGCTAGTTGATGTGTTTAGCTTCTTGGTTTTTTTTTCATATTTTTTTCATACTTTTGAGAATTACTCAGTAATTATTTCCTCTCCTACCTTCAGTTTCTCAGTCTGTTTTTTATACTTTGTAGTTTTTTCTTGGTATCCTCATTTTCCTAATTTAACTTAGTTTTGTGTTTTCCCATTTTTACTCATTGAGCATTATTAAAATGATAATTTTATTTTTTCAATTCGTTTATGCGTCTCCCTTGTTTTAGGGTTGACTTCTGAACTGTTTTTATTTCTTTGATTGCACCACGTTACCCTAACACTTTGTAAATATACTCTTTGGCTGAGATTGAGGCGTTAACAAAAAGCCGCCTACCACAACCTTTATGATGTGTGGCTTTCTGCTGGGGTAGAAGTCCAGAACAAATTGGCCCAGATTCTGGCAGCCTCTTAAGCCCGTTCTGAGGGTGTGTCTTATGTGGAGTTGTGTGTGTACTTTTCGGTGAAAGAGGGTTTCTCAGGTTTCTTCTTAGTGGCCTGTAGTCACCTGATCCACCTGTTGCTGCTGGTGCTGCAGCAGCCTTCTTGCCTCTGTCACGGGGACTTCCTCTTAATCTCAGCAGGCCCAGCCTGTCACTCAGAGGACCCCCATTTCTTTCGGCACTCCATCTCATGAGGGGCAGAAACCAGTCTTTGCCAAGAGGCCAAAAGTGAAAACACCTGTACCGGTATTTTCTTTCTCTTTGGAAGGAGAAGCCAGGAGTTGGGGGTTTACTCTTAAAAGCATTATGCTTACTGCAGAGGAGCAGGGGCCCTGGGGGGAACGCAACTAAGCTCTTTTTTCTTCTTATGTGGCTCTTCGCATTGTGCTCACCTGCTGTGCCATAAACTCTGAAGTGGTTCTTAGAGTTCAGATGCTTTTTCTCACTAGTTACTGTTGCATTTATATGTTTGTAAAGAAATTAGGGCCTGTGGTATTTTGTGCCATTTTGCTAATATACTCAGTATTATTTTATAGATTAGACTGATAAAGTGTCTTCATCTGTGTCTAGTAAGGGGGGTAACTTTTATTTATTTATTTATTTCAGCTGTGTCCTCTCATTTTACCCAAGACCTTTTGCCAGAGCAGAGCATACAAGATGCGTTCCCAAAATCAATACTGGAAGGATATGGAAATTGTGGCCTTGATAATTTACATTTAAGGAAAGACTGGGGAAATTCAGATGAGTGTAAGTTGCAAAAAGATTATAATGGACTTAACCAGCGTTCCTCAACTACCCATAGCAGCATCTTTCAGTGTAATCAGTGTGTTAAACTCTTTAATGATTTTTCAAATTTACATAGATACAATATTAGTTATACTGGACAGAAACCTTTCAAATGTCAAGAATGTGGCAAATCGTTTCAAATGTTCTCATTCCTAACGGAACATCAGAAAATTCACACTGGAAGAAAGTTCCAAAAATGTAGAGAATGTGGCAAAACCCTTAACCAGTGCTCACACTTTATAGGACATGAGAACACTGACACTCAAGAGAAACCTTACACGTGTGAAGAATGTGACGAAGTTGTTAAAACTTGCTCAGTCCTTACTGAAAACAGAATTTACACTGGAGGGGAACATTACACATGTCAGGAATTTGGCAAAGTGTTTAACCAGTGCTCCCCACTTACTGAACATGAGCGTGGTCCTGAGGGAAGACCCTACAAGTACGAAGAGTGCAGCACTGTCTTTATCTCCTGCGATAGCCTTTCTAATCAGCAGATGCTTCTTGCTGGAGAGAAACTCTCCAAATGTGAAACATGGTACAAAGCTTTTAACCCAAACCCAAATCTTTCCAAACATCAGAGAAGTGAGATGGGAGGGAAGCCTTTCAAATGTGAGGAATGTGACAGCATCTTCAGGTGGTTCTCAGACCTTACTAAACATAAGAGAATTCACACTGGTGAGAAACCATACAAGTGTGAGGAATGTGGCAAAGCCTACACCCAGTCCTCACACCTCAGTGAACACAGGAGGATTCACACCGGAGAGAAGCCCTACCAATGTGAAGAATGTGGGAAAGTCTTCAGAACTTGCTCCAGCCTGTCTAATCATAAGAGAACTCATTCTGAAGAAAAACCCTACACATGTGAAGAATGTGGCAACATCTTTAAGCAGTCATCAGACCTCACTAAACACAAGAAAACCCATACTGGAGAGAAACCCTACAGATGTGAAGAGTGTGGAAAAAACTTCACCCAGTCCTCCAACCTTATTGTACATCAGAGAATTCATACTGGAGAGAAACCCTACAAATGTGAAGAATGTGGCAAAGTCTTTATGTGGTTCTCAGACATTACCAAACACAAGAAAACGCATACTGGAGAGAAACCCTACAAATGTGAAGAATGTGGAAAGAACTTTACCCAGTCCTCCAACCTCATTGTACACAAGAGAATTCATACTGGAGAGAAACCCTACAAGTGTGAAAAATGTGGCAAAGCCTTTACCCAGTTCTCACATCTGACTGTACATGAAAGCATTCATACCTGAGAAAAAATGTATAAAAACAGGCAAAGCCTTTAGTATCTGGTCACATCTTTCTTTACATCAGAGTTTTTAATAATAATTTCTTCATAACTTAATACAGTTACTATAAATGTAATGACTGTTGAAAGCCCTTTCATGAAACAAGCCTCCAGAGCACTCAAGAGTATTTCTTCTGAAAACACAGTTACAATTACTTTTTACGCTACATGGAAACCTTGCATCAGTTGACTCAATTTCAGAGAATTTGTAGAGAAACCCTACAAATGTCATAAATGTGGAATAACATTCAAAAACAATAGCTTAGAAAACAGTTCATACTAAAAGATATTTTCAAATGCAGTTAATGGGAAAAATAAGCAAAATCAAATTTAAGTAAACATTGGAGGATTAGAGAAAGGAATAGGCACCCACGCTTTCAGAAATGACACTGAATCACAGCATCGTGTCTGCAGAGTAATCTGGACTTAAAACGGACCAGTTATTTAAATTTAAAAGGAGGGTGAGACTGAATTTTTGTAGTTTTAATTACATTCAAAACACCCTTTTTTGGATTGAAAAAGTGTTAAATTTTTTGAAAAGCGAATATTGATGTTACTCAACCCAAATCAGTTGATGCTATGTCTTCATTGCTAGTGCTGGTGTGAAAACACATGCCCAGGTCCTTTTGTAGCAGGCGTGCGTGGCTGATGTACTTGTCCATGAAAGGTGAAAGACGCTGAAACGTGAGATACGTGAGTAAAATCTCGGTAGAGAGGGTCTTCGTGGTTTCATCTACTTGTAAGGGATTTATGAGATACGTGTTTAGAGTAATAGCTGTCTGCATTATAGGAAGAAGGAACCATGCTGAATTTTGTAAATAGTTCTACCTGTATTTCATTAAGGTCATGTACCATAAATTTTGAAGTCCTTTTTAAGATTCTGTGTGAAGTTAATTTGTTTTTAATTAAACACAATTGTGTTAAGCCTGATGTTCATGGAATAAGGTGTCATCCTACCAAAAACCAGTTCCATCCTACTCAAAGGTGTCGATAACAGACAGTAACAATATACTACCAGGTGGCATGGTGGACATCTCCAGTGATCTCTATTCCCAGTGATTTTAAAAAAATTCTTGGCCTGGGCGCGGTGGCTCACGCCCGTAATCCCAGCACTTTGGGAGGCCGAGGCAGGTGGATCATGAGGTCAAGAGATCGAGACCATCCTGGTCAACATGGTGAAACCCTGTCTCTACTAAAAATACAAAAAATTAGCTGGGCACGGTGGCGTGTGCCTGTAATCCCAGCTACTCGGGAGGCTGAGGCAGGAGAACTGCCTGAACCCAGGAGGCGGAGGTTGCAGTGAGCCGAGATCACGCCATTGCACTCCAGCCTGGGTAACGAGCAAAACTCCGTCTCAAAAACAAACAAACAAAAAAACCAAAAAATTCTTTACCTCTTTTAACTACAGAGTCACTATTATTGCTGTCATAAAGATTATAGAGGAGTATAAAGTACATATATTTCTCAGTCTTTAAAAATTTTTTTTCCATAGTTTTTGTTGGATGTAAAGCTTCTGTGGACTGCAAAACACATAGATTTAGTTTTGATTTGCATGGAGTTAAATATACAACTGTATTACTATAAAGACAAACTGGCCTGGGCATGGCGGCCCATGTCTGTCATCCCAGCACTTTGGAGGCCATCTGGGAGGATCACTTGAGCTGAAAAGCTTGGGACCCACCTGGGCACCTTACCAAGACCTACTCGCCTGGCGACAGAGCAAGACTCTGTCTCAAAAAAAGTAAAAGTTTCTACTCTAGCTTTTTAAAAACTTAGCTGGGAGTGGTGGTGCACATTTTCAGTCCCAGCTCCTCAGGAGGCTGAGGTGGAGGGACCGTGTGAGCCTGGGAGATGAAGGCCACAGTGAGCTGTGATCACACCATTGCACTCCAGCCAGGGCAGCAAAGTGTGCTGTTGTCTCAAAAAATAATAGAAATTTCAGGTTTAAGAAAATTATTGAGCAAGTAACGGTGTGTGTGAGGGTGAGTGTGTACCTATTTTTGAAGATGAATGCAACAAAGAAAATAAGACGGGATTAAAACATAATACTACTCGTAGTTTACTAGGAAGTTGTAAACCTCAAAGATTTAGAAAGACATCTATATTCTCTCCTTTGTCTTGTATTTCTGTGCAATATTCTGGCTCCTGGTTCAGAATCTCCTCATGCAAATCCTGTTTTTACTGCCTGTTATTCATGTGGACCTGCCATAGAATGTGCCCATCCCATTGTTCACACAGCATTATTTCCATCACCTGCCAGGGATGCGAAGAAGAATTTCCATAAAACTCCGTGGTGCGTCCCAAATAATCGCAGATGTGAGTGGCTTCACAATGAGTGTATTAAGTTACATTTCATTTAATTAGTGCTTTTCTCTTTCAGTTAGAGAACCCATTTTAAGCCAGTTTTTCTTCTTTTGCTTTTTCTGATTGACATAGTTGAGTTTATTTCCTTTATTGGGCCAGTTTGTTCAGGTAAACACTGGGGATGCTAAATAAGTTATTGGGTTGTCTTGATATATAAATGAAGTAAACAGGTACGGTGCTAGGCGAATAACATACTTCATGATTAGGAGTGAGTAATTCTGTCGAAGTGCGTTTGTGTCTCCAGCTTAGAGACTGCAAGCATCCATGGTGAAGAAATGGTATTAATTTTGCATGTGTAGAGAGGACGTCTATTCCCAGACACACAACAGGCTTTCTCCAAACTTATGGAGCGGAACTCTGCTTGTTTACTTTTCTAACAGTTGCAGTTTTCTGCTGCCTCTTTTTTTTTTTTGAGACGGAGTTTCACTCTTGTTACCCAGGCTGGAGTGCAATGGCGCGATCTCGGCTCACCACAACCTCCTCCTTTGGGTTCAGGCAATTCTCCTGCCTCAGCCTCCTGAGTAGCTGGGATTACAGGCACGCACCACCATGCCCAGCTAATTTTTTTGTATTTTTAGTAGAGACGGGGTTTCACTATGTTGACCAGGATGGTCTCGATCTCTTGACCTAGTGATCCACCCGCCTCGGCCTCCCAAAGTGCTGGGACTACAGGCTTGAGCTACCGCGCCCGGCCCTGCTGCCTCTTTTTATGCATCGTAAGTGCTTTGCATCACAGTCCTCTCCGCCTGTCTTACGGCTGTAACTTTCTCACTGTTTTCCCCGCCTGTCACACCACATAGTCTTCGCAGGTTTGAAGAGAGCTTTGGAATTTTCTAACGTGAGAAGTTACTCTTCACTGGAGTGTTTGAGGCCACTTGGAGCTATGAATACAACATTGGGATCACTTAAGAGGTTGGGACAAGAGGTGTGCACTGTCTGCAGCCCGGCGATGTGATCAGTCGGCACTGTGGATTTATTTGTAAAAGGTAGATGGTATTCGGTGGCCCACACCTGTAATCCTGGCACTTTGGGAGGTCAAGGTGGGTGGATCACGAGGTCAAGAGATCAAGACCCTCCTGGCCAACATGATGAAAATCCATCTCTACTAAAAATACAAAAATTAGCTGGGTGTGGTGGTGCATGCCTGTAATCCCAGCTACTCAGGAGGCTGAGGCAGGAGAATTGCTTGAATCCGGGAGACAGAGGTTGCAGTGAGCCAAGACCGCGCCACTGCACTAGAGCGTGGTGCCTGGTGACAGAGCAAGACTCTGTCTCAAAAGAAAATAAAAGGTCGTTAATACCAGTAGGTGTATGTGGTAAGCACTGTAAGGATGAGGCAGGAGAATCGCTTGAACCTGGGAGGTGGAGGTTGCAGTGAGCTGAGATAGCACCACTGCACTGCAGCCTGGGCAACAGACCAAGACTCTCAAAAATAAAAAATAAAATGTTGAATGATCTTTGCAGATTGATATTGGAATCATGGAGAATTTTTCAGTTTCATGTCATAATAGTTTCCCGTGTTGTAATTTGTGTAGTCCACAGTTCGTAGTCCTCATTCTTAGTTACTAACTGGATGTAACTTGTTGGCCATCTTTCTAGATGAATCTCTGGTGACGTGACAGCTTCTGAATGTGAATGTTTCTCTGTGATTTGTAATGTAAATCTGTTTTCTGTGTTCCCAGCGTAGCTAGTGCTGGGACTGTTAATCCCACCTTCGTCTTTATTTCCATTCTGGCCTCATGAGGACCAGAAACCCTAGGAGCCCTTGGGTTAAAGGCGCCTGTTCTTTCCTGTGTTCTGTGCTGGGTCCTGCATGTGCTGTGAAAACAGAGTTTCTATGCTTATGGCTGGCAAATGGTAGAACAAACACAAGGACAGGCGCGATGGCTCACGCTTGTAATCTCAGCACTGGTAGTCTGAGGTGGGCGAATCACTTGAGGTCAGGAGTTCGAGACCAGCCTCACCAACATGGTGTAACCCCATCTCTACTAAAATACAAAACTTAGCTGAACGTGGTGTCATGTGCCTGTAATTCCAGCTATTCCAGAGGCCGAGGCATGAGAATCACTTGATCACAGGGGACGGAGGCATAGTGAGCCGAGATTGCAGCAGTGCACTCCAGCTTGGGCGTCAGACCAAGACCCCATCTCAGAAAAAAAAAAAAACTTAGCAAAAACTGCTTTTTAATACTGTTTAGCTAAGCTTATGACTAAGAAAGAGATTCAGTATTTGGAACATTGCTAGCGTTTTATACTGTTTATTTTGATTGACGTAAAAGTATTTGTATCATGTAAAATAGGTTTTATGTGTCAGATGCTCTAGTGATTGCATGCTTTATCATGTAATTATGTGGTGAGAACTAAACATTTGACTCTCTTCACGTTGTGAAAAGCACAGTATGTCCTAATTAAATGTAGTCAACGTGCTGTACAATAGATCTCTCAAGTTCATTCCTCCTATCTCACTGTAATTATGTCTTACTCGACCGTCATCTACCCAAACCATCTGCCCTCCTAAAAACCCCACCGCTGGTAACCATAATTGTGCTCTCTGCTTCCACAGGTGAACTTTAGATGTCACCTAGGAGAGGCAGCCTGTGGTGTATCCTTTCGTGTTTGGTTTCTGCACGTCATGTTTCAGGTTCATCCATGTGATCGGCAATGGCAGGATTAGCCACAGGATTCATGATTCAGGTGCAGCTGGGGTGATTTTATAGCATAGCTGTAGTCGGTAGTCCCGCCGTCAGCATGGGCGTGCGAATGTCTCTTCAACACACCGATGTCATTCAGAATATCTAGATCACCGGTGGTATGATTGCTGTAACCAGCAGTGGTTCCATTTTTAGTTTTTTGGAAATCTTCATTCTGTTTTCCAGAATGGCCGTGCTGATGTCCATTCCGCCAACAGTGTGCAAGCCTTCTCTTTCCTCACAGCTTTATCAACACTTGTTATGTTTTGCCTTTTTGTTAATGGTCATTCTAGAAGGAGTGAGTTACTAGCTCACAGTGGCTCTGAGTTGCCTTTCCTGGATAATTATCGATGCTTAGCATTTTCAGATTTATTTGTTATATGTATGTCTTTTGAGAAATGCCTATTTAAGTTTTTCCCTCATTTTTAATACTTGTTTTTGTTGTATAGTTGAGTCTTTTAAATATTTTGAATATCAATCCCCTGTCAGATTTGTAATTTAAAAATGTTTCCCCACTTCCTAGGTTACCATTCCATTGATTGTATGTGGTCCTGTGCAGAAGTTTTTTGGTTTGAAGTAATTTCATTTGTTTACATTTACTTGTTTCCCGGCATTTTGAGGTTAAATTCAAAAAATAATCGCCCAAACCAATATCATATTTTCTTTTACCTTATGTTGTCTCGTAGTAGTTTCAGACTTTCAGCTATTATATTTAAGTCTTTATTTTGAGTTCTTTCTTATATGTGCTGTGAGATGAGGGCCTCATTTCTCTTTTTTGCATGTAGATGTCCATTTCTTCCCCAACACCAAGTATTGAAGAGACTGTTCTTTAACCATTTTATATTCTTGTCACCTTTGTCTAAATCAGTTAGCTGTAAACATGTGGCTTTATTTCTAGGCTCTCTATTCTGCTCTTTCGGCCTATGTGTGTGTTTTTATACCAGTATCATACAGTTTTACTTATTATGGCTTTGTAATATATTTCAAAGGCAGGTTCTGTGATGTCTTCAGCTTTGCTTGTTTTTTTCTCAATTATTTTGACTATTGAGGATCTTTTTGTTGTTTTTTTTGTGTTACCAGATGAATTGGGGGATTCCTTTTGTATGTGAAGAATGTAATTGGTATCTTGATAGAGATTGCATTAAACCTGTAGATCACTTTGTGTAATATAGACATTTAAAAAACATTAATTCCACCAATTTGTGAATAAAGAATATCTTTTTATTTATGTGTTACTTAATTTCTTTGTTTCAGAAAGGGTCTTGCTCTGTCAGGCTCAAGCAATCCTCCCACCTCAGCCTTCTGAGTAGCTGGGACCTCAGCTGCATGCCACCATGCCTGGCTAACTTAAAATTTTATACAGATGAGCGCTCGATGTTGCCCAGGCTAGTGTTGAACTCTGGTTCTAGTGAGTCTCCTGCCTTAGCCTCCCAAAATGCTGAAATTACAGGAGGGAGCAACTGTGGCCCAACCTTCGAGTTCTTACCTCAGTGTTCTTTGCTCTCACTGTAGACATCTTTCAGTGTCTTGGTTACGTTTATTTCCACAGACACTTTTGTGGCCAGTGTTATGCTGGTCTTCTTGATTTTTCAGAGCGTGTGTGCTTCCCGAGTGGAAGTGCTGCTGACTTGAGTTTTGATTTCGTATGCGGAAAGACTGCAGAACTTGTTTGTTCGAACAGTTTTTTAGGATTTGTATTCTATGAGGTGACATCACCTGCAGACAAGGACTACTGAACTTTGCTTTGCAGTCTGGATGACTTTGTGTTCTGTGAAGGCTGAGACTTGGACTTGATGGCAAGTCCTGAGAGTGGGCTTCCCTGTCTTGTTGCAGCTCTTAGAGGAAACGCCTCCACGTGCCTCTGTTTATCCTGATGTTCTCCGTCCCTTTGTCCTGCGCGGCCAGGACTGGCTGGAGTGCGTTCATTCTATACGCAGTATGCTGAGTTACGATCATGCAAGGATGATCAATTATGTCAAATCTCTTTTCTTATTCCATTTAAGTGTTGCACTTGGTCCTGTGGTCAGAGTCGAGGAGAGTGCGTCCATGCATAGAGGAGTTCCTGACAGGCATCACGTGACCTGCTGTGGATGTGACCTGCCTCTGACGTCTACTGGGAGTGTCTGGCTTCCCAAATAGAGCTGAGGCCCAGCATTGTCATCTTTGTACACTGAATTATGCCGAACTGTTTTAAAAGCACTATACAGATTTAGCGCTTAATATACGTGTTGAATAAATAAACCCCAATCAAAAATTTCTCAGATGTCTGAGACGGCCTGGGGCCCTCTTTCAGCACCCAGGTGCTCTATGCCAGTTTGCCTCCCGCCAACATCCAGGCCGGCGTCTGTTTTCCCTGTGCCAGTTTGCCTCCCGCCAACATCCAGGCCGGCGTCTGTTTCCCCTGTGCCAGTTTGCCTCCCGCCAACATCCAGGCCGGCATCTGTTTCCCCTGTGCCAGTTTGCCTCCCGCCAGCATCCAGGCCGGCATCTGTTTTCCCTGTGCCAGTTTGCCTCCTGCCAGCATCCAGGGCAGCATCTTTCCCCTGTGCCAGTTTGCCTCCTGCCAGCATCCAGGGCAGCATCTTTCCCCTGTGCCAGTTTGCCTCCCGCCAACATATAGGCTGGCGTCTGTTTCCCCTGTGCCAGTTTGCCCCCACCAGCATCCAGGCCGGCATCTGTTTCCCCTGTGCCAGTTTGCCTCCCGCCAGCATCCAGGCCGGCGTCTGTTTTCCCTGTGCCAGTTTGCCTCCCGCCAGCATCCAGGCCGGCGTCTGTTTCCCCTGTGCCAGTTTGCCTCCCGCCAGCATCCAGGGCAGCATCTTTCCCCTGTGCCAGTTTGCCTCCCGCCAGCATCCAGGCCGGCGTCTGTTTCCCCTGTGCCAGTTTGCCTCCCGCCAGCATCCAGGCCGGCGTCTGTTTCCCCTGTGCCAGTTTGTCTCCCGCCAGCATCCAGGCCGGCGTCTGCTTTCATTTCCATAGGTTTTGGGAGAGCAGGTGGTGTTTGGTTACATGACTAAATTCTTTAGTGGTGCTTTCTGAGATTTTGATGCCCCCATCACCCAGGCAATGTACACTGTGCCCAGTGTGTGGTGTTTTATCTCTTCCTCCCACCCTGTCCCCCGAGTCCCCAAAGTTTATTGTATCATGCTTCTGCCTGTGGTCCTTGAAGCTTAGCTCCCACTTAGGAGTGAGAATATGCGATGTTTCATTTCCCTTCCTCAGTTACTTCACTTAGAAAAACAGATTAAAATTAGTGACTCCATGTTGATTCTGAAAGCTTCCACACTCTTCTGAGGCTAAATCATCTGCTCTGCCATCTTCTAAGCCCCATGAAGGCAGGAGCTGATTTTGCTTTGGCTCACCAAGGTGTCCAAAGTGTTTAGAAAGTATAACTTTTCCATAAATATTCATAGGATGAGTAAGTGAATGATTGACTCAATCAGAAACTAGGACGGGGCAATACAGAGGCTATTCCGCAAGTTCTGTCAGCCACTGGGCAGTGGACTTCCACAGCCAGAATGTGGCTCTGTGACTTCCAGCCTGAGGATCACCGGATGCACGTCTTGTTAAGTAATTCAGAATGTAAGACACGGTGACTTTGGTCTTTCTCCATTTGCCACCTGGTTACCCACTAGAATGGCGTCTTTACTGACTAGAAATCCGTGACCTGTGACAGTTATTGTAGGAGGTACGAGAGGCACTCTTGGACTTGTGTGGAAATTTTACTGGTTGTGTAATAATAAAATTATTCTCCACGGGCTGGAAAACATGCAGTGTGACCTTTAGAATGAAATTGGCATTGGTTGGATACAAGGTCTCATCAGGCTGTGTGACATCGGACAAACGGTTTTGTCATCCTGAGGCTTAGTTGTTAAGGGAAAATTAACCGTCCACTTTGTAAGCGTTCTGGTAGTTTGAAGTGTAATAACGTGTGGGACAGACTGCACCGTGGCTAATGTGGTAACAGCTTAGTTAATGTAGCCCTTATCATCGGCATATGAGAATGTGAGTGACATGAGGAATCCTGCCAGTTCGTTCTCTGCTATATCCCCGATACCATGAATCACGTCTGGCAATAATGAGCATTTCCTAATATTTGTCCAGTAAGGCTTTGGCAGTCTTGGAGGGCAGAAAGAGGGTGGGGAAGGGTTTAAAACAGCGCCATTTTTTTAAAGGCACAGTGTCCCACAGTGCCACATTCTCTTGTATGTTTCGGAAAATTTAGGGTTGTTTTCTAAACCATGCTGACATCATGGGAAATAAGATGCAAAATTTGCACTAATGTTTAAGACCAAGTCTGAGGCTTCCATGTCCTGAATCATTCACGCATCCCAGCCTGGGCCCAATAACCCTGAAGAGGGACCTGCCCTGGGACCCACGAGTCCTGCAGGACTCACTCAGCTGGCCCAGAAGTGCCCAGATTCATTCCTATCCAGGACCTAGGAGCCCTACCCCTGAGCCGGCCCTTATCCGCAGTCAATCATGATTTACTGCTGCCATCACCTTCGCTGCCTTTAGTGGCCAAGGACCTTCCAAGGTACCAGCTCTGGCAGGAAAGATGGCCTTGGGACGTGATGACACTCAGGTACACAGGTGCTCAGCAGGTGGCTTCCTCCTCCCTCAGACAGTCTCTGCACGCAGCCATGGGCAGTCCCATTGTATGGGAGGAGAGCAGCGCAGGGCCACACAGCTGGTCTGAAATCCAAGGTGCCTGCCCTGCCTTCATGAGGGACTGGCCTGCAAAGAAGGTTGACCCTGGCTTTGGGAGCCTTTCCTGGGCTGCATGAATCACCTCCCCTGCTTCAGGCCCCAACTGGGCTCATGTCTCCTTCCTTTTCCTGTCTCTGCGTGGGCTCTAATGAAGGTGAGCCCAGGATCCCCTCATGGACCTCATGGTCCTCTCTGCCGTTCACTTTTAGGGTAATTTGACTGCAGCCCCCGCTTAGTTGGTGTCTTTTCCAACCAAGACACCCCAAATCTGGAGCTCCTCGTGCAGGCAGCAGCAGGCAAACAGAATGCAATCCGTTGTTGTCCCCGTTTCGTTTTGCTCGTTTCCCAGGGTTCTTCTATTTGTGGTAAAGGCACTGGCTCTCCGTTGGTAGCATGAATAGAATGTTTCCTGTTTACAGCAACTGCATCATAATAAATAGTGACGGGATTTAAAGTCGAGGTTTTCAGCTGCCCGTGGCCTGAGTGAGTTTGGGCACAGTCTGCCATCAGGCAGAAGAAGCCACTTGGGAAGTTGAGCTGAGGACAGGCCAGTGACGGTAATGGCCAGTGGGAGTCTGTCCTGGTCACCGGGCTCCTGGCTGCTGGCCCCTGCTGGGCACTCCCCACCCATCACTCCTGGTGCTGCCAAGCCCTCTGGGTACAGTGGGCACATCCCCCAGGAGAGACGTGATGAACTTTGTCTCTGGAAATGCGCAGATTCCTTGGACGAGCCTGGGAGGTCACCCGTGAGAGTCCGCTAGGTTTCCGTTCCCTCGTTAGGGTTCAGTGTCAAGTCTACGCTCACGGGCAGCAGGATGACATAGTAAGTGACATCATCACCCCGTTTCAGATGTGCGGATGTCTAGCTGGGTTCGGGATGATTTGAGACCACACAGCCTTGTGCCGCAAAGTGGAATTCCCAGGCCGGAGGGAGACGTTTGATTGCCATGTCACGATCCTGTCACCGAGGGCAAAGGCAGTCTTGTTTCATTTTGGATTCTTTCTCGAGTTATATCTTACTTATGCGGGCTCTTTGAATTTCCAAGCGTGTAAGGGTTTTTGGTGAGCTTTTATCGTTGACTTTCGGCACAGTTACATGATCAGAAGCATGCTACGTGACTGGGGTCCTCTGAAATAGATTGAGAGTTCTATCTAAGTCAAGTCGGGTTCATTTTGGAAGTGAACCATGTGTGCTAAGAATGGCTGTATCTGCAGCACGAGTTCCCAAGGTGGGAGGAAGATGGACGGAGGCGACGTGATGTGAGGGCGATGGTGACTGCCAGGGCCTTCTGCGCCCCGCGGGTGTTCTGTGCTTGGGGTACGAATGGCTGACGGGAGCCTCCACTGCTTCTGTGCGAGCTCCTTCCTGCCATCCTGCCGTCATGATTTTTATGTGATGCAGCCAAGACTGGCCATGAGGAGCCCTGGGAGCTCAGGAAGGAAGGGGCGGCCCAGCAGCAGGGACGGGGAGCTGGGCTGGGGAGGACCGGAAATCAGAAGGTCCCGGAAGCTTACAGAGAGGACCTGTCCTTGGGATGTGCCTGGGGCCAAGGTGTTGGCAGAACACGGGTACCTCATTGAATGTCCACTGTGAGGCACCAGCCACCGGGGCCGGGGATTGGTGGAGGGGGAGTACAAAGCCCCAGGGTTGCCGGGGCAGCGCCCAGACAGGAGCAGCTTTGGTGGACCAGGTCTCCCTCCAGCTGCTCTGGAGCCTCCCGCCCCGCACCCCACACGTCCTGCTGCTTCACTGATAGACTTTCCCACTGACCTGTAGCTGAACCTCCCACCTGCGCTTGAGGACTGAGTTTGAACAGGATCCTTTCCCAGACCCTGTTCTCCTCTTACCACTCCAGGTACCCAACAGCCCCCCGCCCCCTCTGCTCCTTTCCTTACCCCTCCCCTCCCTTCCCTACCGCCTCCCCAATCCTCCCCAACTGCCATCTCACCCCCATCCCCATTCGCTTCCCAGTCCCTCCCCCAGCCCTAAGCCAGCCCCACCTCTTTCCTGGCCCCCTCAGGGAGCCCTGGGAGGACCAGGACATGCAGCTGGGGAGGCTGCTCTTTTGGCTCCTCAGGTTGGGGTTTCCCAGCCATCAGTCCACCCACGTGAGTAGACAATGGACCCGTGGCGTTCCTTCCTTTTTATGGGGCTGTGTCCTGGGGTGTGAAATGACACAGCTCCTGCCCGTCATCCCAGCACTTTAGGGGCCGAGGTGGGCAGATCGCTTGAGACCAGAAATTCAAGACCAGCTTGGGCATCAGAGCTGAGGTGGGAGGATCCCTTGGGCCCAGGAGGTGGAGGTTGCAGTGAGCTGAGATCGCCCCACTGCACTCCAGCCTCAGTGACAGAGGAGACCTTGACTCAAACACAACAAAGTGAAATGTCATTTGAGGTCTGTGTCATCTGGTTTGATGACTTTCCAGGAACTTCTGAGTCATTGTGTCTTCTGCTCTTGGGATCTGCCTCCAGGGATTCAGTGTCCAGTCAGAGTGTTGGGAGACCCAGAAGCCCATCAGATGGGACAGAAAAGGGCTGCGCCCTGCGGGGGTGTCTACAATGGGGGCCTCACCAGGAGTGACGTGGCCAGGGTGTGAACGAGGACTGTATTGCCCTTTGTTCTGTCAAATGTGTCTCGTGCAGATCATTGATTTACCCAAAGCAGAACGGGTCTTAATGTCCCTGTGATTGTCCAAATAGAAAGAAATCACAGGTTTCTGCTTTGAAAGTTTTCACCCTCACATTCTAAAACCTCTCCACTACGCTCAGGAGAGGGCATCTTCTAGAGAGGAGAGTGTTTGTTCTGAGTGGCGTGCACCTGATTCTCAGAGTGTTCTGGAAAAGTCTGCATGGAGGCAGAATCGCCCCACAGGAATCCTCCAATCAAAGGACAGCCTCTTGATTCTTTTCAGCCTATGAAGGAGGAAATGTGATAATCTCTGTTGGAATTTATTTCCCTTTACCTGGCGGCATTTTCATGAATCAGTTAGACTCTCTTTCCCTCGCTCACCTTTGAAGACTTGGATAAAGGTTTGTCACTGCATTTTCCACCTCCACCCTTGCTCATGGCCATCAACTGGCAGAACCTAGGCTTTTCCTGGCCCCGTGGGACCTAATCTGGGTAGACGCCCACGGCTGATGACCCGCCTCCAGGTAACTGTCAGATGTGACAGGAGTTCCCAGGACGGGGATGTTTTCCTGGTCAATGACAAGATGGCCTTTGTCCTTCTTGTGCATTTGATCCACATCTTTCACCGCTGTGCCCAGAGCTCCTGCTTCCTTCCCGAGGGAGGCTCCTCAGGGACAGCGCGTCCCTGCCAGGAGCCAGGCCGCAGTCACCTCCACTGTGAGGCCGAAGACGAAGGTGCCACGGACAAAGGTGTCGCAGAGGCTGCTTTCCAGAGAGGTTTCATTTGCACAAAACTGAGTCTTGGTATGTGGATTGGTCTGAATGGCACTTTGAATTTATTTTGTCCCCCAGTACCTGTAAGTCCAGTGTTTGTGAAATAATGTGTGCCTTGTGTGGCGGCGGCCTACGTTCCAGAGAGTTTGTGTTGCTTTCCATGAGGACTCCCAGCGTTGCTCCTGAGCGCTTTAGGCTCGGTGCTCTAAAATATGAAGGTGAGCTCTTGCGAGCCATTACTTGGTGCTGTGTCTCTAACTGACCTAAATTCTCAGTTCTAATCATAATTCCAAGAAGACTGTGTTATGCAAATCTTTCTGGACTTTGAAAATCTGACACGAAGTGCTGTTTCAGCAGTAGTGAACACTGATTTTCACAAGTGGGGCCGGGCGCGGTGGCTCACGCCTGTGATCCCAGCACTTTGGGAGGCCGAGGTGGCCGGATCACAAGGTCAAGAGGTTGAGACCATCCTGGCCAACTTGGTGAAACCCCGTCTCTACTAAAAATATAAAAATTAGCCGGGCATGGTGGCGTCCGCCTGTGGTCCCAGCTACTTAGGAGACTGAGGCAGGAGAATCGCTTGAACCCAGGAGGCGGAGGTTGCACTGAGCCGAGATGAGGCCACTGCACTCCAGCCTGGTGACAGAGCAAGTCTCTGTCTCAAAATACATGAATAAATAAATGAATAAGTGGAAACTTGGGCTAAACAACAGTCTGTGATTATTTTTGCCGGAATATAACCTGGGCGTTCTCATAGCCGGTGTCCTCTGTTTTGTGTGTAGACAAACATCTTTATCTATATTTTCATCTACAACTTTGAGACTTTTGTCTTGGAATTTCTGCATTTTCCACACAGCGTGGGCGTATTTTTGGATATATTTCAGAGAATGAATACGAATTTCTAAATATTTAAAAGAAGACCTTGGCTTCTGGGCAGTGTTTGTGTTTTCTTCTCTCCATTTGAAATTGAATGATAATTTCTAGGTAAAGCTGTATAATTGTTTTTTAAAAATATTTACAATATCTTTTCAGATAATTACAAACTACTCGTTTGTGTCAGATTTCCTTCCTCCTGCTTAAGTGAGGTACAGTCCTGTGTATTAAGGAGCCTCTGTAAAGAATACAATTTGCTGACCTTACATGAGGATACGGCAGTGAAAGCATCACCGCATTCCAGATTCAAGATCGTAGACACATTCCTCCCTCAGAGCTTCCTCCTCCGTTTCACCCATGTGTCCTCCTCCCTCCACCCTACTGTCCTCCCCCGGCACTGCCCTTTCATGGCGCGGAGTCACACAGGAGAGGGTTCTGGCTGTGCTGAACTCTGTAAAGTCAGCAGAATCGTGTTCGCGTGGATTTGCATTGTTTAAAATAGTTTTGGTTCATTGCTGAGTAACGTTCCTTGGTATGGACACATATAGGGCAGGGCGTCTGTCCGCTCCCTGGGAAAGAGCTATAAGGCTTGTTTTCCCTTTTGGTCTTTGTCCTGGGAATGAAAACCCAGAAAGCAGCACCTCTGCGAGCCTTCCTGTGGACGCTTGCATTTTGCAACACCGAGACCAACTGACAGAAAAAACATCCAATTGATACTGTGTGTGAAATTGCTCAAACATATAGCACATAAATAATAATTATTTGGGGACTCCTGTTTAAAGGGAGAAATTTCTGACATGACCCAGGTGATTTTGGCAATGACCATCAACATTTAATTGTAAAGATGTTTCTAAATACAACGTTTTAATGAACATGGCAGCGCATATGGCCCCATTTTCCATCCCTCTGTCCCTCCGTCAGCTCATCTTATTTTAGATGTATTTACAACTGAATTGGAGACATCAGCGTACTTCCTGCTGAGCAGTTTAGCAAAGCTAACATTAACTACCATTCAATATTTCTATAGAAAAGTTTCTTCTCAAGACAAATGACTTAGAACAAACTATACACATCTTCAGGGTAACATTGCTCACTTTGAGGAGTACACACACTGGCATATCCCACCCCCCTTTCAAGATCTACAATGTTACGTCACCCCAGAAAGTGAACGCCCCTCTTCCCAGCCAGTCCCTTTCCCATCAGAGGTTGATTTTGCTTCTTTGGAAATGACGTCTATAGAGGCACGTCCTCCCTAGGTTCCCTTTGTGTCTGATTCTGCTCAACACAACGTTTCTGAAATCGCTCCCATTGTTGCACCGATCTCTACCTCAGTCCTTTCCATTTCGGACTCTGCATATGCTCAGTCCACCCTGTTGAATACCTATCTCTGTTTAATTCACCGTCTTGAAAGAAACACTTAAAATTAAGGTATTTTCATAACATACAGTTCAATCCTGAGGCATCTCTGTAGCAATGTTCTCCGAAGCCGTCTCAACTTACTCGGGGGGAGTCTGTCTTCATTCGCATAAGAGTCTAACGGATGTAATATCAAGAATCGTGGCTACTCATGCCGTTTTCATGACCTCCACTTTGGTATTTTTAAGCACTAAAATGTGATGGTTATTTCTGAATGAAGTCATTGCTTTATTATAGTTTGTTGACTTACGCTGATCTTTTATTTTTGAGATAGAGTCTTGCTCTGTCGCCAGACTGGAGTGCAGTGGCGTGATCTCGGCTCACTGCAACCTCTGATTCCCTGGTTCAAGTGATTCTCCCGCCTCAGCCTCCTGAGCAGCTGAGACTACAGGCACGTGCCACCACACCCGGCTAATTTGTGTGTTTTTAGTAGAGTTGGGGTTTCACCATGTTGGCCGTGATGGTCTTGACCTCCTGACCTCATGATTCTCCCACCTTGGCCTCCCAAAATGCTGGGATTACAGGCGTGAGCCACTGCGCCTGGTGACTTCTGCTGATCTTTAAATGGCAGAGATTCACGTAATCTAAGAAGTGTGATTCACAGAGATTCTTTTACCAGGTGACACATGATAAATACTTCCAATGTTCGATGTCAATTTAAAAAGTAAGTAAGAAACGTTAAAACTGATAATTCCTTTATACCTAGCTTGTCCAACCCACAGGTGACAGGCCGCATGCAGCCCAGGGCAGCTTTGAATGTGGCCCAAGGAAAATTCGTAAACTTTCTCAAAACAGGATGACGTTCGTGGCAAAGGTTTTTAGCTCATCAGCTATTTAGTGTTGGTGTATTTTATGTGTGGCTCAACACAGTTCTCCTTTTAATATAGCCAGAGAAGCCAAAATATTGGTAGTCCCTGCATTAGACCAAGAGAAAAGACACCCCACATTCACCGTGCTTAAATCCCTACCAGCCATGCAGGAACCACAAGACTGTTAACTTCCCGCCCCGCTTGAAGCAGTGGGATCCCTGCTGGTAGCTGAGGGCCGTGGTTCCCTCTTGGAGGAGGTTGAGGGTTTCTAAGGATGATTCCTTGAGACTGGAACACGGTAAATGTCATTAAGCCTTCCATGGTTCCAGCTCATCGATGTGCTGCCTGGAAGTCTGCATCCCGGGCCTGGCCTTTCTGAAATTCTCTGGGTGCTTCTTACCATTGCTGTTTCCCTGGGAATTTCATCAGTTGCCACTTTGTTGTGGATAAGTGGCCTCGGTGTGAGCACACTAAGTTCCTGTGGAAGTCCGCGTGTAGCCATAAACCAGAAGAAAGTATTTACAACAATTCACGGTTCTCAACTTTCCTATGAAGATTGGGTTTTATTAAAAAATCAGGGAAATGATTTGCTACCCTAAGAATAATGAAACTATCTGCAATTTACAGCAGGAAAATTAAGTAGGTTGATGATTGTTTAATAGGATGCCAACAGAGCTTTTGGTGAAAAATGCGTTTTTCACTTTGTGCTGTTTTATCAGAAATGAAGAAAAGGTGAATGCTGGAGTCCTTTTCACTCTGCCCGTCACGGGACACTTTTCTCTCTTCCTGCGGCGCCCTCTCCTGGCCCGGCCTCTGCTCTGCGGGTTCTGGGTGCCTTTTCTGTCTGGCCCTTTCCAAAGCAACATCTTCCCAAGAACTTCAGGCTTCTCCATTCCCAGCTGATCATCTTTCTGGCACCGCCGGAGCCAAGGACTGAGGGGCTTCCAGTGTCCTGTTTGCAGAAATAGCACGAGGCGATGCCCCTGAGCTCCACTGCTGGAGGGCTCATGGCCCAGGGAACCCTGACGGAGCCAGTTTACTCCAAATATTGTGGGGTCCCCTGTCCAAAATATGTAGGGCTTTGTTTTGTGATTTTATTGCTGTTGTCCTGTAAGGTAGGTGATTAACATTTAGAATATCTGCTGTAATCCCAGAAGTGACAAAAAGTCAAAACTCACTCATCCAACATTAGTATGTGCTGTGTGCCGTTTTGAATACTGACAGAGTCAGTTCCATAATTCCTCAGCGTCCCATCTCTGTTGGTAACTGTGTTGTGCAAAATCGCCCCCACCCCCACACGGTGGCGCCCTGGATCTAATATTCGAGGTGTAAGAGGTTCCACATTTGTGATAGAAAATGTGCCCTGGCTGTGAGGTAGTGAGGAGTGAGCGTCACTCATTACCTACAAGGACAGTTCCCGATGAAGACCGTCAGCGATGCTCAGTGAAGCTGCTTCCCGTCGGCCTCTGTGGTTTCAAACGCTGCCGAGTCCTCTGATCACACATGGTGGGACCTGCACACCTGCAATCAAACACATTTGTACACATCTGTTGTTTCAAATTCCCACCTCCTTTTTCCATGTAAGAAATTGTTATGTTTCATGTCGTAGTGCACTTAAAAGTTGGTATGACCTGAAGCTAAAAGCAACATGATAGCTGTGCCAGACTGACATCTGGACGTAGGACTGTTCAGTCAGAAACGCTCTCCCAATTGCCCTGCAGATCTTCAGGAATCCACACCTCCCCAGAGATCTCTGTGCCCACAGGTGGCACCTCCAGAGTGGAGAAGAGCCTTTGTTAAGAACGGAAGCAGAGGGGGATGAGGGTCCTGCAGGCAGAGCTGGAACCGACGTCCACTCCGCCTCTTGCAAGCTGTGTGACCCTGGGTGAACGTTCTCCTTTTGGGAACCTCTGTTTTCTTAGATTTGGAGCAGCGCGGTCTCACTGACCTTGCAGAGTTCTGAGACTCAGAGACAGAACATGAAAAGCCTGGAGAACATTCTCTTAAGAATAGCTGTGACTCGTGTGAGCAATAGGCTTTCCGTTCCTCTCTTTCTCTCTCTGGATCTGATGCAAGAAACATGCTCTGGTGATGGTGGTGAGGGAGGACTGAGGATAACATAGACACCCCGGGTCAGAAACCTGCTTCTTTATTACTGCGTAGTGCCTCTGTCTTCCCTGGGACAGGCCCCCAGCCTGCCTACATTTGCAGACAGACACAGTGGCATGTGGGGACAACAGTTTGTCCCCATGACTTGTCTTCACTCCCCTGCTGTCAGCAGGACTCAGTGGAAGGGAGGCTTTATGGCACTGATGCTGCCATTTAGAAACTTGAAGAAGGGGAAGGGGCAAGGGACCATCACCTGCGGCATCAGGTGCAGCTTGTGTGGGTGTTGGTGTTTAGTCTCTTGTGTTGAAAGATTTCAAAACATTTCCTCCTTTGTAGGTCACCATGGCTGAACGGGAGCCTCGTCCTCTGTGAGGACGGCCCTGCTTGCCCTACCTCATGGTTGACCCTTCCAGACCATTGATGGGCTGCCGGCCACCTCCTCCAACTTCCTGTCCTCTGGGACCTCAACCACCCTCTGCAACTGAAGGTTTTCTGGAACCTCTGATAGCTCCTCCACTGGAACATCCTCTGGAACCTGAAACGCCTTCTCCAGCTGAAGGTTTACTGAGACCTCAGACACCTCAGACACGCATTTCCTAAGGGACCTCAGCAACATCCTCCAGTGGAATGTCCCCTGGAACCTGAGGCACCTCCTGCACTCGAGTGTTCTCTGGAACCTCAACCACCTCCTATATTAGAGGCTCCCCTGGGACCTCAGCCACCTCCTGCACTCGAGTGCCCCCTGGCACCTCAACCATCTCCTGCACTCGAGTGCCCCCTGGCACCTCAACCACCTCCTGCACTCGAGTGCCCCATGGGACCTCAGCCACCTCCTGCACTCGAGTGCCCCCTGGGACCTCAACCATCTCCTGCACTCGAGTGCCCCCTGGGACCTCAACCATCTCCTGCACTCGAGTGCCCCCTGGCACCTCAACCATC
>CM052657.1:114647728-114679515 GCA_028533165.1 Leontopithecus rosalia | reverse complement strand
GGCGAGACCAGGAGGGATCAAGGAGGCCTCTGGAAGCCACCCCCGGGGGTTGTCCCCAGTGGCAGCACACAGGGAGGAAAAGGGGCTGCTGGAGACCCCCTCGGCCCCAGGCACATTATATTTGGAAAGCTTCCTGGTTGCCCAGGACCACCACAAATCTACAGCCCTGGCTTAGGGAAAGAGGGACAGTGAGAGGAGACAGGGCAGGGATGGGGAAAAAGGCCACACACAGACCCGCAGAGGTGGCAGGCTGGGAGTATCACTCCCTCACCCCAGCCCAGGGCCCCCAGTCGCTCCCCGGGAAATTCACCCTCGGCTGTGGCCTGCCTCTCAGCCCGGGTCCCGGGTTTGGTGTGGGGCTCTAGGTGAGGCTGGGAAGCAGGAGTGCCCTAGGCAGAGGGGCCAGGCATTGGGAGAGGAAGGGCAGACACCCAGTGGGCAGCACAGACCCCAAACCCATTCCACCCTCCTGGAGGTTCTAGCGTGTGCCCCCATCTTCGTCTCACCTTCACCCTCCGAGGATGGGAGGCTGAGACTCCCTGGGGCTACCCTGGAGAGAGGGTTCAGGGACCAAGGGGAGCTCTGGAGAGGATGGAAGAGTCACTCCTCACCCTATTCCATAGACAAAGGTGCCCAGAACGGCATGAAGCCCAGCAGGAAAGGAGACCCACAGGGCCCCGCCCCCACCCCGCCCCTGTCCCCATGCCCAGATGGCATGGCTCTCCCACAGGACAAGAGGAAGGCCGACTGTTTCCCAGACTCCCAGGAAGAAAGCTCTGTGGGGACCATCTCCCCAGAACCTTCTGGAACCCAGGACAGGAAAATGTACGTGGGTGGGAGAGGAGGTCTTCTCTCCTTCATTTGCTGCTCATGACACCCCTCCCTGCCCAGGAACCACCGTTCTTGTTCCTGCAGCAGAGATGCCACACAGGGCGGCGGTGGGGCCCCTCCTACCAGGTGGCTTCCGTCGGGTAGTGCCGGAGTTCATGGGAAAGCGCACACTGGCGGGAGGTCAGAATCACATGCACAGATTCCAGCCTCTTTTTAAGCCCAGGCTTTATTACAACCTCCTTTGGAGGAGTTCGACTGAAAAGTTCCCTCTTTCTCGACCGATGCGCCATGTCGTTCTGGGCTCCTACCCTTGGTCCCAGCAATGCTGATGATGTGGCGCTGGGGTCCCTGAGGAGAGGAGGCCTCCTGGAAGGAACCGGTGTCAGTCCACACCGTCCAGGGACTGTGGCTCGGCCCTCTCGAGCTGTAGCACCTGGAAAGAGAGGCCTGTGATACCACAGTCCCACAAAGACAGACTGTGGGGCTGTTGAAATACTGGCACACACCAAAAGTGGGTCACAAGTCCCAGAGGTGAAAAAGCAAATTACCAGAGTCCCCACAGGATGCTGGGAGTGTGCACCAGAAAAGCATGGAGCGGCAGGTCCAGCACAGCCAGAGCAGTCCCCGCAGAGGACAGCAGGGCAGCGTCTCCACCTTTACCTGCGGCATCTCTGACGTTCTCACGTGCGTCACTCTTTTGACTGCACAGCACCTGAACCCCCTTCCCGATATGGGGAAGCCCACCTGAGTGCATCTTGGTGGGAGCCAAGCCCCCACCTCCTACTACAGGGCCCAGAGCTGGGGCTGCTCCGTCCCTGCCCCAGGTGGCGGAATGACAGGGCCCGTCACCTGAGGCTTGGCCACTTTGCTGCCCCATGACCCAGGGACACTGGGATTCAGGGATGGCAGAGCACAGGCAGGGTGTGGCGCATAGGCTCCATCCAGCCACAGCAGGGGACACAGGGTAGCAGCCAGCTGGCCCGAGTCCCAGCTTTCCAGCCCCTGCGACCCCTGCCCTCCCTTCCACCCTCTAAGTCACTCTTCCAGTAAGTTCCATTCCACGGAAATCAGCCAGACACAGTATCTCTTCCTTACAACCATGTGGCCCCAAACACCTTCCAGCTCCAAATGCCAGCATTCCTCAGCCTCGGCACCACCAACACGCAGAACGGAGAATTCTCTGCCGGGCGTGGGGTTGGGGTGGGCCCATCCTATACATGGTAGGACATTCAGCAGCACCCCTGGGCTCCACCCATGGGATGCCGGGAGCACAGACCCCAGCCCAGTCATGAGAACCAAAATCATCTTGGATCATTGCCTAACGTCACCCCAGGAGGCTACCAGTCGCAGATGATGTAGAGCCCCTGCCACTGATCCATGCTCGTTTTATATGCCACCTGCTCACAGACGCTGTCACCAGCCACGAGGTACAAAGCAGCACCTCGAATCCTCTAGTTCAGCGTTAAGTAGGGTTTTCCTCATGCCCTTCGGGAAGAGTTGAAGACATCTTCCTGTTAGAAGGTCACGACTCTGTGGTCGTACAGCAAGCGTGTCTCTGCTGTGCACTAATGGTCCTGTGCTGGGATCACACTGTGCTCTGGCCTCACAGGTGCCAGAAGGACGCTAGGCATCCTCAGGGTAGACTCCTCAGGATTTATCATTGTTTTTAAATTTTAAATTTTGTTTTGAGACAGGCTCTGGTGCTGTCACCCAGGCTGGAGTGCGGTGGCATGACCACAGCTCACTGCAGCCTCCACCTCCTTGGCTCAGGTGATTCTCCCCCCTCAGCCTCCCAAGTAGCTGGAAGCACAGGTGTGCACCACCATGTCTGGCTAACTGTCGTTAATTTTTGTAGAGACAGGGTTTCGCCATGTTGCTCAGGCTGGTCTCCAACTCCTGGGGTCAAGTGATCCTCTCAAAGTGCCGGGATGACAGGCATCAGCTGCAGCTGGCCCACAGTTTATCATGTTGACTGACTCATCGGCCAGCCCTCCCCTCTCATCAGATGATCCCCTGCGCTGGGGAGGCCACAGCCACCCTGCTCCGTTGTGACTCCCGCCTGGTTTTGGAAAAGGGAAGGACCTGTCCTTTTTCATCGACTGTATTAGTCCTTCCTTGATTCTATGAGTAATTAATAAGGAAAAGGAAAGCAGGGTGGGTTGGAAGCCACGGAGCCATCTGGATACACCGGTTGTTTGGAAATGTTGGTGACTGGCAGCACATTCACAGAGTGGTGTCCAGCTGCTAATTTTGTTTTATGTAATGCCGGCAAATAGAGCCCAGCCAGAAGGAGTTCGCGCGGGACTCAACACACTCGGCAGTCAGTGCAGCCATGGTGGAGAACACTGCAGAGACTCCTCCCAAGATTAAAAATAGAACCGCGGTAGGATGCAGCCACCCCACTGCTGGGTGTAACTGACAGGAAATGAACGCATCTGCTGAGATGTCTGCACAGCCACGTTCACCGCACTCACCGCACCCCCATTCACAAGAGCCCAGCTATGAACCAGCCTGCGCACCCACCGATGGATGAGGGGACGGAGAAAACGTGGGGCGCACACACTGTGGAGGAGGCCGCCGCCTTAGGAAACGAGGAAATCCTGCTGTTTGCAACCAAAGGGATGAACCTAGACAAACCACATCTGAAGTGAAAGGAGCCAGGCAGAGGAAGACAAACACCACACAGTACGGCTCATCTGCGGAATCTCAAAAAGGTGATCTCGGGCCGGGTGCGGTGGCTCAAGCCTGTAATCCCAGCACTTTGGGAGGCCGAGGCGGGTGGATCACGAGGTCAAGAGATCGAGACCATCCTGGTCAACATGGTGAAACCCCGTCTCTACTAAAAACACAAAAAATTAGCTGGGCGTGGTGGTGCGTGCCTGTAATCCCAGCTACTCAGGAGGCTGAGGCAGGAGAATTGCCTGAACCCAGGAGGCGGAGGTTGCGGTGAGCTGAGATCACGCCATTGCACTCCAGCCTGGGTAACAAGAGCGAAACTCTGTCTCAAAAAAAAAAAAAAAGGTGATCTTGTGGAAGCAGAGACCACAATGGGGGTTACCAGCTGGTGGGGAGATGTGGGTCAAAGGACACAAGCTTTCTGTTAGATTGGAGAAGTAAGTTCAACAGATCCGTGCACAGTATGGCAACTGAAGTTACTACTGGAAAATTGCTAAGAGAACTTCTGTTTTATTTTTTTTGAGACAGTGTCTCACTCTGTCACCAGGCTGGAGTGCAGTGGCATGACGTCGGCTCACTGCAGCCTCTGCTCTTGGGCTCCTACCGCAGCCCCTGAGTAGCTGGGACTACAAGTGCACACCATCACACCCAGCTAATTTTTGTATTTTCAGTAGAGACAGGGTTTCGCCATGTTGGCCAGCATGATGGTCTCGATCTCTTGACCTTGTGATCCGCCTGCCTCGGCCTCCCAAAGTGCTGGGATGACAGGTGTGAGCCACTGCACCCAGCCAAGAGAGTGGATTTTAAGTGCTCTCACTACACACAAATAATAAGCACGTGGGGTAAGGCATGAATGTGAAATGGCTGGGCTGAGCCGCCCACCGTGAGGCAAAACGTTTTGGAGAAGTAAGTTCAACAGATCAGTGCACAGCATGGCAACTGAAGTTACTCCTGGAAAACTGCTAAGAGAACTTTTGTTTTATTTTTTTTGAGACAGTCCTGTCTCAAAAACGTCCTGTTGCACACCATCAATATACAGAACCTTTACGTGTCAGCATAAAAAGAAGTAAATTTAAAAGACAAAAACCATTCTAAACGTATGTGTCCCTCTGCAGGAATGAGGACAGGAAACAATGCCACTGTGTATACAAGAAAGCTTTCAGTCCTTAATGGAAATAACCTTGTGGTCCTTCTAGGCATGAAACACGGAGAAAGACATTTCTGCCGGACTTACCTGGTTTTCTATGCAGCGGAACTGCCACGGCCAGCCCGTGTTGTACAGAAACGGTCGCAGATCAAACCTGTTGTCGTCAGGGCTGTAGTTTTCGGCGTGGTACGCGGGTGTCAGCGTGGTCATCTTGTGCCTGTTGATGGCGTACTTGGAGAAAAACCGCTTCACTCTGTCAGCGACCTGGTGGGCACGCAATACACAAGCTTCGTGTTTGCAGAGCTGGAAAGGCCCCGGGCCAGAAGTCCCTTGCTGGACCACACAAGCCGACAGTTCATGGGCCACTCCCCGCACAGGACCTTCCCCGATGGCGGGCGTGGGGGATGTCCGTGCTCACGCCGGGGTCGCTGGCTGTGAAACCGGGGTCCCCCTGCCTCTGATGCTACGGCATGCTGCCTCAAGAGATCTGAGACAGATCCCACGAAGATTTGTTTCATGAGGCTTCCGGGAGGTTCCATGGGACCACCAGGCTTCTGAGCTTCAGTCCCGGCGAGACCCACAGCTGGCAGAAAAGCATACTATTCTGAGCCTGAAGTTACGTTCTGCATTCAAAAAAAGGGAGGGCTTGCTCCATGTCGTGTTTACCTGGCTGTGGATGAGCCCCACTCACGTTAACTTTGGGCCAGCAGGAGATCAGAACTGGTAAAAATAAGTGGAAAGGGCCGGGCACGGTGGCTCACGCCTGTAATCCCAGCAATTTGCGAGGCTGAGAGGGTGGATCATGAGGTCAAGAGACTGAAACCATCCTGGCCAACATGGGGAAACCCCAGCTCTACTAAAAATATAAAAATTAGCTGGGTGTGGTGGAGCACTCCTGTAGTCCCAGCTATTCAGGAGGCTGAGGCAGAAGAATCGCTTGAACCTGGGAAGTGGAGGTTGCAGTGAGGAGACGAAATCACGCCACTGCACTCCAGCCTGGCGACAGAGCGAGACTCAGTCTCAAAAAGCAAAGTGGCAAGTGTCACTGTGTGAGACACGGTTTTATTATGTTAGGCTCACACCGTATCTACTTGTTCCTACATCAAATTGGCTTCTGGAAAGAGGCCATTACCTACGGCTTCCCTCTGTGATGCGTCGCACGGGCCTTACCTGTCTTGGGGTCCACATGTGCCTCCACATGCCGAGGAGTTTGCAGAACATGCTGTAGGGCCCCATCTTGGCCACCTTCCTGAGTTTCCCGTAGACCGAGAGCTCCGCATACGTCATCCCCATATCTTCCTGTGCAGGATGAAAACCCATTCTACAGTGACAGCAAGTCACAGCTGGGGAGACCCGAAAGCTTCTTCTGGAGATGGGAACCAGAGGCCAAGGAGGCGAGACTTTCAGAGAGGCAGGAGCAGAGCTGGGTTTCCCTCTCCACCGCTGGTCAGCGAGTAAGGAGGTAGCATTTGGAAAACAGCAACGAAGAATCGGACATTTGGTTTGCGGTGAAGTGAGGCTCACCGAGAGTGCTCACGTCTGAAAGCCCAGTTCCCAGGAATGTGACCTTATCGGAAAAAGAGTGTAAGCCGGGCACAGTGGCTCACACCTGTAATTTCAGCACTTTGGGAGGCAGAGGTGGGAGGATGGCTTGAGCCCAGGGGTTTAAGACCAAGCTGGGCAACATGGCAAGACCTTGTCTCTATGAAAAATTTAAAAAATTAGGCACAGTGGTGTGCACACCTGCAGTCCCAGCTACTAGGGAGGCTGAGGTGGGAGGGTCACCTGAGCCAGGGACATCGAGGCTGCAGTGAGCCGAGATTACGGCTTTGCACTCCAGCCTGGGTGACAGAGCCAGACCCTGCCTCTTAAAAAAAAAAAAACGAAAAGAGGAAAGATAAAAAGTCTTCACAGATGTAATGAAGTAAAGAATCTTTTTTTTTTTAGACGGAATTTCGCTCTTGTTACCCAGGCTGGAGTGCAATGGCGCGATCTCGGCTCACCACAACCCCTGCCTCCTGGGTTCAGGCAATTCTCCTGCCTCAGCCTCCTGAGAAGTAAAGAACCTTAAGGTGAGATGACTGTGAATGTAGGGTGGACCCTGCAGCCAGTGACATCCCTTTTGAGGGCCGGGAGGATACAGGGAGGACGGGAGGAAGCCGCAGGAAGAAGGAAGCAAAGTTTGGAGTGACGCAGCCACAAGCCAAGGAACACCGGAGTCCCCAGAAGATGCAAGAGGCAAGAAAGGATCCCTTGGCGCAGGGTCGCCAACCCCCAGGCCATGGATCGGCGCTGGTCCCTGGCCGGTTAGGACCTGGATTGCACAGAGGTCAGGGATGGCGGTAAGCGGATGGGTGAGTGGGCATTCCCGCCTGAGCTCCGCCTCCCGTCAGATCCTGGGTGGCACTGGATTCTCGTGGGAGCGTGGGCCCTACTGTGAACTGTGCAAGCGAGGGATCTAGGTTGCTCAGTCCTTGTGGGAATCCACCGTCTGATGACCTGAGGTAGAACAGTTAATCCCAAAGCCATTTCCCACCTCTGTTCCTGGAAAACATTGTCTTCCAGGAAACCGGTCCCTGGTGCCAAAAAGACCAGGGACCACCACCCTGGAGCCTTCGGAGGGACCAGGGCTCTGCCAACACCTTGGTTTCAGACCCTGGACTCTGCAACTGTAGGGGAAGGGATTCCTGTTGTTTAAGCCACCGGGTCATTAGTGACAGCAGCCCCACAAATCAGCCATGGGAGACGTGGCAGCCTGAGCAGACGAAGCCTGTCTGCTGCCCTCCTGAGCCCATGCCCTGAAGTGTGGGGGACTCAGAGAACAGGGCAGGGGGCTCACTGAAATCTGGACCATGCTGGAGGCCATGAGGAGCTGCTGGTATCACTAGCACAGCGCCAGGCAATGAATACCTCCAGCCAGGCTCAGAGGCCAGTGTCACGCTGAAGCTCACACAACCCAGACCCTTTTCATCTTTCAGTAGCTGCTCCGATTCCCTCTCTGGGGTGTGTTCCTAGCACACCCCAGAGCCGTCATCAGACAATATGGCTAGAGCCAGAGCCTGGCCTCCTCGTCCTTTTCTCTAGGGGACTGTAAGCATTTTCCCTGCGGTGGCTATGTCTGTCTTGCTCACCATGGAGTTCCCAGCACCCGACAGGTTGTGCACAAGTGGCTATTTGACTGGTTTCTTTTGCAGGAGGTCACCATTTTCCAGTGTGACATTTAATGCCTTCAAGTCAACGGTAATAGCTGGAGACTTCAATACCCCACTTTCAATAACAGGCACAACAACTAAGATGAAAAATCCACAAGGAAACCAAAGATACAGACAAGTCCGTCAACGAGGAGGGCCGGCAGACACCTGCAGGGCACTGCACCCCGAGGCGGGACCCGCCTGCCCCCCAGGGGCACACGGAACGCGTCCCAGGTCAGACCACCTGCTGACCATGAGAGACGCCTTCAGGCAACTTCAAATACTGAAATCATACAAAGTCTGTGTCCTTACCACAATGGAATAAAAGTAGAAATTCAGTCACAGGAAGTTTGGAAATTCACGGATATGTGGCAATTAAAGCAGAGACTCCCAAATAACCAGTGGATTGAGGGAGAAGTCACAAAGGGAGTCAGAAAATACTTGGATGGATGAAGTGAAGACGCAACAGACCAAGGGAGGCACTGGACACAGTGCTGGGAGCGAAGCTCGTAGCTGCAAACACCTACCTTAAAAAAGAAAAAGGGGCCGGGCGCAGTGGCTCACGCCTGTAATCCCAGCACTTTGGGAGGCCGAGGCGGGTGGATCAAGAGGTCAAGAGATCGAGACCATCCTGGTCAGCATGGTGAAACCCCGTCTCTACTAAAAATACAAAAAATTAGCTGGGCATGGTGGCGCGTGCCAGTAATCCCAGCTACTCAGGAGGCTGAGGCAGGAGAATTGCCTGAACCCAGGAGGCGGAGGTTGCGGTGAGCCGAGATCGCGCCATTGCACTCCAGCCTGGGTAACAAGAGTGAAACTCCGTCTCAAAAAAAAAAAAAAGAAAAGAAAAAGGATCTCAAATTGATAACCTAACTTTCCACCTGAGACACTAGAGAAAGAAGAGCAAATGGAAGCCAAAGCCACCACAGGAAGGAAATGGTCGAGATCTGAGTGAAATGAAAGACAGATGGCAGAAAACATCAACACAACAAAAAGCTATGCTTGGAAAGATTAAAAAAAAAACATGCACAAACCTTTACCTTTAGCCAAAATGACCAAGAAGAAAGAGTGACGACAACTGAAATCAGCAATGAAAGAGAGACACCCTCGTGACCTCATAGAAATCAATGGATCGCAAACAAAGTCAGGTGCGCATAGCTTAACGGACGCGGTTGTGTTCTGAGAAACGCGATGGCGATTGTGCCGTGTGAACACCCTCCCGGCACTCACGTGCATCCAGACACTCCACCCGCCGACGTAACCTCGGCCACATGGTACAGCCTGAGCTCCCAGGCTACACACGTGCACAGCATATCACTCTACTGAACACTCTGGGCTGGGCTAACACAGTGCTAAGTACTGATGTATCTAAACACAGAAAAAGGAGGTGAAACAACAGCAGGAAGGATAAAAAATGGGACACCTGCAGAGGACACTTCCCAGGAATGGAACTTGCAGGATTGGAAGCTGCTCTGGGTGGGTCAGGGAGTGAGTGGTGGAGGGGAGGGCAGACGCGCCGTGGCAAAGCCACCACCATTACCTCGTCGGTCTGGGACACCTGTCCATCAGCCAAGGGCTCCAGCTCCGCGGTAGGCGGCGCCGACAGGATGCTGCAGCGGAAACACACAGAGGTCGGTACGGCTGTTGGCCCCAGGGTCGGGGGTGCCCCTTATGGTGTGTTGGGGTGCAGGATCCAAGAGGTAGAGAGACAGAACACTGAAGAACTGGTGAAGAGCATCTGGCCTCGGGGGGCTACACCACCTGTGAGCGGAGAGCAGCGGAGGCCCTCAAGTGCCCCAGAGCATCCGTATTTATTAGGTCCAAGCAGGGGGCAGGGTCGTGAGGTCATCATCTATAGGCTTAATTATAGGACATACGTAATCACATGAGTTACAAGCGAGGGGGCCACCCATTATGTCACCTGGGCAGAGGAGTGGGCCATGCGCAGTAGGGGGCTGTGCCGTGCGCAGTAGCAGAGGGTCATCACGTACAGAAAAGGGGTCCACCCCCATTAGGTCACTGAGGCAAGGAGGTGGGCTGTGTGCAGCAGGTGTCCTGTGTAACACTTCTTATGTCGGGGCTGGAGACTTCAAAGGGTTTCTAATAGAAGGATACTGTAAGCCAGTGCAGTGGGAGCTGACAGACTTGTGCTCTTCTCTAAGATATTTATGGGAGGATGATCTGAGCTAGCACAGAAGCGAGAAAAGGCTGACACGGTGTACAGCCGCCGTGACTGGTCACACCAGAGGGGTTCTTCTCCCTCGGTTACTTCCAGGATGTCAGGCCTGAGGCCGACTTTCCACAGGACCTGGATGCAAGGTGCTACAGCTCCTTTATCAGGAGGAGAGGCACTTGCTCCAAGCCTGCATACAGCGTATGCCCTTTCAGGCAGGGACGCCACCGCCTGGGTCTTTGGTTCTCGTTCTGGCCTGGCTGTTTCCCATGTACTGCTCCTGTTCTGTGACTGCTCTAGGCATTCCTCCTACTACAAACTACCACATGGTTATATGGAAGGATTCTATAAATCAGCACTAAATGTGTCGGTACAGCTCCGACTGCAATCCCTGTATGATTATATAGAAAGATTATATAGAATTAAGTACGCTAGATATAAGCATTAAGTACAATTATATAAACTAGATACATGTAAGCAGTAAGTTATACTTCAGGCACTAATTCTATAAACTAATATATGATTATATGTGAGGGATTATATAAAGGAAACAGCTGAGCAATAACCCTATAAACTAAGATATTCTTCAGGCACTGGTTGTGCCTGGGGTCTGCACAGTTCTCCTTCCTCGGTGCCCATGGGGATGTCACCCACAGAGGCTGGTCAGCGAAGCTGCCAGGGTGCGCGAGCTCTGGGAGAGAATCCCCGAACTAAGTCTCCTGAGTACCCTGGCTGGAGGAGTGTGCATGCTGCTGCGGCCTCATGACCCAAGGAGAGGCAGAGACGGAGGCACAGCACAGGGCCAGCCCACTGGGCACCGTCTACACCCAGGTTGTGGGGACTGTGCTGTAGGGAAATACCTGTGCCCTGTGCCCTGCAGGACATTCAGGAGCACCCCTGGCCTCTCCCTGCTAATGCCAGCAGCATAGCCCATGTAACAAACCTACTCAGAATGTCTACAGACACTACCTGATGTCCCCTGGGGGGCAGAGTCACCACAGGGAGGATAAGCAAAGAGAAGAAACATCTATCCCTGTAACAGGGAACCATGGGAGCAAAGGCCAGGAAGGCTCCAGGCACTGATCCATCTGTAGTCACTGCTGAAGCACAGGCGCTGTGCTCAGATGCAGGGAGCCTCGGTCTGCCTCGGTCCCTCAGCATGGGGATGGCGGGAAAGGGAGGCAGGGCGGGTGGGAGGGGTGGGGCAGGTGGGGCCGGCGGGGCAGGGAGGATGCGGGGGGCAGGGAGGCAGGAGGCTGCAGCTCCCTGATCTGGCTGGAGCCTGGGGGCTGTTGGGGCATCCACAGGAAGAAGGGGAGGCCTGGTCATGGGCCTCAAGTGCCAACTCAAGGGCAGGGCTGCTCAGCAAGCAACAGGAGCTACAAAGGCACCCGAGTGAGGTCCAGAGTGACTGGGGCTGTGCTACGGAATGAGCCCGGTGGCTGTGGAACCACGGCCCACGAGGCTACTCACCTCTGCAGGGCAGGAAGCTGGAAGCGCTCGGTGCAGAAATGGACGAAGGCCCTCAGGTCCGTCTTGCTGATCCCGCCTATGGGGTTGATATCTGCACTGGAGCAGTCGTACTTGGTAAGGTAGCCCAAAAGACTGCAGGAAGAGGGAGAGCACATAGGTTCCCTAGGGGCTGCAGACTCCTCCAACCCTGGCCCTCATGGAGTCGCTTCTTCCAGGGACCCTGAAGCCAGAATCATGGCAATTTCAAGGGTCCTGGAGAAGCCCCAGAGCAGCCGGCAAAGGTGGCAGGGGCTGCAGATGACCCAGGAGAGCCTCTGGATGTACCAGAAGACACTCCAGGGATGGCAGGCAGATTTCAGGGGTCACCAGCACAGAGCTGGGATCAGCCATCTGAACGGACATGAGGGACAGAAGTCCTGGGGCATCGGGGGTGAGCAGGAACTCAGCACATATGGACACTCTGCTGCCTGGACAGCTGGGCCCCTCCCCTGCCCATCAACTCTGAGGCCTGTGGTTGGCAGAAGAATCATAGGCAAAGATGCCCATGTCCTAATCCCCAGAACCTGTGACTCTTTCATCTCACAGGGAAAAAGGGACTTTGCAGATGGACTCAGTTGGGGACTTGAGATGTAGGTGACGCTGGATTGCAGGGTGGGCCTGAAATGCAATTGCAGGGATCCTTAAAAGTAGAAGGGGGTGAAGGTGAGAGTCAGAGGGAGCCGTGACCACACGGGAAAGACGGAGACGTGAGGCCGCTGGCGGTGAAGAAGGAGAAGCGGTCACAAGCCAATGAAGATGGGGCTCCAGAGCCTGGAAACTGCTGGAAACAAATTCTCTCCTGGGGCCTCCAGAAGGAACCAGCCATGTGCACCCCTTAACTTGAGCCAGGGGACCCACCCTGGATGTGCGTCCTACAGAGCTGAAGGGCCACAATGTTGAAGGCACTAACTTTGTGGTCGTGGGTTACAGCAGCCACGGGAAACTCCTGCAGCCACTCCACACCCCAGTCCTCGTCACCCCGCCCTATAGCCAATGCCGGCGCAGACCTCCAGGTTCTCCCCTGGCTCCTGGCTGACCACCCACACCAGCCCAGGCCAGGCACTTCCACCGTATGAATGCCCTTAATGGTGCTCTTGACCTTGCAAGCCATTCTAGGCTGGCCCCTGCCTGTCCCACCAGACACATTTCTCAGCACTCACAAACTCACACCTCTATGCCTTCTCACCCCTCCTGACCCTCACTGTCGTGCAATGTCCAGGGTGTGAGACCCCAGGGTCCCAATAGAGGGATGACTGAGGCTCTGTGCTACCTTCAGTGGGGGCTGCCCCAGTCACCCCATTGCCTCTGTACTGTCCCATCCAAGGGTCCTTTAGCAGGAGCTGGGATATGGGCCAGGGAGATGACGGTCTGCATCTTACCACCTTTTCTCCTCCATCCCCAGTGACTGCCAAAGATGGGGGAAATCCACCTGGGCTGACTCAGCACAGCCAGGGAAATCCCAGCAGTGCAGGGCTTGGCTCCACCTGCAGACCCATGGGGCAAGGATGCTGCCTCTTCTTGCTGGAATGAAACCCCAGCTGGTAGGTGGGGGCCCCATGGGGATGAGAGGCACGCTTATAGGCTGAAAACTGAGGCAGACTTTTTCTGGTGAAATCAAGACTGATTTCGTGGATTGGTGAGACTCTGAAGCCAGCAACAGGCGTGGCCACACAATTTCAATCGAGGACCATTGAGTTCTAGCAGCTGGCCCCTCCTCTCACATTCCACACTGAGCTTTCCCCAAAGCTGGTCACTTCCTTCAGCTGAAATCATGTTGCTAGATGCTCACCTTCAACACAGCCTCTCAGCTCTGCAGTTTCCGTGCTGACCCCAACTTAACCCCACAGGGCTGGATTCACTCTCCTCTCCCTTCCTACTGTCTCTGGAACCTTCTCCTAACTTCACTGAGAAGAAGAAAACCATTCAGAAGAGCAGCCTGCAGTGCCCTTGGAGGCCTGCCTCTGAACCCACCCCTCCTGCTGCTGTGGACGTGCTGGCTGGGCCCCCAGCAAAGCCATCCTGCCACCTGGTCACCCACTCTCATCTCCTCGTCAGAAACATCCCCACCATCCTGCACCAGCAAATCCACTAACTCTCTACTGTCCTTTCATGACAGTATCTTAAAGCAAGAAAACAAATGGAGACCAGTCTGGGCAGCACAGCAGAAACAAAAAACTTAGGTTGGTAGTACACACCTGCGGTCCCAGCTACTTGGGAGGCTAAGGTGGGAGGATGGCTTGAACCCAGGAGGTTGAGGATGCAGTGAGCTGTGCCAGTGCCAGTGCACTCCAGCCTGGGTGACAAAGCAAGACCTTGTCTCTAACAATAAAGCAAGCTCCGTTTCCTGTCTCCATTGATCTGTGCAGTGCCTACCCTGTGCCTCCCCTCCTCGAAAGTGAAATTTCCGGAAACAACTCTCTCTGACTTCTCACACCTCCACTAAGCCCCACACTACACTCTTCCCAAAACCAGCTCTGCAGGTCTTCGGTCCCCACTTAAGACCAGGCCTTTCAGGGAGACAATGACCGGTCCTCAGTCCTGGGGCAGTCACACGACTCAGGCCTTCTCCACCCACCCTCACCTCCGGCAGTGTGGGAATTCACTCAGGGTGGTGGCAAAAACATTAAGGGGAAAATATTAGAGAAAGTTCTAGAATACAGTCGCAAACCTTCTTGGAAGGCCAAGAAGTTTGCATAGTTTCAGTAGAAGTTTTGGCTGAAGGCAGCCTAAATTTCCTTTACCTTTAGTTAATAAGAAAAGCAAATACCTAGGGTATGTGGGAATATTTATCTGAATAACTTGTTTACTCATGTGGTCTCAAAACTAAGCTCTGAGCTGGACGGCCCTCTTGGGGGTAGGTTGACCAGGGAGATCACCTTCTAATGGTGTTTGCCTTGGGCTTAGAAAGTCTACAAGTGTGTTGAGTTAGAACATCTGCTATTAAATCTATACTGAATAAATGGGGAGATGGTGAACTAGTCAGCATCATGTAGGTGGGATCTCTCACAACCCCACAGACCACTTGCTCACTATATTCTGTGTGTGAGTGAATTTATTCATTTGTCATGCAGCTGGGGCCTACGGGATGGGCCCTGGCACCAAAGACCTTTATGAAACTCGCTTCTCAGCAGGGCCCTCCCTGAGCAAGCTGCTTACAAACTCCCAGCTCTCCCTTTCCCTCCTTGAGCTCTCTCAGCAGACGTTTCCTACAATACACACGTCATCAGCTGGGCTATCACTGTCTCCTCCCACTTGCAGAGAATAGGAATTGTTTCTGACTTGTTCACACCACAGGGAAGAACGCCTGATGGAGAACAGGTGTCCAACAGGCCCCTGAGGAGCAGACAGGCATGCAACTGACCTAGAATCAGAGGCAATTAAAACAACAAAATGACAGAGAAATTTTTAAAAATCAACACTATACACCTGAGATTCTCCCCAGAATGGAGAGGAAGAAAAGGACTGGCTGTGACCAGTGAGAAGGTGGGTGCAGCATGTGAAACGGACAGAAGGGCTTCACAACATCACGGGGGGAGTGTCTGCAGCCACAGAGAGCCTTCTGTCCAGCAGCAGGAAAGGCGAGCAACTGAGGGATGAGAGGTGACTACCTAGGTTTGTTTATTTTCTAAATGGGATCCAGAAGCCTTCAAGCTCCCAGAACCCAATCTCACCCTGGCAACAGTATGTGTTTCTTTGTTAATATTTTAAATACTAGAAAATGATGGACAAGAGTTGTGACGGGGAACTGCAACAACACAATTTTGTAACAGATCAAATTCTTCCTCATCTGCAAAAGCAATGCAATCAAAAACGAAACATCAATATCCTCAACTACATCAGAGCTCAGAATATACAGCAGCCATCACACCCCTCCTGAAGAGTCAGACCCTCACGAAGGCACCAGAGGCACCAGAAAAGCAATTAACAAAATATGCCTGGGGAGGATGAGAATGTTTACCCAGTATCGGGTGTTAACTTCAAATTTCTATAATTAGAAAATTAAAATAGGATTTAAAAGTCTAAGATTTAAAAGAGAACACATCTGCAGACAGGCAAGAATGCAGAGTGATTAAGACACTCACCACAGAAAAAAGAAAAGGACAGATAGATGGAAGGAAGGAAATGCGGACAGATAGGTAGATGGATGGATAAATGGAGAGATGGGTAGATGGATGAGTAGGTGGACAGATGAAATAGTAAATGAACAGATGGATGAATGAGCAGATAGACCGATGGGTGGATGGACAGACACATGGGTGGATGAATGGATAGGTAGGTGGGTGGATGAATGCATGGATGGACAAGTGGGTGGAAGGATGGGTGGGGATTAATGAACAGACAGATAGGTAGATGAATGGATGGGTGGGTGGGTGGATGGATGGATGAATAGATGGGTCATAGATGGGTAGATAAATGCATGGATGGACAGACAGCTGGGAGGGTAGTTGGATGGATGGATGAATGGATGGACAGACGGGTGGATGAATGGACAGGTAAATGGGTAGATGGGTGGGTGGGTGCCTAGATGAGTAGATGGATGGATGGATGGCTGAACTGACATATGGATAGATGGATGCATAGACAAACAAATGAATGACAAATAGTTTTTGAAATTCCTCAGCTACTAAGGAGCAACTAAGAAGAGCACAGATGAGCTGAGAGGGGCAGAAGCTCACCTAAGGGAAGTGGGGAAACCAAGGCTGGAAAAGACTCTCTAGCAGCCTCCACTGCTGGGTTTGATAGGCAGCTTGAATTTTATCTGGAAAACAGCAGGGAGGCACTGAGTTTTGTTGAACAGGGAAGCAGGATGAGAACGGGAGTACTTTCAGTCCACATAAAAAATGAACTCTGGTTTGGAGGTAAAAATGAGCTGCAAAGAAATGACTTAAGATGCAGTGGAACAGCCTAGAAGAAGGAGGGCAGCCTGTCTGTTGCAGGGAAGGGGGAGTTGAATTCGAAGTGCAGCAGACAGGAAGGACCACAGGGCTGACAAGAGTGGTGAGCACCAGGAGCCGCCTGCAGGAAGGCGATGCCATCCGCTCTGCCACTTGGGTCGGGTGAAATTCTAGAGGAATGTTGTCCCAGGCACCAAACCTGCCATGAGAGGCACAAAATGACAGCATCTCACAGTGCGTCACCGTCAGAGATCTGAGAGGTTCTGGGACCCACCACCGCCTGGGCCACACTCACCTCTCATCCACATTGGCGGATCCCAGCACGAGTAGCCCGCCACGGACACCCCGAGACCAGAGGCTCAGCTGAGCAAACAGATAGGTCAGGACCATCCGTATTCGAGCCTGGGCAACACAACGGAGGAAGTAACAGGTTACTTTGCAAAGCGGGGACATGGAGACACACGCCTGCACCCTCCTGAAAACAAGAAAAATCACTCAGGAGCTCTCTAGTCTTCTGGGAACATACGAGCCTCTGAGTCCCAGAGTGTCCCGAGGCCTTTCTCAGGGTGGTCCCACCTCCGCAGAGCTCAGGCAAGCGCAGCGGGGTCTTGTCTTCAAAGATGGGAGCACCTGGAGCCCAGGAGGGCAGAGGCAGCATCGGTGGCAGAACTGAGCTGTGGGCTCCCTGGGAGAAAGCTTGGCAATGACATTTCTGTCCCTTTCCCACTGACAGGAAGGGAGAGGCCACCCATGCACAGCAGAAAGGGGACAGGGAGAGACAGGACAGATCCCAGCGGCCAGAGCCCCTAGCTCCACCCCGGCCTCTCTGCTCTTCCGCCCATCATGGAGCATCCAGTCAAGTGCAGTAACCCAGGAGGCAGACAGCATCTGGGCTGTTCCCTGAGGATTCAAGAGGCACACCCACACAGTCACATGCACACTCTCGCAGTCATGCACACCCACCCGCATGCTCACAGGCATGCACGTGCACTCAGGCAGACTCGCACACACCTGTGCAATCCCGTTTGTGCACACACAACCTGCACATCTGCATACACACTTGTGCACAAGCACTCACAAGCACACCCACACTTGTGCACTCACACTCATGCCCTCTCATGTTCACTCACGCTCAGACACACCCTCTTGCTCTTGCACTCACGCTTCTGCACACACGCATGCATGCCCTTACACCCCTGCTCTTGCTCTTACACATCACGTGCTCAGGCACTAACACACACACCCATCCTTGTTAACAAGGCTGCATGACTGATGTCTTCAGCAAGGCACACAGGCTGTGGACCCAGGCACCGGCTGTCTCTGGGCGCCCTGTGCCATGACTTTCATGGAGATGATGGCCCAAGCGGGGACACCTGCGCATCCTGTACCAGACATCCCAGGGTTCCCTGCACCCCCATCCCCAGGGGACGCCGGCCCAGGCCAGGGCACCTGCACATTCTGGAGCGCCAGGTTTTCCCTGCTACTTCCTCCATGAGCTGCAAACAGAGGGCTCTTCCCTGTCACCAGGCTGAAGATGCCCATGACGGCCTTCACAGCTGGATCAATGCTGAGACTGATGTGGTGGCTGGAAGAAGGGGAGACGTGGAGGGCAGCATGTGCAGGTGCACGTGTGTGCATGTGTGTGCACATGTGTGGTGGAGCACTGGTGACATAAAACTGACCACTGTAACCACTTTAATGTGTACAATTGGTGGCGGTTAGCAATCCACAGTGCTGTGCAGCCCTCACCACCATCCGGCTCAGAACGCCTCATCACCTGAGAAGGAAAACCCATCCCACCAGCAGTCTGTCCCCACTCCCTCCTCCTCCAGCTCTGACAGCTGTGATAGTGACAGATGCAGAGAGTGACACACGCCCTCTCTATGCTGCTGCCTGTTCTGGACACTGCATGGAAATGGAATGAAATGCCACATGGCTTTGTGTGGCTCCACTCCTTTCACTCCGCACCATGTCTTCGAGGTTTCTCCTCACTGTGTCACATGCACATGCTCCACTCCTTTTTCTGGGTGAATAATATTCCACTGTGTGAATGGACCACAGTTTCTTTCTCCATTCATCTGGGAGGGACTTTGGGCTGAGCCTGCCTCAGCTTCTGCGGATGGTGCTGCTATGGACTTTCCTGAACAAGTATCTATTTGGGTCCCTGCTTCTGATTCCTCCGAGTACATCTCTAGGAGGAGGATTGCTGGGGGCAGGGGGCAGCTTTTAGCTGAGCTCAACAAACAGGATGGGCAGCTGCTCATTTTCTCCTAAGAGCTATGTAGATGGATGGAACATTCTAGATGGAACCCAGTCTCCCTTCTCCAGAAAGCTGCCCTCCCTCCACTGTCCACGTAGAGATCCACCCTGTAGAAGAGGCAGTGAGGGCAGGGGGAAGGGACCGGAGGAGGGCTATGAGTCAGCCCACAGCCAACTCCCACATGAGCACATACGACCTGCAGCCTGCACTGGGAATGCAAGTGTGGAGAGAGGGAAGGGCGGAGACCGTAGGCACAGTCCGAGAATGGGGTGGGTCAGATAGGGAGGACTGATACACAGTCCCTGGAATCTGCCTCAGACCAGGAGAAAGCAGAGCCCTGAAAAGATCCAGCTGCACATTTAAGCAGTTGTGGCTGGAGAACAAATCAGGGTTTATCACACAGTAGAGTATTATTCACCCACAGAAGGAATGGAGCGCTGGCATCTTATCCACATCGTGGATGACATGACACAGAGTGAACGAAGCCGGCCACCAACACGCTACAGGCACAGCTTCTGGCCGCTCTGAGCTGGCAGCTGCCTGCCAAGCCCAACACCAGGGACCAACTCTACCTTCCAATCTGCTGGGCCAACTCTCTGGCCCGGCTGCAGGTCTCCTGGGAGGAGTTCTCGCTGGCCATGTAGCAGGTGGTCAGTACGCGCCCACAGAGGTCTCGGGGATCCTGCGGGGTGTAACTGCTCTGGTTCACGATGGTGCGGACGTCAGCCAGCACTTCCCGATCTGAAAACCATCAGGACAGAATGGGCAGAAGCCACCTGAGTGTCTGGGGTGTCTACACAGCTCCACCCCAGTCTCCGGTCACCAGGGGCCTGCGCAGCTCCATCCCCATCTACACCCCCAGGTGACTGCAGCTCCACCCCCATCTACACCCCCAGGTGACTGTGTGGCTCCACCCTCGTCTACACCCCCGGGTGCCCGTGTGGCTCCACCCCATCTACACCCCCAGATGACTGAGTGGTTCCACCCTAGTCTCTGGTCACCAGAGGCCGGTGCAGCTCCATCCCTGTCTACACCCCCAGGTGACTGTGCGGCTCCACCCCAGTCTCTGGTCACCAGGCGCCTTTGCAGCTCCATCCCCATCTACGCCCCCCCAGTGCCCGTGTGGCTCCACCCCATCTATACTCCCAGATGACTGAGTGGCTCCACCCCATCTGCACCCCCAGATGACTGAGTGGCTCCACCCCCTTCTACAACCCCTGGTGCCCGTGTGTCTCCAGCCCACGCTATGGCCCATAGCCCCAGCCAAATGGGTATCATTGCCCCATGCTCTTGCACATGCTAAGGTGATGTCTGATGCCACAGCACATAGGGGAGAATGTGAACCTCCCACACCTGTCTTTCCACCCGGCCACACCGTGCACAGAGCAGGCAGGTGCAGCTCTGGAGACTCAGCCGCATGTGCCCAAAGCCCCAGGAAGCTGCCAAGGGCGAAGCTGCCGAGGGCCTTGCTGCAGGACTGCGAAGTGACGCTGTCATTTGTGCATGGCCACAAAGCCCCCTTCACCCCGATGTCCATGGCCCAGGTGTTTCCTCTGCCCTCTCCTACATCCCCCACTCAGGCAGCTCGAGTGCTGGTTCCCTGGAGCCTCCCTCATGCCAAAAGATGCCACCTACTTCCGTTCCTCACGGCCTCGCAGACCTGGCAGCACATGGAGTAGACGAGGCAGGCAGTGGCCGCGCTGTCCACCCCACCACTCAGGGGCAGCAAAAACCCCGCCTGGAATGAGCCAACCAAACACAGTGTTAGCAGAGCCTCGGAGAAGCAGCGTGCCCGAGGATCAGCCTAACTCTGCCTGCAGACCTCAAGGAGGCATCCATGGAAATGCACGTGGGTGTTAGCGCTTTCCCTGAGGTCAGGACAAACGCCCACACGTGGCAGGGTGAATGGATTTTCCAGAGGGAAAACAGACGCTTCGGGGGGTGGGGCATGTCTGAGGCTCACTGCACTGATGAATCTCGGATACGCATGATCACAGTGGTGAGCGTGACGCTGAACGCCGTCAGACCGGGTCCTGCCGTGCCTCCAGAGCTGGAGCTGACCCACCAGCCGCTGTGCCCACCTTGCCTCTGGCTAGCAAAGACTAAGCTCCCCATGGAGGCAGAGTGATAAAACGCTTTTTATTGTTTTCATTAAAAAAAAAAAACCCTGCCCTGCCCCAGAATAAAACCAGACCAACCAGTAGCACAAGCAGGATGGGCTCACTAGAAACTGGAAGTCTTACCTGTTGGCTTCGCCTTAAAAAGTCCCAGAGCCAGCAGGCAGGTCCAAGGCTGCAAGGCAATCAGAACATGGAGCCCGGAGGGTGACCCCAGCCCACAGCACCCCTGGCAACCCGCCTGGACAGCCCCAGGAGGCTGCAGTGCCACAGTTGACACAGGGCTCTCAGGAGGCCTGACTCTGCTTCAGGCACCTGGTGTGAAGGGATGCATGTGATTCTCAAGACAATCCGGGGACGCAGGTATTATCATCATCATTTTAAATTGGGGACACTGAGCCACAGGACGGACGGCACCTTGGGGCCCAGGTCCCAGCACGGGGAAGCAGCAGGGCTGGGGGGTCACACCTAGGCGGTCAGACTCCGGCCTCCATGCCCTCAACCCAGGGAGGCACAGCCCGCTCCTGCCAAGTCCCCACCTGGGCAGGTTCTGAAAACCCATTGTGTGACCTCCAGGGGTCCCCACCCCAGAGGTGTGGCCACGCGGACACCAGGTCCCTCCCAGGAGTCAGGGGCCACACACCTTATCTCCTCTTCAGGGCTGTGGTATTTCCACTCGATGGGCTCAGAGACGGGTGCCAGCAAGTCCTCGTGGCACGAGAGGGCGAAGTCCACCTTCACCCGGGGGTAGGGGCTTGCTCTGCTGGCCTGGCGATGGAGATTCAAGACAGAATGACTTCCAGCTCCACGGAAACCCTCCAGGTCCCCAGGACCCACAGACAAGCAGGGCTCCATCAGCCACGGACAGGCACGTCAAAACCACAGCGAGGCCGCCCTCACTCCCACGAGGATGGCGAGGAGCGAAATGGCAGGTGACAACAGGAGCTGGAGGGCGGCGAGAAACTGGGGTTCTCATCCCCGCCTGCCAGGAACCCACCACGGTGCCGCCTCTCGGCAAACACGCTGGCAGCTCCTCAAAAGGCTGAACAGTTACCACATGACCCAGCCAAGTCCGCTCCTGGACAGACACATCCAAGAAAATGAAAACACGTCCCCTCCAACGGAAGTACACGCATGTTTGTAGCAGAACTGATCTGATGGGAAGTGGAAACGTTCCCAGTGGCCATCGATGGACTAGTGGAGAAACAGAATGTGAACATCCCGGCTACGGAACTCTCCGATGACACAAAGGGATGAATTACAGCCACACCCATATCTGCAGGTTCTAAACCCCCAGGTTCAATCGCACAGATAAAAGGTACAGTAGTCTCAAGACCTGAAACGCATACACAGAGGGCCGACTCTTTGTATCAGTGAGTTCTGCGGGGTGGACCGTGGGGTATGGGCATCCCTGCAGGGGTCAGTGGGGGCTCCCGGATCCCATCCCCATGGATACCGAGGGGCGACTGCACCGACACACAGATGAACCTTGAAAACAGCACAGCAAGTGCGGGAAGCCAGACAGCAAAGGCCATACGCTGTGATTTCATCCCGATGAAACGTCCAGAATAGGAAGATGCAGAGAGACAGAGAGCAGACCTGTGGCTGCCAGGGCCGGAGGAGGGGCATGGCGGTGCTTAATGGCTAGGATTTCTTTCTGGGGTAATGAAAATGCTCTAAGATTGTGGCTGCATAACTCCATGGGTACACTAAAAGCCACCGAGTCAGGTGCTTACATGGACACACTGGGTGGTGTGGCAAATACAACTTCATAAAGCTGTTATAAAAAAGGCTGAGCACGGCGTCCCACACCTGTAGCCCTGACACTCGGAGTCTGAGGCGAGAGGATTGCTTAAGCCCAGGAGTTCAAGACCATCCTGGGCAACACAGTGAGAGTCTGTCTCTTTTAAAAAATAAAAATAAAAAATCAGTTGGGCATGGTGGCGTGTGTCTGTTGTCTCAGCTACTCGGGAGGCTGAGGTGGGAGGATCACTTAAAGCCCAGAGGTCCAGGCTGCCATCACAATGGCACCACTGCACTCCAGCCTGGGCGACGGAACGAGACCCTGTCTCAGTCAATCGACCAACAGCAGAAGAGTCCACTCTGTTATGAGCATGACACTTCTTCAGAGTTTGCAGAATCACTGTCTCGTGACGGCTGCACGGTTTGATAAGCTATTGTGACAGTGTCCTGCAGAAACAGAGCTGCAGGTTCCCATCAGCAGGACCGTGGGCAGGAGGAGGGGCGTTACCTGCATCCCGGGACTCAGACACGGGCTCGCGTGCACCGTGGACCTTGCCCCTGACTTGCAAGGTGGGGACCAGCCTCGGCTACACACTGTGTGCCTGTCCCCGCCACGCTTGCCACCCATCTCAAGGCTTTCCTGGCCTCCAAGGGTGCTTGCACACAAACACAATGACCGTCTCGTCGGCCTCTCTGCCTGCCTGCCCTGCTCACCCCAGCTCAGGGCCTGGCTCCAGCAGAGGACAACTGGGAACAGATGGAAGCAGGTTCTGTCCACAGCACCGGCCCTTTCCACACTCGGGAAGTCCAGAATGTCCCCGTCAGACTTTTCAGGCACTGCACCCTCACGGCCTCCCCCACGCCCGCACAAATGGGGCCACTTTCCACATCTGTGATGAGCATCCCACTTGGGCGTCTACTGGAGTACTCACCGCCAGGTTTCGAGACGAAATCTCTGCCCTGTAGCTCCGGACGTCCTCCAGATCCAGCGTGGCCGTCAGGACTTCCTGGGAAAGGATATTTCAGAGAGAACCTGCTCTACTCCCCCGTGTCATTTGGCCACTGCCACAGGTGTTGTTGCACCTTCTAAAGCAGGGGCTAAGACCCCTGGATTCCTGGGGACCCAGGGACAGGACAGACGACATTGAGGCCGACCCACAGCCCTGCCCCCTCACTGTTGCCACCAGAACCTCCACTGCATTCAGACACTTGCCAGTGACCCACTCAGCACCGCACAAGACGCCACCCTGTCAATCAGCCCCTGCTGGGGACTTCTGGGAACACCTCTCTCATCAAAAAGACACAAGGGAGCAAGGCCCCTTTGCTGCCTCTGCACGGGGCAGTGTGAAGACGGGGTGGGTGGAGCTGGGGAACAGCAGAGGCAGAGACGCAGCCCTGGCATCCACACCAGGGTCCTGGCCTGTGCCGCCTGTGTCACAGGAGGTGACGCTGCCCTGCCTTTGAACCCGGCTATGGTAGGAGTTCTGCCAATTGCAGTATATGCAGAAACGACGTTTTAACTCATAGGGGTTATTCCTTCATGAAGAAATGTCTTCATCCAATTGTGTTTCTGACAGTTGCCTTGCTCCATGCAGGTGTGGGAGAGCAGGAACAGTGTCGGCACCACTGCGGCGGTTCACGGGACGGCCGCAGCCGCCTGGCGCGCCCCTCGCGCCTGCCACCGTCACAGTGGGCCAGACCTGGCTGGAAATGCCGTGAAGACCAGGAGACCGGTTCACACGTCCTGTGGTTCTCTGGCTGTTTTCCAAAGCTATGCCCATGTGTTAAGCCACGGTAAGTGTGAAGCCTTAAAGCAATGGAGACGGGGTGGCAAGGGTCATTCGTGAGAAGGTGGCTCTATCTCACGCTCCCCAAGGCTAGGTTAACGGACTTCACCACAGCAGTCGGACTCCAGGTGCACAACAAGCCAGAAAACCTAGGGGATTAGGAAGACCCTGAGAAACGTGGCCCAGCGGGGGATCGGCAGGTCAGCTGCTTGAGCTGGAGGCAGAAGGAACGACTAAAATGATTCCACACTTCACGAGGCTTCTGCTGACCATCTCAGGTGCAACACGGAGGACCTGGCGGAGGGCAGTGGCTTGAGCCTGAGGACAGCCATGTCACCCTCAACTCGGCAGGCCCGTGGCTGCGGCCTCGGACGGAGCACGCGGGCACCACCAGAAATTCTAGTGACGCGTAAAGCAGTGGCTCCTGGATTCCAATCTCCTGGTGATCACCAAAAACGCAGACCCCAAGGACTCTGATCGGGGGTTGACGTGGGGCAAGGAACCCTGGGGGGTCCTGGGGCAGGTGATTCCCAACACACCTGCCAATCAACACAACCAACATGCCTCTGGCTTTGACATGGGCAACAGGGAGAGGACCACGCTTCCCATCAGCAGGAACTTAATCTTTCTCCTCAAAGCCCTTCCAGCTCGGTCATGGTTAACCACGAAGAGCAAAGAGGCCTTTTGGGGACACTGTCACGTGGAAAGCAGGGCCTGGGGCTGAGACGGCCACACCCTTGCCTGCACCCTATGCAAGAGAGCCCTGAAAAGCCCGTGGAATTCCGTTTCACACTGAAGTCCACCGAGTCCACTTGAAACTGCTTTGGTTTCGTAACCACCTCCATGCTGACCGCACCTATGCTGTGCAGGAAGCACCAGAGAGAATCACGCGATGGGAATGCAGGGGCAGCAAAGCAAGGAAACTGCTCCGAGAGTCCGGCCAAGGTGGTGACGCCAGGACACAAGCGCGCCCTGCTCCTGCGAAGCCAGCTACGGAACCGTCTCCCCTGCTACCTGCCTCGGTGAATCTGCCGCTTTAATGCCCGTCCCCAACAAGAGCAGAGCAGGCGGCCATGGAGCCAAAGGCCAGGTAGGCAGTGCTGTGTGGGAGGGAGCGCTGGGGACCCGCGCATATGCGTGGCTTCAGATAGCAACGGCACTTCCGACCTCTGACTCACAGCTCCCCCGGGGCCAGTGTGTGCTCAGAGAGCCCCACAGAACACAGCCTCCCTGAGCAGAGTGTCCTGGGGTCTCCACTCCTGCTTCCCAGGACGCAGGGGCGGCGTGGCCTAAGGCCTAGGATGAGTATATGTGCCCTCAACAGGACTGCCAACGGACTCACCACGAGCCCCCTGCCAGTTCTGCTCCCACGGATAAGACCCCTGAACGAAACCCAGCATCCCTAGCCCTGTCTCGGGGGCCATGGAGCCTTCTCATATCAACGGAGAGGCTTTATTCCCTGCCAGCCCTCAGAATTCAAACCAACTACACCCTCCCACAGGGACCAGGCAGCACCCACCCTCTCCTTACCACAAAGCCTGCCTCCCACAGCAGGACCATCCCCTCGGTTCCTGAGCCCGCTTTCCCGTGGCCCTGTGTGGCACGGCGCCCTCCTCCCGGACTGTGGGTACACAGGACTGGTGAGCTGCCCTCACCCTCATCCCTCCAGGGCCATGGGCCATGTGTCGGGCTGTCCCCAGACCCAAGGACGGGAGGTCAACCTCATCACAGGTGCCCTCACTAAGCACCCGGCTTACAGGGGAGGGCAGGGGCTCGGCCTCTGCACAGGGAACCCTCCCCCAGCCACGTCCATGCCCGCTCATTACCACGTCATCCAGAGAAAACTGGGATCCCTGAGCAAAGATGCTCCCGTTCATGGCGATCATGGCACAGCCATCGTAGTAGAGGCGGTCCCCGTCACAGCCCTTCTGGTTGGCCAGCAAGTAAATCCCACCGTTCTGAAAGAGGCGGAGCCACAGCGGAGGGGTCAGCTGTGGTCCACCAGCCTTGCCTGCCACCTGCCCACATACAGAACGTGGGCAGTCCCGCTAGGTCATGGCGAGTGGCCCCACTGCTACAGAGAGAAGGCACACGTGCAGGGAGGCACAGAGCCGTGAAGCTTCAGCAAGTCTGGCCTTGCTGCGTACCAGCCTTTACACAAGACGTTGGTTTCATTTGCTTTTGCTTCATAACAACCCCGCAAGGTGGGCTCCATCACCTCCCTCAGGCGCGATGAGGTTCAGACAAGCCAAAGAGAGCTCCGTGGACAAAGCCCAGATTCAAAGGCGGCTTAGCTAAACCCACGCCTGCACCGTGAATGACTAACCAGCACCGCCCCTTGCACGCCTCACTGGTCATCAGCAAATGCATGGGTGGCAGGCATTTCCCATGCCCTGCCATGATGCCAACGAGCAGGGCACATCCTGTTCCTGGTCACTGCAGAGAGGGGGACCGGGTCTGTTTCACGGGGTGGCTGTGCGGGTGAGGCGGGCTGTGCCGGCGGAGCCCCGGAGGGCGGCAGGGCACACTTGCTGAGTACAGGCCGTCATTACAAGCCCCGATGCCCATCGTGCGTGGGCTCAGCCCTGAGTTGGGCACTGAGGACGCAGGAGTGCTTGAGACACAGCGCCTGCCCCATGGCGCCCACTCCCCAGCCCAAACCGACCCCTACCTTGGTGGTGGCCATAGTCACGAGATCCACCCTGGTGTTGGCTTTGCGCAGCACATGGTGGCTGCTGGAGGCATTGGTGACGATCTCCACGCCATCCAGGCCCATGTCGATGTGCGGGCTGTGGGCAGAGGCAGGTGAAGAGAAAAGACCGCCAGATTCCTCCAACCCAGCCTCCCGGGTGGCCCCTTGCACTTTCCCATGGCAGTTCCCAGCCCACAGCCACGGCCCCAGGATGTCTGCAGTCCCAGATCCTCCCAGCTGGCCCGCGTGTGGTGGGGACTGGACAGCTCGGGGGCATGGGGCTGACCTGTGGGGCGTCCAGAGCTCTTCACAGATCTCACTTCCAATGCAGGTGTCCCACGTCGCCAGCACCGCGTCTCCGAAGGGCACGGTTTCCTGCATTTGGAGGGGAAGACTGCATGAGACTTGCTGGCCACACCCTGTCTGGGCCACGCACCACCCCTAGGACCACGGCCATCTCGCAGCCACATGGCTCTGGGCTCTCACACATGCAGAAGAGGGTGCCCTGCGGCTGTACATGGGAACACGAGTGGTGCCAGGCAGAGGTATCTTTAGGAGTCTACGTGCAGAAGAAGGGGACGCCTGCACTCTGAGCAGCCAAGGGGACACTGACGGGGCTGCCAGTTGGGGCCAGCAGCTTCTGAAGCGGCCCTGTCCTGTGATCACATCGAAACAGCTGCTGCCCTGGGCGGTGACGCAGCCCGGCCCCCCATTCCTAGCCACAGGGCAGCGGCTGAGCAGGGGACACCAGGGCGCCTTCTCTTAGAATTCAAAACTGAGAACACGGCACTTTGTTGTGGGTCTAGATAAGGCTTAAATGTGGGAACACAGTCCCTGGGGGTGGAGCAGGCAGTCCCTGGGGGTGGAGCAGGCCGTCCTCTGCCACAAGGAGGAAAAAAAAAAGAGGAGGAAGCCAGTGTGAGCGGAGGCAGGGAGGGAGGCACGGGCGGAGAAGCAGCCCCGAGGTAAAGAGAAGCCACCCCAGCCGCTGCCCTCACTGTAGGAAGCTGCCCCCTCGGTCTGTTTCGGACCGGGCGTACCGCGGTGCCTTCTGTTTCCTGGATCCCAAAGAGTTCCCGCCCCATCCCGTCCACTGCTGGCTGAGAGCAGCCACAACTGACGAAAAACGGGCTCCACACTTAGGGACTCGCCTGCTTCGTCAGGTCCCGTATCATCCGAGGCAGAAAGTACTCCTCTGTGTGCCTGGAGAGCAAAACACCGCGGGTCTGAGGAGGAGCATCTCAGGACAACGAGGAATGGCAGCTACATTCAAACAAAAAGCAAACTGAACCCTCCCAATGGGCGAATTGGCAAAGGCACCGCCGGGTGTTCCCCAGCGCAGTCAACAATCACGTTAAGGTAAAAAGGAGAGCATGACACCGTGGGGGGCCGGGCTCTGCAAGTATCGGGGGGCCTCAGTTTCCCCACACGCTGATGTTCAGCTTTACCGAGAGACGTGTCACAGGGGATAAGCTGAGAACCAGAATTTTGCTCCAGAAATGATCTAGAACGTTGTTCCAGAAATGCTGGCCAAGAAAAGTTAAGAAAATGAACTGAGAAGTGTAAATACTGAAGGAAAAGGAAAATGTGTTGCATATTACATAAGTTCAACTTGACTGAAAAACTACAAAAATCAACAGACCAACCACCAGACACGAGAGGAGAATTTAGCGGTCAATGACAGAAGTGACATAAAAACAAAGTTTTCCTACACAAAAATGTTAACCGCTTAAAAATGCGGTATTAAAGAGTCCAGTTACGGCAACTATGATGAAACATGGGAATAACTGTAAGAAACAGAGAGCAGGATTTCTCAACTGGGCAATTTTGCCCCCCAGGGGGCATTTCTGGTTGTCAGAACTGGGAGCATCTGTCGAGGGACCAGTGATGCCAGTAAATGCCTGAGGATGCACATGGTGGATGCCCCATTGTGACAAAGAACGACCCAAATGTCAACCAGGTGAAGACGTGACACGTGACATTCAGCGTCACCTGAGATGAACGTGGTGCTTCACCCGACACGACTAATATCCCTGATGGAGAACCGCGAGTTCCACATGATCTGCGCTGAACCTGGCCACAGTGTAATCAGCAGCAACAATCAGACATGGAAGGGGCTGGCACCTGGGGGCGGAGACCTGGCCCTCGTTCCTGCACATCTCCTACCTGGGGAGGCCTGATCAGGTAAGGAACCAAGGAGTGAGGGGCTCCAGATGTGCGACAACCGGGAACACCTTTTCCGAGAATAAACTGAGGGCACGATGACCTCCTTGTCCGTGGTCCCTGCAGGTCCACCTCATCCCCAGTGTAGCCCCCTCCAGCACAACCCCATACAGCTTCCCTCCAGCCCTGCCTCTGCAGACAGCCCCTTCTCTGCTCTGCTGCCTGTTGCAATCCTGAAACGTATTTTCATATGTTCTCCAATAAATCTGCCTCTTTCCATACAACTGTCTTGGTAAACTCCTTTACCACCTGCACCATCCGCCCCAGCTAGTCCCTACCAGTGACACTGCTGAGAAAGGAGAATAGGGCCTGGGGGCAGGAAACCTAAGGACTTCCTAGAAGTAAGTCAAACAACAAAGCCCGGCTTTCTAAGGCCAAGTAAGCAACTTTGCAGCCATGTCTGCCAGGAAACATGCTCCTTATCTGCACGGTGTGTACACCAAGTAAATCCTCTGCAACTTCCCTTCACGTCTTCGTCTACACAGGATGCAGGCCAAGTCACCAGCGGGAGGTCTCTAGAGGATATTTAAACCCCAGAACATTCTGGAACCAGGTCCTTGAGCCGCTTTTCAGCCCACTCTCACCCTGTGGACTGGGGTTTCATTTTCTTTATTTATTTTTTTCTCGAGATAGAGTCTCACTCTGCTGCCCAGGCTGGACTGCAGTGTTGCAATCTCAGCTCATGGCAACCTCCGCCTCCCGTGTTCAAGCGATTCTCCTGCCTCAGCCTCCCGAGAAGCTGGGATTACAGGTACCCGCCACCATGCCTGGCTAATTTTTTTTGTTTTAGTAGAGATGGGGTTTCACCGTCTTGGCCTGGCTGCTCTCGAACTCCTCACCTCGTGATCCACCCACCTCAGCCTCCCAAAGTGCTGGGATTACAGGCATGAGCCACAGCCCCTGGCTGGGCTTTCATTTTCCATGAATCTCTGCTTTGATTGCTTCATTCTTGTTTTGCTTTGTTGGTGCTTCCTGTCCAATTCTTTGTTCAAAACGCCAAGAACCTGGCCACCCGCCACCAGTAACACTCCCAGATCAGGACCTGAGGCTACACACACGAAGGGGCTTAACACACATCCCAGGGCGGTCGGGCCCCGACTCACCGACTCCTCGACCACGGGGTGAACCAGCGCAGCTCGTGGTAGTTGGCCTCGTTGGCCAAGGCCATCTTGGGTCTGATGAGCAGGATCTTCCTGCAGGCAGGGGAACGGGGCCATGCACATGGGGCTCCTGAGACGCATGTGCCACTGCCGGTGGTCATGGCCACCGAAGGACAAGGTGATGCCTGCAGAGTCAGTTCCAGAATGGGCCGCAAGCCAATCTCTTTCCTTCACTGCGCTTCAGCTTTCTGTCCACAACTCGGGTCCCCGAGGCTGCATCCATCCCTGACCGTCAACCATGAAGCAGCTAAGCTCCAGCAGGTGTGTACCTCAACAGCAGCTGACGACCAGCGTTGGAGCTCGCCTGGAATGGCTTCTAGGCCACAGGAACCAGGGTGTTCACACCCTTGCCCTGTGTCTCTCTCGTTCTGATACCTGAGGATGCCTGTGTCGGTGGTGGCTGAGACCCAGAGAAGCACAGTAACCCGGATCACCTGCCAGGTGCACTGCCCTCACTAAGCCCAGGTGCTTCCAGAAGCAGCCTCCCAAGGGGTCCCCAGGGCACCAGCACAGGTCCCAGCGGTCCTCGGCTGAGAGCCAGGGAGAGGCACCGATCGCCCTCCCAGGGGTAAGGGCAGGGAGTCTACCCGCTGGGGAACGTCACCCCGCGGCTGTGGGGAGCCTACCCGCTGGGGAACGTCACCCCGCGGCTGTGGGGAGCCTACCCGCTGGGGAACGTCACCCCGCGGCTGTGGGGAGCCTACCTGTTCAGGAATATCACCCTGCAGTTGTAGCGGACGTTTCGGTGCACCACAGGCCTGCAGGACAGAGCGAAGGTAGGCGCGTGTCTGCCGAGTTTTGAAAACACAGAGCAAGCGGAGGCGGCGGCTGCAGCCCCAGAAGCCTGCATTTTACTTCCATATGAAGCTTCCTCCCATCCCTTCAGAGAACTGGAGGGCTCTTCCAAGGAGCCTCAAATCAGAGCTAAGATGAGCAGAGATGGTTCTGCCACACAGGCAGCACAGACTCTGAGACTAGAGGGCCGCTCCTCAATGGAGGGCAAAGTCATTCCGCCGCAGGGGTCTTCCCTGTCCTCCTGGAATGTTCGGGCCTCTGCTGCCTCCTCCCCATCCCTCGCCCTCCTCACTGACTCCCCTTCACCTGTGGCACCCACTTTCCAGCCCCTCTCCGCCCTGAGCCCATTTTCACCACCTCCCGGGACAGGGACCTATCCACCCACCACCCAGGTGGGCCCTTTCTCAGGACTGGGCCTGGATTTCACGCTCCCCTCACCTCGGCCTCTGGAGTGTCTCAATCTCAAACTCAGCATATGCAGAGGCCTCCATGGGGATAGGTATGCAGGGCACAGCACACACACCAGCAGAGTGTACAGAGGACTCCATGGGGACAGCTATGCAGGGCACAGCACAGACACCAGCA
>CM052657.1:114625559-114647228 GCA_028533165.1 Leontopithecus rosalia | reverse complement strand
CATCATCCATCTGTCCATCCACCCATCTATCCACCTACTCTCCCATCATCCATTCATCTATCTGCCCATCTACCTACCTGCCCACCTACATATCTAGCCACCCACCCATTTACCCACCTATCTCCCCATACATTCACCCATCCACCTGCCTACCCATCCATCATCCATCTCATCCACCCTCCACCCACCTACCCATCCATCTACCCACCCGTCATCCATTTGTCCATCCACCCAGCCACCTACCCACCCACCAACACATCTCAGCGCCCACCCATCCATCCACCCATCATCCATTCACCTACCCATCCATCCACTCATCCGCCTGTCATTTACCATCCACCTGCTCATCTCCCCATCCCTTTCTCCCATCCTTCTACCCACTCATCCTCCCATTTGTCCATCCATCCATCCATCCATCCATCATCAACAAATGTTTGATGGGGTTCTTTTGGGGACAGTTGCAGGCAGTGGGTCTTACAATTCAGTCTGGGGGATCCAAAAAACCACAGGGTGTTTCCCTTAACTATTACACCTAGGCTCTTTGGAACTGTTTCCGGAAGATGACACTTTGTAGCTTGTGTGTTACCAGATAACGAGGCTGGCCTTTGATGGCTCCTGGAAATCCTTGCCACCTTGTGATCACGTCAGTGGTTGTAGACTTTGTGTTTTGCTTCTTTCTACTTAGCCTACCTAAGGGAACTAGACATGAAAATCGGACTTTCTAGTTAACACAGAAATTGCTCCGTGTCCTCAGCTATTCCTAGCAAGGATCTCCACAGGGGTTATCTTGGCTGATGCTCTGACCTGCTAGGTACTGGGGGATTCCAGTAACTGGTCAGAGAACTTGTCCTGTACATGCTGGGAGCTGGGCCCAGGGTGAGTTTGCAGTTCTCTACGTCGGCATGATTTATAATGTCGCTCACCCAAGGGGGCCGCATGCCCCAAGCGTGCTTCAAACCATGTGCTTGGGCCCCAGAATGTCATCTCGGTGTAGTGGAGCCAGTTCTTGGGCTCAGCTGTGCCTTGCATCAAGGGAACCTGGACAAAGGTGGGGAGAAACCCAGGTGCCAGCCCGAGCCCATCTCCTACCCTTCCTGGGCACAGAGCAGGTGCCCCAGGACCTCTGCCTATGTCTCTGCTGAACTGCAGCTGAACGCAAAGAGCGTGAATGAGGGTACTGGGAACCAGCCCGACTGAAGCTTCCAGTCGTGGGGGTCCTGGCAGCTCACAGCCAGCCTCTGCCTGGGCCATCTCACGTTACCCTTTGGGACCCTGGGCCAGTGCTGGGCTCCCACTGAGCAAGGTGGCCCCGTGTTGTGAGATCTGCTCATCTACTAAATGTATCTTTTATTTGTGTTTTTAAGCAAATTCACAGGCAATTTCTTTTACAACTACATGATGGGCATCGAGTTTAACCCGCGGATCGGGGAGTGGTTTGACTTCAAGCTGTTCTTCAACGGACGCCCCGGGATCGTCGCCTGGACCCTCATCAACCTGTCCTTCGCAGCGAAGCAGCGGGAGCTGCACGGCCACGTGACCAACGCCATGGTCCTCGTCAACGTCCTGCAGGTGCCTGTCGTGGCTGGAGGGCTCTGGGGAAACCCGAAAGCCGGCGCATCTCCCCATGACCTTAATCTGTCACACGTAGAAGAGAATCGGCCACCCTCCCCAGGTGTCACCAGGAAGTGGCCGGCGAACAGGTGGTGAAGGAAGCCATCCTCGGGTGCCCGTCACTGCCGCCCTAGGGGGGAAGGAGGCAGGTGCTGCGCAGCCAGGCGTGGTCTGGGAAGGTCTCCCTTGGGAATTACACCTGGGTAGAATCTGGGGGTGAGTGGGAATTAACCTGAAGAGTGGAGGCAAGAGGGCCTGCTTCAGGCACCCCCTGCAGCAGGAGAGGGTGGCAAGCCTGGGAAACTGAGGAACATCCCACATCCTGAGCAGAGAGCATTCAGGAGCTTGGAGCCAGGTGAGGCTGGAGGCCTATGGAAGTCTTCCTCTTAATCTTAAAAGCAGCAAGACCCAGAGAGTGCGTGCTGAGCTGGGGTGCAGGGTGGCAGGGATCAGGTGTGTTCAGAAGCGTCACCCAGGGAGCCAGTGGGAGCCAGCGAGGAGAGCCCTCCAGGGTGAGGGAGGCCGGTCAGGGGCTGCAGACACTGCTCAGGCAGTAGGTTGACCAGGGTTGGGTGAATTCCTTCGCCTCAGCACGAGCTGTTGCAGACCCTGAGAACTGGGCTGGAAGAGACGCCAGGGCCATGGGCTTGGGGTGACTGAGGATGCCCTCACCCCTGCCCACGTCCCAGGCAGAAACAGCCCCAGCCGTGCGTGGAGAACGCTGCTCGGCAGCTCCCCGAGCGCCCCTCCTGCTTCCGCGGGGAGTGTGGTCACCCCAAGGCCCGTCTGGGCCCTGGCGTTGGTCAGCAGCTGCTTCTGTCTCGCAGGCCATCTACGTGCTCGACTTCTTCTGGAATGAAACCTGGTACCTGAAGACCATTGACATCTGCCATGACCACTTCGGGTGGTACCTGGGCTGGGGCGACTGTGTCTGGCTGCCCTACCTCTACACGCTGCAGGTGAGGAGCTGGGCAAGGCAGGGGCTGGGCCCGCAGGGCACTTGGAAGACACATGCAAAGCTCTCTCCTTGCAGAAGAGCCTGTCCCTGGGGGCGCCGAAGCTGCTCCCTGTTTCTGGGAAGAAGGGAAGGCCCATGGATTAGCCAGCTCAGGCACCTTGGGCTACCAGCCAGGGAGGTGGCCTTGAGCATGTTCCTAACACCATCTGCAAAGTAGGGCAGATGCCAGGTCAGGGCTGGATGGGGCAATGGAGGTGGAGGTGGGTGGGTACAGGCACCGGCAGCAGGGGTCCTCATGAAGAGATCCCACCTCATAGCATGCGCTGGGCACTGGGGCAGGGCTGCCCTGGGGGTTCCGAGGCAGTGCGGAACAGCGAGTGACTTTGTCGTTGGCATCAAGCCCTTCACTCCCTTCCCAGCTCAAGAACAGCCCTGCTCTGATCTGGGGGGAGTGCTGGGCTCCCAGGTAAGGTGGCCGCTTGACCAGATGCCACCTGCCCGTTTGGAGAGTGAGGAGCCCCCTGGGGACAGTAAGAACTCGCTTAGCTGCATGTCAGGGTGGCCTGCCCCAAGGGCTGTGCATGAGGGGAGAGAACCAACATGGAGAGGCTGCCACCTGTTCAGGATGTGACAGGCCCAGCGTCACCTGTGACAGCCAGTCGTGTGGGACAGAGGCGCAGGTGCCCTGGAAAAGCAGGACAACAGAGAGGGCCAGCACCAGGTGGAGGCTGCAGAGCCCCAGCTGGCCCCCTGCTCATGCCGGGTCCTTAGAGCCCCCACTTGGCCCACCCGGCCTCACTTCTCCACCTGGCTGGCTGCAGGCCCGCTGGCTCCCTGGTTTTATAAACTCCATTTTCCAGGCATGTGAAAACGTAGTGACATGTCCCACTATGTAAAAGGCCCTACTTGCTTTAGCCTCTGTATGTGTCTTAACATATATGTACAGTTTGATGCTATGTTTGCATTAGGCTTCTCTGAAGGAATAGAATCAATCGAGGGGTGGAGGTCGTACATGTAAGAGAGAGACGTGTTTTTCAACTCCTGTGATTGAGGGTGGCAAGTCCCAAATCTTCAGGGCGGCCCGGAGCCCCAGAAAAGAGTTGACACTATGCTTCAGTAGAAGGCCACCTTTTAGCAGGATCACTCTTTGGGGAAGGTGGATCTTTTGTCTCTTACGGCCTTCAACTGATTGGATGAGGCCCACCCCGGTGGTGAAGGGTCGTCAGCTCTGCCTGGTCCACTGATTAGCACGTGAAGCTCATCTGAAAAATGCTTCCCAACGGACTAGTGTTTCGTCCAGTATCTGGGAACACAGTGGGCAGGTGGATAAGTGTAAGTGGACACGCTCAACTGACCATCACCGTGTTAGGTTCCAAATATATCTATATATATTTTATATATATTTATATATATTACATGTTTTATATATATTACATATTATATGTATATATTATATATTTTATACATGTATCTTATATATATTTTTATATTTTATACATATATTTTATATATTATATATTTTTAATATGTTATATATTTTTATATATATTATATAATATACATTTTATATATTATATATTTTTTAATATTTTAAATATTTTATATATATTATATATTTCATATATGTTTTTTATATATATTATATATATGAGACAGAGTTTCATTCTTGTCACCCAGGCTGCAGTGCAATGGCACAATCTCAGCTCACTGCAACCTCCGCCTCCTGGGTTTAAGAAATTCTCCTGCCTCAGCCTCCTGAGTAGCTGGGAATACAGGCACGCGCCACCACACCTGGCTAAATTTGTGTTTTTAGTAGAGGTGGCGGTTTTTCCATGTTGGTCAGCCTGGTCTTGAACTCCCAACCTCAGGTGGTCCACCCACCTCCACCTCGGCCTCCCAAAGTGCTGGGATTACAGGCATAAGCCACTGTGCCTGGCCTTCAAATTATATTTTTATTTAAAAATATATTTTTTATTTTTATATTGTATATTTTTTATTTTTTTATTTTATATTTTAAATTATATTTTTAATACTTACACATATTTTATATTTATATTATGTGTCATCTCTGGGGGTGTAAAGACAGACACACACACACAGAGACAGGTAGAAAGCAGGCAGAGTGGCTCATCTGATGCCCACTGCAGCCCTCGAGGTAGGTGCTTTTATGGAAGAGAACACCCGGGCAAGGCATGTGTCAGAGGCAGAGCTGGGGTTTGACGCCAGGCCCCCGAGCTCCTGTCCTCTCCCCGGGCGAAGCACTGCTTGACCCCTTTCTCCTTGCGCCCCAGGGTCTGTACTTGGTGTACCACCCTGTGGAGCTGTCCACCCCGCACGCCATGGGCATCCTGCTGCTGGGCCTGGTGGGCTACTACATCTTCCGGGTGGCCAACCACCAGAAGGACCTGTTCCGCCGCACGGACGGGCGCTGCCTCATCTGGGGCAGGAAGCCCAAGTCCATCGAGTGCTCCTACACATCCGCTGACGGCCAGAGGCACCACAGCAAGCTGCTGGTGTCGGGCTTCTGGGGCGTGGCCCGCCACTTCAACTATGTCGGCGACCTGATGGGCAGCCTGGCCTACTGCCTGGCCTGCGGCGGGGGCCACCTGCTGCCCTACTTCTACATCGTCTACATGGCCGTCCTGCTGACCCACCGCTGCCTCCGGGACGAGCACCGCTGTGCCAGCAAGTACGGCCGGGACTGGGAGCGCTACACCGCCACCGTGCCTTACCGCCTGCTGCCTGGAATCTTCTAAGGGAGCACTCCAGGGAGAAGCCCTGCGGGGCTGTCAAGAGTGTGTTCTGCCAGGTCCGCGGGGGCGGGCCTCCCAGCTCCGACTCGAGGGGCCTCCATTTCCTTGTAAGCTGGAGAGAGCCGGGCACTTGGCAGGTGTCTGGTACACAATAACTGTGTTCCTGGCCTTCGTCTTCAAGGGAATTCGAGTTTACACCACTGCCGTGTTGCCAGCACAGACCGATTTCCTCTAATCAGTGTCCCTGGGGCAGGAGGGTGACCTGGTCACCTTTACTAGTCCTTTGGAGATAACTGATTTGTCTCAGGAGCCCAGGCCGCGCCACACTGCGCAAACTGGTGTCTGACGCATAGCAGGACGTCTTCCCGCTCCCTGTGATGAGGCTGCATTTATTCTTGCAAAATAAAAGCAGGAGTGGGATGTGGGGTGTGTCGCCTTTCAGCTCCAGGTCCCCCTCCCCGGCTGTGGTAGCACGCAGGGACTGCCACCTTTCTCCTTGGTCGCATGCAGTGTTGAATTGTCATTAGAAGGTGCCCAGGGACACTGTGGAGGGAGCAGCTTCTCTTTCCAGCTCCAGGGCTTCCGTGTCATTTCCTTCCTGCTGCATAGCTGCCGGGGCTATACGGGGGACATCACGGCGCTCTGCCTGGAGCATGCAGACCTCAGAGGTCCCAGCACCAGCTGTAGTCTTTCAGGGGTAGGGCGAGTGGGCTCCGCTCCCCGAACGCCTGTCAGTGTCCACCCAGCAGCCTCAGCACCCATGCCCTGGAAGGAATTTTCCGCTTGCCCTGTGATCCTGCACAGACTCTGGCTCAGGCAACCCGGGGAACCACCCTCTGGGGCCTCCCACACCTTCTCCAGCGAGGAGGTCTCAGTCAGGCCTCGGGTGGGCACTTCCTTTCGCACGCTTTCTTACCTGGGGCATTCTCCCTCACCCCTTTTTTAAACTTTACGCTCTTGGTAGAGTGCATCTTTATATTAAACTTTCCCGGTTGAGAGAAACGGCTATGTGGTCTCTGACTTGGGAGTGAGCCTGACTGCAGGTCTGCCTGGCACATGTGGGCTGCTTCCAGTCTGAGAAGGGACGGCCAAGAGAGACGCTTGGGTGCGGCGTCACAGCGTCGGGTACGCATGGGTGCGTGGTGCCACCCGTCCCTCTCCCTCCCATCTCGGCCCTTTGCTGGGGCTGTTTTCGGGCTGGATGTGGAGAGTGTTCCATTCACCAAGAAGACAAAGCCAGGCTTGGCCACCTGCCCCCAGTGGCCAAGTGAATGGAGAAGCCAGAAAGCTGGTGCCAGGTTTGTCTAATGCCTGGAGAAATGAGATTCACACAGGTGACGAGCCAGGGTGCACGCCGGGGCCGGGGTCCGAGCTCGAGTGGCTTCACGAGAGAACTGGTCTCATAGCCAGGCCTCCCGGACAACCTGGAGGGGATGGGAACTGTGACCACTCAGACTGAAGAACCCTGGTGCTCGCCCACCGGCCCCCACCGCTGCCTGTTTGGAGATACGGGCCTGAGGGGTTCTGGGCATCCGGGCTCAACACAGACCATGAGAATGATTGAAACACCGGCAGACAGTAGCGTGCTGCCCTGCATGGCTCTGAGCGGACGGACCTGCCTTTCTTCCCAGACCTTGAGCTAATTCATTTCAGAGAGGCTGGGGTGTGGTCACTGCCAGCTCAGATCCAGGCCTCCCTGCCCACGTTGGAATCCACCCCAGCATTTAAGAGCTGTGTGACCGTGAATAGGTGACTTACCCTCTCTGAGTCTTAGCTTACTCTTTTGAAAGATGAGGGTCATTATCTTCCTGCCTTGATGTGAAAAGGGCTTCCCAGGCCCGTTTGGTGGGAGAGCCCTCAGCCCAGAGGCAGAGCTGCCTCTGCAGTAGCCGGGGCTTGGCTTTGGTGGTTTGGTTTCCGTTTGAGCAGCTTTGCGCTGGGTGGCAGCTTCCTCTTCCATGCACCTTGTGTTTGTTCGGTGGGTTCTGCAGATGCCAGGCTGTGGCCCACGCCCTCTCCCACCAGACACATCTCCCTCACGCGTCTCCAGATGGAGCCAACTTGTCTCTGGGCGAGAGCAGGGTGACCCAGAAGCCCAGATTAGACAGTGCCAGCCTCTGCCATTCCCCGGGTACACAGTGCATTCTGTTCCCAGTGAAGCTGTGCACCTGATCTCTGGGAAACTGGCCTGACCTGCCCCCTTCCAGAGTGAAGGGCACCTCAGACTGATTGCCAGGGCCAGCTGATCTGTGCTTTATGGGGCATGGTGCTGCCCTCTGATAAGGGGCGGGCATCCCGTACCCTAGGAAGGGTCAGTGCAGGAACACAGTGGGCACATTCCATGAGGCGGTTCAGTCCTGGCACACCCCACCCTCCCCAAATTCAGCCTCAGAAAGCAAGACAAGGCCTTTCTCAGAACCCACCGTACTGTTGGCTCCAGCAAGTCTGCTTTCTGGTCTGCATTTAATAATCAATTACTAAGCACACATCTCTGTCCTGGGAGGAGCCGGACAGATTGTGGGCGCTGGCTTTGATGGCGGAGCTGATTTCTTGGGAATCTGAGGCCTGGGGTTTGAAGCAATTCTCCCCAAATGACAGAACTAGCAACTCGTAGAGGCCAAATTTAAACCCAGGAGGAGGGGTGCAGGGAGATGTAGGTCACAGGGCACAAAGTTTTGGTTAGACAGGAGGGTGTGTTTCTGAGATCTTTGCACAGCATGGCGGCCGGCCATAGTTAAGAAATATTATATATTTCAACATTGCTAAGAGTAGCTTTTCAATAGTCTCACCATACCCACAAAAAATACCTAGGTGAAGGCAAGGATATGTTAACGAGCTTGATTTACTCATTCTACAATTGACACATGTATCAAAACATCGCATTGTGCCCCATAAATATATACAGTTATTGTCAACTGAAAATACCATTAAAAATACAAATGATCAATGACGATTTAAAATACAGAAGAAAAACGCAGGCTATTAGCACCGCCGTGCAGCTGTGAATAGCATTAATGTTTCTGTTTTGGTACGTAGCCATTTATGAATATATTCCATACGAAAAGTTTATCAATTTTTGAGGCAGGGTCTTGCTGTGCCCAGGCTGGAGTGCAATGGCTCAATCACAGCCTACTAAAAGAAGGAAAATTAACATCATGTGATCCTGTGGCAAACTTTATCACATTGGCAAATTTCATTGAAACTAATTCCAGTATCACCAAGGTCAACAAGACACCAGCGTTCTTCTAAATGGCATAGAGGAGGTCTTCGATCCATTAATTCAGTTCAAGAAATTCACCCTGAAGAATTCAAGGGAGGAGAACTATGTTTCAATAACAGTGTTCGTGCAAGTATAGTTACCAATAAAGATTTCTGCCGGGCGCAGTGGCTCGACCTGTAATCCCAGCACTTTGGGAGGTCACCATGGGCAGGTCCCTCGAGTTCAGCAGTTTGAAACCAGCCTGCGCAACATGGTGAAACCCCGTCTGTACAAAAACAATTCAAAAATTAGCTGGGCATGGTGGCACATGATTGTAGTCCCAGCAACTCAGGAGGCCGAGGCAGGAGGATCATCTGAGCCTGGGAAGGTTGAGGCTACAGTGGGCTGTGATTGTGCCATTGCACTCCAGCCTGGGCAAGAGAGCGAGATTCTATCTCAAAAAAAAAGTTAATGTTTTCATATGAAATATATACATAAAAGGGTATATAGCAAAACATAAACATTAATGCTATTCATAGCTGCACAGCAGAGGTAATAGATGGTTAGTTATTTTCTGTATCATTAATAAATGTTATTTTTCTGTAACTTCTCTGCAGGATTATATTAGAGATGAGGAAGGCTGCTTGCACCCAGATACAATGCATTTTTTTTTTTTGAGATGGAGTTTCGCTCTTGTTACCCAGGCTGGAGTGCAATGGCGCGATCTCGGCTCACCGCAACCTCCGCCTCCTCGGTTCAGGCAATTCTCCTGCCTCAGCCTCCTGAGTAGCTGGGATTACAGGCACGCGCCACCGTGCCCAGCTAATTTTTTTGTATCTTTAGTAGAGACGGGGTTTCACCATGTTGACCAGGATGGTCTTGATCTCTTGACCTCGTGATCCACCCGCCTCAGCCTCCCACAGTGCTGGGATCACAGGCGTGAGCCACCGCGCCCGGCCAAAATGCATTTGTTTTTAACAAACTAGACCTTCCTGCCCTAAGCAGGCCAAAGAGAAGGAGGATTTCCAGCCAGGAGGGGGTTTCCTGGCAGACACCGGTACTACCCACTGGGCTGGGCTTCACTGAGTTGCCTGCAGGGAGGGCGGTTTCAGGAGCGGGAGTCAGGTGTGTGCAGTTCGCTTCTGCTCAGCGCTCCCCTCTTGTCTGGGGGACCGCCCAGGTGGGTGTCAGTGATAGCCACAGGAGGCAGCCAGTGCCCAGCAGACAGGGGCGCTCCCCAGTGAAGCCCCGCCTCCAAGCCAAGACAGTTTAAAGGCTGCAAGTTAAATCTTCCGACCGAATTGAGAACTTGTCTTCCTGTTTGTGCACTTCACCTGCCCTTTCCTAACTGGTTTTCTACACTGTCGTGGCCGTGGCGCTCTGGCAGTGGCATCTTTGCTTTAACTTTTTTTTTTTTGAGACAGTCTCACTTCATCACCCAGGCTGGAGTGCAGTGGCTCCATCTCGGCTCACTGCAACCTCCGCCTCCCAGTTCCAGCGATTCTCCTGCCTCAGCCTCCCAAGTAGCTGGGATTACAGGCGTGTGCCACCATACACAGCTAATTTTTATATTTTTAGTAGAGACGGGCTTTTGCCATGTTGGCCAGGCTGGTCTTGAACTCCTGACCTCAGGTGATCCACCTGCCTCAGTCTCCCAAAGTGCTGGGATCATGGGCATGAGCCACCCCGCCTGGCCTCATTTTAACCTTTTTTTCACATACTCACAAGCCAATCAGCATGCACTCCCCATCCTGTGCCTATAAAGACCCCAGACTCAGTGGGTGGAGGGGAGATGGCCTGACTTTTGAGAAGAGTCCTCCTGACTTCAGAGAAGATGACTTGCCCTTCCCGGCCCCTCTCCAGCTCCCCCCTCCACTGAGAGCCGTCTTCCTTGCTCGGTAAAATTCTCCGCCTTCACTATCCTTCAATCGTCCGTGTGACTTCATTCTTGGATTCTGGACAAGAGCAGGACCCACCTACTGTGGGTACCCAGAAAGGCTGTTGCAACAGCACTTTGCCCTTGCCAGCGGAAGGCAGCCACCCCATGTGAGAAGGCAGGGGGCCAGCCGAGTTGCTGACACAGTGCCATCCACAAACAGCAGAACTAAAAGAGCAATGTAACACCTCCTCTGAGGCTTTGGCATCACAAGCACCCTCAGCTGGGTGCTGCCACGTTCCCCTTGAGGCAACACGCCTGGTCTGGCCGCAGGTCCCGCATGGAGCTTGCTCCTGTGTCTGCACCTGGATGGATCCCACGCTCTTTCACTCATGTGCTCCCTCCCGCAAGGGGTTAAGGACAGCGAGCTGAGCAGACAGGGCGCCCCTTCTGTGGGTCCTATGAAGGAACCAAGAAAAACCGAGCATTATCAGGAGAGGGAAGGCCAGGCCACGGCCCGGCCAGATTTTCTGGTCAAGAGGCCTCCTTTAGGAGGACATTCCATGCAGACTTGAGAGCTAAGTCCCCGCCGTGTGATTATTTCATCAGGGTGGGCAGATTACTCTCCCTGAGTGCCTTCTCAGCTCACAGATCCATTCTTGCCCCTTTACCAAACCTTGGTCTGCACATCAGTTAGGAAATGTGGGTGTTGCCTGGGAAGACCGAGACTGCACTGACGGGGAGCTGGGGGTGGGATGGGCCTGGCTTTCAGCAACGGGATGCCCCTTACACTCAGCAATGACCCACAGAGGTGGGCCAGTTCTTTGTTGTCTCAGGAAGTGGGCGGGGGTAGGGGTTTGCACAGGGCCAGTGTGGTCACCGGGACACACGGAAGCTGCAAGACAGCTGTCCGCAGGGGGCAGGTACCAGGTGAGCCCACTTGGCTCATAGCTTTAAACACCTCTACGGCTTGGTGACTCCAAGGTTCTATCTTGTGGGAAGTAGAAAATTTCCTTTCTAAAGTTTCCTCTCTTGTTAAAAAGTAAGTGTGCTAATAACTTTGTGAAGCCCTATCCTATGTAGCTGTTGGACACGCTGTGCTGACAGGCACGTGGTACATTCTATGTCCTTGTGCTTTCACCAAGGTATCTGTGCTGGACGTGCTCACAGGCATGTCCCAGCTCTCCATCGTTTTTACCTGTTTAGAAAAGTTTTAAGTTACTAGCCAATTGAGTTTTAGTTTAGATTGTGAGGTCTGACTCCGACCAACGGAGATCAGACACAGCAGTAAGGACGACCCCAAATGCGTAAGGGATAAATTTGTCTGGTTCTCCTTTGTTCATTGTACTCTTGTGGCAAAACGGCTAGCAAAAGTACCCTTCCTACAGTCCAGGAAGTAAAAATTGTGTTGCTGAAAACTCTTTTGTCTCAGTGCTAATCTTTCTTCGCAGCACTGAGCACCTGAATCCGGCCCATCTCCAGCCACACCTTTGTCCTAAACTCAGCTCGAGTCCACGTGCCGTCTGCACTCAGCATCTGAGCGGTGATGTCACTTCACACCTCTATCACTGCTGACCTTTCCCCATAAATGTCAATACTTACAGTTGCTCTACCCCAAAATCTGGTATCATGCCTGACTTCTCTCTCTCACCCCACATTCCATCAGAGGGCAAGCTTATGGCTGTACCTGCAAACTGTCCAGGAAGACCACTTTCCATCCACAGGGTGCCCCCATCCCGGCCTCCATCCTCTCTCGGCCCCAGCACAGGTCTCCCCACCTCCTGCCCCCAGCCCCAGACTTTTCTTGGCTCAACAGCCAGACTATCCCATCAAAATGTGAGTCCAGTCCTGTCAATCCACTGCTCACAACTTTCCAAGGTTTTCTCTTGTTGCTCCCAATAAAATCCAGTGTCTATCCGAGGGCCTCAGTGGCCCTGTGGACCCTCAGACCTCTCTTGCTGCTCCCTCCCACATTGGCATAGCGACAGCTGTGCCCGCCACCTCCCCCAGCCTCCGGCAATGCTCCACCTCAGTCAAAGCCCAGTTAGAATTATTGATGCTAAGTGTCCCCACAGCCAAGATCATCAAGACATCGACCGCCAACCTTTCTTGCCAGGGATTTCACTTGCAGAACTGTTTGCAACTCTCAGATCAATGCAAATGCCAATTCTGGAACTGGTTTCCGTGTTGGCTCACTTCTTCTCACCCCTGAGCACACTTGGAAGGCTACGGACTTAGATAAGTAAGGAGGTGGGAGGCATTTGAATTACGTGGTTATTATTTTTTTCTTTAACTGGAAGTGAATGCCACTTTGTCTTGGGAAAGAATTCCTGCCTTGCAGAGGAGAAATGCTGCTGTGGAGGCTGAGTAGAGACAGGGACAGCTGCCTTCGCTCCAAGACTTGGAGATGATCTTGGGGAGGGCAGCAAAGGCATCTACAGAATCAGCTGGGCTGTTTCCCCTGCACAGGAATGCAGGGAGCTGCAGGGAGGGTCCTCATGGCCTTCCGTACCTTGGAATACACCAAGATCTCCAGGGTGTCCTGGGTCCTATGCCCACACATCCCACTATTGGGAGGGTCCCCACAGTTATGTCCTGCCATGTGCAAAATGGCTACAAGTTCAAGGCTGTGCATTGCAGGGTCTTGGGCAAAAAACGGTGAAAAGATTGGGAACAAGTCATGCAAATCAATAGGTGGCTGGTTAATTAAGTGCATCCACACGATGGAATATTATGGAGCTCTCAAAAGAATAGGGCAGTCAACTGATGATTAATCACACTAACTGAATAAGGAAGAAAAATCATTTTATTATATCAGACAGATGGGGGAGAAGGACACTAATTCATGATTAAAAAAAAAAACAAAAAACTCTCTGGCCGGGCGTGGTGGCTCAAGCCTGTAATCCCAGCACTTTGGGAGGCGGAGGCAGGTGGATCACGAGGTCAACAGATTGAGACCATCCTGGTCAATATGGTGAAACCCCGTCTCTACTCAAAATACAAAAAATTAGCTGGCCATGGTGGTGCGTGCCTGTAATCCCAGCTACTCAGGAGGCTGAGGCAGGAGAATTGCCTGAACCCAGGAGGCGGAGGTTGCGGTGAGCCGAGATGGCGCCATTGCACTCCAGCCTGGGTAACAAGAGTGAAACTCCATCTCAAAAAAAAAAAAAACTCTCTTAGACAGGGCATCAACCTTTCTTGGTCTGATCAAAGACATCCATAGGAAACCTACAGCTAGCTTCACATTTAATGGTGAGATATTGGATTCTCTCCCCATGAGATCAATAACATGGCAAGAATGTTCACTGGCGCCTCTTCCAAATTATATTAGAGATCCTAGAGGTTGCAATAGGGCAAGAAAAATATTTAAAAAGTTACGTAGATTGGGAAGAATAGGTAAGTAAGCACAATTCACAAGATTGTTGTGTAGGAAAGAGTCAACACAACAGCCCTTAAATGCTCTAGTTGGAAAAGCCTGCCTGCAAAGTAGGCCCTTGAGTGGCATCTGGGAATTTACATTTGGGTAAGGTTCTCACCACTGTAATTAAGAAGAGTAGTTTACTGGTTGGGCCAGGTGGCTCACGCCTGTAATCCCAGCACTTTGGGAGGCCACGGTGGGCAGACCATGAAGTCAGGAGATCGAGACCATCTTGGCCAACATGGTGAAACCCCATCTCTACTAAAAATACAAAAATTAGTTGGGCATGGTGGTGTGTGCCTGTAATCCCAGCTACTCAGGAGAGTGAGGCAGGAGAATCCTTGAACCCAGGAAGCAGAGGTTGCAGTGAGCCGAGATTGCGCCACTGCACTCCAGCCTGTTGACAGAGCAAGACTCCGTCTCAAGAAAAAAAAAAAAAGAGTAGCTCACGGTGCCTAAACTGTTGGTACAAATACAACAGCTTTTGGTTCACTTGCTTTCCTTCTGGGAGTCTGAAATTTTGGCACATGCCAAGCAGAGGCTGGATATGGCATAACACTAGCACTCCTGAAAAGTCCTGGCTGCTTAATCTCCAATGAGCTTCACTGATTGACGACATGTCACACATATTGTCACAACTTGTTGCTGGGAAAATTAAGCATGTCATGCATGACCCACTGGGAGAGACCCTTGGAAGGCTGTGCCGGGTCTCCCCCAGACTCCACTCCCTCGCACCTTTTCCCTCCTGCTGATGTTGCTGATCTTGCTGGTGTTGACTTTTATCCTTTTCCTGGAAGCTGCAGTTTTCTGAGCCTTCCTAGTGAATCATCAGACCTGACGGTGGTCTTGACTGCCCCCCACAATAGTTGTTCAAAAAATCGTAAAGTCCACGAAAGAGCTACGAGAACTATCAAGAGAATTTAGTGAGGCTGCAGGACATAAGGTCAATACCAAAAATCAATGTTTTAATATTCTATCAAAAAAGTAATTATAAGCACCACTTTTTTGCTAACATTTACTGCATCAAGACCCAAAAATCTTAGAATAAAATTTTAGTTAACAATCTGGAAGATGTACTGTATATTGGAAACCACAAATTATTTCTGAGAGAAATTAAAGAAGAGCTAAATTAATACATGGGTGTGCCATATTTACACATGGGTGACATGTTTACATACTGGTTACATACCAGAATGATGGTACAGCACCATTTCAACCAAGTGAGAAGTGAAGAATCTTTCCAATAAAAAAATTAAGTTAAAAAAACAATAAAAACTTTTGAGTCATATAGACACCTAAATGGAGAAAAATGAATTTTGACTCCAACTCGTATCATTTACAAAACTGAAATGGATTATTAACCAAAATGGGAAAACTAAACCAATAAAATATTAAAAAATATATAAGAAAATGATCTTGTATAATCAAGCAAAGATTTTCAACGGGATAATAAAAGCACTAACCACTAAAAAACAGTGGATGTTGATGAAATTAGAACTTCTCTTCATCAGAAGAAAATGCTACAAGATTGAAAGGCAATTCACAGCGAGGGGAAAGTTATTTGCAATGACACCACCATCCTCCGGAGGACTCACGTTCACCTTACGGTGCAAAACTAATTGTGGCTTTTGCCATTTCAGTGACAAAAACTGCAACCACTTTTGCAGCAAGGGACTCTTGCAAATCATGCAGAAAATGACTGACACGCTAATGCTTTTAGATTGAGACAGAGACTTGGACAAAATGACTAATATTCGTGACAATATGCTCAACGTCATTAGTCATCAGGAAAATGCAAATTAAAGCCACCAGGAGCTACTGCAGCTCCACCAGAATGCCAAAGACAAGGGCTGAGAAGCCTGCCTGCGGTAGGGTTGCTGATGGGGTGCACGTGGAAGCAACCCCTTGGGGAGATTGTTTGGCAGGATCTCTTAAAGCCAAGCACTCACGTACCCTATGAGCCAACAACCTACTCCTGGGAGGAGGCATGGTCACCGGAAGACACGTGCAGGAATGTTTACAGCGGCGTTATTTGTAAATAGCTAAAACAAAAGAACAAAGAAACAGCTGGCAACAAACCAAACGTCAATCAGCAGTAGAACGGATCGTTTGAAGCACAGGCACAGGGGAGGGATGAACGCCAACGGAAAGAAACCTGGAAAGCAGCAATGGCGACGCCCAGCAGCACGGCTGGGTCTGCACGCGGCATGCCGAGCGAAGGAAGCAGACCTAAGACCGCGTGTACGGCGCCAAGTCCCTCTCCACGGCGACCCAGGGCAGGGAGGACTTACCACCGTAACGAAAGGCAGGAGCCTTGTTACCCCCAGGGACCTCGAGGCCGGGTGGGGTAGCCCAGCTGGAAGGGACCAGGGTGCTGCCTCCAGGGCACATGAAATATTCCAGGCCTTGATCCAGCTGCTCAGGAGCAGGCAAACGTGAGTCATCCCTCTGCACCTGATGCGAATGCACTTCGGGTGTGTAGATGGTATCTTTTCAGCAGGAAGGGAAGAAAGCCAGGTAGCTCATGCAAATGCACCTGCAGCGGACGGGGCGGGGCTGGGCCGGGACCAGAGCCACAGGTGTGGACCGCGGCCTGCAACAGGAGAGCCCTAAGGGGGTCTCCGGGAGGGACGTGCCGACGGGAGGGCAGTGGCTGCTGTGCTTCCGTAGAGACCCTCTGGGTGCACCCTCTGGGTGGGCGGCAGAGCCCCTGAGCAGGCAACGAAAGTGGGAGCCGGGAAACCCAGGCCCCTGGTGGTGACCGGCAGGTACTGCACCCTGGTGGTGACCGGCAGGTACTGCACCTGACCAAGGGCCAGGCCCTCGTCTCAGTCCCTGCTGTGCAGTGGCTCAGACACCCAGAGACAGGCCTCAGGATTGCCGAGGCGCCCACTTAACAAGGGGGGAACAGCAGTGCCAGGTCTCAGTAATTCTGTCCAGGTCACAGCAAGTGCAGAGCCAACATCCTTACTGCCCAGCGCCAGGGTCCTCATGCTGAAGCACCAAGCTGTAAGTTCTGTCTCCACCACACTCTCTTTCCCGCCTTTCCTTTTCCTTGCCTCCCTCCCTTCCTCCTTCTCTCCTTCCTTCCTTCCCTCCCTCCTTCCTTCCCTCCTTCCTTCCCTCCCTTCCTCCCTCCATCCCTCCTTCCTTCCCTCCTTCCCTCCCTCCATCCTTCCTTCCTTCCCTCCCTCCCTCCCTTACTCCTTCCTTCCTTCCTTCCTTCCTTCTTGACAAAGTTTTGCTCTGTCAATGGCAGAATCCCAGCTCAAGGCAACCTCCACTTCCCGGGTTCAAGTGATTCTCCTGCCTCAGCCTTCCAAGTAGCTGGGACTACAGGTGTATACCACCCAGGTAATTTTTTTTTTGTATTTTTTAGTAGAGATGGGTTTCACCATGTTAGCCGGGCTGGTCTCAAACTCCTGACCTCGGGTAATCCACTCGCCTCGGCCTCCCAAAGTGCTGGGATTACAGGCGTGAGCCACTGAGCCTGGCCACTCTTTCCTTTCTTTGAGAGGCAGGGTCTTGCTCCATTGCCTAGGCTGGAGTTCAGTGGTGTGATCATGGCTCACTGCAACCTTGGCCTCAAACTCCTGGGCTCAAGAGATCCTCGCACTTCAGCCTCCTGAGTAGCTTGGACTACAGGTGTGTGCCACTGTTGCAGGAATCAGGAGACCCAAGAGACTAATGGTGGAACAGGAGGATTTTATTAAGGTACACACCGGCTCAGTGGTTTCACATCCAAAAGACTGAGCATTAAACAAAGACAAAGCTTGATTTTTATACATGACACACAGAAGCAGAACAAAGGCAGTTTATTAAAAATGACAGGTTTACAACTTAAGCTTATGTGTGACTTATGCTATGCGGTCCAGATGACTGCTATCTGGGTTGCAAGCATGTTGGAAATAGATGCTCGATGCCACAAAGAAAACTCAGCACTGAGACAGAAGATCTTTCAGCAACGCAATTTTTACTTCCTGGGCTGCAGGAAGGGCACCCTCCCCAGCCATCTTGCCACGAGTACAAAGAACAGAGGGAAACACACAGATTTATCCCTCACACATTTGGGGTCGTCCTTACTGCCACATCTGATCTCTGTTGGCTGGAGCAGACCTCACAATCTAAACTAAAACCCCATTGGCTACAACTTATAACTTTTCTAAACAGGTAAAAGCAATGGAGAGCTGGGACATGCCTGTGAGCACGTGCAGCACAGATATCTTGGTGAAAGTACAAGGACATAGAATATACCACGTGCCTGTGAGCACAGCGTGTCTAACAGCTACATAGGATAGGGCTTCACAAAGTTATTAGCACACTGATTCTTTAACAGGAAAGGAAACTTTAAAAGGAACTTTTCTACTTCCCACAAAGCACAGTTTATCTTGCGTCCTTCGCTACGACGTCTGGATGGCACAATCCAGCCTGCTCAGACCCGTCCCCTCACCTTTTGCTGTGCTGCTCAGATGGAAAACAGGAACTTCCATTATCAGCTACAGAGAACGAGAATGCATTCATCTATAAACTTACAAAACTTGCAAAGCAGGGTACAGTTCCTTGGGGAGGGGGATTCAGGGAAGTTTTATTCTATAGGAGAGAAAGAAAATGTGTTTTTCTGCTCTTATTTTCTACTTTACCACCACACTCAGATAACTTTTTAAATTTTTGTAGAGTCAGGGTCTTGCTGTGTTGCCCAGCCTGGTCTTGAATTCCTGGCTTCAAGGGATTCTCCTGCCTTGACCTCCCAAAGTGCTGGGATTACAGAAGTGAACCTCAGCACCCGGCCCACACTCTTGCTTATAGCTTTCTGTCTCTTTGTTTTGATAGAATTCTAACAGTCCCAAAACTCTGTTCTCCAGACGCTTAGCACCTCGCACAGCAAATTTGGAGGTAAAAAGACGGTTTTGCCAGTGGAGTTCTAGTGAGGACCGTCAACCTCTGTTTGGCATCATGTGATGTTCATGAGCTGGCATTAGGAACTGGTCCCTGACATATGAAGTCAGAATGGGAAACTCTACTGCTCCAGCAGGGTGTGATGGCAGCCACCCATAGCCCCAGCTACTTGGGAGGCTGAGGCAGCAGAATCACTAGAGGCCAGGAGTTTGGGAACAGCCTGGGCAGCACAGCAAGATTCCACCTCAAATTTTTTTTTAACATGAACTGCTCCATGGCGGTCCCCTGTGTTCATCTCCCAACTGGCAGAGGCAGTGCCACCGTGCCTCTGAGAAAGCCCAGGCTGCAGCAGTCCTGACTACCTTCTGTATGCACAGCTTCAACCGTCAGGTTGACATGTATTGTGTCTCCACACCGAGCTGCCCCATGTCCTTCCACAGCTGCCTGGTGACTTCGTTTCGGCCCAGATGTGGGAATGCTCCGCCCACGTAGGTGAGCGGCACATGCCTCTGCACTTGCCTTGTCCCAGCCAGATGACCTGGACACCCCGTTCTGGCTGCTCCACGTGGATCCCCTCTCCTGAATCCCTAGGATATCTCCCACACCTCCCCTGTTCTGTACTTCGAGGTCTCTCTTCAGCCTCCAGGTTTCTCGGCCATCCCGGCAAAAGTCTTAGGGTCTCTGCACCTTTGGTAGGACACGTGGGAAGTAGAAAAGTTACTTTTTTTTTTTTTTTTGAGACGGAGTTTCGCTCTTGTTACCCAGGCTGGAGTGCAATGGCCCGATCTCGGCTCACCGCAACCTCCACCTCCTGGGTTCAGGCAATTCTCCTGCTTCAGCCTCCCAAGGAGCTGGGATTACAGGCACATGCCACCGGGCCCAGCTAATTTTTTGTATCTTTAGTAGAGACGGGGTTTCACTATGTTGACCAGGATGGTCTCGATCTGTTGACCTTGTGATCCACCCGCCTCGGCCTCCCAAAGTGTTCGGATTACAGGCTGAGCCACCGCGCCCGGCCGAAAAGTTACTTTTTAAAGATTCCTTTCTTGTTAAATCATCAGTGTGCTAATAACTCTTTGTCAAACCCTATCCTATGTAGCTGTTAGACACGCCGTGCTACAGGCACATAGTACATTCTATGTCCTTGTACTTTCACCAAGATATCTGTGCTGGACGTGCTCACAGGCATGTCCCAGCTCTCCATTGCTTTCACCTGTTTAGAAAACTTTTACTTTAATAGCTAATCGGGTTTCAGTTTAGATTGTGAGGTCTGCTCCAGCCAATGGAGATCAGACCCAGCAGTAAGGACGACCCCCAAATGCGTAAGGGATACATTTGTGTGTTTGCCTTTGTTCATTGTACTTTTATGGCAAGATGGCTGGTGAGGGTGCCCTTTCTGCAGCCCAGGAAGTAAAATTTACGTTGCTGAAAGATCCTTTGTCTCAGTGATGATTTTTCTTTACGGCACCGAACGTCTGTTTCCAACAGAGAGATAGATCCTTGGAAGGTCACACACTCAAAAACAACCGTGAGGATGGAGATGGAGAAAGTGGAAACGTCACCATAAAAGCAAAGAGGTCAAGTTCTGGGGCCACTGCGTCCAGGGACTGATGCCTACACAGGGCGAGGCCCCTGAGGTCACAGCTGTGTTACATCACAGTGCCACCATTGTGCAGGCTGATGGCCTGAGCCACGCAGAAGAGGCCTCCTGACACCCAGCATCCCAGCTTAGGAAGGCAGGCAGGTTCGTAATGCCCTTTAGAGGTCTTGGTGCGTTTTCAAACATCCTGCTCTACCTGGTTTCTGCTGACTGGATAATTCAGTTGTATGGAACGAGCCATTCTGTAATGAAAAGAGCGGAAGGGTTGAGGGTGGGCTGCATTCCAGGTGGTTTTCAAACAGTTCTTAGTTTCAGGAGCTCTGCTTGACCTAGATGTTTTCACTGTTTAAGTTTCTCAGAATCTCTTTTTAATTTTTTAATACAAAGTGAGAACATCCCCGAGCAAGATATTCAACAGTTGTATATTCAACAGTTGCTGAATACACAGGAAACCACCTTGAGAATCAAGCCGCCGACAGGTGCCACCTCTTTACCTGGGGATTGCAAAGGTAAGAAGGGAGGCGGGGGCCGCCCGGGCGTTTGGAGAATCACCTGCGGGGAGTTTGAGGGTTCTGGTGAGTGAGTTAGCGGTTTGACATTTTCCTTGTTGCTCCATTTTACCTCTTCCTCCGGCTACTAAAGGTTTCCTTGTCAGTGAAAGTGGAACTGAATTAGTTCTGCCATCTTGTTCCGTTCTAAAAGTACCTGTAATTCAATAGTTTCTCTGGGCATGTGCTCAAAAGCCGGCTGCAAGGTCCTGGGTTCAGGGCTCCTGGCAGGACCCTTTGGAGAGGGTTAGGTTTCTGTAACAGGTCTAATGCAGACCAGCAAGGCCACGTTTAAACCAAGGCTGTGCTTTTTTAAAAAAATTTTTAAGTTCCTGGGTACATGTGCAGGATGTACAGGTTTGTTGCACAGGTGAGCTGTGCCATGGTGGTTCGCTGCACCTGCCATCCCATCACCTGGGTGTTCAGCCCAGCATGCATCAGCTGTTCATCCTGATGCTCTCCCTTCCCCCACCCCGCCCCCGAAAGACCCCAGCGTGTTTTGCTTCCCTGCCTGCGCACATGTGTTCTCATGGTTCAGCTCCCACGGCTAAGTGAGATCATGCAGTGTTTGGTTTTCTGTTCCTGTGTTACTTTTCTGAGGCTAAGGGCTTCCAGGTCCATTTATGTCCCTGCAGAGGACATGATCTCATTCCTTTTTACGGCTGCATAATATTCCATGGTGTATATGTACCACATTTTGTTTTTCAAGGTATCTTTAATAAGGGAAAGGCTTAACTGTGCATTGTGGACAGCCACTGGTAAATAAAAAGCAGTTTGGGATTCTCTTCCAAATACATACATATATATATA
>CM052657.1:114610601-114625059 GCA_028533165.1 Leontopithecus rosalia | reverse complement strand
GATCATAAACATTCCCAGAACGCTGGGAGCTTGTCCGTTTCCTCCTCCCTGAGTCTTCCACTCTTGTTAGATCATCTTATGTAATATCACAGGCATTTACATTCCATTAAACCTTCGCCCCTCCGACTCCAAAGCCCTCGGCTCCCACTTCATCACCTGCTTCTGGTCTCCCTCCTCACGGCTGTCTGGACCACTCTCGTGTGTAATGAACTTTGACTGAATCAGAACAGAAGGCTACTGCTTAGCCCAGCATATAAAACAAATTAAAACTGAATATCATCCTTTTGTAACTTTCTTTTTCTCTCTTTCTTTTCTTTCCTTTTTTTTTTTGAGACACGGTCTCACTGTCACCCAGGCTGGAGTATAGTGGCATGATCACAGCTCACTGCAGCCTTGACCTCCCAGGCTCAGGTGATCCTCCCACTCAGCCTCCCAAGCAGCTGGGACTACAGGCACATTCCACCATGCCTGGCGAGTTTTTCTGATTCTGGTCTTGAACTCCAGGCTCAAGCGATCCACTTACCTCAACCTCCCAAGTGTTGGGATTCTAGATGTGATCCACGGCGCTCAGCATGCTTTTATAAGTTTCTTGAGCACATATGCAGAGGGCAACTTTGGGCCGTCTCTGTCCTGCCAGCTTGTGGCTGGGCTGCATTTGCTCCAAGCCCTTTCATCCTCCTGAGTCCTCAAAGTGCCCTGCACCCCCGGCTCCCACCAAAAACTCTCCACGAAGCTTGATGACAACGTCACGCATTTCCCGTTAGCTGGTTGTGACTTAGCTCTTCCGTGTCTAATTTCCCTCCTGCTAAGCCGTCTCTGCAAGAGGCACCATGGCAGATTCTCCTGTAATCATCCCCAAAGCTCATTAAATTGAGCCTAAAGAGAATTCTCTCCCCGAAACGAGCTCATCATCCACCTTGAGAGAACAGCTAGTTTCAACGGGGTCGACTTCTCAAATAATTGTTTCTCCCCGAAATCTAAATCTGCTGTAATGAATGTTCTTCAGCTAAAACTCTGTTCATGATTTCCTCTTATTTCTTCAGAGTGTGATTCCACCCTTAGATCCTACATCATTTCTAGATGTAGATTTTGGAGTCAGAAGCACACACAATTTGAGGGTTTTTGAACGGATGACCCAACTGGCCACGGAGACATCCAGCCTCCCCTCTGTTCCGGCGCGGGCTGAGTGAGCTCCGGGCCACGTCCGCACCAGCACAGGGTCCTTTGTTCTCAAAACCCCTGGGCACCTGGATAAATGGAGAATAAATATTTGTTGTTCTTTTCTGTTTTTGTTTTTGTTTTTTAAACATACTGCCTTTTTTTTTTTTTTGAGACGGACTTTTGCTCTTGTTACCCAGGCTGGAGTGCAATGGCATGATCTCGGCTCACCGCAACCTCAGCCTCCTGGTTTCCGGCAATTCTCCTGCTTCAGCCTCCCAAGTAGCTGGGATCACAGGCACGCGCCACCATGCCCAGCTAATTTTTGTTTTGTTTTTTGTATTTTGAGTAGAGACGGGGTTTCACCATGTTGACCAGGATGGTCTCGATCTCTTGACCTCGTGATCCACCCGCCTCGGCCTCCCAAAGTGCTGGGATTACAGGCTTGAGCCACCGTGCCCGGCCAAACATACTTCCTGTAATTGTTCATTCCAATCCTTCAGCTGTCTTCTGCTGGTGATTTGCTTTCTTTTTCGAGATGGGGTCTCACTCTGTTGCCCAGGCTGTAGTGCAGTGGCGTGGTCTCAGCTCACTGCAACCTCTGCCTCCCGGTTCAAGCAATTCTCCCTGCCTCAGACTCCTGAGTAGCTGGGATTGCATCCGCCACTACACCTGGTTAATCTTTGTATTTTTGGTAGAGATGGGGTTTCGCCATGTTGGCCAAGCTGGTCTCGAACTCCTGACCTCAAGTAACCTACTGCCTTGGCCTCCCAAAGTGTTGTGATTACAGGCATGAGCCACTGCACCCAGCGGCTCTGCTTTCTTCTTAACACTCACCCCATTCCAGTCTCGTTTGTTTAGATAAGATGCATTCCAGTCATGTTTGTTTAGATAAGATGCAAATGAAGTCATCGCCTGATTGAGGCAACAGCCCCTCGGTGGAAGAGGCTCCTGGGTGCCTGGCATCCGCCCTTTCTCTGCCTGATGCCCTGATTCTTTCCCCCCTCCTGACTCTTCCTTTATACTTTTATTTATTTATATTTTAGCTGTAATGATAAATTTTTTTCTTAACCAATGCCATCAAGTGGTTTCCAAGCCAAGTGCTGTTCTGTGGTGTGACAGCCAGGAGACACTGGGCAGCTGAGTCAGAGAGCGCCTCCTTCCTTCCTGCCCCCTGTGCCTTGAGTTTCCCAAATCTCCATTCAGTGCTTGGTGCCTTCAGGTCCCCACACAATGCAGGTGCTTCCTGTGTCTTAGAATCATAAGCATGTCTTGTACTGTATACCTAAATGCCTTAAGGAAAGTTCATGAACCTGTGAAAATGGCGACCGCCTGACCTTGAGCAAGTGACCTTAGCCTTCCTGAGCCCAGGGGACCCCTTTTTATTTATTTTTACTTATTTTTATTTTGTATTTTTTGAGATGGAGTTTCACTCTTGTTTCCCAGGCTAGACCGCAGGGGCACGATCTCAGCTCACTGCAACCTCCGCCTCCCAGGCTCAAGTGATTCTCCTGCCTCAGCCTCCCGAGTAGCTGGGATTACAGGTGCCTGCCACCACGCCTGCCTGACTATGTTTTGTATTTTTAGTGGAGATGGGGTTTTACCATGTTGGCTGGGCTGGTCTTGAACTCCTAATCTCAGGTGATCTGCCTGCCTCGGCCTCCCAAAGTGCTTTATAGTGTGATTTACAGGGATTACAGGTGTGAGCCACCACTCCTGGCCTTTATTTTCATTTTGTGAGACAGGATCTCACTCTGTTGCCCAGGCTGGAGTACAGTGGCACAATCACCGTTCACTGCAGCCTCAGCCTCCCAGGATCAAGCAATCCTCCAGCCTCAGCCTCTCAAGAAGCTGGATCCACAGGTGCACACCACCATGCCTGGCCCCCGGCATCAGCCAGAGAAAGGGTCAACGCCAGGCACCACAGAGCCTCTTCCACCGAGGGGCTGTCACCTGGATCAATGACACATGGGGTAGAGACTTTCACTTCCTCCCAGCCCAGAGGTGACCTGCCTTGGTATAAAAAACACTACTCTCTCTCCTAAAATAGAAATGGAAAGAAATATACCCTTTGTGGGTGTTGTCATGAAAACAGGAAGAGTGAGAGGTAGTCCTGAAAGCTCCACATGGCAATCTAGAAGGAATTTCTCTGGGGGTTTCATGACTGGTGATTAGTTGATTTTACTTATCTGTGGTTTCTAATTTTTCTACAAAATACCTATGCCTTAGGCACAGTCATTCTATATGAATAAGTGTGTTACATGTTTTAAAATGCCAAGGGCGTGAGTCCTGTGTGCTCTTATTCATTTTATCTAATGGTTTAAAGCTACAGGCCAGGTATTACACCTGTAATCTCAGCACCTTGGGAGGCCGAGGCAGGAGGATCGCTTAAGGCCATGAATTTGAGGCCAGTATTGGGCAATATAGCAAGACCATTTCTACAAAAAAAATTAAAGTATTAGCCAGACGTGGCAGTGTGCACCTGTGGACCCAGCTACTCGGGAGGCTGGGGCTGGAGGATTGCTTAAGCCTGGGAGGTTGAGGCTGCAGTGAGTGATTGTGCTACTGTACTTCAGCCTGGGCAACAGAGCAAGACCCTGTCTCAACGTATAAATAAAAAAATAAAGCTACAGGAAGTAGGCATGGACTGTTTGACATCTTTAATGGCAAATCATAGACAGTATTTGCCATGGTGGAGAGACGGCTGCCCATGAAGTTCTCTCAGGTGCAGACGTTTTGTGTCTGCATTTCAGAGTGGCATTTTGATTTTGCTTTCTTCTCTCTCCTCCTGCCCCCTCCCCATCTCTCCTTCCCTCCTCTGCCCTCCACTCTGCCTTCTGCCTCAACCCCATCCAGGTGGCCACCTGTCCGTATTCCGTCTATGGTGCTTGGGTAGGTGGCTCCATCTTGTGCTCACTGTCCACGTTCAAGGACATGTGGATCACCAGCAAGGAGTACAAGGAGGTGGGCTCTTCCATCATCAGTAGAAACAGCTTCTGATGTGTGGCTTTCAGGACCCTGTCGTTTGTGCCTTCACCAACTGCAGGATGAGCCTCGTTGCAGCTGAACATATCAGAGCTCAGAACCAGCTCAAAGGCAAAGGTCCTTCCTCCCCAAAACTTCAATAAAGAAGGCCAATAAAGGATGGACTCTGTCTCTTTGTCTGGGCTGGGCTGGCAGTAGCAGGGACACTCACTATGCAGTGTCACAGGACACTCGCCATGTGAATGCAGAGTGGTGGAGGAGAGGGAACTCCTGGCTCTTCCTGTGTATCAGTCAGGATGGTGAAGCTGTGCTACAGTGACAAGCATCCCCCAAATCTCAGTGCCATGAAAGTCAGTATCTCTGTCATGCTGCATGTCCACTGAAGGTCAACAGGGGCTGCCCCCCACATCATCCTCACTCAGAATCCAGTGATAAAGCAGACCATCAGAGATGTCATCCATTGTGAATGGGCAGAAGAGTGTGCTGGTGGGTCTTACATTGGAAACTAAGTCCATCAGTCCAGAAAAGCCACAGGGCACCACCCTGATTAATTAGCCAGACAAGTGACACAGCCCCACTCAACCCCAAGAGGCAGGAAGTGCCATCCTACCACAGGCTTGAAGTATCTACACGGGAAGAACAGCACGGATGCTTTTGCCTCGTGAAGGCACGATGGAGGCGGTACCCACAACACTCACCATCCAAGGGGCATCACATCCTCCAACAAGTTTAATCCACGTGACGCTGCTGTGAGGTTGGTTTCATCAGAGCTGATTTCATGAGGCAGGAACTGGCACCAAGAGAAGTAAATGAACTTGATCGAGATTATTTAGGTAGTAACAGGGAGTTTAAATCTGTAAATAGCATCTAGTAGAGTGCTGGGGAGAACAGAGAGAACTAGGGAGAGAAAAAAACAACTAAACAAAGAGAAGACACATGTTTTCAGTGTAGAGGGGCCATGGAGGGCTTCTCAGAGCCAAGAAGGGTCCCACATGCAGACACTAATGGAATTTCAGAATATCAGAAATAACAACGTCTAGAGGCTTAAGTTAAAAAAAGCAGGTTAACTTAAAGTAGGATGACCAGCAAAGAACCCAGAACACCCATTTAAATTTGGACCTTCAGAAACAAAACAAATTTTCGGTATAGGCACGTCCTCAGTGTTGTGTGTTATCTCTACTTGTTAAATCTGGCGCCCCATCACAAGGAAGAGTGACTCCACTTATTATTATCAGCGTTCTTGATGGCAAATTGTCATGGAACACAAGAGAAGAAACCCGTCAAGTTAAGAGGAAGGATTATTTTGAACCTAGATGCTCAACCATTTTCCAATAGGTAGAAATGAAAATAATATTAATAATAATAACTTGGCTACAGGCAAACACTCTGAAAATTTACCATCTATATGCTGTCTCCCAAAGCAGAATCAGAGATTATCTACAAGGTGGATACACAAGTAAGCCAAGAAAAGGAGACAGTGGTGAGTTCAGAAACAGACCAAACTCAGAGTTAAATCTAAATCATTATTACAGATTTTTTTTAATAATAACTCTGGAATGAAAATCTTGGATGATCTCAGAATGAGGGGTGAAGTGATGGAGGAGGCAATGAGGAAGACAGAGTGTGGAAAACATGGGTGTTCATTAACTCTAGACATTGATGGGGAGATTCAGTTTACACGTTTGTAATTTGAGACTAGCAGGAGACTGTGCACCACGCAGACCCAGGTTCTGTTTACTGTCCTCAGCATGTATTGCTGGCCTGTACCGTCCCCCCCAAACCCTCCACCTGGCCCCGGTGATTTGAGTAGGAGAAAGATACCATTCTATCAGCTACGACTGTAATGAAAAGTCACATTTTAGTCAATGCATTGTCACTACACATGTCAAACACTGGGGTTGTTTTTCTTCAGTTATCAGATGGTTCTAACTTTTTTCTGGCCTGAGAACAAGGGGTTTTATTCCAATAAATTAGAAAAAGTTGGTTGCTTGCCATTGTCTTTACATTGGCGACATGGTGTGAGGCAGCCATGGATCTGCGGGCTGAAAACCACACAGACAGAGCTTCTTGAGGTGTAGTCTCACTCCGAGTGAGGACTGGCCCATTCCCACACTGCTGTTAATAATTTCTCTGAGACTGGGTGACTTCTATAACAAAAAGAGGTTTAATTGACTCACAGTTCCACATGGCTGAGGAGGCCTCATGACAGAAGGAAAAGCAGGTGCCTTCTTCACAAGGCGGCAGGAGAGAGAACATGTGAAGGAAGAATAGTCAAACTTACAGAACCATCAAGTCTCCTGAGAACTCATTCACTCTCATGAGAACAGCATGGGGGAAGCACTCCTAAAATCCAATCACCTTTCTCCCTTGACATATGGGGATTACAGCTACCTCCTTCAACACGTGAGAATTACAATTCCAGATGCGATTTGGGTGGGGACACAGGGTCCATCTGTATCAAGGCGGCAGTGGTCAAATGTAAATCAACATACTTTCAAGGTGGTAAACCTCCATGTAATTCTTTTATTACTGTCTTAGTCTGCTTGTGCTGCTATAAAGGAATACCTGAGACTGGGCAATTTATAAAGAAAAGAGGTTTATTTAGCTCAAAGCTCTGCAGGCTGTACAGGAAGCATGATGCCAGTATCTGTTGCTGGGGAACGTCTCGGGAAGCCCCCACTCATGGAAGAAGGTGAAGGGGAGCGAGTGTGTGCTGAGATTCCATGGAGACAGAGGGGGCAAGGTGCAGGGGAGGGGTCAGGCTCATTTGAGCAGCCAGCTCCAGCAGGAACTGACAGTGTGGGAACTCATTAATACAAGCATGGCGTCAGGCCATTCATGAGGGATCCGTCCCCAGGACCCAAATGCCTCCCATCAGTCCCTACCTCCAACATTGGGGATCAGATTTCAACATGAGCTTTGACAAACATCCATACTATAGCAATTACTTATAAGTGGGCAATGAAATCTAAATAGGAGGAGCCTAATCTAAAGGGTTAATATTCTGAATTTTGGCCTACATGCATTGGGCTTTAAATAATTTTTCAAGAATAACTTAAGGAGGCCAGGCACGGTGGCTCATGCCTATAATCCCAGCAACTTGTGAGGCTGAGGCAGGAGGATTGCTTGAGCCCAGGAGTTTGAGACTAGCCTGGGCAACACAGTGAGATCCCATCTCTACAAAAAATTTTTGAAATCAGCGGAGTGTGGTGGTCCACACCTATAATCCCAGCTACACTGGAGGTTGAGGTGGGAGGATCCCTTGAACCCAGGAATGTGACGTGGCAGTGAACTGTGATTGTGCTACTGCACCCCAGCCTGGGTGACAAAGTAAAAACCCATCTCTAAAGAATATTTTTAAAAATAACTTGAAGCCAACTGTGTGAATCCATTTCCACGATGCTGAAAAGAACTCCCTGGGACTGGGTGACTGATGAAGAAAAGAGGTCTGACTGAGTCACAGTTCTGCAGGCTTAATGGGAAGCATGGTTTGGAGGCTTAGGAAGCTTTCAACCACAGTAGTAGGCAAGGGGAAGCAAGCATCTTCTGCACATGGTGGCAGGAAAGAGAGAGAGTGAAGGCAGAGGGGCCTTAAACCATTAGATCTCATGAGAACTCACTCAGTATCATGAGAACAGCAAGGGGTAAATCTGCCCCCATGATCCAATCACCTCCCACCAAGCTCCTCCTCCAATGCTGGGGGTTACAATTCAACATGAAATCAGGGTGGGGACACAGATCCAAACCACACCAGTCACCAATGGGAAAAAAGCAGTAAGTGGGACATATATAAAATGAAATTAGAAAGCCAAGTGTAAAACAAAGTAGTGGCTCATATACACCGTGGAATACTATGCAGCCATAAAAAATGATGAGTTCGTGTCCTTTGTAGAGACATGGATGAATCTGGAAACCATCATTCTCAGCAAACTGACACAAGAACAGACAATCAAACACCGCATGTTTTCACTCATAGGCGGGTGTTGAACAATGAGAACACATGGACACAGGGAGGGGAGCATCACACACTGTGGTCTGTTGGGGGAGAACCAGGGGAGGGACAGCGGGGGATGGGGAGTTGGGGAGGGATAACATGGGGAGAAATGCCAGATATAGGTGACAGGGGGATGGAGGCAGCAAAACACACTGCCATGTATGTACCTATGCAACAATCCTGCATGATCTGCACATGTACCCAGAACCCAAAGTACAATTTTTAAAAATTAAATTAAAAAATAATAAAAATAAAGACAACACAAATAAAAAGAGCCCAGGCTGGTATCCCAGCACTGCCCCTTGCCAGCTGTGTGACCCCATCAAATTACCAAAAAAAAAAAAAAGGAGTGGAAGAGAAAGCAAAGTTTGAAACAAATTAGCCCAGAAAAAACACAAGAACAAAAATAGGTAGATATGAAATAAATAGAATCAAAGCCACATGATTTTTAAAAATGAAAGACATTCATTTGGGAGGTGACAAGCATCAAGAATTGAAGTCAACAGTGCTGCAATGAACATTCACGTGCACGCGTCCTTATAGTACAACAGCAAAGACCTGGAACCAACCCAAATGCCCACCGACGACAGACTGGACAGGGAGAATGCGGCACATGTACACCATGGAATACTATGCAGCCATCAAAAATAATGAGTTCGTGTCCTTCGCAGGGACACGGATGAACCTGGAAACCATCATTCTCAGCAAACTGACTCAAGAACAGAAAATCAAACACTGCATGTTCTCACTCATAGGCAGGTGTTGAACAATGAGAACACATGGACACAGGCAGGGAGCATCACACACTGGGGTCTGTTGGGGGGGAACCAAGGGAGGGACAGCAGGGGATGGGGAGTTGGGGAGGGATAACATGGGGAGAAATGCCAGATATAGGTGACAGAGGGATGGAGGCAGCAAACCACATTGCCTTGTGTGTACCTATGCAACAATCCTGCATGTTCTTCACACATACCCCAAAACCTAAAATGCAATAAAATATATATTTTAAAAGAATATGAGTCAAATATTTTTACCTCTTTAAGGTGCATGTAGCTTCCAAACATGTCAGCAAAGGGAATAATATCTAGAACATACCAGAAACTCCTCCAAGTTCAGGTGAATGTGCCCAAATCAAACTCTTCCTGTCAGCCCCTCCCATCAGCGCTCACTGCTGTCCCTGGTACATGGTAAGGCCACTCACTCCATTGCTCAGCCAAAATCCCGAAGGTGATTCTTGACCCTCTACTTCGTGGCCCACATAAAATGCTAGCAAGTCTGATGGAATACACCTTCAAACTACATCCAGAATCCAGCTACCTGTCTCCAGGCGACTGCGATCCCCTGGGCAACGGCACCATCGCCTGTGCCTGGATTTTGCTGCTGACAGGCACTCCTGCCTCCTAAGCAGCCAGAACACACTTTAGAACACAGGTGAGAGCTCCCAGTGGAACCATGAGAATGCACCACCTCGTACCTACCAGGGCAGCTGCTATCAGGAAACCAGAGTGCAAGCGCTGTGGGGCTGCAGAGACGTGGAACCCTCATGTGCTGTTGGTGAAAGTGCAGAATGGTGTGGCTGCTGTGAAAACAGGACAGCAGTTCCTCAAAAATCGAAACATAAATTACTGTGTGATTCAGCATTTCCATCTGGGTCTATCCCCAAAAGAACTGAATGCAGGGTCTCAAAGAGATGTTTGTATCCCCAGTTCATAGCAGCATCATTCACAGGAGCCAAAATGTGGAAGCCAAAGAAATGTCCACTGACGGATGAATGGATGGACAAAATGTGGTCTCCCCACACAATGGAATATTATTCAGCCTTAAACAGGAAGGAAATCCTGATGTACTCTACGCATTATTCTGTTCTCATCTACGAATAAAGACGTACCCAAGACGGGGTAATTTATAGAAGAAAGAGGTTTAATGGACTCACAGTTCCACATGGCTGGGGAGGCCTCACAGTCCTGGCAGATGGCAAAGTAGGAGCAGAGTGACATCTTACGTGGCGGCAGGCAAGAGAGAGCACATGTGCAGGAGAATTACCCTTTGTAAACTATCGTGTCTCATGAAACTTACTCATTATCACAAGAACAGCATGGGAAAGACCTGCCACTGTGATTCAGTTACCTCCCATTGGGTCTCTCTCACAGTACATGGAGATCATGGGAGCTACAGTTAGAGATCTGGGTGAAGACACAGCCAGACGGTATCACCCTACAACACGGATGAACCTTGAAGATGCTATGGTAATGTCTGGAACAGGCAGAGGCAGGCCCAGGACAGACCCAGCCACACCCCTTCCTCAGGTGCTTCCCAGGGAACCCCTTCCCAGCATGCCCCAGGAGTATGGCTTGGGCAAGTGAAAGGCATGAGGGTCTGGGGCTCAGCGTGCCTGGACAGGAGCTGCACCTTTATTATCCAGTACTCTTTTTCCCTTCTGAATTGTTCTTTGGGTCTACTTTGGGTGTGGACCTATGGTCACAGGCTGGCTACTAAGTCCCAGAGAAATTCCACCCAAGCCAGGCCAGGGACACTCACATCCGGGTCATTGACTGTAGGGTAGTGGCTCCTCCATGAGGGAGCTAACCTCTCGACAAAAGTTTGGAGCTTCTGGCAACTATCAAGTTGCTATGAAGGGAAGCCTGCCTGAGAATGATGCCCTCACAAAAGAACTGGGGGTAGGGGAAGTAAGAGAGAAAGAGAACAGAGAAGAAAGAGTGAGAGGGAGGAAAGGAGAGAGAAGAAAGAGATTGAGATTCTTGACAGTGTGGCTTGAACTAGCCACACCTGAACTCCATCCATGGACTCATTAGTTAAAAAGCCAATAATTCCAATTTTATTTAATGTGGCTTGGTAATGATGATTTTTTAAAGCAGTCAAGGCCTGAGGGGCAGTCTCAGGGCTTGGTGACCCTTAAACTTTAATTTATACTTTATTTGAACCCTAATTCTGCACAGACTTAAGCTTGGATGATCCTTTTCAAATTATCTAATTTTTGGACATGAATCTTCCTGGGGACTGCATTAATCATTCACCCACTCATTCTTTCATTCATCCAAAAAGGCTCATTATGCCAGGATTTCACCGAGGGTGAGGGGTGAAGTCAGGAGGACCTACATTTGAACCCCAATTGTGGCACGCTCTAATCATGAGGCCTTGGGCAATACATGTCCCTTCTTCAGGTTTCCAGTCTGCCATCTGTGAAAGGGGGCATCACCCGGTGGGTTTTGTAAGGATTGTTTTAAGGAAGGAACCTGATCAAGGCTCCTAGCACATGCTTAGAGTGTGGTGGCTCTGGCAATGTCATTGCCAACTTCGCTGTTAGCACCAAAAGTCCGTGCTGTTTCCCGCAGTTCAAACCGCACTAACAGCAGGTGCCTATAACAGTGTGCATCACACAGCAGGTGCGCAGGGCGCGTTTGCCACATGGCAGGTGCATACAGGGCATGTGCCACACAGCAGGTGTGCAGGGCGCGTTTGCCACACGGCAGGTGCATACAGCGCATGTGCCACACAGCAGGTGTGCAGGGCGCGTTTGCCACACGGCAGGTGCATACAGGGCATGTGCCACACAGCAGGTGCATTCAGGGCATGTGCCACACAGCAGGTGCATACAGGGCATGTGCCACACAGCAGGTGTGCAGGGCACGTGTGCCACACAGCAGGTGCATACAGGGCATGTGCCACACAGCAGCTGTGCAGGGCACGTGTGCCACATGGCAGGTGCATACAGGGCATGTGCCACACAGCAGCTGTGCAGGGCACGTGTGCCACACAGCAGGTGCATTCAGGGCATGTGCCACACAGCAGGTGCATACAGGGCATGTGCCACACAGCAGGCGTGCAGGGCATGTGTGCCACATGGCAGGTGCATACAGGGCATGTGCCACACAGCAGGTGCATACGGGCCATGTGCCACACAGCAGGTGCACAGGGCACGTGTGCCACACGGCAGGTGCATACAGGGCATGTGCCACACAGCAGGTGCACAGGGCACGTGTGCCACACAGCAGGTGCATTCAGGGCATGTGCCACACAGCAGGTGCATACAGGGCATGTGCCACACAGCAGGTGCATTCAGGGCATGTGCCACACAGCAGGTGCATACAGGGCATGTGCCACACAGCAGGTGCATACAGGGCATGTGCTACACAGCAGGTGCATTCAGGGCATGTGCCACACAGCAGGTGCATACAGGGCCTGTGCCACACAGCAGGTGCATACAGGGCATGTGCCACACAGCAGGTATGTAGGATGTGTGTGGCACACAGCAGCATGCTCCTGCCAGCTTTCCTCTTTCTGCTCTCCCCATCTCAGCACTAGAACAAGCCGTAGGCTGTGGACAGAGGGACTATTCTCTCCTCCCTGGGTGCTTTCCTTCTTCTGTTCCCTCGGTCATCCACCAAACATTCACAGACACCAACGTGTAGCAGGCACCATGCTGAAGCCTCAGGATAAAGAGAAGAAAAGCATTGAGCCCACCTGCCAAGAACTCACCGAATGTCTCAGGAGGCCTCAGTCTTAGGTGCAGCCTTCAGGGAGGTGTTGGGGTGGAGGGACTTTTGAGTGAGGCTCAGCGGGGTGAGGAGGAGTTTCTCATCTTGTGTTCTAAGCCGCAGAGGAGAAATGAGTTCTGCAAAACCATCAAAGTATAGATGTGTTTTACTAGAGGGAAGAAGAGTCTGCTCAGGGAAGTGTGAGCAAAGGGAAATTTAAAGTAAGAGTGGAGTCGTACGGAAATTCTAGTGGAAACAGAGTCACCGGGCTTCAAGAAGGCGAGAGCTGGGGGCTCGTCAGGAACCACCACGACAGAAGGGTTTCCTGAGCCCTCTCTCCAATCTTTCAATCAGAATCTATGGGAAAGAAGGGATCTCCTGGGTGCCTTGTCAGCCAGCTGCCAGCTGCCCCAGGCACACCTCCAGGCAGCCCCAACAAGATGGCTGGGCCTGGCTGGGTGACTGGGAGGGCAGACGCCCTGGCGCTGGGAGGGGCCCTCCAGGATCTCCATCCACTGCAGATCATACCTTTCCTCATCTATCTCTGATTCTGGTTGATTCCTATCAGGACTTTTCATGGTTTTGTTTTTGCTTCTTGTTTTCTTGACTTAAAATCACGAGATCTATAAATTTAGAAAAGGAGAATTTTATATTTTATAAAAAGTTACAGCCTGCAGGCTGGGAGACAGAGCCTCTGGCTGAAATCAGAAACAGGCACTTCAGAGACAAAAGGAGAGGTCGGGATTTACGCTTAATGCGATCAGCTACACATGCATATTCAACAGGTTAGAGGAGAATTGCCAGGGGTTTTAACGCAGGCTCAGTGAGCAAACGCATGGGTCCCCTATGACCCATATGCCCTTTGGGGTGGACACTCAGCATTACCACGGCTTAACATAGGGTGCAAAGGCACTGTGTGTGCAATCTCAGTAACCAGGCCAGAACCAGCCTGCGTTTGGTGGTCAGGCATCAGGAAGGAGTGCTTTGGAAGGCTGGCCCACTGCCATGGCACACCCACCGTAAGAGAGGCGGTCTGGCAGGGGCATCAGGCAGTCTGTCAAAGTCAGTGGACGGATCTTCCTGTTTTTGCTTTACAGGTGTTTATTTCTTAGAAAAGAAAGTTTGGTAACAGCAAAATGGAGCTGGGGTGCTGAGGTGTATCTAAACCCCTATATCATCAAAGCTAGAAAATTTAATGTTTTTTGGGGGTGTCCCTGGCCAAAAGGGGTCCATTCAGTCATTGGGGGGCATCAGATTTTATTTTCATTTCACAGTTTTTGTTCTGTTCTGGTTTTTTGGTTTTTTGCTTTACATCAACAACTTGACCTGCCACGCCGTTTCTGCCACGCCATTTCTGCCACGCTGCTTCTGCCACGCCATTTCATTTACCGTTTTTCACCCTTGGTCAGGTTCTCCCAAATAATCTTTGCTACCTGTCACTGTCTTAAAGAATGTCAGCAAAACCTGCTCAGAAATTGCTCTCTAAGTGGCCTCACCCAGGACAGAACAGCAAAGGGGACACAAGTGCCACATGGACAGAGATTCAGCTACCCCATGGCAGCACGAGAAGCTCCCTCCCTGCAGGCCCTGGGCCTGCACCTGCATCAGGCTCTCCTGGGGAGTGCCAGCCTTTCATCTCCACTGCTCTAAGGGGCACTTCCCAGCTCCATTTCCAGTAGTGACACTCGAATCATTTAGGGACTGTAGTGGGGTGGTGGGAGGTCTTTTCCACAGTGTGTCTAGGCAATGACTCTATATTTATAGCAGGCAGGAGCTGGTGTCTTGGGACCTGAACTGGGGTGATTGAGAGGGAAAGGAGCTAAGT
>CM052657.1:114594539-114610501 GCA_028533165.1 Leontopithecus rosalia | reverse complement strand
GGGGAAAGGGTGGAGGGGGGAGGGGAGGGGGAATGAGAGTAGGGGGAGGGGAGGGAGAGAGGGAGGGGAGAAGGAGGGGGAGGGGGATTGTCCATCAAATACCAAATTTATTCACCTATTTACCCACTTGTCCACTCATTCAACAATCCATTCATTCATCCATCTACTCATCCACCCACCACCCATCTACCCACTCCTCCATCCATTCAACCATGTCCCCACCATCCATTCTTCCTTTCATCCACCCACCCTCCCACCCACTCATCCATCCATCCATTCCTCACTTTTCCAGAGCAGAAGTCAAGGCTGGAGCAGTGGTGGTGGGGCAAAGCATAGAGGGAGAAAGTTCTTGAATCAAATATGACATTAACATTTTAAAACAAATAGGACCCAGTTGTAGAAAATAATAATGAGACGGCGTCAGCCCTAATAAAAGCATAACTTGTCTCACACCAGCCCTGTTCTAAGTGATGTGCTTAGGTTACCTGCCTCAGTCCTCACCACAAGGATGGTGGAAGGAGGGGCTATGTTTATTCCCATTCTAGAGAACACAAGTGGAAGCACCCATGGTCGAACAGCTAAGAAAGTGGGGAGCTGGGTCTCCACCCCAGGCAGGTGGCTAGACCTTAGCCTGCTTCCCAGTAGAACCAGAAGTATGTAAACAGCGATAGAATCAGTATGAGCCGTCAGCTATCGCTCAGGCTGCCTGCTGACTGATGAGAAGAGCAGCAGGGAGAGGCAGGGTCAGCACAGCTGGAAGCAATTGAGAAAATGTCCGTACTTATGTCCCAGTAAATCAAGAGTACTCAATAACTGGGGTCCACACACATGCACTCAGACACCTGGCTTGCCTGGTTGCTCCAAAGGAGCGTAATTATCAGCATTCAGCAAGTGATTTATACTAACTATTCCAGAGTGAGTTTCTCCTATTAAAAACACAACAATTAGTGATCTTAATAGTCCATTCCATTTAATCTGATGCTGAAAATTGCTTCATTAAAAGCCAGTTGAGAGACTGGAGTAAGTAACTGTAAACCCAGCCCCTAGATGATTTCTCTCCTCCTGGAGAGCTAGTTCTCACCCTTGGCTAAGTTTCAATCCCAGTCCAAGGTGGAGCAGCCTACAGGCAACTCAGACCTCAGGGACAATCATTCCCCAAGAGGTTGTTTTGTTCTCATTTCTCAAATTATGGGACTCATTATGCCCCAGCCCTACACAACAGCAGTGAAGGAGGTGGTAAGAAGGTCAGCTGGAGCCATTGTGGCATCCCAATGTCAATCCCCCAATTGTTGGTTCAACTGCAACAATCCTCTCCAACCCACACAGGATGCAGCTTCAGGTACAACCCCTTGTTCCAGCCCAGCCTGTATCCATGCACTTTAGTGCTGGCTGCTCAGGAACATAGAGACCAGGTTAGAGATGACTCAAGTGTACTGCTTTCTATTCTTTATGTTTACCATTCATCCATATCCATCCATCCATCTGCCCAGCCATCCATCATCCATCCATCCATCATCCCATCCAGCCTTCCATAATCTCTCTAACCATCCATCCAGCTGTACATACAATTCTACAACCATCCATCCAACCATAATCATCCATCCATCCACCCACCCATCCATCCATCTATTCATCCATCCACCCATCCACCCATTCATCCATCTATCCATCCATCCATCCATCCACCCATTCATCCATCTATTCATCCATCCATCTATTTGTCCATCCATCCATCCATCCACCCATTCATCCATCCATCCATCGTCCCATCCATCCTTCCATAATCTCTCCAACCATCCATCCAACTATACATACAATTCTACAACCATCCATCCAACCATAATCGTCCATCCATCCATCCACCCATCCATCTGTCTATTCATCCATCCATCCATCCACCCATCCATCCATCTATTCATTCATCCATCCATCCACCCATTCATCCATCCATCTACCCACCCATCCATCCATCTATTCATTCATCCATCCATCTACCCATCCATCTGTCTATTCATCCATCCATCCATCTACCCATCCATCCATCATCCCATCCATCCTTCCATAACCTCTCCAAGCATCCATCCAACTATACATACAATTCTACAACCATCCATCCAACCATAATCGTCCATCCATCCACCCACCCATCCATCCATCTATTCATCCATCCATCCACCCACCCATCCATCCATTCATCCATCCATCCACCCACCCATCCATCCATCTATTCATCCATCCACCCACCCATCCATCCATCTATTCATCCATCCATCCACCCATCCATCCATCTATTCATCCATCCACCCATCCATCCATCCATCGTCCCATCCATCCTTCCATAATCTCTCCAACCATTCATCCAACTGTACATACAATTCTACAACCATCCATCCAACCATAATTGTCCATCCATCCACCCACCTATCCATCCATCTATTCATCCATCCATCTACCCACCCATCCATCCATCCATCCACCCATTCATCCATCTATTCATCCATCCATCCATCTATTCATCCATCCATCCACCCATCCATCCATCTATTCATCCATCCATCCATCCACCCATCCATCCATCTATTCATCCATCCACCCATCCATCCATCTATTCATCCATCCATCCACCCACCCATCCATCCATTCATCCATCCATCCATCCATCCATCCACCCATCCATCCATCCATCTATTCATCCATCCACCCATCCATCCATCCATCATCCCATCCATCCTTCCATAACCTCTCCAACCATCCATCCAACTATACATACAATTCTACAACCATCCATCCAACCATAATAGTCCATCCATCCATCCACCCATCCATCCATCTATTCATCCATCCAGCCATCCAGCCATACATCCATTCAACCAACAATTTGCTCATTCATTCATTCCTCACTCATTCATTAAATACTGAGGTTATACTGTATAACCTCAGTATAAGTGAACAGGTTCTTTTCAGTCAAATCACCTGTATTTGGAGTCTAGTTCTATTATTGTGTGTGACTCCAGCAAGTTTCTTTTTTTAAAAATTTATTTTTAAAGAAAGGAGGTTTAATTGGCTCACAGTTCTACACACTGCACAGGAAACATGGCAGGGGAGACCTCAGGAAACTTACAACAGTGGCAGAAGGTGAAGAGGAAGCAGGCACGTCTTACAGGGCTGAAGCAGGAGGGAGAGAGAGAGAAGGGAGGGGTTACACATTTTTAAACAACCCCATCTCATGAGAACTCATGAGAGCGACACTAGAGGGATTGTGCTAAACCATTAGGAACCACCTCCATGGTTCAGTCACTTTCTACCAAGCCCCACCTCCAACATAGATTACAAATAAATATGAGATTTGGGTGGGAACACAGATCCAAAGCATATCAGGGTGTTTCTTTGCAAATATGTTGTTATTTTCTAGTTCTGTAGTGATCTGTTGTCTGCCGTAAATGTCTGCTGTGAAGGCGACACTGACATTGTTTTCATGGCCATTTTGTGGTACATGGCACCATGGAATCCAGTGCTGACTCCATTGAGTTGGAAGGTGAGTGTGGAAGACACACAACCAAACTCTCATGCATGACATGTTTAAGTAAACAACAAACCTTTGTTCTTGTTGAAGCTTTAGGAATGTGATTTCCACCCATTTGATTTCAAATGTATTGCCTTAAAATATGAAGGGTATTGAAAGCTTAAAAGGGGTTAGCCCAGTGTTTGAGCAGCTGAATCAGTTTCTTACATATCTATATGGTGCAGTTTCCTCATCTATAAAATGAGGGGGAATGATAATCTGTAAAATGGGGGAGCCAAAGAGTTAATCCCTGTGAAGGACTTGGAAAAGTGGCTTGGGGAGAGTAAGTGCCTAACAACTGTTAGCTGTTATCAGTATCGTAATTATTAAAATTCACCAAGATTTAATGTCGGCCAGGATGCTTTGGTTTTAAAGAGATGTATAGAAAAATTCTGGAATTCAGAGAAGCTACTGGGGAAGGTGTCAAGGAGCTGGCAGCACATTCAGGGATCATATAATACTAACTTTTGTTCAGATTTAAGGAGAAGAGGAACTTAGCTTTGGAATCTGGTAATTAAACATTTCCAGAGGTACCTTTCTTAAAACCCTACTTAAAAATAAGGACGACACTGTGATCTTACTCATATGTTTAGTTTCTGTTCAAGTCATCGCTTAGACTTGGTAATTTTTTAAATGAAGCACGACACGATGTTAAACTGAAGAGGTCCACACGTGAAGACGGGTTGAACACACCGAAAGCTCCCACACAAAACCAGTCGAGTTCCTGAAAGTCAGTGAACAACACAACTCTCCATTTCGACATCTCCAAAAAGAATCAGGCCAGGTAACCTTCAAGGTGGCTTCCAACTCTGGCCAAAGTTATTCTGAATACAAGTCTTCCCAGCATCAAAGCTCGCTTATGTGTAGAAGATTGTTGAATCCATGACTGAAACCACTGTGTGTGTTCTTTAGAAAGAGGGGCATAACTGAAGAGAAAGACAACTGTCACTTACAAATTTAAATGATTCAGTGTAGTGAGTGAACTCTTCTCTCTCCCTCTCCCTTTCTCCCCCTCCCTCTCTCTCTCTCCCTCTCTCTTTCCCTCTCTCTTTCCCTCTCTCTCCCTCTCTTTCTCTCTCCCTCTTTCTCTTTCCCTCTCTCTCTGTTCCTCTGTGTCCCTCTCTCTCTCCCTGTCTCTCTCTCCCTCTCTCCCTCTCTCCCTCTCCCTCTCTCTCTGTCTCTCTCCCTCTCCCTCTCTCCCTCTCACCCTCTCTCTCCCCCCCTTTCCCTCCCGCCCTCCCCCCTCCTCTCTCTTTCCCTCCCTCCCCCATCTCTATCTTTATCCCAGTTCCTATCAGCAGGGCTGTTTTACATGAGTGTGAAACAGCATATGCAAGACACTTTGTAAGTGGTAAAGCTCTCAGCAAACTCAGGGAGGGGGTGTTGGCATAAACCAGTTGTTCCCAAACTTAATGTTCCTCGGAATCACTTGGATGGTGCCTCAGAATCACCTGGAGGGTTGATTGAAACAGATGGCTGGGCCCCACCCAGCATTCCTCAATCAGCAAGAATTTTATTTCTAACAAGTTCTCAGGTGTTGGTCCCACTGCAGGTCAGGGGACCAGTATTGCTTGCGGCTCTCTAAGGTGGTCTTTATAGGTTATACCGGGACAGGCAAATACTTTCTGGCAGTCTCCACCACAAAAGTAGGATATGCTTTGAGAAAACTTACAGATTTAAAAAAATGTGTTTATTAATCATCACAATTATGCTATGAAGAAAGTATTGTTGCATTTATTTAACTGATGGATTTAAGTTGGGATAAAATATTTTTAAGGTGCTCAGAGACAGGGTAGAAAGTTCTAGAACTGACTTCCTGCAACCTGGTCTTTCCCAAGAACTGGCCCAAACCAAGGACTCCCTTGGGAGCACGCCCCATCTCTGTCTGAACCTCAGCACAGTGATCCTCGGCCAACTGCAGTCTTGGCAAGTTCCTGTTTCAAAAGCCCTGTGTCAGCGCCCTGATTAGAATCACTGGCACTTGTCTGAAAATGGGCCCTCATTCTCCGTCTTCCTCCTGCCTCCCTCCTCCTGGGTAAATTTGGACAAAAGCTGGCATCTGCTATAATACACATTGTATGCCATGTTTCCACCAAGGCTATGAACGGGAGCCCGGGCACCTAGAGGGGACTCTATGGGAAGATGAGTAACCGAAACTTGTTTCTCAAAATGAACAGAAAAATCATAATCCTGACTCCATTCTCTTTAGGGCACTACCAAGTCCCGTAATTCAGAACAAACAATCATAATCTCACTATACCGCCCATTTTGCTCTAAGAAAATGTTTAAAATTGATTTTTAATGTGTAAGAACTAATGAAGTTGTTGATTTGGCAAGGAGACATCTGCACTGTCGTGCTTATTGCTCCGTTGTTCACAACAGCCAAATTAGGAAATCAACCTCAGTGTCCGTCAACAGATAAATGAAGAAAATGTGGTATAGATATGCACAGTGGAATACTATACAGCCCTAAAAAAGGACATCTTGTCATTTGCAATAACGTGAATGAACCTGAATAACACTATATTCAGCAAAATAAACCAGGCACAGAAAGCCAAAGATCTCTTTGGCTGTGGTATCTAAAAACATAAAACTCGTCGAAATAGAGTAAAATGGTAGTAACCAGGGGCTAGGACTGGGGAGGAGGACCGGGGAGACGTTGGTCAAAGGACACATTTCAGTCAGACAGGAGGAATGAGTTCAAGAGATTTGCTGTACAACGCAACGACTATAGTTAATAACAATGTCTATGTACTTAAAAACTGCTGAGAGTAGATTTCAAATGTTCTCACTATGAATACATAAGTATTTGAAAAAATTTTCTGCCACATATCTAAAAAGACATCAAAGCTGTCGACTTGGGGTTCCTGAAGGGACTACCATGTACTGTAGCGGATCGTGGGGGGCTGATATTGGGAAATTGTGAGTGAGAGTGGAGATCAGGGCTCACCCCCTATCTCAGCCTTCCCAGTGTATCCCTGTTCTGCATTTCCCAGAATCCCTTGCAGCAAGCTCCTGACAGAAACACCTGCGTGGAATTGAACACTCCTACGCAGCAGAGAATCTGCCAGCACTGCCTGGCATTCCCGCAGGCGAGCCCCTGCGCAGAGGTGTCGACCCTTCCTCTAGCAGCTTCCCTGTCTGGGTGGCATCTTCAGTGGCTGTCTCCCGACTCCGATGGTGGCCTGACTCTTGAGCTGTAGGAGGAGCTACAGCTTCCCTGTGGAGCAGGTGGCTTCCTTTTGGAAGCAGCTCCTTTGCTGGCCCAGGTTTGTTTTCAAAGTTGTTCCTGGATGTTCAGCTCCATGCCCATTTCTTCACCCTCTCCCGTGATTCTACTTACCCTGTGGTATCCTGGAGCTAATTCCTTCCCAGCTAAACTAGCTGGAGTGCATCCTGTTCTCTGAGTCGGAGCCCCAGGGATACAGCACAGCTATGCATTTTCTAGGGAGATGCTCCATCACTCCCAGCAGCTATCTGAAAGGATGAATATCCCAGAGAGGCTGAAAGCCTCACCCACTTGCAATCCACAGGAAGTTCTGGCGGGCCAGGGCAGGTGCCCTAGAATACTTGAGGGGAATCAAATTGCGCTGAACTTGTGTCACAGAGTGCTTCCAAAAAGCGCTGCTAATTTGCACTCTGCCCATCTGGAGTTTCAGGGGCTGGGTCTAATTAACACTTCTCACCTGAAGCCATTTTCACTTTAGATTCAATTCAACAGATTCAATGACTTGTTTAAGAAACATTCGCCAAGTAAGCCTTCACCAGACCCTATGCTAGGAGCTGGGGAAACAGATACACCTGCTGTGGCTCCTGCCTGGGGGAGCTCAGCCGCTGCAAAAGGAGGAGAAAGGTTTGAAATAAAACCACTGCACTTTAAGGCCATTGTGGCTACAGCAGAAGTTATGTGTCAGGTGGTGAGATGGGAGAGAGAATGAGGCAACAACGTCCTAGCAAACATCTGTGAGCACCAACTGTGGCAGATGCAAAAAGGCCACAAATTCTTTTTTTTTTTTTGAGATGGAGTTTCGCTCTTGTTACCCAGGCTGGAGTGCAATGGCGTGATCTCGGCTCACTGCAACCTCCACCTCCTGGATTCAAGTGATTCTCCTGCCTCAGCCTCCCGAGTAGCTGGGACTACAGGCTGTGCCACCACACCCAGCTAATTTTTGTATTTTAAGTTGAGACGGGGTTTCACCATGTTGACCAGGATGGTCTTGATCTCTTGACCTCATGATCCACCCGCCTTGGCCTCCCAAAGTGCTGGGATTACAGGCATGAGCCACCGCACCCGGCCTAAGGGCCACAAATTCTCCCCCTCCCGTCAGGAACTGGAGACTACTTCATACCTAGAATATGGGTTGATCATGTGACTAGCTTTAGTCAATGGGACATTAGCAAACATGATGCAACATTCCATGGACTAATGGGTAAAAGTAAGTGTGCGTTGGGGTTCTCTCTTGCTGTCCTTGGAAATCCTGCAGCCACTACCATGCAAACTGGTGGACGTACTTGGGATCATGAGAGACATATGGCCCGGTAACCCCCGTTAACTCTATCTGACCCTCAGCCAATCAGCAGCCAACCACCAAATGCAGGTGTAAAACTACCTGACCACCAGCTGCCCACAGATGAATGAACCCAGCCAAAACAAGCAGAGGAACCAGCGGGGCCCAGCCCAAGTCACTGGGCCACAGAATCATCAGCTAATAAATAATTGTTATTTTAAGCCACCAAGTGGTGGGATTGATACACCTGCTCTGTGCCTATATTTCTACTGGGCCTCCAGGCAAAGTTTCAGGAGAAATAGAAGAGAAATTCCCTGTTTTCAAGGAACTAAGACATCACACCTGAAATTTGCCTTTGGCATAGGGAACTGAGTATGACATGGTGTCAGTTTTCTGGGTCTGCCTTCTCAGTCCAGAAGAGGTCAGCCGTTGTTAACACTCCAAGTGCTTTTGTGTAAAAATACATTCTCCAAAGGAGGTTGAGAATAGACATTTCCATCAGAGTCAAGAATGGGGATGGTGGTAAAAGAATATGGCAATGAGGCAGGGATGCTGGTATGGCAATGAGGCAGGGATGCTGGTAGTAACAATCCCTGTTGTCCTTTCTTTCAGTGTAGCCCAGAGTTTGGGGATTGAAAGGATGCTGGCTGTTCATTAGGTAGCCCGGGTGTGAATTCCAGCTCCATTGCTCAGTTCTGATGAGCTCTTAGGCAAATCACTTCACCCTCCAGGGCCTGTTTCCTTCTCAGGCCTCCACTTGGGCTGACAACACCGACTCCCAGGGTATAAGGAGGAGCAGATGCATAGACATGGGTGGAGGGCTCAGCACGTACCCACCTACTTCCTCTGCTCTCTCACTGGCCCTGCAAAAGAGCAGGGAAGCGGCCCAGACTCCTCATAATCCCGGTGGTCAACTATACTGCAAAAGGCCCCAGTAACTGGAAGGTTTGGTCAGAGTGAATCATTTGGTGCCTGTGAGGCCTGGCTGTCTCCCGACTGGGCTCAGCTCCAACCTCCCTCCTCTCTTGATTCCACAGATCTCCTTGTAGATTCCTCTCATCCTCCTTCATTTGTTCCCATCTTCATTGCTTCTGGGGAGAGTGTCCTGCTCTCCTGGGGCCCTGGGGCCCTGGGCCTCCTTGCAATGCCACACCCTCATCCCAGCCTCCACCGAATCTAGCTGGGTACCTCTGTAGGGTTGGGACAGAGCTGGTCAAATGAGGCTGGTGAAGGCCTGAGCGCTGGGGCAAACAGCTTTCTTCTTTTACAAGCTGATGGCTGCAGGATGGAGCTCAGCCTACTGGAAACAGCAGGATCTCCCTCAGGTGAAGCAGCACACTCGGGTTGGTGGGGAAGAGCTCTGCGGAGTCACCCCTAATGAGGCCAGCAGGGTAGGGCAGGGTGAAGGACAGAGAACCAAGAACCAAGAGGCCTGAATTCTGTACCCAGCCTGGTGGTGCTGGGCCATTCTAGGACCCACCCTAGGGACACGGCACCTGCTGTTCCATGAGCTGCCCCATGGGATCAGGAAACAAATGGCAGAGGGGGAGGCCTTGTTTCCTTCCATGGGATCTGACAGCAGAGAGCACAAAGCAGCTGCTACAGCAGAGACATCTCTTCCAGATCTCTCGTGCTCTCTTTACAATATGTGCCAGTTGATACTCCTCTCCATGGGAGAGCTACTGGTTTTATGGTAAAAGGTCTTAAATTACTTACCGATTAAATTATCCAACTCTTCCTCTAAAAGAAGAGTTGGAGGACATTGGCATCTGGGAAGCCATGCCCCATAGTCCTGCAAGTTCAGACCCCTGCCAGGCGTCCCTGGGTCAGATGTCCTTCCATCTCAGAGCAGCAGGAGTACAGCATCCGCAAACGGCCCATCCAACTCAGACACACAAGAGCTGCGTCTAAGTTGTGCTTAGTGTATGTTTTTCAAAACCAATGCCAGGCAGAGTTTTGTGCCAGTGCAGGTACCAGAGAGAGACCGGGTGATGTCTCTGGAATCACAGGAATTTTTTGTTTGTTTGGGCAGAGGATTGGAAGCGTGGCCAGCCTGGAATGTGGGGAGCGCGTTTGCATGAGCGCTGGGTTTCTTCACACTTGTCTTCTTTTCTGAGCACATCGCTGGGCTCGGGAGGCAGGATCGCCCCTCCTGCACGACTGGAGAAAGTGAGGAAAACTCAAGTTCTTGAGGCCGCGTTTTTGGAGGCCTGCGATTGATCTGAATGCAGCAGGTGGCTCTCCTGGAGAACAAAGCAGCCACGTGTACAGGCCTCATGTACAGGTTCTGTCTCACCAGCTGTGGATGTGGGGTGGAGGAGCAGAGTGTATTCCCGCTTCCCCCTCTGGCTGCTCCGGCATCACCCAGGTGTGCTCTCCAGCACCTGTGCCCTCACAGGGACCTGACCCCACTGCAGGAGCCTCCCTCAGGGGACTCTTTTACAGGCAGCCCCTCCTGCTCAAGCAAGGACGCTGAGGAGTGTGGTTGTGAATTCTTTCACACCACAGAGGGGCCCAGGCACCTTCCCTGGTCTCTGGTCTCCGTGGGGACATTTTTTGGTCAGTGCATCCGTGGCGATTGGCTGGGGAAGCCCCGCCTGTTTCAGACATCAGGAGAGGCGGTGTTCTAACTCCTGCTGAAACACCGGCTTGCCAGATGCCCCCCTCAACCTTAACAATGAGCCCTGGAGCGGCAGCCTGCCAACGCGGCTTTCCCTCCAAGCCCCATCAGCCAAGGCTCTGGGCTGCCCGGCCCCTCCTCGTTCACAAGTGTCTGCCGAGTGGCTGCCACGTGCTGCCCAGGAGTTTGCACTCCATGGTGGTCCGCTGCAGCCCCCAGCTCTGGGGGCGGTTAGGTGAGGTCCACAAAGCACAGGCTTTGCTGCCCACAGATCGGAATTCTGAGCTCCCACTGCTCACCTATGGGGACCAGAACAGCATGTGTATTCCATGCCCCCACTCTTCACTCCCAGACGGGGAAACAGGGCTCTGAGGCCTGCTGCTTGGGGTGCCGTGAAGGTTAAACCAGCTGGGGCTGCACGTGGGACCACTCTCCTCCCCTCACCCCTCCGGCGGCACTCCCACCCGACCCGCAGCTCCTGTGCTGTCCACAGCCCTGCAGACACTGCATGGCCTCCTGCTGTGGTCCCTGTCCGGAGACCCGAGCCTGGCTCGGGGCGGTCTCCTAGCAAATCTTCATATTGGCTGAATGTCCATTGAGATCAGCAGGGGGTCCCAGGCCAGCAGTATCAATGTCCCCTGAAATTGTCAGCAATGCAGATTCTCACCCTGCCACTGGGAACTCCTGGAGAGGGGCAGGGATCTGTCGTGATCAGCCTAGGGACCCTGCCCACCCTTGGCGCCCATTGGGAGAGCCCCTGTGGTTTAGCGCTGACCGGTAGACGCTGTGCGCCGAGGGTGGCGGGAGGGCCCCTCGTCCTGACCGCACAGCTGGTGAAGGGTGGTAGGCGCGCTGGACTGCCTGCCTGGGGGTCAGTCGGCCCCAGGGGGGAAGAGAGTAGGTCTGTGTGTTGCGTGTTTAGGGGGAATGAAGCTACTCAAGGCCATCCCTGACAAACGTCCTGAGGTCAGAGAGGACATGGGAGGAGTGCTGAGAAGCAGGTGCTGAGCTGGGAGTCCCAAACTCAGCACACATCACGGCCTGGGCTGCCGGCAACAGGCTTGGACAGGAGGCACCGCCCTGACCATGCCCAGTTTCCTCACCTTGCCAGGGCAGGGGGCATGCCCCCATCACAGCGCCGTGCAGACCAGCTGGGAAGGATGAGTGGGGGTGTTGGCACCGCCCTGGGGAGCCCTGGTGGTGCTCACAAATTCCAGTGGTTCTGCTGTTGCTGGCATCTGACATTCAGCAAACTTCAGTGAGAACCTCTGCTATTCCAGGCGCTCTGCGGGGTCCAGAGCTGGAGGCCAACGATGGCCCCGGTGTGGAGGTGGGTGGAGCAGGGAAGAGGTTCAGTGCAGCAGCCAGGAAGCAAGAAGCCGGGACAGCGGCTCGGGGGCCCTGGGAAGGCATTCCAGGCTCTGGGGACTCAGACTTTACCAGATACCCACTGGCGTGGTGACAGCGAGTCCCACTAGCAATCCTGGTGCTTCTCCGGCCTTGTGGGCTTCTCCTGTTGGGAGCTTGGGTGCTCCCTTGCCCAGGAAGAAAGGCTGAGCTCTGGAGCAACCTAGGAGCCAGGTCTGGCCATCCAGGGACAGGGCCTGGGCCACTCTGCAGCCTGGAGCTGCAGCCAGGAGTCCCAAGACAGACTCAGCACCCACCGCACCCTGGGCTGCCAGCAACATGCATGGACAGGAGGCACCGCCCTCATCATGCCCGGTTTCCTCACCTTGCCGGGGCAGTGCATTTGAATCATGGCCTCCTGTGCTGAGGGCCAGGGCTCAGACACCTGAGCCTTGCAAGGACTCAGCTTCCTCATCTGCAAGTTGGGGACAGCATCCAGAAATCAAGGCTCTCGAATGCCCTACAGGGCATCTGAACCTGAGGATAGGTCAAGCCCTTGCCATTAAGAACACTAGCCCAGCTGGGCACGGTGGCACAAGCCTATAGTCCCAGCACTCTGAGAGGCTGAGGCAGGAGGATCGCTTGAGCCTGGAAGGCTGAGGCTGCAGTGAGCTGTGACTGCACCATAGCACTCCAGCCTGGGTGACAGTGAGACTCTGTCTGTTCCATTTCATTTCAGTTTTGCCTTTTCCCACATGTTCTAAAAGACCCTGTCTAAAAAAAAAAAAAAAATCTTTTTTTTTTGTCAACCAGGCTGGAGTGCAGTGGCACGATCTCAGCTCACGGCAACCTCCGCCTCCCGGGTTCAAGCGATTCTCCTGCCTCCGCCTCCTGAGTAGGTGGGACTACAGGCGCGTGCCACCACACCAGGCTAATTTTTGCATTTTTAGTAAAGACAGGGTTTCACTATGTTGGTCAGGCTGGTCTTGCACCCACCTCGGCCTCCCAAAGTGCTGGGATGACAGGTGTGAGCCACTGTGCCTGGACAAAAGTTTTTGCAATTGCAAAATAAAATTTGCGACAGAACACAATCTCTATTCAGTGAGGGCTGGCCAAGGGCATAGGAATGCAGGACAGATGAGACCTATAGAGGCCAAACCTTGGTTATCTTAAATATTTAGCAGATGGATGAATGAATGAATGAATGAATGAATGACACTATGTGACTAAAGTCCTTGGCAGGAAAACAGAATCTGCGGTGAGATGAAGTCAGGACAAGGTGTCACCGCTCACATTAGAAAGGGGCGCCCTTCGGTGGCTCAAGCCTGTAATCCCAGCACTTTGGGAGGCCGAGGCGGGTGGATCACGAGGTCAAGAGATCGAGACCATCCTGGTCAACATAGTGAAACCCCGTCTCTACTAAAGATACGAAAAATTAGCTGGGCATGGTGGCGCATGCCTGTAATCACAGCTACTCGGGAGGCTGAGGGAGGAGAATTGCCTGAACCCAGGAGGCGGAGGTTGCGGTGAGCCGAGATCCCGCCATTGCACTCCAGCCTGGGTAACAAGAGCGAAACTCCGTCTCAAAAAAAAAAAAAAAAAAAAAAAAAGAAAGGGGCGCCCTTGCGAATGCTGGACTCCTGCCTACTGGGACAGGCTCCTGACCAAAGCCAGGTGACAGTGAGGCCTTTGTGCAAGGCATAAACTGAACGTCTATCTTTAAGCGGCCTCCTCCTCCTTGAGCCTTTCTCAAGTTCTGCCTTTTCTGGAGAGAAAAACCAGGAAAGCTGGAGAGAGGAAGGGACAGGGCCCCAGGGGAAGGGCCAGGGCCAGGCCACGTCCTCTCGGCTGGGTCGGCCGGGGCCTGTGGGATGCCAAGCAGCTGCTTTCGGCTTAGAGCTGGGCCTCACCCAGGATATCAGAGGCCAAGGCTGTCAGAGGCCACGGCTCCTTCTCATTCCCTGGGCTGACAGGCAGAGCAGCCCCAGGGCCTGCAAGAACCCCTTCCTGGCCCACTGGGCCTGGCTGGAATGTGAAGAGCCTTGGGCCTCCCAGCATTACAGGGCTTGAGCCTCAGGGAACCCAGACTGGGGAGGAGGCTGAGGCTCAGGAAAGGCAGGTGGGCGGGCGTCAGGCCGGGTGGGGAGAGGGATCAGCACTCTGATCCCTCCAGATCAGCACTCAGCCCTGCCACTGACGCTGAGCTTCTCCACCTGTGTCCTTACTCATTAGTGGGGGACACTGGGGACAAAGGGACACCCTACCAGGCTGTTGGGAATGAGGGACACTCGCAGAGTGTGTGCCATTGTGGCCCTCAGCTGCAGTAGCTTCCATTTAGGGGGTGAGGGCAGGTCACAGGCCCAGGAGCATGGTCACAGCTTGGCCTTCCACCCACCTGTGTGCGCCTCTGCTCGGCCCAGGCAGCCTGAAGCCCACCGGTCCACCCTTGCTCACTGTCCCTGCCTGTGCCAGGGCTGGGCCACAGCGTAAACAACACCTCCCAAGTGCTTGCTCTGCCAGGGTCTGCCACAAGGATCTGGGGATCAGAATCCCCAAGACCACTCAGCTCCTAAGGACGTGGGGCACAAGGGGCCTCCTGAGTCCGGTCCAAGCCTCTCCTGGCCAGTGGCTGGCTGTGGCTGAGAGCAGAGTGCGCTCTGTGCTCCTAAACAAAGAAATGAGGTCAGGGGAGCCGGCAAGAGGGTTGGCGCGAGCACCATCTGTCCCACTCCATCTGCAGGGACGCTTCGGAGCAGCCAGCGAGGAAGGGCTGTCTGGCTGTTTCTCCCTCTCAGGGGATGCCCTCAACATCAGCCTGAGAAAGCCAGCACCCACGTGGCTCCAACAGCTGCCATGGGGCCTCCGGGAGACCTCAGGACTGGGACTGATCTTTGTTTTAAAAGACAAATATTCTATTTATTGAAAGGCGGTGCCCACACCTCCACCTCCCCAGCCTGCCTCCTCCACCAAGCCACTGAGCTGGCCTCAGGTCAAGCTGCAGCTGAGTGGCATCTCAGGCTGGGCTCTGCAGTCTCGGAGGCCTCGGTGACCTTTGAACGGGCCCCCACGGTGACTGGCTCAGGCAGTCCCTCTCCCTGGCAGGTGATGCAGGCACAGATGTGGAAACAGGCAGAGGCAAGCCCACTGAGGGGTTCATGGAGGAGGGGTGCCCATCAAGGGTCTGAAACCTGCTCACGCAACCAGGTTTCTTTTCGTTCTCTGGGTTCAACTTAGATAACCCACGAGAACCTCACTTCTGAGGCTCCCTGAGCTCACTTCTCTGGGAACAGCAGCTTGGGGTGTGCTTATATCTCCCTCATTAAGGCCACTCTCCTCCACCGGTCCAGACGTCATGGTCTCCACCTGCCTGGGCAGGTGGCCCCACTCCTCACTCCCTGACCCTCTACCAAGCCAATGTGGAGACACCTGTGCTCTCCAGGTAACGCCAAAGTCTCCTGGGGTGTGGCACAGGTTCTGGCATCTTGGGAAGATGAGGAACAGCTGGCTGGCATTGACTTGGCTTCCATGTGTGAAGTTATGCACTCACCCACTCACACAGTCACACACTCACCCACTCCCACACCCACTCACACACACACACACTCACCCTGTCATCCACTAACCCATTCATCCACTCACCCACTCATCCACTCGCCCACTCGCCCACTCACCCAGTTACCCAGTTACCCACTCATCCACTCACCCACTCACCCACACTCTCACTCGCCCACTCTCCCACTCACCCACTCACCCACTCACCCAGTCACCCACTCACCCAGTTACCCACTCACCCACTCACCCACACTCTCACTCGCCCACTCTCCCACTCTCCCACTCACCCAGTTACCCACTCACCCACTCACCCACACTCTCACTCGCCCACTCTCCCACTCACCCACTCACCCACTCACCCAGTTACCCACTC
>CM052657.1:114549361-114594039 GCA_028533165.1 Leontopithecus rosalia | reverse complement strand
ACCCACTCTTCCATTCATCCACTCGCCCACTCACCCACTCACCCACTCATCCACTCGCCTACTCACCCACTCATCCACTCGCCCACTCGCCCACTTACCCACTCTTCCATTCATCCACTCGCCCACTCACCCACTCACCCACTCATCCACTCGCCCACTCGCCCACTCGCCCACTCATGCACTCGCCCACTCGCCCACTTACCCACTCTTCCATTCATCCACTCGCCCACTCACCCACTTGCCCACTCACGCACTCATCCACTGTCTAGCTATCCACCTGAGTGGTGCTCCGCAGTTGGTGGCTGACTTCTGGATGCCACCTGTTGGCCTTTCTTCTTCCTTGGAAATAAAACCCTGGTTCTTTCTGGGAGTAGCGATGTGCCCAGCTGGAAAAACAATCTCCCAGACGTTCCTGCAATGAGGTATGGCCATGTGACCAACTCCTGCCCAGTGAGGTATAAGCAGAAGAGTCACATGGGACTTTCAAGGCTGCCTGAGAGGGGCAGAATCCACCGTGGTGCCCCTGGAAAACATAATGCAAGCAAAGGAAGCCAGTCACGAGAGGCCACAGAGTGTATGATTCCATGAAATACACAGAGAAGGGGATCCACAGGGAAAGGGAGTAGCTTAGCGGTTGGTTAGGTCTGGGGAGTGAAAGGATTATAGCTAAAGGGTGGGGGCTTCCTTCTGAGGTGATGAAGTGGTTCTAAAATTAATTATGGAGATGGTCGCTCATATCTGTGATTTATAGAGTATTTGAATTATATGCCAATAAAGCGGTTTTTGAAACACTGCAGAGTCAGCTGAAAAATGTGGTCTCTTCGTCCATTCCTTCTTCCTCTTTCCCCTGGCCTGGAATACAGACGTGATGGCTGGAGCTACAAAAGTTCTAAGGGACGGTGAGGGTAGAAGCCAATGCTACAGAAAACAGAAAGATCCTGGGTCCCAGATGGCCATGAAGCCACCAGCCTAGGCCTGCCCGCCTATTTGTGGAATTTTTTTTCATGAAAGAGAAGTAGAATCTTCCATGGTTCAAGCCACTAGTATTTTAGTTTTTCTATTGACAAAATCAAAGCTTATCCTACATAAAGCAATAACTTAACATTCATTGATGGCCTATTTTGTGCCAGGCACTGTTTAAAGAACTTGACATGTAATGACTCTTGTAGTCTATGTCAATATTATTTTTTAACATCTAACCTATTTTAATATATTCATACCCATTTTAAAGGTGAAAAAGTTGAGGCCCAGGGAGAATAAGAAACTTGCCCAAGGTCACATAGTGCTAGAGACTTCTCTTGTTTCAATACTATTATCTCTGTTCTCTTTTGATTTTCAGCAAATTACTATGGGGTCATGCAATAAAACTTATTAGGGGAACTTACATAAAAATAATAACTTCTGGCTGATGCTTCTGAAAGTACTCTTCTTCTTTGTTTTTAACCCTCTTAAATTTTCTCTTTAAAGAGAATTGATCTCCTCTTACCCTGGAGTTTTTAATGCATACAGCAGGTCCCAGGCTCTTACCCCAAGAAAACCTCCAAACCTCAAGGTCAGGAAACGCCTTAAGGGCAGGAAGCCCCCATCTCCCAAAGCCCACCCAGGTCCTGAGCACCCTCAATGGCGTATCCAAATGTCCCAGCCCAGCTTCACCTGAACTGCACCAGCCTTCTTCCTGCCCAGGAGAAGCTGACTGCCTGGAAATTCCTCCACCAGGAAGGGGAAGTTTGAAACGCATGCGCAAAAGCATCAATGGCCAAGCATGAGTGTTGAACAGCCTTTATTTAAAGCAACTGAGCCCTTGTTATTCTCACACCCTCACCTTGCTGGTAACTAAGGGGAGCTCCCTCATATCCACTCATCAGTTTCCTACAATCATCCTGAGAGTTGACAATACTGTCCAGGGCCAGAAAGAGGAGGGGCCTCCTCAAAGTCACATAGGCTTGGGGGGCAGAAGTGATGAGGATCTAGTTTCAGAACTCAGGACTTGCAGCCCTACCACATGCTCGTGTGCACAGGCAGGTGCACCAATGGTGGTCAGCACCTTAACCAGGGAGGAGGACAGGCTGAAACAGTCCAACCCTGGCTGCAGAGGTCCGTGGCCACGAATACCCTCCCTGGAACAAGGCAGAGTTGAACTCGGGTAGAAGGAGGACATGTGATTCATAGATGAGAGATTTGGTAGTGTTAGAGAATTGATAATTGATAGATAGATAATGGATGGATAGAGAGATAGATAGCTGGGTAGACAGATGACGGATGGATAGATGATTGACAGGTAGATGATGGATAGATGGATGGATTAACGAATGAGTAGATAGATAATGGATGGACAGGTGGGTGGATAGTTAAACAGATGATGGATAGATGAATGGATAGACAGAGGATAAATCGATGGATGAGGGATGGATCGATGGATAGATAAAAGGATAGGGAGAAGACAGGTGGCAGACAGAGGGATGATAGAAGATAGATAGGCGAGAGGCAGATGAATAGAAAGATGACAGATGGATACATACTGGATGGACAGATGGACGAGTGGATAAATAAATGACAGATCGAGGACAGGTAGATAGATGATGGATGGATGGATGGATGGATGGATGGATGGATGAATGGATGGATGGATGGATGGATGGATGAATGGATGGATGGAAGGATAAACAGATGATAGATAGACATATAGATATATAGATACACAGACAGATGGGCAGATGGAAGCTGTGGAGGGACCCTCCTAGAGCCAGAAACCCTGCTCACCACTGCCTCTGCAGTCTCAGGCTCTTTCCCTTTCCCCCGTGCAGAGATTCTCTTTGTGGGCGATGATGGTGAGACCCCGTTGGTGGGCACTAACAGCAGGGAAACTGCACCCACGAATGATCTGCTCCTTCATGCCCATGTTGGGACCTCACCATACCAGCAGCTAAGCAGACAAGTCCCACTGTAGGGAAGTCCCCTGCCACTGCTGCCCTGCCCAGAGTCCAGGCTGAGCAGACAGAGCACACGAGGATGGCAGTTGTTGGCTGCGCTTATCCTGGCTCTGCTGCTGACCAACTGGGTGGCCTCTGGCCGCCGATATCAGACTCTCTGAGCCTCAGCCCTCTTTAAACTTGAGTCTGGCCTCATGAAACCTGGTGAATGCTGAAGGCACCTGGGCCCCCTTGCATGGATTTGGACAACGTGTTGGTCAGGTGGAGGGAACTGGCAGGCGCCATCACAGACCCAGGGGCCCAGGCTGGTGATCTGGGCCAGTGAGTTAGCTCACACATGGCCTATTTTGGGAAATGGGGACATCAGAAATGGAAAGGCCCCAATTCCACAGTCCAAAACCTCATTTAGACAGTAGGTGGGGCACTGAGACATTTCCACAATGGAATCTTTTTTTAAGCCCAAATCTTTGAGGAAAAAAAAAGTTGGCTGAACTGTCTTTAACACAACAGAAGCTACCAGCAGCCTTAGGGCAGAACAGACTGGCAAAGTTGCAAAAGATGGTCCTGTTTACGTGCCTTGCAAGGCAGGCCTTTATTAATCTGAGGGAGAGGGAGTCCTGTGCCCTCATCTGATGGGGCAGCCCGTATAATCGCCAGGAAAAAAGAGGCAGTTTGGAAAAGTTCTGGTAGGAAAGAGAACTACGTTCCTACCAGTGCTTAATCAATAACGCCCCAAACCCTGGCAGAGTCTCTTGCTTAAGAGAAGCAGTAAATATATATATAAACCCAGACGGTTTACCAGTTCTATAATGCAAGATGTTTTTTGCGGGCCAGGCACGGTGGCTCACGCCTGTAATCCCAGCACTTTGGGAAGCCGAGGTGGGTGGATCACGAGGTCAAGAGATCGAGACCATCCTGGTCAACATGGTGAAACCCCGTCTCTACTAAAAATACAAAAATTAGCTGGGCAGGGTGGCGCGTGCCTGTAATCCCAGCTACTCGGGAGGCTGAGGCAGGAGAATTGCCTGAACCCAGGAGGCGGAGGTTGTGGTGAGCCGATATCGCGCAATCACACTCCAGCCTGGGTAACAAGAGCGAAACTCCATCTCAAAAAAAAAAAAGACGTTTTTGCGATTGTTTTTCTTCATTGTGGACTTTTCCTGGGAGACTTGGTTTTTTGACCAAGGCTAAATGGACACAGGGTGAATAATGGCCAATTGAAAGATATTTGCCAAAATCTACACACATGAGGAAGTTCTCTTTTCTTTTCCTGATATCTAGAAGCACTAAGGGTGCAGGCTGGTTCTGAAGATCAGGCACACGGCACGCCGGAAGGACGTCTATCTTGATTCATGAAGTGTTTGTCCAGCACGGGCTCTGGACAAAGAATTGTAATGCAGCCTGCCTGGGCTCTCAGCAGTTCACATTCCAGGTGGGGAAACAGTTGTGCAGCTGGGGCAACTGCTGCACAGCCATGCACAGAGGTGGGAAAAACAAACAGGAAGGCAGCAGCTCAAAAGAAAGATCCTGGGCCAGGTGTGGTGGCTCATGCCTGTAATCCCGGCACTTTGGGAGGCCGAGGTACCGGAATCGCTTGAGGCCAGGAGTTTGAGACCAGCCTGGGCAACATAGTGAAAACCCATCTCTACAAAAAATTAGCCAGGCATGTTGGCGTGTGCCTGTAGTCCCAGCTACTTGGGAGGCTGAGGCGGGAGGATCACTTGCACCCACAAGGTAGAGGATGTGGTGAGTCGTGGTCATACCACTGCAGTCCAACCTGGGTGGCAGAGTGAGACCCTGTCCTAAAAATAAGAATAAAAGAAGGAAAGGAAGAGCCTGGCAGACACAGAAAAGGAACGAAAACTCACCTCTGAGGTGAGGGAACCTGAGACCTCAGTGAGCAGGGGCCGGAGGGTGATATGGTTTGCTGGTGTCCCCACCCAAATCTCATCTTGAACTGTAGCACCCATAATTCCCACACGTTGTTGGGCGGAAGCGGGTTGCAGATAGTTGAATCATGGGGGCAGTTTCCCTGTACTGTTCTCATGGTAGTGAATGCATCTCACAAGAGCTGGTGGTTTTATGACGGGAAACCCCTTTTGCTTAGTTCTCATTCTTTCTCCTGCCTGCCACCATGCAAGACGTGCCTTTTGCCTTCTGCCATGACTGTGAGGCCTCTCCAGCCACGTGGAGCTGGGAGTCCATTAAACCCATTTTTCTTTATAAATTACCCAGTCTTGGGTATGTCTTTATCAGCAGCATGAAAACAGACTAATAAGGAGAGCAAGCCAGGTGGGGTGCAGCCTGGGCAAAGGCAGAGAGGGGAAGGAGGCCAGTGTGTGCTACAGGGTGAGTGGTGGTCAGGAGTGGTGGTCAGAGGACGCTGTGACTATGCCAGTCCCTGGAGTTACTCAGAAAGTTACTTATTTGTGCCAGCGTTGAGCTGGGTCTATGGACAAAAATACTACAAAAGTGTAAATAGTGCCTGCAGGATGTGCATATGGAACAGGACCCCCAACACTGCAGACCTCTCTCGCTGCCACATCCGCAGGCCCAGCTCTTAGGCCCAGAGAGCAAAGATCCAGAGGGAAGCAAATGGGTGGCGGGATCCCCGAAGAGAGGCTGCAGGGAAAACGGAACCAAGGGGGACCTGATGGGTTTGACCCTGGGGAAAACTGACCTCTAGGGTGCTGGAGCTGTGGGAAGACTTAGCCATGGGTAGACATGAAAAGAAAGCTAAGTAACTTAGCTTTTTTTTTTTTTTGCAAGTATTAATTCCAGAAGAAAACAAAAACATGTATAAGGGGGAAATAACCTTAATCATACTTGACTTGAAAGTAAACAATTTATCTTTTGCAATAACACAAATCCTGACTCACGGTTTGTCCAAAACGTGGGCTGCTACTTTGAGAGAATGGGAGGAAGGGAAGCTGATTTATTTTATTTATTTTGTTTTCTGAGACAGAATCTAATTCTGTTGCCCAGACTAGAGTGCTGTGGCACAAACACGACTCACTACAGCCTTGACCTCCCAGGCTCAGATGGTCCTCCCACCTCAGCCTCCAGAGTAGCTGGGACTACAGGTGCACACCACTACAACCAGATAATTTGTGTATTGTTTTTTGAGACAGAGTCTTGCCCTGTCATCCAGGCTGGAGTGCAGTGGCGTTGCCCAGGCTGGTCTCGGACTCCTAGGTTCAAGCAGTCCTTCTGCCTCAGCCTCCCAAAGTTCTGGATTACAGGCATGAGCCACTGCTGCCTGCCAAGACGCTGATTTAAAGAGATGTAAATATTCAGCATTCTGAAGAAATGCCTAAAATTGATCAATCAAGGGATTGCAACAAAAGCAACATACTGTTTAAACAAGCAGATAAAATAAATCCTAAAGACTTAAAAATTAAAGGAGCTGCATGGGGTGCATGTGGGGGCTGCTATTTATCCTTACAAACCCTTTGGCACTGTGTGGCAGGCATACGTGCACACACACATACACAGAGACACACAGACACACACACACACCGACACACACACAGACACACACAGACACACAACACAGACACACACGCAGACACAGACACGCACACACACACAGACACACACACGCCCTACTTTGATTTACAAAGGAATAAGGAAGAAGGAAAAAGAACAAGCCCTTGCCTCCTACAAAGGCGGAGAGTGACGATGTTGAGCAAGTGTGACAGGGGGCCAGGGACGGTGGCTCATGCCTGTAATCCCACCACTTTGGGAGGCCGAGGTGGGTGGATTGCCTGAGATCAGGAGTTTGAGACTAGCCTGGCCAACATGATGAAACCCTGTGTCTACTAAAAACACAAAAATTAGCTAGGCATGGTGGCTCATGCCTGTAATCCAGGAGGCTGAGGAAGGAGAATCGCTTGAAGCCGGGAGGCAGAGGCTGCAGTGAGCCTAGGTCACGCCATTGCACTCCAGCCTGGGCAACAAAGTGAGACTCTGTCTCAAAAAAAAAAAAGTGTGACAGTGTTTACAATGGTTACAGTGGCATCTCTGGAAAAGCCCAGATATCATCACAAGAACATGCCATTTTAAAATCCTCATTTTTTTTTTCTTTAAGCTTTCAAAGAACACCAGATAATCATGAGACCCAGGAGTGGCTGGAGATTTGGGTTCACGCTTCTGCCTCCGTCTTAGCTGCGGTCCAGCCACTTGGCCCATGGACACCTTTGCTGTCACAGCTGGCCAGTCTCTGGTGGCAGTCTCTGTGATAGCTGGCCAGTCTCTGGTGGCAAACAGGGTATATTTAGTGGTCAGAGCTGGACATAAAGGCCCTCCAGCCACATCCCAAGGCGCCCCATGAGGAGGAACAAGCCTCACATGCGCCTGGCTCTTCTGTGAGTTCCACCTAACACTGGCCCGCTTCACCGGCTGCTGGGAGCCAGGAAACCTGCAGCTGTGTGTGTGCACATTGCACAGGGTGACTCTGGGTCCCCGTGCAGCAGAGAGACGTCATGGAGATTCACTCCCTTTGTGCAGCCACCTCTCTTGTCCTCCCAGTGTTGGCTCCTGCCCACCCACCTGGGCTCGCTGTACCCCTTGGCCTCTCTCGGGCTGGCCCTGTCATCTCCAACCCGGGAAACCAGTGGAGACCCCTGAGTGACTGGCTCTGTTTCCACCCAGTCCCGACTCACTGTGGGAGGGAACGGGGTCCCACAGCCTGAGCCTCTGAACAAGGGGGATCCCAGCCTCAGGCTGCTCCTGCTCCCCCGGCAAGGCCCCTGCTTAACCATGGGCAATGCCCGCAGCCCTCACGGCCGGTTTTTTCCTGGGGGGCACAGTCCCTGGCCAATGCTGTTGGCTCCTCTAAAAACGCAAAAACAAAAACACACTCTTTGATTTCCCGCTCGCCTCTAGCTTTGCTTTTCCTGAGAATCCAACACTGCTCCAACTTCACAGGCAACTCCATGGAGTTCACAGCTGCTGGGGAGGCCGAGGATAGGACTGTGTAGTCACCCAGACGCGGGGGGCTCATTCCCTGCTCAGGACCTCACCAAACTCCCAGCACCTCAGCTGCCTTTGTGAAGTGGGAAAAAGCCCGCCTCCCGCAGTATCTGCTGTGAGAAGGCTTCAGTGAGAGGGAATCTGCCAAGCACGAGCGCTGGGAGGGGGCGGTTCGAGGCAGAGCCCCTCCAGCACGACCCCGCTCCAGCCCAGCCCCAGCCTTCCGCGCTCCGTCCTCACTCTCTCTCCCTCTCTCTGTTTCCCTCGACTCCTTTGTTTTCCCCAGAGGTAATCCCCGGTATGATCCGATAATGGTCTGAGACGAGTGCACAAAATCACACATTCACAGAGCACAGTGCTTCACCTGGGGAAGCACGTAGGTGTTTGCGACACGTCTTCTCGCGGCTGAAGACGCTGGCACAGCAGCACCGATGCAGCTAAACGAGCAGAAGCTCTGGAGCCCGACTGCAGGGTGGGATTCCCGCTGCGCCTCGGAATAGCTGTCAGCCCCCCTCTCAGCCTCTAGTTCTGAGCCAGGGCTGAGCAGCTCCGCGGAAGGAGGGAGAGTGGGGAAAGAAGGGCACCTGGGAGCTGGAAGATAGAGGCAGCAGGGAGCTGGGAGAGGAGCAAAACCCTGACCTGGAACCTGGAAAACGGTGGCAGCCTTTTGGTGGCCTCCAATATCCCAGGTTCAGAAAACGCACACTTGGGAAGAGTGTTGGTATTTATGCTGTTTGAGCTGCCTGAAATTCTTTCTCCTTTGATAATTATGGTTTTTGCTTTAAAGCTCTCCCGGGGACAGGTGGCTCATGATGGCTTATAATGGCATTTTCAAGGGAAGGAGCCAGTCCCTGGAGGTGGCCTGAAGGGCTGTGTTAAGAACCTACTTTGGGTGAGCCGAGATCGCGCCATTGCGCTCCAGCCTGGGTAACGAGAGAAACTCCGTCTCAAAAAAAAAAAAAAAAGAACCTACTTTGGCCCGGAGCAGTGACTCACACCTGTAATCCCCAGCACTTTGGGAGGCCAGGCGGGTAGATCATGAGGTCAGGAGTTCAAGACCAGCCTGGCCAATATGGTGAAACCCCATCTCTACTGAAAATACAAAAATTAGCCAGGCATGGTGGTACATGCCTATAGTCCCAGCTACTTGGGAAACTGAGGCAGAAGAGTCACTTGAACCATGAGCTGGAGGTTGCAGTGAGCTGAGATTGCGCCACTGCACTCCAGCCTGGGTGACAGAGTGAGGGTGCTCCTGCTTGGCCTCTCGCAGAGGATTTTGTGGTTGAACTCCCCAAAGGTGTCCACTCTGTCTCTGCTATTCCACCTCCCGATGTCTCCCGAATCCCATCCAAGCTCAGGTTCATCCCCCATCCAGGCTGGCAAATCCCTGAGGGCATTCTCATCTTCCTTTGCCCACAGCTTTTGACAGAGCGGATCTTTCCTCCTTCTGGAAAGACTTCGTTCCTGTGAGTTCTAAGATGCCGTAGTCCCTGTGTCCGGGAGAATTGGGAAAAGACTTTAAAGTGGGAAGAAAAAAGCCAAGCAGATTTACTAGGCATCCCGTCTAGTACACCCTCCGGGCTCTTTCTGCCTTTCATTGGGCTGCTTTAAAAGTGGAGAAAAACTAGAAAACTGAGAACAATGCAAATAACTTTTGTTTCTAGAAATGCAAACTGACGGTGTCTCCTGGAGTGGAACTGGTTATTGGCTCTGCTAGACCCGCCATGCATGTTGGGAAGTTTGATTCAGGACTCCTTAATGCTTCTAGAGTGGGTGGGGCTTTGGCCCCTCCTTTGAACTGATTGTAAGATCTGATAACTAATCAGATCTTACATCTGATTAGGATGTAATGAGGGAACTCCCTCATTCATTCATGAGTTAAATAGCATCTTAGGTGCTCTTTTATGTTTCAACGAGAGTCTGGATTTTGCCTTTTGGACACACTCTTCTTTTCTGCTTCTCCCTGTGCCTACCTTCCAAGCCGTTCCTTCTTCTTCGCTAACTCTCCCTCCTTCACAGCTTAGATGAAGCCTTCAGTCTCGTGCTCAGGTCTCTGTGCTGATCTACCCACCAGTTTTCCCAGGTGGTCCAGTCCAGCCTGCTGAGTTAACGATCACCAACATGTTAAGAACTCTCAAGCTTACACACCCAGCCCCATCTGCCACCACGATGCCAGACTACAGAACCCGGTCTCCTGGAAAGACCTCTCAGTGCCTAGTGGGCATCTAGAACCAGACATGTCCAAAATACAGCGTGGGGTTCACACTTCCCTTGCCTTCAGAACTATTCTTCCCCACAAGGAGAAATCAAGACTCCCATTGAAACATGAAATGAGCATGTAAGATGCTACTTAGTTCACGAATGAATGAGGGAACTAATCAGAGGCTATGACCAGTTCAAAGGAGGGTCAAAGCCCTGCTTGTTCTAGAGGCACTGAGGAATCCTGACACCCTCTGTCCAAGCCATCATCCACTTTCACCTGTGACACCATCAACGCTCACGTGGGACGCTCAATGCCTTCCTAACAAGCATCCTCACAACCCAGCTATTCTTCAACTATTGGCCAGCATGACCTCGGATTTTGTCTCTGTCCTGCTTAAAACCATCCTGGCTTCCCATTGAGCTTACAGTAAAGTTCAGACTGCTCAGCCATGGTTTTAAGACCCTAAGAGATCCGACCCCAGCTGCCTCTCCGGTCCCATCTCTGTTCTTCCTTTCACTCACTGCACTCGGTCACACTAGCCCGCCTGTCCCTCCCACCACGGGGGCTTTGCATTTTCTGTTCCCTCTACTAGACATGCTCTTCCTGCAAATATGTACATGGTGAATTTCCTCACTTTCTTCAGGAGACAGCTCAAATGTCACCTACTCAAAGAAACTTTTCTATACCTCCCTTTAAAAGCGGCATCTCCCGTCACTGTCTGACTCCCACTGATTTACTTTCTGCATAGCATCTGCCATCAGCTGACAATATATATATTTCATCTTAATATATTTTTATTGCTATTTTGTCTGCTGGAATGAACATACCTTTGTCTATTTCATCCGTCACTGTATGTCCAGTATCTAGAAAGGTACCTGGCACATAGTAGGTTCTTAAAACACATTTATTGGTTGATCAATCACTTTCCCTACAAGAGCCAGTTCCCTTATAGGTGAATATAAATATAATTTATGATATAAATAGAAAGATGGGAATTCCAAAAGCAAAATAAAACAGTGCAAGTAAAGAAAGAAGAATGAGCGCAATCATACGGACAAGAAAAGGCTGCAGTTTTATGCACCTGCCTGCCTGTGCCTCTCCAGTTCAATCCGGCAAGTCTCTCTTGAAGGCCTGATGTGTGCTTGGCACTGTTCGGATACGGAGATAAATATGACCTTGCCTTTAAGAAACTCAGTTTGGGGAGGGGAGTTTTGCACACAGATATAGACAACTGACAATCCAGGAAGCCACAACTCTATAGAGGCACCATGCAGAGAAGAGTGGAAACCAAGGACAATTCAGCCAGGGAAAGTTAGGGTAGACTTCCCAGAGGAGGGAGTGAGTCCTGAAGAATGGACAAGAGTTTGATGAGCAGATTATGAACAAGAAATAATTTGCTAAAAATTGTTTTATAGGACTACAATATTTGTTGTATCAGTCAGGGCGATCAAGGTTATGCCGAGTAACAAACATCCCCCCTATCCCAGTGGTTTAAAACAACAGCAGATCATCTCTTGCTGAGACCACACATCCATTGCAGGTCCTCAGGCAGCAGGGACAGTGAGGAGGGAGGCTCGATGCAGAGATGTCCGTCAGGTCCAGGGTGTAGGGAGCAGTTGTGCGCTTAAGCTCTGCCACTGCGGTGCGGAAGAAGAGTGCTCTTGGAGTCTCATGCCAGCGTTTTAAATTCTTCGCCTGCTTCTCCCCACAATCCACGGGGAGGAGCTATGTTTACTACCCCCTGTAAAGCAGACACAACAGGCAATCCTGCCCTGTTCCCGCAGAGAGAAAAACGAGACCGTCCGGCAGGCAGCACTAAGAGCCACCCCCAGGGCACAGCAGACGGTGACGGTGCCCTTCCTGACACCACCCTTTCCTTCTTCCTGTGACAGTGGCCCGGTGAGGCTGAGGCAGGTGCTCAGCCTGGCTAAAGAGCTGCATCCCCAGCCGCGGCACAGCTAAGAACCCCGCCGTGTGACTGGATGAAGCTTCTGGGAAAGTGGCTTAAAAAGGACGGGCTCAGCCACCGAGCACCGCTACTTCTTTTCCGGGATGAGTGTCAGTGTCCAGGTAGAACAGTTCTTGGGAAACCTGCCGGCCGGAAAACCCGCGCACTCGCTGGCTGAGTAGACCGTCGGAAGGCACCCCGCCTCCTCATCCTCTCCCGGCTGCTCACCCTGCACTTTTTGCTATGTGAGGATAATGGATCACACACTGCTTGAAGCCTGTGCTTCACAAAGTCGAGTGTGCATAAAAATCACCAGGAAGGCCTGTGAAAATCCAGATCCCTGGGCCCAACACCCGATTTGCCAGTCTGGGGTTAGGTCCGGACTTTTTATTCCTAATAAACGCATGGGGGCCCCTGCTGACCTCAGATCATAACTAGAGTAGCAAATTCTCTGGGCCACAGGCTAGTGGCAGGAAATCCTGTAAGTTTTGGTTACGAACCAATTAACCTGTGAGCTCCCCAAGGGCAGGAGCTGGGCTTTATCCACAGATGCTCACCCATTCACTTTTCCTCCCACGGCTCTGCCGTGCACACCCCGTTTTTCAGCCCTCCTGAATACCGCTGGTCACAGAAGCAACAGCAGAGTCCACTCTCCTGCTGATTTACGAGGCCCGCCTGCTCCAGGCATGGTGCATCCACCTGGAGCAGGCCTGGGATTCGGCCTTTCTGACCAGCACCCCTGTGATGAGATGCTGCTGTTCACAGGCCACCCTGGGGTAACCAGGAGCAGCGCTTGCTCCCCTCAGTGCCAGGCGCCGACAGCTGGGAGCAAGGTCGGGAACGCCGTCTGGAGAAGCCCCCACCCCAGCAACTTCCTTCTCCCAGAACAGCAAAGTATCCGTCCACTCACCCCACAGTGACTCTCAGCAGTTTCTGTGGTTAATTTTTCAAAGTAAGTGGCTCAGGGCCACCTCATTCCCTTCTCTAAACCCACATCCCCACACACTCTGTGGAGGGCTGTGAATCAGCAGGTGCAGGGGCTGCAGGTGCTAGGCCCGCTCTCCTGTCCATCGGACGCTTCGGCCCCAGCCTCCTGGTTGGAAAAACAACACAGACACTTTAGGCGGAGAGCAGAGGCTCCAGCCTCCATGGGGTCTCTGGAAATGGCTGGACTCCTACACAGGGGCCTAGGGAACACAGGGACACTCAGATGGGGGAACAGGAGCAGGTTTGGCCTCTCAGATGGGTGGGCAGGGGCTCCTTCATCCCAGTCAGGAGCAGGGCGTGGCTTCCTGGAGGAAGTGTGCCTGCTGTTCTGTAGCCTGGCACAGAACTAGGGCATCTGCAGATCTAGACAGGGTGAGCCAGGAGATGAGGGGCTGCAGGCAGAGGAAAGGAAAGGATTGGAGAGGAGGAATGGGGAGGAAGAGGTGTGGGAGGGAGAGGAGGGGGGAGGCGAGAGGGAACGAGAAAGAGAAGGGAAGCAGCTTTCACTAGTTCACAGTGATGAGAACAATGTTGTGCAGTCAGTGTGTGCTCTAACACAGTAGCCCTGCCAGGGAGGCTGTTCAAACTCAGGGCTCCGCCGAAACCCTGGCTGTTGGCCTGCAGAACCCAAGGAGGCCAGGGGACCAGGAAGGGCAGCCTTACAGGAGCAGGTGCGGGCTTTGGGCTCCGGGTCAGGACGTGAATTTGAATCCCAGCCTGCAGAGGGAGCCCGTGGGTCAGAGAAGTTGGCGGTGGACTGGGTTCTGGGTGGGAGGGAGGAGCACGGAGCGGCCTCGGGCTTCCCCTATGGGTGCTCAGGGCGATGAGGATACCGTCCCTGAGCCTGAGCCTGCTTCAGGGTGCGGGGACATCGGGAGGAGAACGTGGCAGGCCTGGGTGTGAGCAGCAGTGTCAGGGGCCTCAGGGAAGGGGGACGGTGGCATTGGCCATGAGAATGTGGCTGCAGATGGGGCTTCCTAAGTCCCCAGCCTGTGGGTGGGGCGAGGATCCTTCCCCGGGTGAGGAGAGCCCAGGAACAACAGCACTGGAACAGGTGGAAGAACGGATGGAACCCACAACAGACCCCAGGAATGGGGCAAGCTGAGCGTGACTGGGGCTGAGCGTGACGTGGGGTCAGGCCTTCCGGGAGAGCAGGTCCCTGATGGCAGGGCTGGGAAGTGAGGAGGTGACATGGGAGCCGGACGGCTCTTCTGGAAGCTTGGCTGGAAACAGGTGGTAGGGCTGTCTCTCTCTCCCCACCCCCCGGCCCCCTTCTGCCTCAATATCAGTATGAGTCAGCTGCAGCTGTAGTCACCAAGCCCCACAGGCGCTTACTCTCTACATTCTGGGGCTGCCACCCAAGATCAAGGAAGCAGGGCTGATTCCTCCAGAGGCCCCAGAGGTGTCCTCCTCATCTCATCACCTGCCCATCTCCTCCCACCTGCGGGGTCAGCCTAGGAGTCACCCCATCCCGGTTCCTCTATGCTCCCGCCTCGGCTTGCCACACGCATCTCTCCACTGAGTACCGGTTCCTTGCTGGACGGCGCTGTAGGAGTTGGGATGGAGCACACACAAGACAGACAGGCTCCAGGAGGGCAAGGAGGGGAACAGGCAGACGGGTACGGAAAATAAAGCAACAGCAGGTGCAGAACGAGGTCTCTTCTTGGAGTTCGTGGTCTTTAGCTGAGACCTCTGTGACAGACAAGAAGGAGCCAGGGAAGGGCATCCCGGGTGGAGGGAACAGCTGGAGCCAGGCTGTGAGACAGGGATGGGCGTGGTGTGTCTGTGGAAAGAAGAAAGGACCATCGCTGGAACATGTGGCAAGAGGCAGCACACTGAAGCCTGCAGGGTTTGTAAGTCCAGGCGAGTGGATTTTATGCCACTGGAGAGTTTTTGGTAAAGATGGGACATGATCTGGTATATGTAGTTAAAGGATCACTCTGGGCCGGGAAGGGTGGCTCATGCCTGTAATTCCAGCACTTTGGGAGGATGGGGTGGGCAGATCATCTGAGGTTAGGAGTTCAAGACCAGCCTGGCCAACATGGTAGGACCCCATCTCTACTAAAAATACAAACATTAGCCAGGTGTGGTGGCTCATGCCTGTAGTTTCAGCTACTCGGGAGGCTGAGGTGGGAGAAACCCTTGAACCCGGGAGACAGAGGTTGCAGTGAGCTGAGATTATGCACTGCACTCCAGCCCGGGCCAGAGGGAGACCCCGTCTCAAAAAAATGCACACAAAAAGAACAAAATACGACTCTGGCCATTCTAAGAAGACAGTATCAGCAGGGAAGGGACGTGCGAGAAGACCCCTTAGGAGGTTACTACAGAAGCCCAGGAGAGGGTCACCGGTGACTGGGGAGAGGGCAACCACATACAGCTGGAGAAACGTGCACAGAGTCGTCTACGCTTTCAAAGTAGATGTAAGAGAACTTGCTGAGGGTCAGTAAAGGTGGCAGGAGAAGAGGCCGCAAGGCACATGCTAGAATTTTGACCTAAGCATAGACAGACCATCCCCCTAGAGTGTGAACCCCCGGGCACAGCAGACCATGACAATGACCTTCCCGATACCACCCTTTCCTTCTTCCTATGACAGTGGCCTGGTGAGGCTGAGGCAGGTGCTCAGCCCGGCTAAGAGTGGCATCCCCAGCCTGGGCCACTGCTAGGGATCATCAAGTGGGGTGGGGCGGGGGGGACACAGAGGGGGACCAGGATTGGGGCAAAAGCCGGAGAGACACTATGAGTCTGTGGTCAGGTGGAGTTGGAGCTGCCACCCAACCCCGCACCCCCTCCACCTGCCGCCTGCTGTCTGTGCAGCTCCCTGGGGCGTGCTCACTGTGGAGCTGACCATTTCCACGGCATGCAGGCTCTAACTCTGTCTCAGGCGCACTCCTCACCGGACTGTGACCGGCGGGACCTGGGCTTCCCTATCTCATCCTGCATCACTGCAGAGGCCTCGGCCCCCACACAGAAGCCTCTGCACACAGGGAATGTGCACTCCAGTGCAGCTGGAGTGAATCGGTGACGGAGGGAGGAACACAGACACGAAAGGACCATTGTGCTTGGTCCAAAAACATCTGCAGCCCTGCGGCAGCCTGGTTCCTTGGCTTCCCCTGAGGTGCTTTTAAAAGCAGCTACAGTAAGAACTCATCTTTGGAATGGCCATCCACGTATTTTATGACTAATCCTGAGAAAGCAGCATCACGGAGCCCAGTAAGCAGTGACAGTCACTATGGCAATTAACCCAAGTCACCCTTCTCTTTAAAGACTGCAGCACCAGCGGAGCAGAAGAGATGCATCCCCAGGGGGTGCCGGGATGAAGATGATTTTTGAAAGCTCCTGATACCTGTTCCATGGACGTCTGAAATCACAGTTTTGAATTCCTAGTTGAGCTGCCAGCGCTGGGGGTTCCAGAGAGAGCACACACGGGTAGCCGCTGATTCACATACCCCTCGGCCCCGGGAGTTCTCTTGGTTACAGGTAGCCACGCGGCAGCCACTGGACTCTGTCCTCTGCCTGCCGTGTTTTGGAGGTGGAACTTGTGCTGGAAAGTACAATTCCCGAAATAGTCTCCTTCGGCCTCCCTGGGTGATGCATTAGAAGGAGCGAGAAGCTTCCATGTCTTCCCGGGTGGGGAGACCAGCAGGCCGGGACTTGCTGAGCAAATGTGCTTCCTCTTTGGAAAATGACTGTCCCCTGCAGCTCCCTGCCTGGACAGAGTTGGTGCATAATGGACCTTGACTGTGCGTGGGTGTGAGGAACTGGAGGGCCAGAGGCGGGCGCGGGGGCCGGAGGACCGGGGAGCATGTGCTTTTCAAAGTGAAAATGAATCGTAATGACCCAGAAGGGTATTGATGCTTCATATTGGACTCCCAGTGGTGGAATACGTGAGAACGCTTCCCATTTTGTCATTGAGGCTCCGTTGATTCTGGAACATGGCTGTGCGTGCATGCTCTTCACCGCGGTGGAAATGGCTTGTCTTAGTAATCTCTGAACCAAATGCAGGTGGCTTTCAGAGCCACACCGCTGAAAGGTCATTTGGCCATCTGCAGAGCTCCCCCAGAGCAAAGCAAATGGAGGACATGGGAGTCAGGAGATAAATCTTGGAGGAGGCGACCAGGGTTCAAGGGGGCCGGGATTTCACAAATAAAAGTAACAGGGCGCATAGTTACGCTGGAATCTCAGGTACACAATAATTTTTTTTTTTACATGTAAGTATGTTCAAATATTGCATGAGACATACTTACTCTAAAATAAATAACAAGCCATTGTTTATCCCGCCTGTGCTCTGGCAGCCCTGTGCGGGCAGCGGAGCTCTGCCTGCAGCATCTTAAATGGGTTTGACTTGTCGTTTCTGAAGGCTGAGTTTTTGTTTCTGAACATTTAAACCTGTTGACAGAAAGGAGGAGATTAGCTCGGCAAGTACGTTGGTTGGTGGTTCCCACGCTGCTGTTCGCCATGGTAGGCGCCTCTATTACTCCTTGCATTGCTATAAAGTAATATCCGAGGCTTGGTAATTTATAAAGAAAAGAGCTTTAATCTTGTCTCGTGAAGCAGATGGTGCCAGCATCTGCTTCTGGTGAAACCTCAGCAAGCCTCTGATCATGGGGAAAGGTGACAGGGAGCCAGTGTGTCACAGGGTGGGAGATGGAGCCAGAGATTGAGCGGGGAGGGGCCACACACATTTAAATGATGAGATCTCCAGTGAACTACCTGAGCAAGAACTTACTCATTGAAGGAAATAATATGTACAGTGGCCCATTTCCAAGACCAAGTGCCTTACATTGACTTCGATCAGCAAACTACAGAAAAAACAGTATGTACTAGGCCCCTGCTTGGATAGTGCAGGCCTGCTTCTCAGCCCCCAACCCCTTGGTTGTCCTCACCTGAACTGAAGAAGTTTAGCTTAAGAGGAAAGTTTGCAGGACGGGCGCAGTGGCTCACACCTGTAATCCCAGCACTTTAGGAGGCTGAGGTGGGCAGATCACAAGGTCAGGATTTGAGACCAACCTGGCCAAAGTGGTGAAACCCCGTCTCTACTAAAAATACAAAAAAATATGCTGGGCAAGGTGGTACGTGCTTGTAATCCCAGCTACTCAGGAGGCTGAGGCAGAAGAATCACTCGAACCGGGGAGGCAGAGGTCGCAGTAAGTAGAGATGATGCCCCTGCACCGCTGCCTGGGCAACAGAGCAAGACTCCATCTCAAAAAAAAAAAAAAAGTGAGAGTTTACCAGCCTGCAAAATAGCTCTTTGTCTGTTCTCATCAGCCTGCCCAGCTACTTAGGTCATAAGTAAAATACTCGAAGAGCCCCTGAGCTGAGTAGGATCGCAACGCCTTGTGTGCGGCCACAAAATGCAGCAAAACAACCCTCAAAATAAAACACCTAAAGCCCCTGCCTGACAATCAATAGGCAACGTTGGGGAAGATTATAACCCCTAGCACTCAGCCTATGAGGAACCGGGGGAGGGCCCTGCGCCCTGGGGAGTCAGTTGCTGCTATTGAAACCCTGCCGGGTGTGTCTGTGCATCAGACACCGACCTTGCAAACCTTGCAAAACCGTCAATAAAAGTCTCCCATTTGCCATTCTCCGGGTGTCTGAGTCCATCCTTTGGGTTTGGATGGGCGAGTCTGTTTCTCCCATCATCACGAAGGGGACAGTGCTAAACCGTTCACGAAGGAGTGCTGGGGTTCAGGGGAGCCCTCAGCTCCCCTGAGAGGATGTTTCTCCAAAGTCCTTGTGTAGCAGGAGCAGCCACAGGAAAGGATCTCTCCAACATTGAATACAGGAGGAAGGAATTTATTTCAGCTGGGAGCAAGGTGGCTCGGTGCCCAACTGCCAAACTCGTCTAACAAAGGGGGGTTCAGCCTTTATATAGGCTCATACTTTAGATGTTACGCGTGGAAGAATCTTAGGTTCATAGTTTTAGGACTCACATGTGAAAAGGTCTCTGTTTACAGTTGCAGGAATCACATATGAAAGGGTTCCGTTTTACAGTTTTAGGACTCACATGTGAAAAGCTTTCTGGTTTTATCTTGTTTTAAGTAAAAAATAGTGCCTTCTGGAGAGTTTCCCCAAGGCCTAGCCTGTTGTTTTCAGGAAGGAGATTCAGGAGGCGCCAGCTGGCCTGCTCTCTCTTTTATTGAGATGCACAGTGGATGACAGAGGGGAAGGGAATCCCAGATGCCTGGGTCTCCCTCCTCACTTGGTCTCCCGTGCTCTCAAGAATGAGAGAGGGGATCGCAGCAGGTGTGTTCATAAATACCAGACCCCAAACAGTTTGCAGAAAGTGATTTATTTAGATAGAAAAGAGAAAAAAGGAGAGGAAGAGAGAAAGCTTCCACACTGAGTGGAAGGGGACCCCAGAGGGGAAATCCAGGAGAAAGACGGTTTCCACAGAGGGAGTGTTTGTGGAAGGGGACGCAAACATGGAGTCCAAAGGGGTGTGGAAGAAGGGGACTTTTAACCTGCGAGGAACCCCCATCTTCTCCAAGACCCCTGGCCAATGAGAGGAGTTCCTTAGAAGTTTCGCTGCAGTGACTGACTTTTGATTCTTCCTGTGCCTGCGAAAATTAAAACAGAGACTGTTAAATCTCTCAGATAGAGAGAGATGGGAGTGGGGCATGGTGCTGGGAAGTTCTTGCCCTTAAAACTACACCCCACTTTGGGAGGCCGAGGCGGGTGGATCACAAGGTCAAGAGATTAAGACCATCCTGGTCAACATGGTGAAACCCCGTCTCTACTAAAAATACAAAAAATTAGCTGGGCATGGTGGCGCATGCCTGTGATCCCAGCTACTCAGGGTAACAAGAGCGAAACTCCGTCTCAAAAAACAAAACAAAACAAAAAAACTACACCCCTGGAAAGAGAACAGCTTCCGTCAGGAGCCGCCCCATGATCCAATCACCTTCCGCCAGGCCCAGGCCTCCAGCCCTGGAGATCGCCATTCAACATGAGATTCGGAGGAGACAAATTCCCAAAGCGCGGCAGCTTCTTTCACCCTCCGTGCAGGCTGCGCCCACAGCTGCTCCAGGGCTCCGTGGCTGGCCGTGGTGCCATGTGGAAAGCGTGCTCCTCGTCTTCAACAAACTGTGGGGTAGGGATCCTCGTCCCACTTTAGAGATAACTGTGTAAGGCTCAGAAAACAGCAAGACCCGGCGTAGCTCATGCAGCACATTAGCCGGGGCTCTTCAGCTGAAAAACAGGGTCTGTGTGGCATAAGCTGAACAGAAATACATTAGAAAAATAATCAAAAGGCGCACAAACACGGCCAGAAGGAAGGAAAACGCTGCAGAACTGGTGAGAGGCGCTGTCCATGTACACACGCCCTGCCGGCCCCAGACACCGGCCACCGGGCCGCGCTGGCCTCTCCCACGCTCGGCCTCAGTTTCCCGCAGTTCTGAGCCACAGCTCAGGGCAGACATCTGATGGCACACAACGTACAGCGGCTGCATCGGACTGTCGGGTTTTTAGGTCAGGTGCATCTCATTGGGCAAGACACTCAGGGAAAAACGCCTGATTGTACAAGTGACTCTGCGGGCTCCCGATTGGCTGAGTTGGGACACATTCCCGTGCCCAGCTTCCAGGGAGGCTGGAAAGCAGAAGGGACCAGTGATTTTAGAGTTGGGGGGGTCAAGGGACGCAGCTGGGGAGGGCTGGCTAATGGGCACGGCAGGTGCAGACATGGGAGCTAGTGGAAGGAGGCAGGCAGCAGGCTCTCCATGGTGACAGAGGAGGTGACCAACCCCGAAGGACAGGTATCCTTACGAAGAGCTAAGGGGGAAGGTCCTGGAGAAAAACAGCACCAACCACCAACCTCTGTGCCCAGCTGTGAAGCTATGGGGTGGGCAACAGGGGAACCCGGGTGGGCCCAGTCCCGAAGCCCCTGCTTTTTGCATTTTCTGTGCGGCCTCTCAGCAAGCCTGGCCCCTGGGTGGGCTCACAAGCCGTGGGCTGCCCCCTCTGTAAGCCCCTCCAGCACCACCTTTCAGAGTCCGAGCAGCAGAGCACCTCGCCAGAAAGCGCTGCCTGTGGAACCTGTAAGTGAGCTACAAAAACGGCTGGGCGCTGCTTCTGCTCCAAGTCACGAAACCTTTCTCGCTGAATATCTGGTCACCCCTGCAAATCAGCCGATTGCACAGATAAGGACGGCAGCCACGTGCTCTGGCTTGCCAGGACAGTCCCGTTTTACACCTGTTGCTCTGGTGGAATTATTGATGGCACTGGCGCCCATTCTCAGAACCCTGCAGTGTGGATGACGGACGGTCCCCGACAGATGAGGGGCAATGCCAAACTACAGACGGGCTTGGCCCCACGGTGCGATTTCACTGCTGTGTACCTGGATGTGGTCTCCCCGTAACTGTCTCCTCATTTTACCGCTAGCATTTCCTTTGTTACTCTTACCAGAAACACAAATTGAGATGAATAAAAAAGGCTCCCAGGATCCCGTCTTCTCAGCCGCGCTCTCGGAACACAGCAAAGGTCAGGGCTGCTCCGTCATTCTAGTGGCGTATGAGGAAGTTTTCCTGCAGGTGAGCACAGAGCCACCTCCAGAGCCCAGAAGTTTCCAGGGCTGTCTTCCAGCTTTGAGTTCCGTCTCAGGCCCGCAACACCCAGGCTTTGCCGTGTCTACTCTGCTCCCATCAGCCTTCCCTCCCAGAGGCCTTGGGCTCGAAGCTTCGCAGGTGAGCCGCCCCTCTGCTCACTGCGCCCAGTCCCAGAGCAGCCACAATGTCAAATGCATCTCCTTGGCCTCATCTGTCCCCCGTTCTCCCCAGGCCAGGAGCCCCTGCTCAGACTGACTTCTGTCCAAACCTAACAGCACACCCAGCTGACTAGGGGCGAGGTTTGGGGCCAAGCAAGGGACGCAGGCTCAGAAGGACTGAAGGGTGGGCAAAGTAGCCACAAAGCCCAGAGGCCAGCTGGCGGAAGCCAGTGCTCAGCAGTCACCCTAGCTCCATCCCTCTGTGGAGGCTGAGTTGTCCACCTCCCTGCACAAGCCAGGTTGACTGCAAACTCTGGGCCATCCATCACTGCACCAGGCTGTGCCAGACCTGGGCTGCATTAACAGGAGTATTGTGTCCAGGACAAGGGAGGTGAGAGCCCAGCTGGGCTCCGGGATGACACTGTGGAGCACAGCATTTGTTTCCTAGCAGCAGACTCTGGAAGGGGATGGATCCTCTTCAGAATGGATCCCGAAGAAATGGTCCCGGGAGCAACCAAAGGCAGGAGCCCTGCAGCCTGGAGAGGGGCCAATGCCGGGAGAGGGCAAGCTGCTTTCTCCTGTGGAGAGTGTTTCCCACGAAGGTGGAGACCCGGCCTGCACGCCCCCAAAGGCTGAGCTGGAGGCTGGAGGCCAGTTCAGCGTGACAGCAACTCCTGTGTCCTGAGCACCTATGCTGTGCCTGGCTCTGAGAGGACGTTGTGCACACACTGTCTTTGGGAGGCTGGAGACCTCCCTGCACTGGCAGTCCTGCAACGCCCCCACCAACCCCAGAAACTCAGGGAGCTTCTGTAACTTGCCCGCATCATACAGCCAGAGCCTGAAGTCCTATCAGGCTCAGGTCTCGTCTGCACTCCAGACCACAGGTGCTTCTCCGCATACAGAACCTTCTAGTACTGCAGCCATGTGTTCACACTGTTATAGCCCCTGGGGTGACAGAGGAGGTGACTGGCTGTGTCCCTGCTTCCTGAAGCTTCCAGTTTGGCTGCAGAGTGAGTGTCTTGGGAAGTAGCCAGTCCCTGGATAAGGATTGTTCCCACAGACACAGATGGCATGGACCGGAGATGTGGATTCAGGCGCCCTTCAGGGCCTTGGTGCAGGCAGCTTCTCAGAGTCATTACCATGTGAAAACCCTCTGAGAAGCTTCTGGAGAACCTCAGCCAGCTCCCATCCCCCAGCCAAGGACAGGACCCTGGGGTGCACTGCAGTGTGACCCTCTCTGAGACCTGTCTACTGTTTTCCTCTAACCAGCAAAGCCTGGGGAGGCTGGAGGGCTGAGGCTGGGGAGGGCTGGCTAATGGGCATGATAGGTGCAGAGATGGGAGCCATCGGGAAGGAGGCAGACAGCAGGCTCTCCACGTGCACACCCCAGGGGGGTCCTGGAAATGGCTGTCCTCCCAGCTCAGCCCAGCTGGGCAAAGACCACCCCATGGGGTGCTGGGGAAATGCAGGAGCCGGTCCTCCTCCCTCCTTCTCCTGGGCCCAGCCTGAGCTCTGCCCATCCCCTGGTGCCTGTCTGTCCTGCTGGGAGGGCTTTTAGCGCTCAGGGTCCAAGGACTGCTTCACAAATGAGAAGACCACAGGAAGATGCTTCCTCAGGACACGGCGCTGCCACGTGACTCGGAAAGTTCCAACCCCCAGGTGTGATTCCAGGACCAGTCTGTCCAGTACCACGGTGACCACTCCCCAACCCCCCATCCTGCCTTTTCTCTGTAACCACCACAGTCACTACGAACTGAGTGAGCTGCTGTACACATCATATTCTTGGGTTTTCCCAATCGCCCTCTGTATAGATGTTCTTAATCCCATCCCCTTCGTAGCAAAGAGAGCTAAAGTTTGGGGAAATTCTGTAACATGCCCCAGGCAGCAGAGCTAGGAAGGGGTGGAGCCCAGGTGAGAGCCCGAGTCTGAGCACAGAAGCCAGCTCTCCATCACTCTGAACTCGGTGGCTCCCGTATCTGAGAGCAATCATTATGCAAGGAGACCCCAGTCATTGGAGTGCAATGAGCTGCGGAGAGGAAATGATCAGCCCCTTGGTGAGCCAGCCGTGCCCTGCTGGCCAGGTGTAATTGGCCTGGTGAATGGGCCCTCAGCCATCCAACTCCTTCTGGAGGGGCTTCCTGTATTACAGACGCCGGAAACCTAAAAACTGCATTTCCCAGGTGCTCTTGCAGCTTGGGCTCTGTATGCAAATTAGACATGGTATGTAAATGAGCTTACTCCGGGTTATACGCTGGTGTCAGTCACAGCTGCTCTCAGCCTCTGTGACGGGCACTACCACAGGGATGTGGGGCTTTTAGCCTGTGACCACCTGCTTTATTGGTGCCAAGAGGCAGCTATGCAGGTGGCAGTGGCTGACCCCTGCATCACAGCCCCATGGAACATTCTGGAAGTATTTCCAAGGGCAGCCTTCTCCCCATTTTCTTGCCTAAGGCTTTCCTGGATATCCAGCCAAGGATTTACCACCCTGGCCAGTCCACTGTTCTTATCTTAAACCCTCAGTCAGACTGTTTCCTGCAGCCCAAACTTGCCTGATGACTGGTGATTTTCACTAAAGGCAGAAGGAAGACAAACGCTTAAACATTATGCCTGTTTTACAGAATAGGGTGCTGAGGCCCAGAGGGGATAATCAACCCAGCGTTGTTCCTGGCACTAAGACTACTCTCTGGAGTCTTAGCTCTGGGCAAGAAAGGGATGGTGTGTAGACAGAATGAAACTTTCCCACCTTGAATCCCAGAGTATCTCCTTCCCAGGAGCTTTGGCATCACCTCTTCATCCAGTCATCGGCCCAACTGCATTGAAGAGCTGCGCGTGGTAGGATCCATGGCATTTGTACAAAACACATTTTAAAAAGCAGAGAAACAAAAACCGATGGTTTTGAGTTGATTATGCAGCTTATGATCCACTGTAATAGATGCATATGCTATGCAGATTTATGCACACGCTTCATATGCTATGCAGATTTATGCACACGCTTCAGAATGTGAAACTGCATAGTCTTCTCCCTTGCTCCTCTAAATCTCTTTGGCAAAAGGCGGGGTTCACATCGAGGAGCATTTGAACACCAAACTGAGCTTGAATAAAGATACCAGAGAAAAGGGAAGGGCTGACCCATCACTTTCCATTCATTTCAGCTACAGTTTTGTAGATCTGTGTTCAGGATCAAGCCGCAACGCTTTTCATGTCCCTCACGCAGGCCGAGCATCTGGGAAAGTGCTGGATGGTCCCACCTGCCACTGCGGCTGTGCCTACAGCTGTGCCCTCAATGGCCAGTGCCCACCAGGGTGCCCATCAGGCCTGACTCCTGCCCAAGCCCCCTCAAGGCAATGAGACTTGAAAAGGTAGAAGCCTCTCTGTCCTCTGGGTTGGGCAGGTTTGCAATGTGTGAGGAGAGGAGTAGGGTGGAGAAGCTTTGCAGGAGGCTGGAGGCAGTCCCAGGATTTGCACTGAATCAAGTGTCTACCTGGTCCTCCCAGGACATGGATGGGAAGAGGCAGTTTTCTCTGCTCTGGTGTCCCCAGGCTGAGCCAAAACTCAGGAGCAGGAAGGAGGCTGGACTGCCCTTCTGCTGGCAGCCCAGCCCAGGCTCATATCCCCATGTCTACGAGGGCAGCCTTGGAGACCCACCTATAGCCCCTTGTCATGAAAGGGCTCCCAGCAAGGCTTAGCATAGGAAGGAGGACGAGCCTTTGGGTGAGTAAGTCCCCGCTTCTACAGGAGGGGAACCCCGTCAGGGAGGCTCAGTGGCTGAGGTGTGCAGGGTCAGCTTGGAAACTAGCCTCTGATCCTGAACTCATGCTCCATTGCTGCTGCTACCCAGCCTGTCCCTTCACAGAAGTTCTCCGCCCTACCCCCACATCAGGTGCCCCAGGCATTAACCTCTGGTGGTCAGCCGTCTGTGCAGTGCTGGGTGGCTGGTCCTGGCACCTCTGCTGTTTGCCCTTTCCATTCTGGCCAAACCCCAGCCCTTTCCTGAATGCCCTTATCCAAGGAACAGCAGCAGGATCGCCCCTGGTTCTCAGGGACCTGCCCCAGCTTCGGATCCAGGCCTTTTTTGTGCTCACAGTCAGCCAGCCCAGGTGAGTCCATAGGCACCTCCAGGCCTCAGGATACACATACCCCATGCTGAAGATGCACAGCCAAGTCCCAGGCGGTCCCCCGCATCTTGGTGCAGAGACCAAGCCCACCAGGCAGACTCAAAAGCAAATGACAGGGCTGGGCCCGGGCAAGGCGCTGGGAGCCTGGGCTGGACCAGAAGTGAGGTGCTCGGCATGAACAGGTATGCAAAGCCCATCTGTTCGCTGGGGTGCAGGCGGGCGGCCTGGGAGTGGGGACGGGGGCATGGGTGCAGAGGTATGAGGTGCCACATGCAACAGGTAGAAGCGGTGTTCATGCCGAGCCTCCTGAGGGACAGGGAGGAGGCCTCAGAGGCCACTGCTGGCTTCCTGCCTGTAACTGCTCTGGTGTGGGGATGGGAGAGACTGAGCCGTCCAGGGAAAGGGGCTTGCGGCCTGGACGTGCTGTTTGGAAGCCAGAGGCTGGAAAAACAGACCCGGCCGGTTTGGCAGATGGGGCCTCAGATGTTTTCTGTTTCTCTGCATCACACAGACCACGGGAGGAACGACAGGCTTGGACAACAGGAGATCACGTGGCCCCTCCCTTGAGGCAGACCGGTGCCTCCCCGAGGTGCAGTAGTCTGAATGAGGAAAGCAACCTCCCGGCGTCCTGTGACCCATGCAGCCAAATGTGCCTATCTGCGTGGACCCCAGCAGCACCGGCGTTTTGTGAAACCCGAGAGGGCATTGCACCCGCAGCCCCTGCTTCTGCGACCTCAGGGCTTGCACACCTCCCCTGGGAGGAAGCGCATGGCCTAAGGGCATGTTGAAGTGGCAGGACAGCTGCCTGGCTCACCTCTCTGCCTCCGCTGGGGCTGCTGCTTGGATACCACACACCCGCAGTCCACCCACGGGGCAAAACTGCAGCCACTTGTCTGTTGGGCATCTCAGGAAGAGGACAGTCATGGCCTTTAATACCCGGACAATCAAATCACCAGTGACGGATCTTTCTCCCTGGCGTTGCTGTTGGGAATGCTGAGTGTCATGAAATCTGCCTGTGACTGGCTCCTCCATGTTGATCAAGGAGGACTGGCAATGAAGCCAGGAGTGGGCTGTGCTGTTGACACCTTGGAAGGGGCCCCTGGGGCCAGGCCAGCTGCTGCTGAATTGTAATTGAATGGTGCTGAAACTGGGAACATCCTGGCACTCAGCAGGGAAACACCTCCTTCCCCGCCCTTCAAGCACCGTGAACGCAATTTGCCAAGCTCTTCCCTGAGCGGCCAGCGGTGAGGCTTCCTACCCAGTTGGACCTGGTGCAAACCTGTGGCCGCCCGCAGGGTCCGTGAAGGCTCTGGAGGAAGAGATCACCGGGACCAGGCTTGTTCTGGGGACAGATGAGGACATGCCTCGTCCTGAAACACTGAACATTGCTTCCCACAGCACCTGACACCAGGGCACTGTGACTAGTCCAGCAGGATCCAGGCCCTGGCTGGCTTCCCCCACCCCCCGGCCCACCCCAGGGGAAATGGGGTTTTTGCAATACAACCTGTATTCCTTTGCTGGGGCTGCCTTAACAAAGCCCCATAGACGGGTGGCTTAAACGACAGGCACTTGCCATCTCAGTCCTGGAGGCTGGAAGGCCGAGATCAAGGAATGGCAGGCGTGGCCCCTCCTGAGGCCTCACGCTGTGTGTGTCTGTGTCCTCGCCCCTCTTCTGATAATTTAAAACATGCGCTCTGAATGGAGACCCCCCCGAAAAAAGGCTTTGTGTGAGCAACATGGCTCACACAAATTACTCACTCGGGAGTGGACGGGCTAATTCTGAAAACAGTCATCGAAGGGCGGAGGGATAGGAGTTGGTTTTACGGGTTTGGGGTGGGCAGTGGAAAGTTACGGAGTTACAGTTTAGGGAGGTTTTTTGCAAGCCGGGAGGGGTCGTAGGTTTGCAAGCTGGGTGGGTGTCGAAGGGTCTGGAGTCATGAGGCTGACCAAGGTCGGTCACAAAGCCCAATGGCCTTATCAATTGGGGCGGGAACAAGGAACAACAGAGAATGTCTCAGAGCCAAGTAGGTGCTGCAGGGGCTGATCATTCTTCCTCTCTCTGTGGTCTTCCAGTTACTTCAGGTTTTCCAGGAACTCATCTGGAGTGTCCCTGCAGGTCACAGAGGTTAACATGGCGTCCATGGGGCCGTGGGTCAGCCTAAAAGCTGACTTACACAGTATGCACCCTGGTCAGATGGGATCAGGGCCCACCTTCGTGAGCAGAGCAGGCCCATGTGGTTCTGCAGCCCCGCCTTGGCTATGTCACCTCCACCGGCCTTCATTTCCCCCCTACCTCTCTGGAGGGCTGCATTCCTGTGCGTGGCTGCCTTCACTCATGGCCACAAGCAGGAAGGCTTAAATGGCACGGATTGATTCCTTCACAATTCTGCAGACCGGATGGCTGAGACCGGGGTGTCAGCTCGGCTGTGCCTCCTCCCAAGGGTCTAGGAGAGACCCTTCCAGCTTCTGGTGCCGGGGGCCTCGTCGGCCTGTGACCACAGGGCTTCAGTCCCTGTCTCCCCTCCACAGGGCCTCCTCCACTTCTCTCTGCGTCTCCACCTGCTCTCCCTTCTCTTCTGGCATCACTTGTCACTGGGTTTAGGACCCATATAGAATATCCAGGATGAATCTGACTCAAATCTTAACTGAATCACATCTTGCAAAGACCCTTTTCCCAAAGAAGGTCACATTCCCAGGTGGTGGGAGTTGGGACAAGGATGCGTCTTTCTGGGACACTCTTTTCCCCGATGGTGGGAGTAGGGACAGGGACACATCTCTCTAGGGGACTCTTTCCCCAGGTGGTGGGAGTTGGGATGGGGACACGTCTCTCTGGGACATTCTTTCCCCAGGTGGTGGGAGTAGGGACAGGGACATGTCCAATCTGTGTGGCTTGGCTCACATGAAAACCAGTTAGAAGCCTGGCAACCTTGGGGTCACTGCCTTGCTTCCAGCCCTGTCACCATGATGAGTTTGCATATTAGGCTTGTTATTTCTGCCAGAGCGGTTCTAATTTGCTACAGCCATCAGCACGCAGGTAAGAAGGGGGAGAAATCGCGTTCTGCAGGACACTGGGGCCAAAGACTCACCGGAAGTTGTCAACGCAAAGCGGGGAAGGATGTCCCAGGTCACCCCCTGGCAGTCCCCGAATGACCATGCAAGAACCATCATGTCCTAGGTTTTCTGTGCCTGTGATCTGGCCTTGCCTGATGTTACCTCTGGTTCTCAGGATGCCCCATGAGTTCAGTGTCACTACATGTCCAAAGAATCGTTTATGAAATGCACAGCCTGGCTCACAGCTTATCCCGTAACCCAGAAAGGGTATACTTTCTGCTTTGAAGATAGGGAAACTGAGGCGGAGAGGATAAATGGCTTTCCCCAGGTCAGGTAGAGAGCAGTGGCGCGCGAAATTTAAAGCCCACACTCTTGTCCTTCTGCCTTCCGCAGGGACTGCACCTCCCTGCACCCTCCAACCCACCTGTGATCAACGAACAAGAGCTGCCATGTACCAGCTGCTTCTTAGGCTACTGCAGAATGATCTCATGCAAGCCACTCTACAAGCAGGTATTCGTCCATCATTGCACTACTATAAAGAAAATACCTGAGGCTGGTAATATATGCAGAAAAGAGGTTTAACAGGCTCACGGTTCTGCAGGCTGTACAGGAAACATGGCAGCACCTGCTCCTGGGGAGGCCTCAGGAGGCTTCCAATCATGGGAGAAGGTGAAGCGGGAGTGAGGTGGCTCATATGCTGGGAGAGGGAGCAAGAGAGAGAGGCGGGAGGTGCCACACACTCATAAAGCATGAGATCTTGGGAGAACTCACTCGGTATCACAAGGACAGCACCAGGAGGATGGTGCTAAACCATCCACGAGAAATGGGGTGATGATCCCATCACCTCCCACCAGGCCCCACCTCCAACATTAGGGATTACAAAGAAACATGATATTTGGGTGGGGACACAGATCTCAACCATATCGGGGGTCATGGGGCCAGCTTTGACCATGAGGACGCTGAAGCTAAGGGAGGCTTTGGGATTTGCTGCAGTCAGGATACCCTGGGGTGGAAGAAGGAAAGTGAAAACTAAGGAATCCCAAAGCCCCACAGCCTGGCTCCTGGAATTCTCTTCCCAACTTGCTCATTTATGAACATGGCCTGGGAATACCTGATGCTCTGTGCCTCTCCTCTCTTGTTCTGCTTTCTGATAACTCCTCATAGAATAAGAGAGGGAGGGAGCAGAGGGACAACAGTGAACGTGTGCACGGATGGTCCCTATCCTCAAGGAGCTTGGAGCCAGGTTGGGAAGAGGGGGCGGGCATTAGAGAGGCATGTGCAGGAGCAGCATGGTGGCTGGCTTGTACTGAGCATGCAATATTTTCTTTTTTCTTTTTCTTTTTTTTTTTTTTGAGACAGAGTCTCACTCTGTTGCCAGGTGGGAGTGCAGTGGTGCAATCCTGGCTCACTGCAACCTCCACCTCCCGGGTTCAAGAGATTCCCTGCCTCACCCTCCTGAGTAGCTGGGACTACAGGCACGTGCCACTGCGCCCAGCTAATTTTATTTTTTGGTATTTTTAAGTAGAGATGGAGTTTCACCATGTTAGCCAGGATGGTCTTGAGCTTTGACCTCATGATCCACCTGCCTCAGCCTCCCAAAGCGCTGGGATTACAGGCATGAGCCACCGTGCCTGGCCAGTATTTAAAAATTAAGAATATTGTTAGCATCTCTTGTATACAGCTTAATGTGTGTGGAGGAGCATGTTTTGGAAATTAATGTTTATGGAACGTTTACGTGCACAGGCCCAGGCTTAGGAGCTTCAGTTCGAGGACTGTTTCTCCTGCAGTGACCTTTCTGGGGCTGATTAAGCAGCTGCAGATGTGGTGTGATTTTCCCAGCTCAACGCTGCAGGTGTGACAAAGTGTGAGGCAGGTGAGAGGTGACGGTCAGAGGGACCTGGACTGTGGACCCCCTTCCCGCCTCAGGGCCGCTAGAGAAGGAAGCCTCAGCCCTAACTCCTCCTTTCCCAGTGGGTGAAAGTGCAGGGCTCTGGATCAAAGCCCAACTCACCACTTACTGAGTTACCTTGAATAAGTCAGTGAGTGGACCGACAGGGGTGACCTGGGACATCCTTCCCCACTTTGTGTTGACAACTTCCGGTGAGTCTTTGGCCCTAGTGCCCTGCAGAATGCTATTTCTCCCCCTTCTTACCTGTGTGCTGATGGCTGTAGCAAATTACAACCGCTCTGGCAGAAATTACAAGCCTAATATGCAAACTCATCATGGTGACAGGGCTGGAAGCAAGGCAGTGACCCCAAGGTTGCCAGGCTTCTAGTCGGTTGTTCATGTGAGCCAAGCCACACAGATTGGACAGGTCTGATGCGGGCAACTGCCAGGAAATTAGGTGATGGATTTGGGACGATATGTTTGCTTCTCAGTGTAACACAGGTTACATTGGGACACCCTCCTGGCACTGTCTGCACATTTGCCAAGCCGGCAACAATTCCCTTTGAATTTGCTGGAGACAGAAGCAGTGACATCAAACTCATTCTCCTGGAAGCAGAAGGGAACCGGAGTTTTTCAAATGTGTTTGCTTATTTTCAGATTTACTGGAAAACAGAACAAAATAAAGCCTGTCAATGGTCTGTCTGGCCTGGAGTCTTGCCCCACCGCCCGCCCAGAATACAGGCCGAAGGTTTCAAGCAGGTGCGGGCTGCTAAACCAGTTCTCTAAAGGAGCACAGCAGAGGTCAGAGGCTAGAAAAAGACATGGTTGGCAAAGGCAAAGCAGAGCAAAACTCAAATGTGACACAGGTGTCAGAATGATCAGCCAGGGAACTCAAAATGACTGATTATCATGCTAAAGGGCCTAATGGGAAAAGGCAGACAACGTGCAAAAACAGATGGGTAATGTAAACAGAGAGATGGCAACTCACTGCCAATCAAAAGAAAATGCTAGATGAAAAACTCCATGAAAAGAATTCCTCCAAAGGGCTCATTAGTGACTCACACAGCCTGGACGGGGTCTGAGCAACTGGACAGTGCAACGGAAACCTTTCAGAGGCCGGTGTGAGGGCTCATACCTGTAATCCCAGCACTTTGGGAGGCTAAGGCAGGCAGATCACCTGAGGTCGGGAGTTTGAGACCAGCCTGGCCAACGTAGAGAAACCCCATCACTACTAAAAATACAAAATTAGCAGGTGTGGTGGCTCATCCCTGTAGTCCCAGCTACTCGGGAGGCTGAGGCAGGAGAATTGCTTGAACCTGGGAGCCAAGATCACACCACTACACTCCAGCATCGGTAACAAAAGTGAAACTCCATCAAGAAAGAAAGAAAGAAGAAAGAAAAAGAAAGAAAGAAAGAGAGAGAGAGAGAGAGAGAGAGAGAGAGAGAGAGAGAGAGAGAGAGAGAGAGAGAAAGAAAGAAAGAAAGAAAGAAAGAAAGAAAGAAAGAAAGAAAGAAAGAAAGAAAGAAAGAAAGAAAACCTTTCAGAATAAAATCTGAAAAGAAAAAAGACTTGAGTAGAAAATAGAACACACAGGAACTATGGGGTCATCTTAAGAATCCAACAGAGGCCAGGTGTAGTGGCTCATGTCTGTAATCCCGGCACTTTGGCAGGCTGAGGCAGGCGTAGTGGCTCATGTCTGTAATCCCAGTACTGTGGCAGGCTGAGGCAGGTGGATTACTTGAGGCCAGGTTCAAAACCAGCCTGGGCAACATAGTGAGATGTCATCTCCACAAAAAATGAAAAACAAATTAGCCAGGCACGATGGTGTATGCCTGTCATTCCAGCCACTCGAGAGGCTGAGCAGGGAGGTTCCCTTGAGCTCAGGAGTTCAAGGCTGCAGGGAGCTATGATCATGTCACTGTACTCCAGCCTGGGTCACAGAGTGAGACCATGTCTCAATCAGAAATAAAAACAAAGATGTAACATATGTGTAATTGGAATACTACAAGAAAAAAATATAGAGGAGAGAAATATTTGAGGTAATAATGGGAAAGTCTTTTCAGAATTAATGAGAGATAAGTATACATACAGAAAGCTTGTTGAACACTAAACATGATAAATATCAAACATTACCACCCCAGGCACAGTGTATTAAAATTGCAGAAAAACAGAGACAAAAAAAAAACTATTGAAAGAAGGCAAAGGATTAAACCATCTGATCTACTGGGGAACAATGGTGAACATTATGTGGGCTTCTCATCGGAAACCATGCCAGCAAGAAGAGAGTGGCATAAAATACTTCATGTTGAAATTAAAAAACAAACAAGGCCGAGCATGGCAGCTCCTTGGGAGGCTAAGATGGGAGGGTGACTTGAGGCCAGGAATTTGACAACAGCCTGGGAAACATAGTGAGACCATGTCTTTACAAAAAATAAAAACAGAAAATTAACCAGGCATTGTGGCACACACCTGTAGTCCCAGCTACTTGGGTGGCTGAGGCAGGAGGATCCCTTGAGCTGATGAGTTCAAGGCTATCGTGAGCGTCTACTGCACTCCAGCCTGGGTAACAGAGTGAGACTCTGTCTCTATGAATATAAAATACATTTAAAAATTAACACCAACAAGAATTCTATATCTAGAGAAATTATCCATTAAAATTTTAAAATAAAGAAATACTTTCTCTCAGGTTTTGAAACAAATGAAAACATTGAGGGAATTTGTCATCCACAGACCAGCGCGCTTGGAAATGTTTCAAAGAAGCTCTTCATGCAGAAAGAAAATGGTAGAGGTCAGAAACTTGTATCTACACAGAGAAAGGAAGATCATCAAAGAAGGAATAAGTAAAAGTAAAATAAAATCTTTTCTTTTTCTTATTCTTAATGAACTTAAAAGACAACTTTGTTCCGTAAGCAATCATGGTAACAATGTGCTGGGTTACATACATTGGATTATAGTATATGGATTAGTGATATGAATAACAGCAACGTCACAAAGAACAGGAAGGAGGAATGGAGAATACTGTTATAAGTTACTTCTACCACACACATACAGTAGTATAGTGTGTTTGCAGATGAATTTAGATTAGTTAAAATTGTACATTGTAAACTCTAGGACAATGACAAAAAATGTGTGTAAGAAATATAATTTCAAAACCAGAAAAGGCAGAAAGGGGAGGGAGAAACGAAAAACGAATGCAACAAATAGAAAACAAATATGCCAATCGCTATTTTACATGTGAATAGTCTAACTACACCAATTAAAAAAATAAAGACTGCCAGTCTAGATTAAAAACAAGATGTAACTATATTCTGTCTACAAGAAACCCACTTTAAAGACCCAGCTAGGATAGAAGTTTAGAGACAGAGAAAAATAGACCATGCTGACACCAATCAGAAGAAAGCTGGAGTAGCTCTGTTAGACTTCAGAGCATGAACACTAACTAAGAACAAATAGAGTCATTAGATAATGCAAAGGGATCAATTTTTGAAAACAGATAATCTTAAATATTTATATGTAACAAAGAGCTTAAAAATAAGGCAAAAACGGTTAATACTGAAGAGGGAAAAGCCAAATGTGCCATTATAGTTGGAGTCTTTAACATTCCTCTATCAGTAATTGATAGATCAAGCAGGCAGGAAATCATGGATGACCTGAATAGCCCTAGCAACCAACTTGATCTAATTGACATTTACAAAGTACTCCATCAGCAGAACACACATTCTTCTCCAGCTCACATGGAACATTCACCAGAATAAACCACAATCGGGGCCATAAAACATGTCTTAACATATTTAAAATAACAGAAGCTATACAAAGTATGCTGTCAGGTTTCAGTACAATTAATCTAGCAGCCAAAGCAGAAAGATAACTGGAAGATTCCCAAATACTTGAAAAATAAGCAACAGTTCTAAGTAAGCTGTATGTCAAGAAAGAAGTTTCAATGGAAGTTTTAAAGATTTTGAACTAGCAAAAATGAAAATACAACTTATCAAAATTTGTGGGATGCACTAAAGCAGAGCTTAACAAGAAATGTACAGCCTTAAATGAAGATATTCAAAAGAAGAAAGCTCTAAAATCAACAACCTTGACTTCCATCTTAGGAAAGTAAATGAAAAGGGGCAAAATAAGCCCAAAGTGAATGAAAGAATAAAAATTAGAAATCAATGAAATTGAAAATAGACAAACAATAGAGAAGACTAATGAGACAAAAAAAATCTGGTTCTTTAAAAATATCAGTCAATTTAATAAATCCCTAGTGACGTTAACGAAGAAAAAAGAGAAGGCACAAATTACTAGTGTCAGAAATGAAAAAGTTTCATCATTATTGATCCCTTGAACATTAAAAGAATAATCACATAATCATGTAAATAACTATGCCTCCAAATTTGATGGCCTAGATGAAAGGAACCAATTTCTTGAAAGATACATGTCACCAAAACTCACACAAGGATAAATAAATAACTGCAACAGAACTATATTTACCAAAGAAATTCAATCAATACTTTAAAACCTTTCAAGAAAGAATTTATCAGTTCCAGATCATTTTACTGGTGAATTCCACCAGATATTATATTTAAGAAAGACGTAATGTCAATTCTCCACAATTTCTTCCAGAAAATAGAAGCAGAGAGTGTGGTTCCTAACTCATTTTATTAATCTAACATTACTCTGATACCAAAACTGGAGAACGACATTACAAGAAAGGAAAACTAGGAACCAATATCTTTTATAAACATAGATATACACATCCTTAAAAAATTAGCAAACTGAATGCATGAACATATAAAAAGGATAATACACCAAACCAAGTGAGGTTCATTTCCAGAATGTGAGGCTGGTCCAACATTCATAAATCAATCCATGTAATTCATCATATTAACACACTGAATAAGAAAAACCGTATGCTTATATTGATAGATGCTGAAACATTCAGCATCATGTTTCATAAAATAAAAACATTCAACAAAATCTAACACTCATTCATGATAAAAAAAAAAACCTCTCAAAACACTAGAACTAGAGGAACTTCCTTATTCTAAAAAAGTAAATAAATGTTATGATTCACAAGAAACTTAACAGAGCAAGATCGAATGTTTTTCCCCTGACATTGGGAAGAAGGCAAGGAGGTTCCAACTCCCTTTCAACATCGTACAGGAAGTTCTGCCTAACAAAATAAGATTAGAAAATGAAATAGAAAGGTAAACAGATGGGAAATAATGAAAAGCCTGTATTTTTTTTTTCGCAGATGACATAATTGGCTATGGGAAAGACTTCAAAGAATCTACAAAAACAACTCCTGGAATTAAAAAGCAAGTAAAGCAAGTATAGCAAAGTCTCAGGATACAAGGTCAATATACAAACATCATGAAAAAAATACCATTTACAGTAGCACCAAACGAATCAAGCACTTAGGTATAAACCTAACAAAATACATCCAAGAGTTGATGCAGAAAGCCACAAGACATTGATGAAAGTAATCAAACAAGATTAAATACATGGAGAGAACTTCTGGGTCACACAAAGACAGTGTTGCTCAGAGGTCAATTCTTCCCAGCTTGATCTGCAGATTCAGTGCAGTCTCAGTAAAAATCCCAGCCAACTATTTTGTAGATGTTGACAAACTAATTCTAAAATTTATATGGAAAGACAAAAAAACCTAGAATAGCAAACACGATACTGAAGAACAGAGATAAAGAACTTACACGACTCAATTTTAAGATTTATGAGCAGCTACATTAATTAAGACACTGTGGAACTAGCGAAAGAATAAATGTAGAACCAATGGAACAAAACACAGAGCCCTGAAATAGACCTGTAGAAATACAGTCAACTGATTTTTGAGAATGGCACAAAGGCAACTCAGTGGAGAAAAAATAATCCTTTCCAGCAAATGGTGCTGGAACAATTAGATGGCCATGAAATAAAAGAATATAGACAAAAATCATTACAGAAAAATTAACTCAAATGGATCATAGACACAGGTGGATTCTGTTAAATATTTTTTTTTTACTTTAGGTGCAAACTATATCTGGCATTTCTCCCCATGTTATCCGTCCCCACCCCTCCACCCTCTCCACACCCTGCTATCTCTCCCCTAGCCCCCACAACTTCTGCCAGTGTGTGATGCTCCTCTCCCTAAGTCCATGTGTTCTCATTGTTCAACACCCACCTATGAGTGAGAACATGCAGTGTCTGGCTTTCTGTTCTTGTGTCAGTTTGCTGAGAATGATGTTTTCCAGATTCATCCAAGTCCCTACAAAGGACACGAACTCATCGTTTTTTATGGCTGTGTAGTATTCCATGGTGTATATGTACCACATTTTCTTTGTCCAGTCTGTCACTGATGGGCATTTGGGTTGGTTCCAGGTCTTTACTACTGTACACAGTGCTGCAATGAACATTCGTGTGCACGTGTCTTTATAGTAGAACAATTTATAGACCTTTGGATATATGCCCAGTAATGGGATTGCTGGGTCAAATGGAATTTCTATTTCTAGGTCCTTGAGGAATCGCCACACTGTCTTCCACAATGGTTGAACTAATTTACACTCCCACCAGCAGTGTAAAAGTGTTCCTATTTCTCCACATCCTCTCCAGCATCTGTTGTCTCCAGATTTGTTAATGATCGCCATTCTAACTGGCGGGAGATGGTATCTCAATGTGGTTTTGATTTGCATCTCTCTAATGACCAGTGATGATGAGCATTTTTTCATATGTTTGTTAAAATGTACTGTAAAACTTCTAGAAGAATACATAAATAAAATCTTCATGCCCTGGTTTGGAGATGAGCTTTCAGACACAGCACCAAAGCATCATGCAAGAAGACAACAGATAAGTTGAATTTTATTAAAACTAAAAATCTTTGCTCTGCTAAAGAATGAAAAGACAAGGCCAAGAGTGGAGAAAAAATTTGCAAAACACATCATATCTGATAATGGACATGTATCCAAAATATACAAATAATTTTTAAAATACAACAATAAGATAAAAGAACCACTCTATTTAAAAATGGACAAAGGATCCGAAAATATATCTCATTAAAAAGACACATAGGCCAGGCACAGTAGCTCACACCTGTAATCCCAGCACCTTGAGAGTCAGAGGTGGGAGGATCCCATGAGTCCAGGAGTTCCAGACCACCCTGGACAACATAGGGAGACCCTGTCTATATTAAAAAAATAAAAAAAGATATACAGATGGCAAATGAGCATGTCTTAGCTCAGGATGCTGTAACAAGATGTCATAGACTGAGTGGCTTAAACAACAAAATTTGTTTTCTCATAGTTCTGGAGGCTGGAAGTTCAAAATCAGGGTGCCAATAGAGTTGGGTCCTGGCGAGGACCCCTTCCTGGCAAGGACCCCTTCCCGGCAAGGACAGAGGACCCCCTTCCTGGCGAGGACCCCCTTCCCGGTGAGGACCCCTTCCTGGCGAGGACTCCTTCATGGCGAGGACGCCCTTCCTGGCGAGGACCCCCTTCCCGGCGAGGACCCCTTCCCAGCGAGGACCGAGGACCCCCTTCCTGGCGAGGACCCCCTTCCCGGTGAGGACCCCCTTCCTGGCGAGGACCCTCTTCCCGGTGAGGACCCCTTCCTGGCGAGGACCCCTTCCTGGCTTATAGATGGCATCTCCTCACTGCGTCCTCACACGGGATTTCCTGGGTGTATGTGTACTGGAGGGAGAGCAAGCTTGGATCTCTCTTCCTCTTGAAAAGATACCAGTCCCATCATGAGGGCCCCCCTCTAATGTCCATATTAACCTAAATTACTTCCATAAGGGGCCTCTCTCCAGATACAGTCACATTGGGGTTGGGGCTTCAACATATGAATTTCGGGAGATCACAAACATTCAGTCCACAAGAAAGCACAGGAAAAGTTGCTCAATATAAAACGTCATTAGGGAAATGCAAATTAAGATAAGGAAATACCACCGCACGCCTATGGGAGTGGCTAAAATCCAAAACACCCGCAGCACCAAATGCTGGTGAGGATGTGAGGCAACAAGAGCTGCTGGTACTGGGAATGAAACGGGGCAAGAAGAGTTCTCATCCTAGCGCTGGGAATACAAATGAGGAAACAGGAGCTCTCATCCTGGTGCTGGGAATGCAAATGGTGAGGCCACTTTGAAGGACACTTTGGAGGTTTCTTACACAGCGAAACCTGGTCTTCCCACAAGAGGTAGCAGTTATACTCTTGAAAACTTATGTCCACAAAAAAACTTGCCCATGGATGTTGGTGACAGCTTTATCTATAACTGCCAAGGCTGAATGTAACCGAGACACTTCTCAACAGCTACATGGGTAAAAACTGTCAGGCACCAGTACGATACAATGCTATCCTTTAACCAAGGGGAGATTGGCAAGGTCCGATCTTTAAGTCCAATTATAACCTCAGCTAGAATCACATGTTACCAGTGATAAAAGAAATGGTATCAAGCCACTAAAGGATACTTCGGCTTCTTCCAGCAGCTGGAAGAATCTTAAATGCGTATTGCCGAGTAAAAGACAGTAGTCTGAAAAGGCAGACACTGCAATGACGGTACAGCACTCAGTGGGTGCCCGGATGGGGGAAGGGAAGCTAAATGGGGACACACAGGGGACTTTTCGGGCAATGAAACGATTCTGAGGGCACAGGAATGGCTGCTGGCACTGGGGTGCCCTACAAAGCCGCACAGGAACCTGGAGACTCACGAAAGGGTAAAAAAGTTGGATCATTGATAGTGAAAGTTAAAGGCTTTCTGACTCTAAAAGTTATACGTGCTCATTGTAAAAAGCAAGTAAGAAATAAAAAAATTTTAAGAAGAAAATATTCCTCACCTATCAATACCGTGGACTTTTTAAAGGAATTCTTCAATCCCATACAATTCTATCTTCACTTTTTTCTTGCCTTGGACAGAGTGACTGACCAGAGGCACAGACCCGCGCTGCCCCGAAGTCTGTGGAGTGGCCAGAGGACGCTTGAGACAGTATGGCTCAGGTCCAACGTCATCGAAACGGCCTGGCTGGAGGCCTTCTGCTCGTCTGGGGTGATGGTTGGGTGAGGACCAGTTCCCAGGATGAAAGAGTGTCTCCCAGCCAGCCCACGGCATCCCAGAAGCTTCTGAAAACAAGAATTGAGAGTGAGTTTAGGGAGGGAGACACAGGCAGCCTGAGGGTTGGAAGGGACCTCCGCAGCACCTCCAGCCCCCTTTACAGGGTCTTGGTTTGCTTTTCAATCCCTTTCTTGTCCCACTGTGTAGAGAGAAAGGCATCCTACATCCCAAAGCCGGAGCCAGGGAGCCAGGCCTCCAGAAGGCAGGGACGGCCACGTGGAGACAGAGGGTCCCTGTCTTAACAGGAGGGTATGGGCACAGGCTGAGGCTTGCCCAGCTAATGCCTGCTGTGGACCTGGCTGAGTGCGAGGCACAGGCCACATGAAGATGACACATGCATTTCAATAAATGAAGGAAACAAAATAAAACTTGGAAAATAAACAGAAATAAAGCTTATAATGGCGCATGTACTGAGTATCTGCTTTCTTTGTGATAGACTTTTTATATACAGTACCGATTACTATCACAATAAACCCAGAAAGTATTCACGGCCCCACTAGGAAACCCAAGGCTCAGAAAGTTCCAGAACACCCACAAGGTCCCACAGCAGGTTGCTACAGGTTCCTCCTTCAGATTCCAGGATGTGGGGCTGTTTCCACGATTCCTGGTAGCCATGGTTCCCACTGGGGATGATTCTGCTCCCCAGAGGACACTTGGTGCTGTCTGGAGATATTTTTCACTGCTGCAACTTGGCTGGGGCGTGGGGGCTACTGGCGTTGAGTAGCCGGAGGCCGGGGATGCCGCTGAGCACCCCGCAATGCACCCAACAGCCCACAGCAGAGAAATGCTTGACCCCAGAAGCCAGAAGCGCTGCGCCGAGAAACCACTGTGCCATCTCACTTCTTGAGCAGCCATCTTGGAAAGCTTGAGGACTGCTGAGTAGCACTGAAGAAGGAGAGTGACAAGGAAGAGAAGGCGGTGATGCTTGGGAAGCCGTCCGAGCAGTTACCCAGTAACTGCTGGCGGGACAGACTCAGAGGGGCTGTTCTGTTTCTGACGCTGCCAGAGAGGCGCCACCAGCCACTGTTCAGAGAGGGTTTGAAGGGCAGAGGTGGAATTCTCTGGACTTCTGCAAGCAACAGTAAGCGATTCACAGCTGTAGTGGGCTGACTGGTGACCCCTTCAAAGATATGTTTGTGTCCTAACCTCTGAAACCTGTGAATGTGACCTTATTTGGGGACATTATTTGCAGACGTAATGAAGGATCTGAAGATGAGGTCATCCTGGACCACCTTCATGGGCCCTACATCCAGTGACTCGTGGTGTCCTTATGAGAGACGCAAAGACAGAGAAGGGAAGGCCATGGAGGACTGACGCAGAGGCTGGAGTGAAGCATCTAAAGCCAAGAAATGCCAAGGATCGCCAGCCACCACCAGTACCAGGGAGCGGGGCACGGACAGATCCTCCCTCTCAGCTCCCGAGAAGTAACCGACCCTTGACTGTGGACTCCTGGCCTCCAGATAGTAAAAGAGTACATTTCTATTGTTTTAAGTCACTCAGTTTGTGTCAGAAAGCCCAGAAAACTCATACTGCCGTCTTGGCCTTGTGGTTTCAGATCCTCAAAGGGAAACTGCCCAGGGTGCCGTGAATTCCAATACATTCACAGGAATGTCTGATCCCGGATTCCAGGTCCCAAATCACATAGCCTTTCTGGCCACTTTCTGGTGGTCTGAGTGCAGCAGCTGGGAGAAATCAGGGGTCTCCAAGTGCTCCAGGAAGGGGGATGGATGTTGAGTATCAGCCAGGGTCAGCATGCAGAAGAAGCCTTCCTATGGAGCTCAGATGGGCTGTTTACAGTGTGAAGAAAAAAGGGTTGTTTTATGAAGTGGCTTTCTCTTGATCTGGACAATCACGGGAATGATCTGATGGTGAAGATATTTTTATATTTATGCTTATATTTTTATGCATATGTGATACGAACAGGAGGCAGAGAAATACCGGGTAGAAGAGGGCAGTTCCCCAGCAAAGGCCCCACCCTCTAGCCTGGAAACTTCAGCCCTAAATGTGGGAAGTAGAAAAGTTCCTTTTTAAAGAACTTTCTTGTTCAAGAATAAGTGTGCTAATAACTCTTTGTGAAGCCCTATCCTATGTAGCTGTTAGACACGCCGTGCTGACAGGCACGTAGTACATTCTATGTCCTTGTACTTTAACCAAAATATCTGTGCTGGATGTGCTCACAGGCATGTCCCAGCTCTCCGTTGCTTTTACCTGCTTAAGTTATTTAGAAAAGTTTAGAAAGTTTTAAGTTATTAGCCAATCGGGTTTGTTTAGATTGTGACATCTGGCTCCAGCCAATGGAGATCAGACACAGCAGTAAGGACAACCCCAAATGCATAAGGGATAAATTTGTGTGTTTTTCTTTCTAAAAACTGCATTGCTGAAAAATCCTTTGTCTCGAAGCTAATTTTTCTTTGCAGCTCTGAGCATCTATTTCCAAAACTAAACGAGAAGAGTTATTCCTGTTTTCCCACCCAAATGTTACTTTTTTGGCCTCCCCACCCCCTGACCCTGAGCTTAGAAAACCCGGACCTCAGCTGGCAGAAGCACAAGTGGCTGAATATCGAGAGGAGAAGAAGCAACTGAACGTCAGAGACTACGGAGAGACGCAGCTTAACTTCAGACAGCACAGCTTCACTTCAGACAGCACAGCTTCAGGGAGGAGCCCAGCAGGAGGCGGCCAGTCTTCAGGGAAAGATCACCTTCTTCCCATACCATCCCCTTTCCAGCTTACCTTCTGCTGACAGCCATTTCCACCACTTAATACAATCCTCTGCGTTCATCGCCTTTTAATTTTTTTTTTTTTTTGACAGAGTTTCACTCTTGTTACCTAAGCTGGAGTGCAATAGTGCTATCTTGGCTCACTGCAACCTCCGCCTCCCAAATTCAAACGATTCTCCTGCCTGAGCCTCCTGAGTAGCTGGGATTACTAGTGCATGTCACCACACTCGGCTAATTTTTGTATTTTTAGTAGAAATGGAGTTTCACTATGTTAGCTAGGCTGGTCTCAAACTCCTGACCTCAAGTGATCTACCGCCCCCACCTCCCAAAGTGTTGGGATTATAGGCGTGAGCCGCCACACCTGGCACGTTCATCACCTTTCAAATCGTTTGAGTGACCTGATTCATCCTGGACACCAAACAAGAACCTGGGTACCAAGAGGCAGGGCATAAAAGGCTGTCACCCGGATTCTCCGCTGAGCTGGTGAATATTCAGCTGTCTATGGACGGCAACTGCTGAAAGAGCATTAACTGCAACTCACCCCGAGACACGGCCATGGGGCCAGAGCCCAAACGTGCTCACCTGGCCCCAGCACCCACTTTCCTGCATGCTCCCACTCCTGCAGGTGGTTTGAGAGCTGAATAAGTGAGCCACACCCCTGTCGCAAATCCCACGAAGGGGTCAAGGGAATTCTCCCATTTCATAGGCACAATGATTTCTGACATTTTTGTTGAGTTTTTGGCTTTTCACAAAGCACCTTGACACTAGCAGACAGGCACGGTGGGGACTGCAAGATTCTTTGAACTGACTGCACCATGGACTACACCTTGGTGACCCCCATGACCTGCGTGTACACCTCCAGAAAAGAAGAAGAATGGCTGGCTCCTGCAATGCCTGATTAACCGACCTTGTGACATTCTGCTACTGTTCCTGCCTCACCTGATAAGCCAACCAGTGACACTGGACCTTGGACCTTATGACACTCCCCCTGGCTTGCAAAAACCACCCTGAACTGTAACTTTCCACTGCCTACTCCAAATCTATAAAACCAACTCCTATCACACCGTCCTCTGCTACTCTCTTTTCGGATTCAGCCCACCTGCACATGGGTGAATAAACAGCCCTGTTGCTCACACAAAGCCTGTTTAGGTAGTCTTTTTATTCAGAGTGAGACTAACAGGGACCTGACATCCCCACTCCACAGATGGGGAGACTGAGGCCTGGGAATCAGGTCAGTCTTTTGCAAGAGGTGAGAGACTAAAGTGTTTCCCACAACGGGGCTCTGGTGCTGGAAGCACAGGGCAGGGTGTGGAGAAGCAACCGCTCTCCACCCCGTGGATGTGCTCCCTGGGGTCCCCCAGCTCTGCTCAGCCCTGCTTCCCAGCTCTGACCCTGAGCTGTGGCTCCCCTTCTGGGCTAAGGTCTCCATACTTCCTTCCTCTGACCCCGGACAATACCTGCCATCACACAGGGCCCGTGGTTAGAACAGCCCCAGCCTTGGTTTGACATTCTGCTGCCGCTATCTTATCATTTTTGGTAATCTACCTTTAATGTGTGTCTTGTAACTGAAGTCTAATGGGGCCATGGCACGTGTCTGTGGCAGAGGCTTGAGCCGGGTATGCACTCAGAGCCTTGCACAACTCTCCCAGAGTGTCGCTAAGCAAGACTCCAGGGAGTGCAAGGCCAGGCTGTGAGGTCCACAGAGGACTAAATGCAGTACGGCCCTGAAGGATGTCATTTCCACTTAAGTAAGAGCCTGCTTCACATGCAGACAGTACGGTCTTCAAGGAAAAGGAACAGACCAGACACAGTAGTTCACTCCCGTAATCCCAGCACCCACACACAGTGTTTGACTCCTATAAAAGCAGCACTCAAAGACAGTGGTTCACTCCTAAAATCCCTGCTCCCAGACACAGTGGTTCACTCCTGTAATCCCAGCACCCAGACACGGTGGTTCACTCCTATAATCCCTGCTCCCAGACACGGTGGTTCACTCCTGTAATCCCAGCACTCAGACACAGTGGTTCACTCCTATAATCCCAGCACCCAGACACAGTGGTTCACTCCTATAATC